>OX346236.1:6524198-7226714 GCA_947049295.1 Ligdia adustata | reverse complement strand
CCTGTCAACAGATTATCTAAGTGTAAGAAACAGGGACTTTACACCAAAATATTAATGTATAATAAATTACCAAATAGCGTGATGGAACTCAATTTTAAAATATTTAAACAAAAATTAAAATATTTTTTTGAAAGAAATCCTTTTTATAAACTCAGTGAATATATGTCATTGCAGCTTGTGGAATCATCGTTCTTGTGTGATGAACAACAATTACAAAATGTTAGTAATAGGTAAAGAAATAAATGACAATGTAAATGTATAATATAATAACTATTTGTTCTTAGAACTATAAAAGTATTTATAAGTTAAGTTTCTTTTTAAAGTAATTAATAATTAAAATGTAACAAGACTTGCCTGTAACGAATGTTATTTAAAGGCCAATAAATATTTCTTATTCTTATTCTTTAATAATGTTAACGACGGGGTTCAAATGAGAAGCGCATAAGAATCTTATAATAAAAAATATTCCCATTCTTTAATGTATATATGGTTTTGATGAACGGGAACGAACCATTTTATGTTTCCGATGGATTTATCCGCATTATATTCCGACTTTTTGAAACTTATTATTAAATTATATTTATAGTTAACATCGAGATAACGTCGAGAGGGCTATCCTAACTAATATTATAAATGCGAAAGTAACTGTCTGTCTGTCTGTCTGTCTTGCTTTCACGCCAAAACCACAGAACCGATCTGGATGAAATTTGATACACAGGTAGATTGGACCACGGGAAAGAACATAGAATACTTTTTAACCGACTTTAAAATAAGTAGTTCTCCATTGGATTATCTCGATAGTAAAATGGGGAACTACGCGGGTGAAACCGCGGAGCACAGCTAGTTACACATAAATACTTTGTCTCCGTCCTATGGTTGCCTAGAAGAGATCGCTTTTTGTAAGAATTGTTCTCCTGTATCTAGTTTATTTGGGTGTCTGCAATAAAGAATTAATCCATTTAACTATCAACTCTAAAAATATATACAACGTGTAACAGAAAGGTGTGAAAATATTCACGGCGGGTGTTTCTTTACCAATAAAAGTAAATCCATTGTCGAACAAAATTTTACAAAATTCGAGATAATATTATTGATTCCTCCATGCAACTGGAACGCTCACCCAACACATTTTTGTATGGAGAACCTAATATTTTATTCTCGAATTTTGCATAATTTTCTTCTACGCAGGGTTCACCTTGATTGGTAAACTAACATCGATAACTCTTGTCACACCTTTCTGTTACATGTTGTATATTCAGGAAACATTGGCGAGTGTTCGGCGATCTTGAATTAAAAGCGTAGTGCGATAGTTCGCGGATCTGCACTTCAAAAAAAAAGCACTTATTTAATCAGAACTTTTCTGTTTCAAGGTTAACAAAGAAAAAGAACGCTAAAAAGACAAAGGAGGATCGGAGGCCGCTCCTCAAGAAGGAGTCCATCCAGGAGCTGCAGATGGAGCTGGACCTCTCCGCCAAGATGCTGTGACACTCTGTGATATATATACCCCTATATTAAACGATAAATGAATATATTTATAGTCTATGATAAACTATTTGTGTGTTTTGTTTGTACCAGTATGACAACGCGCCCCTCTAGCCACTTAACAAGGTTTAGGATGTACTATGTCAAAGATGGGAAAAAACTGAACATTCTAGAATAATCCTAATTTAAAAATATATAAAAATAAAATAATATATATTATAAATGTGAAAGTAACTCTGTCTGTCTGTCTCGCTTTCACACCACACCGATCTGGATGAAATTTGGTGCACAGGTAGATTGGACCGCGGGAAGGGACACAGGATACTTTTTAACCGACTTCAAAAATAGTAATTACCCATAGGGTTATTTCGATGATCCAATCGGATGGAGAACTACGCGGGTGAAACCGTGGGGCACAGCTAGTCATGAAATAAATTTGATAGTAAGATGACTTAAGCCCTGGATTAACTGTCTGCGTCAAAGTTAAATTACCCCTCACGACTTTGGAAAATTAGAAGAATGTACTAGGTTTGCGGACACTAGGTATAAAAAAATATACAATTCCTAAAAGACTGGTCTACTGAAATGCGTCGAGCTTTTTTACATAGAAATATTAACTAAATTTATGTCGGTGTGAGAAAGTGTCGGTTTCGACGTTATTGTATTAATTTTTTTATAAAACTAAGAATTCAAAAACATCGCATCGCGTTCCTATAAATAATTCTATTACCTAACCGTATAAGGTATGTAACGTCATTCGATGTACCGAGTCTTATACATTTTTTAATTCTATGACGCGTTTAAGCTGATACGCCCTTAAACGAGTTAACGTGGTAGAATAGATTTAAAGCATTTCTCAAATTTAGGTTCGACCACGAGCAAAAAAAAAACCCATGGATCAACCAGTAGAACTCCATGACAGGACCACGGACAATAAACAGTTACACATAATAGAAAAAAATCTTCTTAGACTATTGTTTGGTTAAAGTATAAATAAATAAAGGTTTACTTTAATAAATATAAAAATGACTATAAGTGCGTAAATATGTTATTTTGTAAACTTAATATTAATTAATATTGTACAGCGTAAAATATCCAACATCTAGCAACAATGCTCAGGCAATTTTCATTATATTAATACTTCTTATAGGAATAATACATTTGCTTGTGTATCGTTACGTTAACATAAATACTAACTAAACTAAGTGAAAACGTATTATCTTCTAGATAAAAACGTTGGTGTCCTCAGCACAATATTACAGCAAATTAATTTAAGAACACAAGTTGTTATTTTTATATTAAAATAGTTCACATAATTATTGGCAATTAACTTGTTAAAAGTTGTTATTTGTGTAACAACCCATATATCTAATGCCCACAGCTGGGCACGGATCTGGCCAGAAGGGTTAGGTTAGTTAAAATTCTATAGCACAAGTTACAAATAAAAAAAAATATTAGCAATTATCACAAATATAAACTTGGTAAATAAATATCTAAATCGTAGATCTTACAAAAGTGCGTATGAAAATTGCCCAAAAGTTCTAAGCGAGATTGCACTCAACATGAAAAACTTAAACACATTCAATAAGAACTTTATATGTACATGTAAAATATAAATAAGGCATTTCGGTGGTGAGTATGCCAATACTATCGCAGGATCACTCGTTATCCAGATGTAGGACTCCGTCAGCTGAAAAACGTAAACCACAAAGTTATTTGCATATCGGTTCAGCTATCTCCAAACAAGTAGGTAATTAGAAGCGAGTTCGAAAAACCCGCTTGCTAAATCCTTAAACCTGTGTAACATCCTTTGTATATTTTTTTAACGTTTAATGTACGCAGTGTCACTTTCATAACTAAAACGAATCTATTGACACCACTCACATAAAGATACGACAAACTGTTTAGGTTCTAGGGCTTTATACACACATAACCCTCCTTCTTTCGCTGTCGGGTGAAAACAGGTAACAAAAAAGAAATGCAGTCTAATTGAGTACACTTTTTCGGCAGTTAGTAAAAAAGCGACGTAGTGGGGGAGCTTTCGCGCACGTGAATTCTTCATGTTGGCGGTATTTCGGTCGTGTCTGAACGAGTACCCTGCCCCGACCCGACTGCGATAGAAGGAGGCTTATGTTTTTCAAGAGTATGTATGTACTTATGTATATCTCTTTGGCACGCCCTTGGACCCTAAACGATTTGACGTATATTTATGTGATTAGTGTCAATAAATTTGTTTTAGTCGTGAGTACATCAAAATTTAAAAGAAAAAACATAATTAAAGATTTTCGGCACCAAAAAGTAGTCCCAAATAATCAGTCACTGCGCAGCCAAGGTCGCTCGGGAACTCGGCCAGGTCGGGTATGATACTTGTGACACGTACCTCTAGGAGCGCAGCGCCTCAAGCCGTGACTGCATCTCATCGAGCTCGCTCTCGTCAGGCTCCGGCTCCGTCTCCTGGCTGGTGGAGGGTGCAGGCACGGCGGCGGCGGTCGGCGGCGCGGGCGCTTCGCCCAGCTTGCCTTGCGTCAGCTCCCATAGTACCTACAGTCATACTTCATTTTAGGCTGTATATATAGACGACTTCACAATATAAATTATACACAGTCTTGAATTCGGCTGGCAAATTTTACAGTTATTTCGAATTAAAAATCAAAGTAGTTGGCGGATTTTGATGAGATATTATGAGGCACCTTCTAGTAAGTTTAAATTCTTTCAACTAAATCCATCTAAACACGTCCGTAAATTCGGGGAAAATAAAAATTCTGTCGAATAGAGAACCTCCTTCCCTTTTGAAGTTGGTTAAACATCTATACGGCAACTTTTAATGCAATACCCACTTTATATCGCACTAGCTGCGCCCCGCGGTGTTGCCTGCGGAACTTTGATTATCCACAGTCATACAGGAACACTGCGGTATGCATTTTCCGGGATGAAAAGTACAAGTAGTATACATGTTAATCCTGGACATGAGCTGTTCTAGTGTCAAGTTTAATCAAAATCTGTTCAGCTGTTTGAGCGTGAAAGAGTGACAAACATACATACAACCATTTGCATTTATAATATTAGTGATATAGAGATATAACAAATAAACTTAGTTAAATTTTAACTCAAATCATCATAGTTTGTTTGTCATAGATGCTTACCTTATCAACCTCACTCTGTGCGGCTTCCTCCATCTCCTCCTCATCCTCGAGCCCCGACATGGTGTCGTCCAACATCTCCTCTATGATCCCGGCTCGCATCATCTCTTTGCTCATCTCCTGCATTATGTGGGCTATCTCCGGAAGACGGATCAACGCTTGCATAGCTTGCATCACCTTTAAACATAGAATAAATAAAAACTATTGACCTTGTCACTATCAAAAACAGTTGAGAAGTTATTAAATCAAATAACTGATAAAGTTCTATCTAGAGCCATAGTGGATGTCAGAAGTCTCTTAAAAAAAAAGGATTATACAGGTTTGTCGAGGAGTACTAAGCTGAAGGGGGGTCACTTTACCCATCCTAAGGAACAACTTTCATTATATCAACTCTGAATTCGAGAAAATATAATCAGCTATTTCATTAATTTTGTCGATGACCATGCAAGTTTTTGTATTAAACTGCATATTTTTTTCTCTCAAACTCTGAGTTGGCCCCATAGTGAAAGGTATTCCTTACGATGGGTACAATGACCCCCTTTCGGCTTAGTACCCATAGCCAATAAACCTGTATTATACAAGTTTTAAAATTAAAATGATAACGTACCTCAGTTGATTTTTGTAACGACCCAGCAACCCGTAGTGTTGCTGTAATAAAAAAGCAAATATATCGCAGTAAAAATATCGCATCGCGTTTCTGTAGTTTAATCTATTACCTAACCATATATATTCTTTGTAAATGCAATGTATCAATAGTTTTTCTTAAGTTTTATATAAGAATCAGCAGACATCCTCCAAAATAGAAACATAAGTATCTACTCTCTCATATAGTCACTTTTGAACATGCAATTTTCCTCAGTCCTGTGCCAATCATGTCCAACTTAGATAGGCATCTGATTTAATGTTGTCGACCCATCTTACCACTGGTAAACAAATATTATCTATCTTACCAGAAAATATTAAAACTTCCGTGTTTTATTCATTTCTTACTACAAATCCGTTTAAGTTGAACAGGTTTCGGACAACAAATTTTGACATTAGATCTCTAGTATTTTGTTCAAATATATTTTTGATATGCATAATTTTTTTTACATTTCTTATGTATATATAATATGGTGTATGTGTATGTGTGTATAAAGATCTCTTACCCAGTTGATTCTTCATCTGCATCTGTACAGAGTTTAAATGTGCTTTGCTGGTGTATATTTTGCTTATAGCTTTCCTTGACCGAATGATTTCCTTTGCCAATATTGTGCATACTTGTTTATCGCCTTTAGTTGCTGCTTCTTTTAAGGAGCGTTTAATTTTTTCTTCTTCCCTTTGTATACCTATATAAGTAAATGTACTCTCGTAACTCAGCTAAAGTGATTTTAAGCTGACTACCTCGGTAGTTATGTGAAACAGTTATTTGAAAACCAAAAAAACATTTTTTGTAAAAAACACAATAAAGGAACGATAAAGGACCTGTAAATAATTATTATAATAGATAGTATAAAAGCATAATATTAAATAATTTCAGCACCCGCATACACTTCTTGATTGTGTAAACTATTGTTTGTTTATTGTTTATCATAAAAATTTTGAACATTTTGATTGGGATGTTTTAATTACTAAATGAACAGAAAAACTAGGTTTGTTGGATTTTTTAAAACAGAGACATCTGACTCAATCTCAGTTACTTCTGCAATGAATATACTAAGGATTGAATGGAGGTGGAGATGAATCTACCAAGAGAAGAAGACGCAAAACAAATTGAAACATGTGTGTTTTTCGAACCCATAATGAACATTTAAGTAAATATAAATCATAATTTAATTAATAATAATAATACAATATGGGACAACATCCACACAAAGGTCTTCAAGTCCCAAACTAGGCAAAGCCTGTGCTACAGTAATCTGATGACTGATATACATACTTATATATATAACAAACACCCAGACACAGGTCAAACAGACATGTTCATGCACACAAATGTTAGACCTGTCCAGGGATCGAACCCGGGACCAGCGGCGCAGAAGGCAGGGTTGGCAAACAAACATCCAATAAAAAAAATACGAGTCCTTATTACTTTTTTAATGTACAATCTGACTGCAATTGTCATTATGATGCATCAAAAATGCTAACACATTAATTATATTGTTTTATTTAAATAAAACCATAAATACATATCTTAATAGCAGTTTTTATCAATAAGTTATTGATTTAACATATGAAGATTGATCCTCAACACTGTACCATGGGACAGATGAGCACTTGTCTTTTCTCAGGTAAACTGGACACTATTCTGAGCTACTACACCTATATGAAAAAGATTATGATTATGAGACTTTACTTCTTTTTTTAGATGCTGTATAATGTGAAGTGATGTTTTAAATAAGGCTCCAAAACAATAAGTGAATAAGTTTGTCATATAGTGTTTTATTAGAAAGGGTGATAGCTGCTTACTTTTTCCTTGCTTTACTTACTTCGAATTTGTCTGTCTAGATTGTATCCTTCCTTGCGGATTTTATGTGACCATTCGTTGACCTAAAAGATGCGTAAAACATCATAACATAGAGAGTTGCTCATCACTTAACAAATCTATGATTGATGTGGTCATTCTTTAAGGTTACACGGGTTAAACTTACCAATTCTTTAGGGTTTCTTTCGGGAGATTTTCCAAATAAACCCATATTTCTGGTGAAATTAAAGAAAACTCAAAAATTCAACTTTTTGAAGAATTGAAACCAAAACTGGTTTATTATTGCTTGGATCGAGGTTTAGGATTCTATGGACTGACATTTGACACTATTAATATTTTTTCCATTTTTTTATGACACTGTACGATTTGTATATTTTCCAGCGTCAAGCTTAGAATTTTTCAAGTATCATATCAATCAAAATATAAGCCGAATATTAAGTCAAAAGTTATCGTGGCCAAGTTATAGTCAACTGAGTTATGTAGGTAGTTGAGTAAAGTGATGGAAACTTTACTGCAATTTCTATGAAGATTACTCGCGACAACCATGACATCTTAATTTGTAATGCCATCACACATTGTCGTTTATACACTACACGCTCAACGCTGGCATTTAAGCTTATCCTACCTATGCTATGATGCAGTGCTTAAAAAAACATTAAGAATTGTTTTGGTTTTGTTTTGTTTGAAGATTGTCTGGAAATGTATTTAGGTAGATATACAAATAATTTGTGGTGAAACGCGTGTTATCTACTAGTGTACTAGTGACTATATGAATCTGACTTTTATTTACTATTCAGCTCTAAGGATTTCGGTAAGTCAGCTTTGTTGACAATTTGTTAAACCTCACACTAAAGCCGGTTTTTGCTCTCAGATTCGCTAAAGTGAATGGTTCTACCAGGTTAATATAACGTATACAATCATTGGCAGTTACAGTTAGCTGTTGATATGACTTCCCCAAAATTTTACTACTGACCATATCAAAGGATCCGTTTGAGGTTATGTTCTGTTGGATGTTTATAAATTGAATGGGATTACTCTGAGACCTATTGCTAGTATGATCCACAACAACTAGCCATAATTATTTGTGAGCAAGACTACAGCGTAACTGGTGCACTACACTCAAGTTCTTTTTTTTTACTTAAATGATTGGTTAAAATGTAGTAGCTGGGTTTCAGGTAGGAGAGAATAATCTCTTATAAGGAGTCGGCTTCGTAGGGAGGGGAGGAGAGGGAATGGAAAGGGATTCATCCCCACTTTTCCTCTCCCGCCAGAGATACTAAATACTTTTAATTCTACATTTTGAAGTTTTATTCAGTGCAGAAATAAACAAAATGTTATTTAAACTTCACTTTAAACTAAACTTACTGAAGTCTGATTCTGGGTAAGCTCTTGCTAGAAGGTCTAGCAGTCATTAACTTAAGACTCACTTGAGCTTCTGGCTCCTGCATTATTTATATTTTATTCTTTATCTATTATCACTAAATATTTTTCAAAATTATGTTTTTTTCAAAAATAATCACTAAATTTTTTTTTTGGATTTGGAATTTAGAATAATGCATATCTATTTATGACACACCTCCAGTAGAAAAAATTGCACTAGGGTATATAAGACCTACTCAGAGAATAGGGCTAGTAGAAGTTAACTGAGAAGTTAAAAACAATTATCATGAGCAAAGTTAAATAGTTATAGTTCCTGCCTTAGCCTTCCATACAACATATCAGAATCCTTCATTTCTAAGAACATGGCATACATACATAGAATCATATAAAATGTTTTAATAACATTTCAAAAACAAATTTTATTAATATAGAAAATTGAAGCAATTTTATTATTGCTTGATTTTTTTGTCTGGTTTGGGTTACAAATACAAACTATGTAAACCATCCATATTGATTCAGTTAGTACAAGTTTTCTGGGTAGATATGCAATGGTTTATGATAACAAGCACGCTAGCAACATTAACATAAATATAATTAAATACTACGTACAGTACAGTACAAGTCAAAACTTTTGAAAATGTATCTAAGCTATTTACTTGTAATAACTGCTTATTACATTATCAAGACAGTTTCCTACGTCCTTACATTACCTAAATCATGATATCACTTATCTTGTGCGTCAAACATTGCTTGTTATTATCGTACACTGCATTAAATTATTATACTGCACACAAAGTGATGTTGATGTTATCAGCTTAGGACTGACCTATTGCACATTGACTTCTGGCGACATTAGAGTTGTGCTTGCATTCTGTAGTGTTTTATTCTTAGACTATTCCATGAGAAACATTGTTATTAGCTAACTACAATAAAGAAAGTTCTCAAATGGATAGGATTTTTTTTGAAGTGTGGAACCTGACTTCTCCGAGACACCTAATCTAATTTGTTTTTTAAATATTTAAGTATATTTTGTAAGGTATTTCACAAGCGATCACATTTTTTTGGAAAGATTTACTTCTGTGATCTTCACTAACTAGTGAAAAGTACACTACATACAAAACGAGAAGTTCTCTAAACTGACTGAATTTGTTGATAAAACATTTTTGAAGCCTGGATAAATACCCTTTCAAACAAAGAAATAAACTTCTAAATTGATCCGTTAGTCCATTGAAATGTTACATTTGTTAAAGGTCAATAGAAGCTTAACCCCAAGCTTGTGGGGTAGCCTCTCTTGCTCTCGGCCGCCATATTGGAAATAGGGGTTCCAAACACCTTTTTTGCGATATCTCAGAAACTATGCGTCCTGCAAAAAAATCGTTACGGCAAAATTTGTAGCAAATCGTTTTGCCTACAAATATGTTCATATTACTTTTTGCTCTAAATTCAAAATTATAGTAATTATAAGCAAAAAAGTGAGAAAACTGCTATAAACTACAAAAAATATGGTTTGAATTTTAGACCTATCTTTTCGTAATCTCAATTAAAATCAAATTGTCTATGGTGAAAGTAAGTTGTGATTTAACAAACTGTTACAATGGTGGTATTAATAAGCCTTAATTTTATGTTCTAACCTGACCCTTATCATTGTTATAACTGCTATCAAGATGGTTTCCTTTCATAAATAACAATCTTATTCTAAAACACAGCAATTATTAAAATAATTACAGTGTTACCACTCCTTGCACATGCAATTATCGCATTTTGTGCTTTACTGTGCAGAAATAATATGAAATTGCTTGTTTTTAGTGTCGCTTTGGCACTTAGCTTAAGTTCCTGGTTTGAAATACATTATAAAAAAAACTTTCATAAATTGAGTCTTCGATACTTGTGTTCCTGAGAAGTCTAAACAGTTTTGATTCATAAACCCAACTAGAAGAGATTATAATTATTTTTTATGGGACCTCTTCGACTGAAAAATAAATTCATCTATCACTCCTACTTCACAACAGAAACCTATTTTTTTACCAACAGAAACCTCCTACTTTTTTGAAGTTGTAACCAACTTCAAAATAGTAGGTTTCTGTTGTGATACAAATATATGAATGCAAGTCTACTGCGGTACATGTTCTTATTATTTGTATGGATGAGTTGGCTTTCTTTAGTGCCCAAAGTTTTTAGGGCACCATAGTAGTTTTTCGTGTACGACAACATCAAGCTCTTTCATTAGAGGTACCTGTATTGTGGGTGTTGTGAAAAAATTTGTTGTCCGTCATTTTGTGGCGGCGGCCATCTTGGACCGATTGTCATTAAACAGGTAAAAACACTCCCGACTCCACTTACACCTACATGTCAAACAAAACAATCTAAATCGTTCCACCTGTTTGGGAGCTACGATGCGACAGACAGACACGTTATAATTGTTTATAGAATTTAAATAGCGGATTTATCACTTGAAATGTGTTATTCCAGACAACCATGCACATTTACGAAATTTATATACTGATCAACTATATTAACCTACCCACTAAATCCCAATTAAATCTGCTTCACCTATCCTCACTAGATAGCATAGTTAAATATTAAGAAATATTTAGTTTTTCCAGTTACTCTTAACAGTTACATAATTTATATAGTTTATATGGCTCCAACCAAGTATATATAAACATACACATATTCTGATGACTCAAACACAAGCTTCCATTGTTTTATAAAACATCCTTGCCTTTATACACGTATATACAGGGTTAAAGGCCGAGAAGGCATGACAAATATGTGCTGTTATCCTTTTGTTATCTTTTAAAATTGAAAGTATAACAATATTATAATGACTATTTAAAGTTTAAATTGAGCACGCGTAGCACAGCACAATTAGTTATTTGTTTCCACGATAACTGATTGTTGTTGATCAGCAAAATTCAACCAGATAATTACTCAGGGCAGGACGTGGTTAGCTCACCATTGGTATTACCGTGGCCGGTCTCGTTCACACGCATCCTTGTATAAAACGCGGCAAACAACTTGACCTTGCGCGAGACGTGTTGTACTGTTCGCACTTACCAAACTACCCGTGAGAGTGAAAGGGACGATGCCGCCATCTTGGTTCTAGTTATTTGCTGCGTACTATACACGGCAAACAACTTGACCCTGCGCGAGACGTGTTGTACTGTTCGCACTTAGCAAACTACCCGTGAGAGTGAAAGGGACGATGCCGCCATCTTGGTTCCAGTTATTTGCTGCGTACTATACACGGCAAACAACTTGACCTTGCGCGAGACGTGTTGTACTGTTCGTACTTACCAAACTACCCGTGAGAGTGAAAGGGACGATGCCGCCATCTTGGTTCCAGTTATTTGCCGCGTATTATCCTTTTTTAGATATAACCACCCAAATGCAGTTTACGCAACTACATAAACTTCTTTAACCAGCCTTTTTTATTTTGTGGATGTTTAAATTTATGACGTTCCTTAAGAAAATAATAGTTTATATATAAAATATATTTTGTGGTATGACTGTAAAATGTCCAAGTAATAACCAACGTTGTTACGATATGATTAATCATACACACTACGGTATTTGCGGCCACATCGACACGTGCGGTTGCTCAATCCCACAACGCCTGCGCCGGCGCCGCCCGTGGGGCTGCGGCCGCTTGCGAAATGTACCGACCCGACACTGTTCGCGGGAACGGTGTACGTTGTATGTACTTGACAATATTGTTCTTAGGATTATGTTTCATATGAGTAGTTGATATAACGGTTTTATCCTCCTTCGAGGGATATAATTTGAAATCTGAACATGTTTTTAATTAAAAACGTCGTAAATTGCGCCGCAAAGCAAGTTTCTTTATGCATTTTCCAATCAGGCGTATTTTATTTTGTCTTTCTCCCTGCCTGGGGAAAAACGACTACGCTAAGCCTACAGGAGTTATGTGACGTCGCAACCAGAGGTCCAATAATCTTATTTGAATTGATTTAGAATTACAATTGCATTTCGTCATAATGGTAGTTTTTGATAGATTTGGTACTCTGTTAATAAAATTCAACACTAAATTTGACCTATTCTATTATAATTTAAGACAAGGCCTTTATGTTTAGCGTTACCATATCACAGAATTGTAAACAAAGCCTTAGCTAAGCGTCTTTGGCACGTTAGCTTATTCGTATTGCTTATAATAGCCCGAAAGTGACCACCCCTTAGAAATTTCCTTTAAAGTTGACTTCACATAGAAGCTAGTTATTCAAACGACCAATTCTTGAATACCTATAATTCCGAAACTATCTATAAACTCTTGGTAGGGGCCGCTAGGGGCATAACTACACTACAGCTTTATGAAATCATCACCCACAGGGAGGTCTGACCGTATTACAGTACAAAGCTAGTACATGATTCAGTCTTTCATACGATTACAATGCGTATAACTGTATTATCATAAACACAAGGGCATTAAGTATGCGCGCACTTGATGTAAATAAAACGTTTGCACCGACCGGCTGTGCGCGTGTTCGATCAGAGAACTAATATCATTTAATTTCTACACTCACACTATCGATCTCAGATCGGTCTCAGAACGTAGGGATCTGAAATCACTAAAGCCCTACTCAACTAAACCTTTAAAAAAATATATCACTTACTTCTATTCGGTTGTATTTTTTTATGTTTTTTACCTGGTTTCTCCGAGACGGGTGGACCGATAGTCATTCCCTTCTATCTGTCGATGGACTCGAACAATGAGTTTCTGATCATCCGACTTTCTTTAATTTTAAGTAAATTGTTATTATATTTTTTTTTCTGTCGTGCTAAAACTTAAGGAAAACTATTTCATTTTTCATCAAGCAAAAAAAAACTTGAATCGTTTTTTTTTTAATAGAGCTTGAGTACTGTACTCTATAAGATATTTGGTTGCCAGCTCTGTATTGTACAAATGTATAATTTAAACGTGTAGAACACACAATATACACTACGTGTGATGATCTCGTAACATGACATTATTATATACAGGGATATAGGTAACTTGCTTGGCCTACTCCCCCTTCATAGGGCAGACCCGTGTCCAGCAGTGGGGGATGCAATGGGTTGATACGATAAGTGGCGTAGAGAATGAAATACGTTACTGGCACCTATAGACCTACTGACATCGCTATTGGGACATTCTTCGATGAATCCTTTTATACTACGTCTTTCAAATTTTCTATGTAAGGTTCATATAAAAAGCTTTTATAAGTAATCTTCTCTTATATATAAAAATCAATTGCTGTTCGTTTGTCTCGCTAAAACTCGAGAACGGCGCGACGGAGCCGATTTAGTTGATTTTGGTTATGAAATGTTTGTAAAGGTTCAGGGAAGGTTTAAACATATATAACTGTTAGGCGGTACGAAGTTCGCCGAGTCATCTAGTAGTAAATATATGCTTGTACATTATTTTTATATTTGTAATTAAAATATCTTTGCTGCTGAGCGACCACATCACTCTGTAATTTTTTACAAGATCTTTCAATTAAAAAGTTAATTTTGACGTCAGGTCTTTTCTATTTACTTATCAACTTTTTTTTTCTACCAATAGTAACCAGTAACTCTAAACATTTGTATCTCTATTCCCAGCATCATTGTAGTGCCAATTGAAAAGGCCTGGACGGAAGTCTATTGTGATTTTAACACTCCTCTCCTACCTTATTCCCCGATCAATCTACATATTATTATGTCCTAGGTACATACTCAGTAGTCACCTATTCATATATACTTAATATGAGTTTTTACTTCTTAGCTACAGCAATCACTCGCATATGTATATTTCTTTGGCAAACCCTAGAGCCCAAACAGCTTGTCGTGTTGTTATGTGAGTGTTATGTCAATAGATTCGTCTTCACCAGCAGATGATCATAGGCTAATACTATGAGTAGCTGCATCCCGCGATTTCACTTTTTAGGATACCTAAAGTTCTTTCAGTGAGGTTTTTTTTTAGAATTCGCTTAACCACTTGTTTTATTCATTTCATAAAAATCTAAAATGTAGGTATCGATAAGAGCAAGTATCGATACTTAGAAGGTACTCGTATGATGAGTAGGTAGTATCGAAAAATGATTTGAGAGATACTTAAGTGAGTAGATATCGAATTCGATACCCTAGTGGTATTGGAAGTATCGGAACATCCCTAGGGGCGACTTTTACCGAATTTATAAGTCTATATAACTCGAAGTCGGTTATAACTTATTTAAAGTTGTAAATTATCGTCTATTAAATTGTTTGAGTTCTCAAAATTTTCTTTTCGCAAATCTGTTGCGACTCTTATGACTTCTCTAGACGTTTTCGGAAAAAATAATTTTTGGCGGGAATACATAGTTATTTAATCAATATCTAATCCTCACGCCAATGTACTTGATGTCCTTTAAGTTGACCTATTTTATCTATTAGGTATTGCACTTTCGCTTTATAATATAAACATACATACTTACATAGGTATAATTTAGTAGGTACGATAACTAATTATGATTAAAAGTATGTTCCTTACCTATTTTATTACAGTTCGATAGATAATACTCTGTTGCTACAACGATAGTGTTAATTAATTTCTAGTTGATTTATGTATTTAAATTTATTTTACGTGAGATTATTTAACATAAATCTATTATAATGACAGGCGCAGAACCAGTCAACAATTTATTTTAAAAAAGTGATCACCTTTTTCGATTTAAAAATTAATAAGTACTGGATCGATTTTGACAAAATTTTAATGGAATTGTCCGAAGCGAAGGAGTAACCCTTTTCGTTCATTTTTCATATCTGTTCAGCCGTCTCGGAGAAATCAGGTAACTAACATTATAGTTAGTTTTTTTTGATAAATACATTAAAAATTACAATAACATATTTATTTTTTAGTTAATGACCACAATTCGGCCAGTCTCACTGACTATACTAAAAGTTCCTAGAATATTATCCATCATTTTCACACTAACGGAAACAAAAAGAAAGGCGACAATTTAAACTATCAAATTAGGTTAGTTTAGTAAGTTTGGCCTGCCCGAATTGAGATCCACTGGCTTATTCGCGCAGAACTGTAACACAAAAATAATTCTGAAGTGAAGGATACGGTCAGTTAATTCTAAATTTTAGTAAATACGTGTTGTAATCCTTTTATCGATCTAAATAACAACTTTATCGAAGACCCCTCAGATCCGGTTGATGATTAGTTATTATTAATAAAAGTACCCGATTATGAATAATATCTATTCGCGTGCCTGATTATAATATAATATATGATTTTCAATATATCTTGTACTTATCTATGATATACCATAGATTATACACATATATATACATTTATCCATAGCGTCCCTGACTGGGGCACGGCTCTTCCCCATGAAGGTGATGAAGGTCACAGACAATTGCAAATTGAAATTGCGGCTGGCGGCCTTTACTAATCTTCGACAGCTATTGTAAACTTGTTAAGACAAGCAGGTTTCCTTACATAGTTTTCGGTGACCGTTACAGCACTTGAAGTTTAAAGCAATTTTATCATCTTATTCTAGTTAAAATCTGATTGGTCGTTGAAATAATAAACACAAACTTCTACATGTACATGGATAATGTTTTATCAAATACGATTAACGTAATATTTTAAAGCTAAGTGTTATTTATTGACTAATGTCACTACTGTAGAAAATCCAAAAAAATACATAATTATTTATATTGCGCAGTAATAATACAAATGCGTAGTAACGTGTTTGTTAGTAAAATGTATGCTGGAGATAAGTTTTAGATTTTTAGAGTATTCATATTATTATTTAAGCACTTATTGTAAACAACAATATTAGAATCCAAAGATACACAAGCCTGTTTATTACCTTTGCATGAAAAAAGAAGAGGTTTCCAAATATAATGCCAGAGAATGTACCAGGACACTATAATTTCATTGGAGGTTTCCTAAATCAAATATCTGAGCAAAACGTGTGTCATATATCCCATTTTAAATATTAATTGAATACTCCTCATACAAATGTATTCACTACATGTCTTCACTCCTTATAATCTACGTCCGATCCGGTTATTTCTTCGTATGTGTTTCAAGTTGGCAAATTATATTGTATGCTGCTCCTAAATGATATAGTGTGCGGTAGCCTCCATCGGTGAATAATTCTACGTCCAGTGGAACCTGATTTTGAATTAAGCTTATACGTCTAGATACCGGTCTCGACTTTTTTAGATCTGCCTGGAAGAACTTTTTAAAATATTTACTTTTTCAAAATTTTGTTTAATTTCAAAGTAACCATATGTCGCATGTAACACGTATGGTTTGATACACATTTAAAAACCGCATATTTAAACATCATGCCATGTTTAATTTTATTATTCATCACTAAAAACATGGCCGGTGTTTTGGTACCGTGCCATAAAAACGGATTCACTGCTATAAATTTGTAGATAATAGTTTCGTTCACAATTATTAAAACCTAGACGATTAAGCAAAGAACTTATCAGAACTAATTATGTCAAGGTGCACTTACATAAAATTTTAGCTATTTCCATAAGCAATAAAGATCAAGAAATTTTGCTTTTAAATTGACGTATAAGGCAAATATATATTAGGTACTGCCAAGGCGAGGCTCTAGAAACTACCAACGCTTTATCTGGCAATTTACAGTCATTAACTCATTACCACTGTGGGACAGACTAGGTATCATTTAGGTTTCATTACACCACCATAAGTTAATTGGACGATCTTGCGAAAAAAGACACGTTGCGAAGACGCACGGGAAATAAGTATATGACGCAAAAACGTGGAAACAAAAAATAATCGCGCGAGGACCGAAATTATGGACCAGCCATATATCTACTAAACCAGACTAATATAGCTGTAGTCTGTAAATAATCGATAGAGTTCAAATGATAAATATTATCAACTTCTGGTCTTGTGAGGGGTAGACCTCATGAGCCTGTGTCTTTTCATGTATTTATATCATATTTAATGTTACTCTATAATTTAAAGAGACCAGGGCAAGGTATGTCGAGATCTACCAACAGTTAATAACCTCATGATCAGAACAGCGTAATGCCAGCAGCGTTTATCATTTGTCTTATGCAAGCTTAAAAATAATAAGCTCTTCATGTCACACAGTCTCATTATAAAGTGACGAGAATGTCAGCTTCCCTTGCATGACAGCCGACCGTTCAAGTAGAGAGCTATCAATTACAGCACTGTGTGTCGATTGGCGGGGCATTATTGTTCGGTTACGATCACAATTGTATACCATTTACGACCACTTGCTAGTATCCTGGAAACCGAAGCCGTGATGGGTTTCAACACGTAATGTTGACGGATTCTTCTTTGGACGGTTGATACATTTAACCTTGTTGTTATCTCTGTATTCTCGTAGCTACGGAAATTTGTTTAGTGCGATTCCCGACGATACTGTTTTTTTTAGCTGAAAATGTAGAGATTCCTTGTTTTAGAGAAATATGAATAATGTTACAAAAAGCGGTTAAATGAAGGCTGCGTTAAATACTGTTCTTGCAGGTTGTTTGTTATTCATCTTATGTTTTCTATCTTTTTACTTGACTGCAAAAGAAGGAGGGTTATGTGTTTCCAGTTTATGTATGTATGTAAATTTCTTTGGCACATCCCAGAACCTAAACGGCTGGACTTAATTTTATGTTAGTGGTGTCAATACGAGTAGATAATTCTTCTTAGTCGTGAGAGTGATACAGGGTACATCAAAATTTAAAAAAAAAACAAACAAAGTTAAGGATGATACACAGGTTTAAATATTTAGCAGTCGGGTTTTTTTTTGAAGTTGCTTTAACCACTTGTTTACTCAACATTTTTTCTGTTCTCATTACATAGATATTTTTGCAGATTACTCTACTCTTGTCCACGTACATTCGATTCAATCAGTCGTCAGTATTGCGAAAAAATCTCGTACAGCTATGAAATTTTTTCCTGACATAGCAGTAAACACGATATAAGTATGGTTGTCCTTATTTATTTAGCGATTTTAAATCATCGGCGTTTTTCGAATTCAGTATCGTCGTACAATTAACTGCCGTAAGATTTCCTTTAAACCCAGCCCAGCACTACTACATGCTTGTACTTAGTACCCTCTCAAGTTGAATAATCTGTCGCCAAACACCTAATGGTGTGTTCCGGCAGCCTTCTTTGAGAGCCAGTGTATTCCAGACTAGGTATGCTTCATCTAGGGCTACAGTGTCGCTGACACTGTAGCCCTAGCTAGGGCTACAGTGTGTAGGATAAAAAAAACCACTAATGTTTTCCGTCTACTTCCAGGCAACATTTAATATCCATAAATTTTGTAATGATGATGATTGAATGATTTTAAATCTATTACCGTAAACGCTTTTTTAAAATAAATATATTTTTATGTATAAATGCACTATCTTAAGGTACTTCGACGTTATAATTCACATCATTGTTGACTTGTTTTGATGTCATTTTTTTTAGTTTTTCTATTATACACAAACAGTGCTATTTGGCTGCGGATGTTGACACTTAGTTTTTTAAAGCCAAATCTCATTTCAAGTACATCTGTTGTGTTGATAATGATTTACTTATTGTTTGCTGATTAGTTGCTGCTCTTATGACTTTTGTATGAATAATTATACTAAGTTAACTTTTGAACTTCAAAAAAGTTCTGACGCATGTCTTGCTACGTCTATGCTAATTGTTTTTACCGCAATTACTTCATTATTTTAGGTTATTATTCTAGGTTTAATTTTTTGCTTACGTATTTGCAAAAAATCAAAATGCTATTTATTTCGACAAATTTTTGAAGTCATAATATGATTGTTTGCACAAATTAAGAATTGGGTGCATTGCTTTTGTCTTCTCCGGTATGTAATTATATGTAGTATTAACACTCAACAGTCTTCATGTATATTGTTAAATGGTTTCTTCCAAACCATTTTGCTACCAAAGATATAATATCTAACTTCCCCAGTGGCAAAAAGTCGTGACTTTATGTATGTTAAATATATTCATCCGTATTATGTGAAACTATATGCCTTTAAAAAAATATAATTTATTTCGGTACAGAAAATCAAACCAACAAAATTAAATAAGTTTAAAGTTTTTCATTGTTTGTTTTGCAGCTAAATTCGTACGGAACGAAGACGATGCCAGCCGATAATAGTTCGTCCAAAGAAAAATTATAGCACACGCATACATTCGTTACGTATAGAACATAGCTAGCTTCAGTAGAGCGTCCTCAATGCGCAAGAGTTGACGTGCCGCGCGCCGTTTACGCTCCGCTGCGATCGTTTTCGACTGTGTTATATAAATTTTCACATTCTTTCGTCATTTTCAATATCACGCAAATCAGACTTCTCAATTCGCGATACAAACATTATTATATTTACTGTGCTGTCAGATATAGTCTAGAATTTTGGTAAGAATTTAAAACACACCTGCTGTAAGGTCGTCGGGCGATCATATTTGCAGAAATAAAATTCAATTGATCGATTTCACTTTCTGCGCCGTTTCATTATCGCTATATGTCGAGTGAGGGTTTACCTGTCAGTTGCGTGTAATACGAGTATAATATCTTGGTCGATATTAGTAACCCGACCACATGGTTTGGTTTTGTATTAGTTTCGACCTGATAGTTTTGTTGCCGGCTTGCTACGAGTATGTTCATTGAGAATTCTGCTGACTCTTCTACGGTTGGCTGGCTTGGTACTTGAAGTTGTGATCTGAATTTATTTGTTGGTGCTAATGTCGGCCTTTCCGTGGAGTTTTCGCTTTCTCGGCCGCAGTATTTTATGCTTTCATTACGTGATAACGTGATGCTAGTAGTTAGTACATTAGGTTCTTGCTATCATCCTCGAATCAAATCAAATATAACTGTATTAAACACAAATACAGTAAAAATAATAAATACAGATGATACAAAAAGATTAGCATTACGTTTAGCGGTCTTATCGCTTGAAACTATTTCTTTATCGTATGAATAAATATTTATATGTATTACCTTGAGCAATAAATCAAAAACAAAGTTTGAATATGCTAAATAATCTAACGCCATCGTCATTCTGGTTTTGGCAACGTATTTAACCTTCGATATTGCAATAAATGATTTGAAACCACCTTAATATTTTGCAACTGGACTGTTTGATGAAGGTTTAGTTCGCGACATTTTAAACCTGTTTCGACTACTTTATAATTATGCATTATCTTATATATACTTATCGTCATTTGTGTCCTCAAAAAATATCCATCTATAAAGTTACCATTTTCTCAATTCAGGTTTCTATACCTATTTGAATAAAGTTTACGCTTAAGTCTTAGAAACTTTCCTAAACAATCAAATTTTATCACTATTCACTGGTATATGAAGTTATGGTGGGCAAGATATAGAAAGCAACCGTAACTCGTTTATTTCTCTTGTATTAGTACCACGCCATTTTATAATATTGTTTAATATAGATTTTATAAAGATATTCCCGAATTTTTAAACCAAATTTAGATTATTGCTTCCCTGCCAGTTTGCTCATCAACTTGGTTAGTATAACTATTTTATCATCAGTATATTTTTGATAAGAGCCAACTGACGTTAACTGGCTATAAATATTTGTAGAGTTCACCGTATATATATATCAAGTAAATTTTTAATTTACGACTTGATTTATTTACTACGCAACACATGATCAAGCATGTTATATTGCACGAAACTTTTCAAAATTCAATTTGCTTACAATAGAAGAATGGCTGACTGAATGAATTAACTATATTCGTAAGTTCAAATTGAATATTCAATGCTTTTAATTAAATTCGCACCAGTTGTGGGTGATAATTCATTTACAAAATGTTTGGGAAACAGAATGTTTTACTCCTAGCTATTTTTGCGTTTGGAAAAAATCGGTTGTTAAATTAGTAGATATTAACCCCAATCCCAATACCCAAGACTACACTGACTAAACTAAAAGTTCCTCAAATAATTCCCACCTTTTTCTTTTGGAAACAAAAAGAGAGGAGACAATTTAAGAACTGTAAAATTAGGATAGTTTAGTAAGTTTGGCCTGCCCGAATCGGGGTCATTGCCTAGTATTCACATTTCTAAAAAATTAAATATTTTGATATTATTTATGTCCTTACTCCTTACATCGACTGCACCTCCACCGGCCATCTCAGTATCGTCCAAAACGTAAACCTGCTTCTAATTATTTCTTTATGCCTTTTATAACACAGTTAATAACTGCAGGGATAGGCACTGCCCTATTTATTTATGTATCTCTGAGAATGTTTTACAATAAAGATTTTATATTTTTAGTTTACAGGCATTATTTTCTATAATTGATTGAGATGATAATGAGGTAATTCTAAACAATAAATTGTTCATAGTCCAAATAGTACTTGACTCGTTTATACTCGTAATTAAAAGTGATCGATATAACTAATAACAATAATATAATTCTCGTTTAATTTCGTTTATTTCACTTGTAATGAACCGTTAATGAGTGATATATTTGGAACACTTGCTATCAAAGTCCATAGGTTAAATTACGTAATGTGTTAATTTTGATTCGACTCTACTTGTTTTGTATAAACGAAAGTATCAAAGTCCACAAAGTAACATGCCTACAATGTGCCTCGATTGTTATCAGAATATTCTCTAATAATTTAATATTTTATAATTGTATTTTTATTATTACCCACCTAATCATAAACTTTGTGTTTCTTATTGCGTTCTTTACTTCTCACTGCACCACTAACCTAAAATACTATTTGTATTATGATCGATTTTTTTTACTTTAATTTTAAAATATATAAACTCATTGTTTCACCTTTCTTGATCACGCGTCTGTCAGGACTCGGCTCAAATTTTTGTCACGTTTTCGACTATTTACATCATTCACTGTTAACGTTTGTTTTGTTCAATATATTGACTTCTGACCATAACGTGATATTATTATCATTGATACTCACCTGTTTGACCACTTGTTATATCACTTGGTCTTGACCAATGACATTGATATCAGTTGTTTCTTTTTGTTTTTGATCGTCGGCTATAATTTCAATGTCTACTGGTTATATTTTAGTAATATGTAATTGCTTCCGTTTTTATTGACATAAATATTTTGTATTGGTTTTAAAACTTGATTCATCATTATTACTTTGTTTACTGAGTCCTTTCATAACAATGCCGTTTTAATGTATGCACAAAATACTTACCTTGCATTGTGACTCTTTGTCTTTGTACTAATCGTCCTCAATATTTCCTGTTCATTTACTTATCCATTTGGTTTCATTTCTTGACATCGAAATGTTCAGCATATATTTCGTCAAGCTCTTGAACACTTAGCCTTTGTCTATTTTGTACTTTTCCACAAACAATCACAAGTGTTAGCACGTGGACTTCGATCCTAAGGGTTGTCAGTTTATCGCACACCAATTAGGTCGTTATTAATAATTGTTTTCACATCAATATCGCATGCTCGACCGGTGGCGGTGTTATCTATCACGCCGGGTGCTTCCACATCGCTCAGATGTGCTTGGGTCATGCGAATGTTACTTGTGACGCTTATTGCGACTTCGACTTCTTGACAATGCGAACGTGTGTCGGAATTTGAAATCGATTATTTGTTTAATCAATTTTCAGAGACTGATAAAAATATAATCTCACGAATTGACATTATTTTTGAAGTTTACCTTTGAGTGTTTTCAAAATTAACGGTCACGGTGATCGGTGGAACTCTAGTTGTATCGGTGATGTAGGTGTAGTGAGTGTCGCGGACTACTGCACCATGGATACGATCGTGGGGGTGTGGGCCGTGGTGGAGAACGTGAGGGTGGCCAGCGGAGCTGCCGAGCTGGCCATCTTCACCGCCATCCTCTACTGGTTCTTTACATCCAGGTTCGTATTTTTTAATTATTTCTGATTTTTAAGGGATTCTTAATTCGTCAGAATCTTTTTTTAATGTATGTACTTCGATTTCTCAGAGACGAGTTTTTTTAAAGTATTACCTACTCGGAAAGTGACTTCAATTCGGCAGCCAAACTTACGTTACAAAACAGAATGTCATCTTTATAAAAAAAAAAAAAAACCTTATTTAATCAAATGAAAGTAATGAACCAATTTGAAAAAAAGATTAGGACCAATTCGAAAGTAAACCTTTCAAACATACAAATATTTTTTCATATCGGTCCTGCCACTTCTGAGAAATTGATCTTAAAAAAAAACAACGAAATGAGAACTTTTTTTTTTAAGTCAATAAAAGATATGAAAGTTGATTATAAAGATCAAAAGATAAGTTGGTGATTATAAAGATATATAAGTTGGGCAAAAGACAAAAATTGCGGATCGTGCATGGGGGCGATTGGCACAGGACCGAGGCACTTGGCATCATATTCAATATAGAAAAGATTATGATGATGCAAAACAATAAACTCGTACACAATTTATTGGTATTCATAATTACAGGTCAAAAAATTATACAACGTATAACAGAAATGTGTGACAATATTTAAGGGTGTTAGTTTACCAATCATGGTCAACATTGCGTAAAACGAAATTTTTGAAAATTCTAGGCAAAAATATTAGGTTCTCCATACAAAAATTGGTCATGTAATGGTTCAAGTTGTATGGAGAATGCAACATTTTTTCCAGAAATTTTACTATGGATTGACTTTGATGGGAAGATCAACAACATCCTTACGTATCGTCTTTTGTTTTATTTAGCTACAACTAAAAATCCTCATAAATTACATACTTTTTTAAATGTATATATTCTCTTTTTATTATATTATATAGTTATAGTTAGTTTTTTAGTATAAGGGCTTTGGCGCCGATATAACTGAATATGGAGAAACCTTCTTATACAATTAGAACTTCTTTTTTTAATTCAGATCCACGTAAATACTCTTTGTGGCAGATATTTTACTGAAAATCCATACTCCAAAAGAAGATTAATAAAGACCTAGAGTTTACGTACTTGCTTATCTGAATACAAAAAGGAGGATTACAATTAGTCAGAATCTTTTCTATGTTCCTAGATGCTCTAAGAATTATTATATTATATTTGATAGTTATATATTATATTATAGCTCAAATGAATTATTATATTATATTTGAAAAAATATAGTTTTTTTTGTATTTTTCAATTGGTCTCATGTACATTTTATTGAAATAGGTTCAGAAGTTTTGTTAATCATCTAAATTACGTCTAATTTCCTTCACTATACAATACGTGATATGCTAACGTTAGTTAGTTAGTAATTGAAGTCGAATTTCAGTTTTTTTTTAAGTACACATTAGTCTATTTTGTTATTTAGTCTCCTTTGTTGTATAGTAAGTCACTTTGTCATAAGTACATAGATTTTCTCTAAAATTATTCAAGAATTCCATTGATCAATTGTAAAAAAGTTTAAGTTGCAATGATATTTATTTGTCCGGGTCCGTGAGAAAATGTAATTTTATATTTTAGTATCTTAAGGAAAAATGTGTGTTTAGGATACTCATTAACTTCGTTACCTACTCAATGAAGAAGATTTGTCTTGACTTTTAACCGACTTCAATATGGAGGAGGTTCTTAATTTTTTCTCGATTTCTCGGAGATGGCTTTACGGATTTGAAAAATTCTTCTATCTTCGAAAGGGATCCTTTCAAATAATTAGTCTCATATAAATTTTATTTAAACCGGTCTACTAGTATTTTTTTTATTTAAATTGTTAAGTATATTATATTTATTAATACGAACTATTAAAGAAAATTGTCACAATATCCTAATAGTCTCTATAGAGTAGTTATCTCTCTAGGTACGAATACTGTATCTACTTAGTCTTAAGTACATAATATGTCTAAGCAAGCGATAAGGTCGACATTTGAAACATGTCTCTTTGATGGAATCTGTAATACTTTTTTAACAGACTTTCCAAAAAATTTGCTGATTACTCGGAGACAGCTGCACCGAGTCCGACCGATTTGAAGAACTATTTTTTGTTTGAAAGAGTACATACCTGTGACGTCCCATTTAAATTGTATCATAGTCTGTCGGAGTTTTGATGTTTAAATCGCTAAAAAAGTTCTATAGTTGCCTGCCGTCATGGAAGTCGTGTTACAAAGAACTTGGGCCTTATTTTTGAAACGTTCGAAACGAATTCATCACTTGCTAACGACGTCACTTACGAACAATATTCAATAAAGTTGCATTATTGAAAATTCATACCCTTCGTTAACAATACAAAATGCAATTCGCCGGTGATTTCTTTCACACTTGAGTGTTGTATTCGTATGGCGACCTCAATATTAGGGCCCCTTGTTGTTTAATGTATTTGTTAATCAGGTTTGTAAATCTGTCAATTAAAAAAGGTTAACTGCCCTTCAGAATTATAATTTGAAATGTATATTCAGTTACTGCTATGAATAAAAAATATTTATTCATTTGTTTACTGTTACCGAATCAAAATTATATTATTAATAAATGCGTATCTTAAATCAAGCCTTGTTATTATACATGAGGCAAACATTAAGTTTTTTTGTAAACAATGAATTCGTAAACAATTATAAAGATAAATAGGTAATAAGTTAAAGTTATGCTAACCGTTCGATTTGTGCAGTTGTGGCACATCGGTTAGGTATTTGCAGTGTGAACCTGCTTTAATAAATGTAAAAGGTTTTTTACTAGTCTGGTGAAGCTACGAGTATATAAAACTATGAATCTCTTTGCTTCAAGTGATATATTCGGCTTTGCAATTAGATTATTTTATTACTTACCAATGCAAAGTACTTGAGAGTTGCTACACAGAGTAAGATGGCCAAATAAGTGAATAGATATACTAGGTGTAATAGTACTATCTACCGGGCAAGTTCGTCAAATACGAAAAGCAAAATGACTAAGAGCAACAACAGAATATATCAGATAGATTACTTTTACATCATTTAAGATAATCCAAACCCTCATTACCACGCTGAAAGGCAATGTTTATACTTTGGGCCAGAATGAGTGTTTCTTGTTAGTAAGGCACATACAGATATCATAATATTCATGTGAGCATAAGCCTCGTTTATATGACTGGCCGGTTGGAGCAGTTAGTAGCAACCCTGCCTTCTGCGCCGCTGGTCCCGGGTTCGATCCTCGGACAGGTCAAACATTTGTATGTATGAACATGTCTGTTTGACCTATGTCTGGGTGTTTGTTATATATATAAGTATGTATTTATATATAAAAAGTATGTATATCAGTCATCAGATTACCATAGGACAGGCTTTGCCTATTTGGGATCTGAAGACCTTTGTGTGTTCAATATTTATTTTTTATTTATTTATTTGTTAAACTTATAATAAAACGTATTATAATCAAATCATTTAAAAGTTCTCTAAATATACTAACATCTGTTAGGTGTTTTTATACGATTCCTTAATAAGCGAAGGGTATGAATATTTCAAGAATGCGTATTTTTGCATTAACTACGTTAGTGACGTCATTAGCGAGTGATGAATTCGTACGAGTTCAAAAATAGAGCCCCTATGTGTTAAAAATTTATGGTGATCTTTCTTTTCATTGTACTGTCGCATGGGCTTCAGGTAGGATATAAATATACACATATATTTTAGTGTCGATAAAAGTAAAATCGTTTCGTATACTAGTGAACTGCAATTGTTTATTTGCATTCGTGTTTAATTATAATTGTAAGAGTTCAACCCGGGGCAGACGCACACATGTAAAGTTCTTACACGTATACGTTTAAGGGTTCTTTGTAAGTACTAAGGAACCTTAAAAATACTTACTTACCCAATTACTCAACTTCATGTAGTAGCTAAGTAAAAAAATAACCTTAGAATGCTAAAGTTGTCGGTTAATTTGCCAACTTTAAGCTAGCACACAAAAAACAATTTTTCCTACTTGTTTTTTGTGTGCTACGTTTTAGCTAATGATGTTCTAGTCATTATACATACCTATTGTCATATATATTAGCTGTTCATTTTAATGTGTTATTGTGAAAAAGCATATTAAGTTTTTAGTATTTTTACCTACTATCAAAGAGATCCATAACTCTTTTGACTGATGTTTTTCCACTTCATACTCCCCTTGTCGCATTATTTTGGGATCAACCCCGCAATAATGGGACAAGGGGAGTTTGAAGTTTTTACACATACCTGTTATAATTTTAGTTAGCTGATGTTACTGTGGCTTAAGTTATTGACTAATAAAAAGTTCTCTTTTGAAACACGGTACTCAGTGTTTCAAAAAAGAACTTTTTTTCTGACTGACGTTATCCTTTTCCTACCCTTATTCCATTATTTAGGGTCATATATACTTTCCTGGTCGAAGACAACAGGTCAAGCGTCTAGGGTTGTTGCGTCATCAACTTGGGCTTTCTTGGGGGCAGGGCGGATGGCCGGCGCGTTTTCCCCTTGTTTCTTATTTATTTATATTATAGTCTTTGTTATGTTATTGTTGCAGCCGCGTGGCGGACATGTTGGAGCACGTCGGCGAGCGAGTGGGCGGGTGGTGCGGACGCGACACCAGCGCCTCGCTGCGGCAGGCGGTGCGAGTGCGTCGCAGGCATCACCACGGTGATTTGTACACCAAGCTGGAGCACGAGATCGCGGTCAGTTGTTTTCTGTTCTATCTACTACATGTTATGCTATGGTGGAGCGAGTGGCTGTGGTGACTAAGAGAGCTAAAAGAACTCTACTTTTGGTAGAATAGATTTTAACTCCGTTCCCATAGAAGCATCACATTTTTTTTAAACAATTGAATTGATACCATGTCTGCCTCATTTGCGAAGGCTATTTTTTTGTACGTACTCTAACATACAAAACTTTACTTATTCTGTGATACGTATCTACTGAAAGACCAATTTCTAAAAATTAGGTATCATGATTAAATATAGCTAATCTAAATTATTTGTTTAAATGTACGAATTCGCACATTTGCTAACAAATTTGCAGAATGTGTATCTGATTACAATCGTCTTGCTTACACCACTATAAAGATGGCTACTGTTGCAACTCTACACTGGTTACGTAAGTTTATGTAACAATGCACTCGGGTAGCCTGACCGAGTTGTATTCAAATGGAATAGATGTTCATTGCCACTGCCTTATTGGACATTTATTTGCCGAGCGAGCGAAGCGACTCAGCTACAGCCTCTGTTAAAATTGCTTTCGTCAGACATATAGACCGATAGATAACACTTTATAGTAGACATACAAAACAAAAACATAATTACATCTTTGTGCCAAGTGTTTGAATAGTGTGTATGAGTGGATGGACGGTACTTGCATATAGTTAGGTAGCATTTTTCAACTAGATTGAGGAAAGTTTCTATCATATTTTAGTCGTCTGAGATTTTAATACGGAAGTAATCCCAATTAATTGCCAAAAGTTTGCTATAGCTCAATTGCTACGAAACGAAACCTAATCCGAAATTTTCATTGAGGTTACTTTTCTTAAATCGTTACATATTCGTATTTATTATGTACATGTACCTATTATCATAGAAGAATATATATTATCTAAATCTTTGCTATTATATATCTACCATCGTGAAACCATCAAAAATAATCGCATTGTTACACTATATTAAAAATAAACACCTCGCGTGACAAACCATATATTTAGGTCTGATTATATGCTGTATCGTACGTATACCTACTTCAATTTTGTAGCTGATGCAACACCTTTGGACATCTAAATCATTATTTTCAGATCTTTCATATTGCAACACCGAGGTGTCCAGCATTGTTTAGGTCAAATATTGTTACATTGCTTGGTAATAACTGCGGTTACAATACTTTGAATCCTCACGCATACGAAACTATTATAGTTTAATTTTACAATGCTATCATTATTTGGAAATGGTAATAAAGTGGCTACTTTCGTACACGAGTCAGGGGACGTACTGCGGTTTACCAAATATTTAATAGCCATAGAATAGGTTGAAATCTTTTTTGTTTGGAGAGTAATGTTTGTAAGGAAATGCTTTCCAACAAGCTAAATAACCGCTTTGCTCTTGCTTTCACTGCTGTATTGACAAGTAGTTTGAAGCGACATAATAAACCAGCTGTAAAAAACTTTAGACCACGATATCATCCATATAATTGTATATTTAAGATTGAAGCCGGGGAATATAACAAGTATAGCACATCGGTCTACTTTTTTACATTTTGGGCAGTCGGGTAAAAATACTCGCACGCATAAATCGTTTCCTTAACCCTATCATATAAATAATCAATGCCTTAACATACGTTTGCTCTTCTATACTCTTCTATTCTAGCTAATCTTCGAGTCATGTTTTGTTTCACGCAGTTCATCCATCATTGATTTAATCGCACTCTCAAATTACATCTCTAAAGGAGAATTATATTTGTGGATACTTGTTTCGGTATCCAAGTACGCATAACCTAATGCGAAATCAAAAATTCTCTGAAGTAATAGTCGTATAACCGCATATTTGGAAGTCCTTTGGTCATTCACCTCGAAGGTTCCCACTCAGGTTCAGTTTTGATTATCAATTGCTAATATTGCTTGCAGGTATATAGTTGCACTGCTGAATGATACATGTATTATGTTGAATTAATGTGCAACTTCGAGCTAATATAATTATGGTGGAAGCGTAGCTCTATTACAGATTTAGAGCTTCTGTATCCTTTATCCCTTGTATGACCCTTGATCGATGCTTGGTAGTGGTCCAACTGCGCTATCCAATTAGTTGGACGACGGGCATTTATTCGAAATCGTGGTCCAACTATTTTTTACTTGGACTACAGTGATCACCTAGGGAGGGATGTTGGTTAAGGCTGTTCGCTATCAGGCCGTTTGGCGAAAGGACAATGATCATCGGATCTACCATTACCATGGCAGTCAGCACGTAATTTTTTTTTTAGTAGGCATTTATTTTAATAATTTCTTGTGTTTAGTTAACGATAATGAGAAACAAATTGCCGACTACCTCGGTGCTGTAACCGGTTATCGTTCATGTGTTAAAGTGCCTCGTATGATGATAATGACCTCAAATTCTTGCACAAGGTTACTTTAGGACGTAAATATACCTTGTGTGGTCCTTGACCTTGATATTTTATATTGAGGAGTTTAAATTATATTATAAACAAAACCTCTGATAATAAATAAGGCGGATTTCTCAATTTATAGTAGTGCCTTCGAAAGCTGCATATTTTAACGAGCGAGAGAAGCGTTGCTGCTTCGGGTGTAGTGGTGAGTGGTAAGATATTGTAAAGACGCGTGCCTATTGCAGTAATACTTTTTTAAGTTTTGTTCTCAACCTACCTAGTTTAAAACCTTTAAGGATCATTGAGTAATTCTTACCCACGTGGTGAGTGGTGAATGTAAAATATATTACTATACATTATAATATACTATTAATTGTATTGTTGTCCAGAGATCATGAGCTATCTACCATTGGTAATAAATAATGTGGCTTTAACGTCTTTTGAATGATTTGTCAACATGTACATAATTGAATTTATTGTCCCTTGTGATTGCTTTACTATTATATATATATATATAATATATGGTCAACTTTTTGTAGCATTAAGTTGGGAAGAGCTTTAGTTGTTTATGACGTCAACCTCATCTTTGTTTATGAAACTCTGACGTCTGATCTCTTGCGTCCTAAAGGAAAAACAACACAGGTTTGAACATATTTCGATCTTATCATAAATTTGTGGCTTTGTAGACTTCGGTGGCTTTTTTGTTGAAACATGTTTTTTAGGTTTCTTAACACCCAAAGATCCGCCAATATAAAAAAATAACTTGGTAAAATAATAAAGTGGTATCGCGTAATGTTAGTGGTGAAAAAAGTGAACATGACAGTATTCTTGGTTTCATTTTGTCTGAGTTCAAGGGACGAACCGTCAAAAGGAAACAAAAACAGTTGGATTACCTGTTCGATCACTAAATATAAATAGAAAAAAGAAAGAACACGTTCATTTTATTTAGAAAACTAAACGCGTGTTTCATGTTTTGAAAACGGGTTTTCACGCGAACACGAACGTTTCATTTCATCCCTGATGAAGGACCACCGAATGTGAACGATACTATTGTTGGACTTTTCCATCAATCAGGCACGCGTGAAAACCCGTCTTCTTAAACAATATAGCACGTTTATTGTATACACAAACATATTTAAAGTAATTAATACATTAATAGAAGCAGTGCTTGATTATGGTTGAAGTGACAAGCGCGTTACAAAAGCTAGCAATAATCAGTAGTTAATAATAATCAGATAATCCATCTGTTCCACTGTTCCAACTCACCACCAGAAGGGAGCGAACCCGGTTTGAAAATGATAAATGTTAGAACCTAAGTTACCTCTCGTATACTTAAGTTATCTTGAGGTGCTCAGGAAACGCAGTCAACGTTTACTACGGTCATTGTTAATGTTAAGAATGTTAGTTCTAGTCTTTAAATATTCTTGACATCATGGTTTTCTATTGTCCCTTTTGTATGTTTACCACATTGTTAAGTTTCTACAATGAAGTACTATATATTTACAACCGTGAAACGATGTGTAAATTTTTCGAAAATAAGATAGGTAATACTATTATTCTGTTATTAGTAGGTTGTAGATAATGGCAGGAAGTGGCCCAGGATCGTGAAGTGTGGAAGGGTATGTGGGAGACTTTGAGAGATTTGTCCAGCTGTGGGTAAGTATAGGTTAAAAAAAGTAGTTATAGTTAACCTCTTAGCTTTGATCTAAAACGGACGATTAAAAATATTAAATTAGAAAATGTAATTAAACAAAATCCGATTCCGAACTTTCGGCGCCAGTTTCCTTTTCGATCGAAACGGAAATTTATTTAGACTCGTAACATGTTTTAGTTGTTTTACATTTGTAGATCATTAGTGTATAATTATTAGTGTAATATATATAGTATCTGGCCATTACTTGGCATTTCGCTGGCACTTCAGCGCGGAAACTCAGCCAGGCTCTTGGGCACGTACGAAGTCGTTTTGTGACGAGAACTTAATTTAAGTTTGATATTTTATAAAATATCTTTGACATATACATTCACATTTAAATAAATATAAGTTATTACCTTAACGGCATGTTTTGTTATTTTTTACCGGGTTTCCAAAAAAGGAGGAGCTGCGGAATTCGACTGTATTTTTTTAGTTTGTTACCTGATATCTTAGAGACGGTTGGATCGATTAGAATTTTTTCAATCTGTCTTGAATAAAAAACAATATGGCAATCAGGATACACGTAGATACATTAGCAAAAAATCCTACGGGTTAAAATGAGTGTTGAATGTGCAAAAATAAATAGGCGTTAATGCTATGCAGAATCTTAGTTCTTAAAAATTGTCCACTCATGCTAACATAATTGACCGAACTTCTCTGTATCGCTTTAATTAATCAAATGTATAGTTCAAAACGCCTTATTGTATCTTTTAGAATTATAAGACTTTCAGAAGGACCAATGATATAAATTCTGTTTTTTGTTTAAAGTCTTACTGACATAATTATGAAAGGTTAGCAACCGCGAACAAAGTCGCGGGTACAGCTACAGGGTACAGTACTATAAATAAACGACTAACAGCGGAAGAGAGAGAGAAAAAAAGCAGTAATGTATATACATTTGTCACGATTCATGATTATTAATGTAAAATGTACAGCATGTTTTGTTATTTTGTTTCAGACGAGGACGTCGTCATTATACAGGGTGAAGGACAACTCGGTAGTGCCGCGGCCTCAGCCGGAGACCAGGCCACCTGTCGGACTAGCCTGTGCCAGGTGTGCTCCACAGTCCAGGGTGAGTTCATTATTAATTAAAAAGGGTCCACTGATATATGTTCAATATAAAAAAAATATCGTAGTTAGTGGTAGCCTAGTAAGTTAGTGGTAGCCTAGTCGGTAAACCCGTTGCGTCACAAGCGAAAGGGCGCGGGTTCAAATCCAGGTTCAGGCATGCACCTCGTGAGTTTTTCACTCATGTGCATGTGCACATAACACAATGTGCTGTGTGGTAATTAATTCTAATGTTAGAATTAATTACCACATGCCCAAACGGTGAAGGAAAACATCGTGAAGAAACCTACTTGTCGGAAAAGGTTAATAACTTTCAAAGATAAGTGAAATCCCCAACCCGCGATTTGGCCAGCTTGGTGAACTATAGCCTAAATCCCCTTCATCAGGGTGACCTGTGCCCAGCAGTGGGACGCTATGGGTTTATTGATACGAGTGGTGATATTTGGTCACTTGATGTCAAGAGATCAAAAGATATTATCCAATCCGATTCAATTTTTTCTTTGGACTTTATCATTATTATAGTGGACCTTTATATTTTTACCTAAGTAAATTTACATATAATTGTTATAACGTATCAAGTCATAGCGTCCCACTACTGGGCACAGGTCTTCTCTATTAATGGGGTGTAGGCCATAGCCAAATTAAATAACTATTATTTATTTAATTTAACTTTTGTATAAACGCAACTTTTGGCACAAAATAGATTAAATATGTTTATATTATTTAATGACAGAAATATTGCTAGTAATCACACGATGGTTGACGTTTTGATGTAGACAATATTCTCTCTAAAACGCGATTTATTTAGTGGTTAATTCACAAAAAAACTTTAATTATCGGATACGTTAATTATGTAAATTACGCTTTAACTAATTTTATGAGATTAGGTACATTTATGCTCTTAAGACAAAAACCATAATTAAATTTATGTGTATCAGCCATTATGATGAATCAGTCAAATTTTCCGCCACACACGGCCTTCGGTTTGTACACACAATAATTTTTTTCAAACTTTAATATACTGCCTGTTATTGTGGACTAGGGTGGTTTCTAAATATGTCTTAATACGTCATGCAAATTACATATTTTAATTCAATTCATACATATGCTAGCATCTCCGATATCTCAATGACATCTAGATCGATTAGGATTCCCAAATGGTTCCATATAAATGTATCAAAATTTGTACAGTGGTTAGATTTTTGAAGTAAAAAAAAAAATTACATGCGACTGAAAAATGTCTGTTGTAATTTTTTAAGGATTAGTTATTACTTGTGAGTATTTTAGTAATAGGTACATAGGCTATATAGGTAGGTAGGCTATTTGAAATCAGTTTTAAAAATAATTTATGTTGTGTAATTTTTTTACGTTGTTTACGTTTTTTGTGTGCATACGATACATGGTTTTTTTATACATCTATAAGTCACATAAATTAAAAATTCATTGTTTAAATGATACGAACACAATTACTCCAATTCTCGATTTCGACCTATATTGTCGACAACAAAAGAAAACTTTGCCCTGTGACTAACTCTATACATGTACGAGTAAACTCACACATATCGCAAACGTATTCGGTATCCGTTTGAACAAAAAAACATCGTCTTTTGTTCAAAAAATGAAACCATCTCGGTTTAACGAGAACAAAATACTTTAAAAACAAGTTTAATATTCACTTCATTACGACAGGCTAATATTTCAGTTATTATGATTTATAAACCAAAGTTTTAGACCGATTTTGATTGAAATATATATGAGAATTATACTCAAACAAAAAATATATATCTCTAGATAGGTTCAGGCTTCTAGGAGAGATACATGAAAATAAGTAAAACAAAAGATTCAGACGAATTGAGAACTTCCACGATTTGAAGTCTGTTATGAATAGATCACCTCACCGTACTGGACAGATTCGGGGTGGGAAGAAGCCTAAATTTGACGATCAGGATTATTATTTTTACTTCAAGCAATCTAGAGTATATAGTAGGTATAAAATATGTTTGCGATACGATTGAAAACTTTCAAGTGCTTTTGTAATTTTAGTCTCGTAGTTAGAGTTTTTAGGAAAACCAAAGGATTCTGACAAGACTTTAAATTTATTTCTTACGTTATATTTTACTAAGTCCGACTCTAACCTTCATATTATCGTGTGAAATAGATATTAATCATTTCTTCAAGCTGCAAAGTTATTAAGCTTCCGTCGAATTCTATTTAGCAAAGCAATCATATAGTAAACGTTGTCTAAATTTATTTCATCATTTTAACTAAAAGTTTCGATAACCACCTTGCAGATTTCCTTGACATCTCGCTACAAGTTCCTTGTATTCAAATACGATAATTTAATGCAGAATTAGGATACATCAAGTGTATGTTAATTATTGATTTAACTAAATAGATCTAGGGTAACGTCTTGTTGGAAACATTAATCATGGACTGCGTTGTCCTTCAGGAAGGAATGAAGGTTTACGTAATTTTTATTTAAGTAATAAAATATATATACATTTATTATAGTAAAAAATACACTGTTAATACTTCTTTAAATTAATTATACATTATCAGTTGTATGTGTTGTCCTTTAAAAACCTTGCATTTTAATTAAATTGCCACAGGTGGTGTTATTGAATGTTTGTATTATTTTTACATTGGTTATCTAAACTTATTATTCTAATCAAGAACAAAACAATAAGAACAAGCTTGACTCACCTCGAACAAGGTGGTTTTTATTAGATATATTATGTTTTTGTATAACTTTTATCGCTTTTGTATGTAAAGCTGAAAACCTTGAAACGAAACGTGCAATGACTGCTATGTTGCATTGGCTTTACCACCCGACCCTTGATCTTGTCTGAGTCCATTGTTTTAACTTAGCGTTCATGCGACGTACATATTTAGGTGTTTCTAAACAATTGCTAAAGTTGAGCAACGTTTAGCCCGATGAGTCCTTAAATGGATAAAAATAACGTTCACATTCATATGTATAATATCAGAAATACATTTATATGGATTTAATCTCCGTGACGGGCATGCCATGCGACATAATGCACAACAAGCCCAGACTCGAAAACATATATACAAATTCATCGTTTGATGACTAGACTTGACCTGACTTCACAGACTTGAATTAATTATGAAACCATCGGCTTTCGAATCGAGTATGCTAACCACGAGGCCATGGCGGTCGTCAAAATTACTGGGAAGCAGCATTTACTGAATGACTTATTTTATCTAAAGACATCTGTCCACAAGTTACATCTCGACACGGCACTTTTTGTACTTATTAAGTGAAAGTTTCTAACTTGATCTGCCTTAGACCAACCTCTGCCTCTACAAAGTAAAATATTGTACTAACATCTATCATAAACTGTCGTCTAACCAGTGATGGAATCATGGGACCACCGGAAGACGTCAATGTTTCAAATCTATTTATGAATCGAGGCTATCAAACGACTTATTGACCTACAGCCATCAAATGACATGCAACATCTTCAATTTGCGCGCTATTTCAATCTACTTAATTTCGCAAAATATTTAGATACGAAATACTTCAAAACAGCCTAATTCATTCAGTAGTCAGTATCTTCAGTACACGCGCGAAGTGTTTGTAGATATGCTATACTTGGTTATAGTCTTTTTTCTATTGTTTATTTAAAGTATTTGTTTAAATGTTTTGTTTTTGTATTAATTCGCCCTTATCATACTAGGAAGGATCGGTCATGGGATCATCGGAAGACACCAATGTTCCAAATCTATATGAAAAACGAGGCTATCAAACGTGACTTACTGACCTACAGCCACAAAGTAACATGGGGCTTCTTCAATGTGCGCGGAATTTTAATATACTTCTCTGATTATCTTAAAGTTACCTATAATCTTGAGGTTATTAAGATTATGTCAGTAGAATTAAAGAACTCTGAATGCAACATGAGAAATAATACATTTGTATGAAAACTTAGTGTCCGTAGGTAGGATCGGGTCGGTATAGCATAAAATTATTTCTATCATCCAGGCTGTATGAGATATATTTGAGTTTTTACATTCAACTGTTTGCCAGCCAGGCCTCATTTCGACGAGTAATTAAATTTCACTGGAACCTAATCTTTACTGGAATGAAAAATTCAGTGGTTCAACCCAGGGATTGAACTAGGGTTTACCGCTTGGGAGGCGAGCGTTCCGTCCACTAGGCTATGATGACAGCCTCTATGTGTATATAATGTTATATCCCTTATGAAATGAATAGAGTTCAATTTGCTCTTGTCATTGGGTTACTGCGTAACAGCTTTGTCGGGTCATTGCCTTATCAATAGCTATTCTTTTCCACTTAGTGATATGTATTGGCATTTGTTTTTTTGTATTTATAGATCGAGCGAGCGAAGCGTCTCATCTAGCAAATTTTTTTTCGTCTGTCATGTATATGTCTGAATGTTAGTTAATACTCGCATGTTAGAAGTTAGTATTTTGTACAACGAATCTTGTCACACACACAGAACACGTGTACCCGTACGACGGATTGTTTTTAATCGTCGGAGATTTTCGTTAGGGAGGGTATTTTGATCAACAAGAGAATGAAAATCAAATTATATGTACACAAAACTTATGCTAATTGTACAATTTGAACTTATCATAATTAGTACCTAAGTTTTCTTGCACCAACTCAGCATAATAAGAGAGGGAAACAAAACGTTTCTTACGGTACTAATTATAAATAAGAATATTCTTTACATACATATTGACTAAATAAATCATACCAGCTCGCACGGTTAGTTACACTCATTCGAGTTGTTACTCCTTTGTTTCCAGACCTATGTATTTTAGTACATATATTACATACCTGTAGTGACTTATGAAAGGAAGGTTTTTAACTGGGAGATAGCCAATGACCTCTACGAAGGCGTGTTGATATGTAGACTCTTTGTTTGACTGTAATGTAGATAAAATTAACGCGTATTAGTCATAAGACACGCATTGTTCTTTATGTTCTTGGCGTGTTATCTTCGTGTTGTGCTACTGGTACTGATCGTTGTGTCAATTAAATTTGATCTAATTTATTTTCGAGTCTATAAGAACACGACCATATATATATTTTTTTATTTTTAGTTAGTATACGTTTTCTCGTCAAATACTTCAAATCTCACCTTTTTCCCTCTCGTTCACTGTATCCTATTGAGCCCACATGTCGGGGTCAGCCTGCCGAATACTATTATAGGAAACAATGTATAAGCACCTGCCGAATAGAAGTCGGTCGAACAATAATAAAATGGTAAAAAAAAAAATGTTTCTTAGTATGGTCTAGAATTAAACCTGCTTTAATTGTTGGCGCAAACTGCTATATTTTATTGTTTAAATTAGATTCTTAGTGAGCATTAGTCATACTTAAATTATCTTATATACACGAAGTAATTGAACTAGTACAAAAACTAATATTGCTAATTGAAGATTTTCCCGTCCAAATTAGGATAACTATGACGGTCTCACTTACCTATTGTTAACTTATCTTCTACCTATATTGTGTTAACTTGCTGAACAATTAATCTTACAAACGTGATGTGCCAATTATATATTAAGTTTCAGTGCCTATTTGCATAAATAGTTAATTAAAATCACGTGTTTCTCACGTTTCTTTTTATACGCATACATATTTAAATCCGGTTCCTTAAAATATAATTTGTAGGCATGTCATAATGTATCGGTCCATAGAGTTTTATTGGTGGGAATAGGACAAGTGGGATTGTAGGCTTAAATCCATATCGCTTGCAAAATTTGACTGTTGAGACCTTCAATTGTCCTTTAATATATTTCCTCAGATTTTCTTGGTGCTTAATTTTAATCTGAACGAAATTGCGAACAGACTCAAAGGTGCCTGAATCGGGTCGTGGGTTTTAGGAAACTGCTTACATATACGCCCCTAATCCAAAATATACTGAAGACTGTATATTAAAAAAATCGTAGAACCTGTATACCAAGATTAGTCTATGGTTAGCATCGGTTAGGATCTACGATCTGTACGCAAGTAAAAAGATCCAGACGAACCTCGAAACATACAAATTTACAGATGAGAAAAACAAATTTTCCGGGTCCGAAATTTTGACTGACCGATCATTTGTACGTGGTCGCATAAGTTTGAGTGATGATGAGTGAATGAAAGTATATTATTGTTATTTCCCTTGCGTGTTGCAATCCTCATATTGCAAATAATTGCATGGCTGCACAGGAAGATGTCCGACGTAGATTGCTATCTATGATAGATTCAATCGTTATACGTTACTGTTATACGCTGGAAATATGGTTCATTCTGTGAATTACTAGTATTTTTTGAAGAAGACCTTTTTTACAACCTTGTCATTTCGCAACTTAAATGTTATCATTTTTAGACGGACTGTTTGTAACATTAATGCAGCCATACCATTGGCACTCAACATCATTCGCTTTAGTAATTATTATTGCGATAAAGTTATTGTTTGTTATTTCGGCTCTATTTTTATCATCCCGTGAATGGTCAGAGCGATATCCTACAGGTATTATCCAGCTCTAAACAAAAATAACATTGTTAATTGCTTGTGTGACTTCTATAAAAATAGTGTCTCAAAGAATGTGACATGTGATAAGATACTATTTTGCTTATTCATGTTACATAATACTCGTTTATGTACAGCAATTAAAAAATGAATTATTAATTTAAATTATCTTGCAAATATGCAAATTATCGTATGTCTTAATTATTTTAATCGAAATTCATAACGTGGCGTATAATTATGATATTTTTTACAAATATTTTTTATGATCGTATATTCCGAAACGACAATCCCCGCTCTAAGTCATTTGCATGGTATAATCACGATCTTGTATGTATAATTATTCCAAATTACTCAAGTTCTTTACCCCGATCTGCCTCCATTAAGTCTGCCAAAAATGGGTTCTCCAACGATTCAGACCGCCACATGCCCACGCGAGGCTGAATTCTAAGTTTCCATTCACTCGATGACTGCATTCTTTAACTAATATGTACATTGGCCTGGATTCAAGTGTAACCAGCAAAAAAAAGACGTTAAAATCGTACAGTTATTCTGCAATGATTTACATAAGCGTTACCAAAGAAGATATAACAATGCTACGGCATTAGCTCAAACTTTGGTTGTGATGTTGTAATTCTGTCTAATTTTCTCGTTCTTTGCTTAACAATAATAGCGAATCTTTGGCATAAAATACAAAACAAGAGAAATCATAATGTTTGGGTCCGGTTATTGAGTGTTATTTAACAGTAGAAGTAGATTAACATGCTCCAGCTTATCAGATTAAAATGTTACACCTTATCAGATAGAACTTAAGCATGTATTAATGATTGTACTGATTAATTAGTTAAGGCAGTTTTAATATATTTTTATTTCACGCGCGATATGTTACTTTGCTTTTGGGTGTTGTAGAAAACCTTCATTTATAAAACATGTTGACGAATTAGTCTGTATGTTTTTTTTTTAATGTTTTGTGTAATATAATGGCTTTGGTGGTTTTTTTCGCTTTACATTTAGTACTACAAACATTTAAAAAATAGTTAAGTAGTGAACTCATCCCGCATAATTATATTAGGAGCGGAATCATCTGATCTATAAACCCCAGAGACCTCAAGAAGTCACAATACAATACAATACAATACAATATTTCTTTATTGCACACCAAAAACAAAATAAACAATAAGATACAGTAAACAATAAGTCACCTTAGTTTATGATAGCGTGTCTAGAAAATTTGATTTGTTATATTACTAATTTTTGTTGTTTTATTTTTTTTATAAACGTTACCTACGCACCTTTACATTTAATAAAGGGTTTAAAAAAATAAGTATAATTATTATTGACCTAAAAAACTTGTTCGTAAGGTGACGATAAGACAAACTTTAACGTTCATGTAGCTCTCCCTACACTTCTGGGAAACGTAAAGCATTAGACTGATGTATAACACACAAATACACAAATATTCAAACGCTGATTGTCCTCCTCTCGAATCCTCTCTCTCTCTTCATTTTTTTCTCTTTTTTTCTTTTTCTTTTCTCTCTCTTTCTCTTCTTTCAGTCACACCATCATTTGCCTTGTAATCTTGCCAGTGGCTTGATTACTTATACGCCAAATGTTCGAAGGACGCTCCGACGTCGGGTCGCAGATGATCAATGAGCATAAGTCAGGGTCGAGGTCAAAGGTCAATTAACATTTATCTATCACGGACATGTTGTAATCTAAAACTGCGCAAATATATTTGTTACATGCAATGTTGGTAATTCCGTATATATTTTGTCATAATGGTTTCTAAGATTATAGCAATTATTTTTAACTAGCTGTGCCCCACGGTTTTACCCGCGTAGTTCTACTAAAACTAAAACAAACTAAAACTAAGTTCGAACAAGTTTTTTTGAAGTCGGTTAAAAAGTATCCCATGTCCTCCTGGTTCTAAGCTACCTCTCCACCAATTTTCAGCCAAATCGGTTCAGCCGTTCTTGCGTTATAAACAGTGTAACTAACACGACTTTCTTTTATATATAGACTAGCTGTGCCCCGCGGTATAGTAATACCCGCTCTAACTTAACTATCCCACGGGATCATTAAAAGTATCCTATGTCCTTCTCCTGGTTCTAAGCTACCTCTCCAACAATTTTCAGCCAAATCGGTTCAGCCGTACACAAATTTCGTCAATATTGGTTGGAACTGCGAATACGCGAAAACCAACATCCAGTCAAACACACGGACTCGAAGCGGGGTCGTTTCGCTCGCTTCAGTCAATATCAATAGCTTCGGTCAATTGAACGCGATATGTCCGATAAAACTACGTTTAATGTATTTCAAAACATTTTCAAATTGCCCGTTACACAGTTAACAAATCAAGTAGGTATTTAGTTATATTTACTTTACTAACCATGTTTAATAAGCACAAACAAAATGGTATGTTTTTTCTGTAATATTTCATATACCTAATGGAGATGGAGAATCATGTTTTTTATTTCGTACGACAATCTATGATAAAACATCTGAAGATATAATTATTATAGTTTTTGTTTCATATTTTGATCTAAAATGATATCTAGATTACTAATGTTATTCGATGTTGTTTATTGTATTATTTTTCGACCTCACAATTACATAACAACCAAACGTTTTATATAAACCAAGGTTTATTGTAAATCTACGACATCAAGGTTTACCAATATATCTTAACTATATTCGTTATCAAGAATTAGTAAATAATTAAATATTCCCTTCCGTGGTTAACATTGTTCATTCTAGATCGCTGACATGATGATTGTAGATGCTCTGAGTTGCCCGTTTTGCCCTATAATTTTACAATGTTTTATAATTACATAACATTTGTAAAAAAATGCATTTGTAACGAGGCTATTTAATCGAAATTCGTGTTCTTACTATCTTAGTCCTTGTAGAATGAGGATGAGGGAATCAAATTATGTATCCTGTATGTATATAAATGGCAACTATTGTCTTCCTAAAATCCATAGAAATTCACCTTAATAACGGGTAGATATGTCATTAAAAGCCATACCTGTATTATAATCACCTAAATAATGTTGTATCAATACAAGCGCATTCCTTTCAACCGCAGCCATACACTGCCAATGGCGTCCTTACGGTACGTTGGTGATCGCGTGCGTGTTTCGCCTTGTAATCACAACCACTGTACCACATCTACCTATCTGCACACGGCTTTATTAATTCCTATGTGTACAATACGACTCGCTAGAATGGACAGGGGAATTGAATTTGAATGCATCTATGTATTCTGTGAGATAAAATGTGTTAGAACCAGTTAAAACTTACAAGGTTTCTGCTCTAATTCGCTGATCGATTGGTGTGCACGCAGAACTTTGCGGTGATACCACAAATAAATATACAGACAAAGTTTTGGACATACAATTTTTCTTTGGTTGCTAAATAGAACACATTTTCAGTAAGTCTAACGTGAGCGTTTATCCCCGGAATTAGAAAAGAGAAAAGATAAAAGATAATACGGTTAATTTGAAATGACAAAACGACACTTTGCAATGAATTGCGTTTTAAATTACAGGAATGTTTTCTAATTTTTTCCTCTACTACTAAAACAGTAGGTCGTAAACTCAAAAAAGTAGGTCGTATACCAGAAGAAACCCCTTTCAAATAAAAAGGTAATTTAATCACTGAATATGAATTTTTACTAGACGTCTGCAAGAATCGGGGAACGCATAAAAAATAATTCAACTGAATTGAGTATGCTCTAATTTTTATGACGTCGGTTTAAAAACCACTCTATGACAAGTTATAAAACTAACAACTGTAAAATTATTATCCATCTATAATTATTGATTTCGATGCTATCAAAACAATAATTATGGGAATAAATTTATTAATTGAGCAACAATTGTTGATAGGTATCTATTACGCAAAATTAGGTAGATAGTATGCCGTTAGGAGCACGCCTCCGCTTGCGATTTAGATCATTGACCCCTGAGAGCTTTGTTCATTCTGACGTTTTGCGCAGTTGCAAGTTTGTTTAGATTTGTATCATATTCAGTTGAATTTACTGCTTCGTGTTTTTCCGAATTATAGGCCAAATATCCATTCAACATCTAAGTAACGTTTGTTAAAGAATAGCTGCATTTAACGGAACTAATAACTGACACTTAGGTACTTTGAATTAGTTTGTTGCATACGATGCAAAAATAAACGCAGCTTTTAATTTTATTAAGCTAGTAATACTAAAACAAAATCGAAAACCCGCCTTCAATTCGGCAAGTTTTTCAGTTATCTACTGATACCATGGTGATTATAAAAAAAAAATATCCACCTGTGAATTTGTCACATAGTCGCAGAGACTATATATAACAAATCCTTATTTAAAAAAATAAAATGGAAAAATAGAAATAGAAAAATATTTACTTGGAACAGAAAACAAACTTAATTTCACAATAATTAATAAGTGGTTAGACTAAATATCGGATGGCGTATATTGTGATTTACATCGATATAAAAATTAAACCTCTGAATCCTGGTTGAGAAAGTTGAAATGGGACTACTACAGAGGTATATAATACCCTTTTATACAAAAAAAAAACGCTCTGTTCACCGGTTTTAGAGAACTAATTTAACAGAAATCGAGTCCAATTGATTACCTCCTCCTTTTTTGGGAAGTTGGAAAAAGAGTTTGGAATGAGTGAGAAAGAAAATAGAGATAGGTTGAGTTAAGAAATAGTAAGACAAAATTTGTTGCGTCCTAGAAAAAGATAAGATAAGACACCTCTTTATTAAAAAAACAGCAACAATACATAACAGATACATATATAAATACATATGCTATACTATGCATGGAAATAAATAGACAAATTCTCTACTTGTAATTAAAAGAGACAAATTTTAGTGCTACGAGTAGAGCGATAGTTAATGTATTATGACTCTCTGCTTAAAAACGTTCAACGAAGAATAAGTAAGGAACAACAGTAACTCAACGTGAACAGTAGGAAAAGTTAATACTTCAAGCTAGATCGCTTGACATTACCAACAATGCAAAGGGTACATAGGTACTTATTTGTGCCGAACTAATTTATACAGTTGCGAAATACGAGTAAGACATAGCTGCAAAATAAACAAACTAGCGGTCAGTAATAGTATGCGTCGTTACACATGATATAACACTTGCAAAAGCAATTACCTACAATAGAATCCATACGATACTACTTAATCTATATGACTGAACATATACAATACAATATATCTTTATTGCACACCAAAAAAATAAATACAGCTAAATACAATATAAACAAAACATTGGTAGTACATTGGGCGTTCTTATAGCCTACAGCGATTTCTTCCAGCCAACCTTTGGCTACGATAATCATTCTTTAAAAAAAAAGTGTTTATGAGTTTCATTACTGCAGGCGCTCATAGAACTTTTTCAGTTATTTCGATTTAAGAATGAAACCTCAAACGAAGAACAAGTTGATCGGTTGATCTACTTGTTCTTCATTTGACGTATCATATATATTAATAGATAGAGTTTACGTTAAGACAATTAGTTAATAATAGACTGTTGATAAACTAGTTGGAATCCAACGGGCTCAATGACATGTACACTATGTTTTGTTAAAAACATATATGTAGGTTATTCATTTGTGTAAAATTAAATGAGACGACTCGAAAAGTATTTGAGTTATACTTTCAAACAAAAAAAAAACAATCCAGCCATCTTCGAGAAATCAGGTAACTACCAAAGAAGCAGTCGAATTGAGTACTTCAATATTTAAGAAAATTAATGTAATAACAAACTATGACGTAAATAAATTCTTATTATTATTGGACATTCGACCGGCCTGCGGGCGATGATAACATCTTCATGATTATTAATTATTTTCTCCTTTTTACATTTGCATACGAGTATTATAATTGTTTCCAAAGACTGCGTCATTTGCGATGATTTACAATAGCTTTACTTTGTTTTAAAATTCAATAAAATTGTAAAATTTTGTATGTGATATTTTAGCTTCTATTTACTTGGAGTAAATATAGTCAGTGTGTACAAAAAGTTTAATATATTTTCTTTGTTATATAAACTCTAAGTCAATGACAGACACAGGGATACGAGTGACTTAAATTTAGAGCTGATTTTACCAAAGTGTGACAGCCATTAAATTTGAGTTTTCAGCTGTGTTAGAAATCAATATGTACGTTTTATAAAATCGGGAGTAACGAATATTATGTTAGTACATTAGTTCACAATCCTTTAAAGTTAGAATGTCACTTACCTACTTACCTCTATAGAACTGCTATTGCTCTAAAGTAGATAAAACCCATTTAATCAACTGCTCATGCTGGTCGCACTCTATCATCAATTAGCTCATTGAAATCGATAAGAGTAAGCTTCATCATGACATCAATGCGCATGGGAAGGTCAGGGTCGCGTCGGTGGTCAGTATTCCGGTCAGGACCAAAGACACATCAAGGGTATTTAGACATCGGAGTCCGTTTTCCTTGGTCTTTATTGCCCAGTAATTAACGATGTTTATTGCAGGTCATTTTATGTATACGTGGTGTATGTGATATTGGGCTTTGGGTCTTCTCCTTACGGGTATGCTAAGATACTAGCGTCTAATAGACTGTATTAACTTTCCTTAAGTTCTGCACTGTGATGTTTTTAGGAAGATTACTTATAACCTCTCTTTGTAACATTCACAACTTCATATGAAAATTTAAGTTGTATTTACCCTTTAATAAAATCAAACTATTGTTATAAATACGAAATTTTAATTGACTCCCATAATTAAAAGTACGACTTTTTTATTTTCATTTCCTAAAGCTACCAAATATTACTCTTGTAGGAAATCCATTATTTATACACACAAATTTTGTTAATTAAATATTAATAACATTAGTATTTTATGTTTTATTTTATATTTATAATTACGATACTTAAACACAATTTCGAAATTTATTTAAGCGCCTAAGATAGAGTGTACGTTGAACTTAAACAAGTTAATTGCGGCCATAAAGATGTTTTTGCCGCTGATCCCTAAGACCTTTAGTCCAGAAATGCTCTGTGGTATTGCGGAAGGGGATCGTTTAAGAGAATTTTATGGAATAAGCCCCAATTCCATTGCCGGAGCCCTTTCAATAAAAGTACAATTACTTAATTCTTTTTTTATCACAAAAAAAACACAATAGACTTCGCGTCTCTCCCGGATATTTTTTGTTTATGTATGGGAAATTAAATATTAAGTACATATATATTCTGCAACGCTCGCAAGTTTTGGTTCAGCTGTTCTGCTATGATTGTGATTAGTTCTGTTTTACTCGTTCTTCGTTAATTGGAGTTGCTTGCCCCAGTGTCAGTTTTCAAACTGCAAATACGGCTAATATGCTTTAGACCCTACCGTACAGGTACCATTTGATCTTCCGACCCACGATAGCGCTTAGGCCTGCCGCTACGTTACCTTTACATATTTAGATAATCTCGATCAGTTACTTAAAATGTGCTAGTTTTCTTAAATTCCTTGTTTCTAAACAAACGGTGACTCAATATTGTTGTTTTGCAAGTCTCTCAGTGTTTGGTAATATTAGCTTGCACGCGTTTTAATAACAGTTTGATTTCTTGATACATTGCCAAACGATTCATCTCATACGTGCTTGTATACATAATCAAAACTCTTAGTGTCCCATTGTAAACATACGTTTTGAAAAAAATATGCTATCTCAATAATACAACACTCGATAAATATAAAAACATCCACTGGCACATAAGATACGTTTCGTATATTATAGAGTATCTAGCACTCTGCGGTGTTACCCGCGGATCTCTAATTTATTATAGCCTATGTAGGTTTCTAACGGCGAAAGAATTTCGAAAATAAATTCAGTAGTTTTTGAGCATATTCGGTACATAAAAATATAAATTTTCCCTCGTTATAATATTAGTATAGAAAACACGTAAATAATTGAGCTATCCAATAGCGTCTTTCCGGGTAACAAGAACACATGCCTACTAACACGTAGGTATATGTAAAATAATCTAATCGTCCAAGAGTATATCTAGATTTCCAGTTCGGGGAAAATTACTAATTGATCGAACGAGTTCAAAGCGTCTCTATAGCTTTCGTCTGCCCGGACGTCCGGCTGTTCTCTTTTACAAGTCCAATTTTTCAACCGATATGCGTGAAATTTTGTGAGCAGGTTAGATAATGTTTTTTTATTGTTGATAAGTTTTAATGCTCTCCTTAAAAAAATGTGTCCCAATGATAAAAGTAAAAATATTATTATATTTCACCAAAAACAGACTTGTTAGATCTCATAGAGCTAGGAGCTAGAGCCAGTTATATGAATCGTTCATTCATTCGCTCTCTGTACGTGCATATTCCAAATATAAACAGTATGCGCGTGCGTCGCTCGGTGGCGGGGTGGCGTGACTCCACCGACCAACCGCGAGCGACCAGCGTTGCGCCCGCGCCGCGCCCCGGAGCGACGACCTCGGGTGAAGGCACAGAACAAATAATAGTACTACGGTTAAGACAGCTATAGACCGCCAACTTCTCCATACAATAAGATATAGCTCTTTTCTACCTTTAAAAATTGTCCGATTCCAGTGTTTTTTTTCCACATACCTAACACATTGTTTACTTACCGTTTTATTTTTTTCTATTTTTTAAATCACTCTAAAGTTACAAGCTTTTAAGCAGTCACATTTTTGCGCTCATACGATGCCTATTAAAAACTTTTAATTTTTTTTTAATGCAATATTCAATAAAACTTTTTAAATAGACACTGGGACAAATTTTAAACCATTTTTAACAGACTTCAAATCAGCAGGTTCAATCATTACCTGTATGAATTTTTTATGTATGTTTGTCGAGGTTTCTGTCAATATCTAATCGATTTTAATGATTCTTCATTTTTATTTGTTTTATTAGGTAGAGGTTTATTACTTCAAAGTTCGGTCCGTACAAATGTTTTTAAAAATTGGTGAGTGGAGTAATTTGGTTTTACTAAAGTTTGTATGGCCGTATAGATCAGTTTACTTTGTTAATCTTAAAGACTTTGATCAATTCCTTGAACTCTAAACCGATCAAGGTGACGCAAGGTTATCGGCCATTTGCGATTAGACATACTCAATTGTCGCCTATATTATTGTATTGTATCTTAGTACAATCAAATTGATTAATTCGCTTTCTCATCGTTCTGAGGGAACATCACCATTGAATTGCTATATATACGAACCGACGTAAACCTTTTCGAGGTCTATAACTAAATCCCACCGCTCAAAAGGGTTATGTTAGTTTTAGTCATCTCAGGATGTAAACCTGAACTAAAGTACGTTGACCTTGATTTGAACCGATTTATTCGTAGTTTTAGTCATCTCAGGATGTAAACCTGAACTAAAGTACGTTGACCTTGATTTGAACCGATTTATTCGTAGTTTTAGTCATCTCAGGATGTAAACCTGAACTAAAGTACGTTGACCTTGATTTGAACCGATTTATTCGTAGTTTTAGTCATCTCAGGATGTAAACCTGAACTAAAGTACGTTGACCTTGATTTGAACCGATTTATTCGTAGTTTTAGTCATCTCAGGATGTAAACCTGAACTAAAGTACGTTGACCTTGATTTGAACCGATTTATTCGTTTATATCTCATTCGATATGGTTGGGTGTAAAGAAAGAGAAACTTAAAAACGTAAATTAAACACATCATTATTAAAATCGCTATTAACAATTTGCCGATAATGGGTTATTAACCGTTTAGCTTGACATGCGCGGACAAACGTCCGGAAGACGCGCCCGAGCTTTAATAGGGATCTTCGCTAACGGTCGGTCAAATAAAGCAAATAATTCCAAAAGAAAAACCTAAGAAGTCGGATTATGGTACTGGTTTTCGTCATTTATAAAGAAATTAGTATCAGAAACCTAGGTGGAAATTTAGAAATACGTTGATATAGAGTGCCAGATCTGGTTTCGGATTGAATTTATATAAGTTGGGATTACTTATTAGCATATTTGTAGTCTTTGTTATGTTCAAAAGTAAAATCACGTGATGAAGACGATCTAAATTTTTCCTTAATTGGTTGCATTACTTTGGAGATAACCTCGAGGCTAGCGTGCATACAATAAAGCAGTCTTTTTTAGGTTAGTCCGTGATTAACTAAATAATAAGTTATATAAAATTAATAAGTAAATAAAATTAAACTTGCAGTAGCTGTAATGCACAATAATGCCAAAAAATATTTTTAAATAGCAGCTCGAACTACTAGTTAAAAATAATTAAGTTAATTAATGGCCATTTAGAAAACCACCCCTGATTTTGTAGAAATACCTCCCCATTCGAAAATCCCGCAAAAAAAACTTAAAATCTGTTACAGTTATTAACCACATTAATTAATTATTTTAAAGCAAATTTTTCCAGACATAAGGTTTCATTTTGAATGGTTAGTTATTAGATTTAGTTATAAATTACATCAAAAACCAAATAATTCATAATAATATGATTAAATTTTGTGTACATTTTGATAGGAAATTTAAAACTTAGTAGAACTGCGCGATTATATTATCAAGACACTTATTTACTACTCTAAAAATTTACTCTAAATCTACGGAATGCATATTCCGTAGTAAAATTCAACTCTTTCCTATATTTATTACCAAACATGTACGAGTTCTTACGTTGTTCTTTTTTTTTTAATAGTCTGTTTGTTGATTTATTAGGTTCTTCCATGATTATCATTAATACTTGATTGCTTGATAAAAAAAACGCGCGATTTGTTTGTTTTTATTTTGCAATCAGACAGTAAATTAATCATAATCACTTCCGTGTAAGTATATTATTGGTAATTAATCAAATGACATAAATCTTAGAAAATAATCACCGGTAAAAATCTGTTTTGGTTAGGAAGTTTGAAAAATTAAATCATACAAATTTTAATTATTATCGTTAGAATGGATAATCGTGTTGAGAGGCTCATATGAAAGGCATCCCCAATCATGCCTTAGACTTTATTAGTCTACACTATTATTACAAAGATAATGATTTGTATTTCTGTGTGTAACGAATTAAAATTAATTGAACTGTTAACTACTGGACCGATTCCAACAATTATTTTGCCGTTAGAAAGCTACTTTATTAGTAAGTAACATAGGTTATATTTAATTATATTACCAGAAAAATAACTGAGATCCGCGGAGCTCTATATACTTAAGTGATTTCTTTTATCTCTATTCGAAAATACTATAAGTAACCTTTATTAACATAAACAAAATTACTAACTATGACAACAAAATATAAATATATAGAAGAAAGATAGACTATTTAAGTGATTTTAACTTCAACTTTTACAATAATAGTCTATGAATGTGTCCATTGTACTTCTATAATGTTATAGAGGTCGGTGGTCCATTACCACATATATTGTTTGTTTCTTCTAAGTTTACGAGTTCAGCTCTAAATGACGATGGGGAAACCATAGCTTCGGAGAAGATTTTAAGATAAGGTGTCCCCGTAAAGAACGTATAACAAAAAGGTGTGACAATACTCAACGGTGTTGGTCTACCCATCAAAGTGAACCCAATGTAGAAAAAAAAATCAAAATTAATAAATATTAAGATTGCCAAACCAAAATTGGTCACGTGATTGCCCAAGTTGTATGGAGGACGCAATATATTTGTTTTAGTTCTGCGTATTTTTGTTTTACAATGGGTATTCCTTATATCCTACACTCTGTTCATAGGGGAGACTCGTGTCTAGGTGTGAAAGATATATGAGTTATCCAAATTCGCTACATCCACTCAGAAACAGTGCGAAGGTATTTTCACCTACTCCACTTTCGTAACACGCATACCTACCAAATGTCATTGACGGCGTGTATTTTCGACGCACACTAACTATATCGTCTGGCGCTTACACTGCATCTATAAATACCACCTCTGTCTTATATACTATTATAGTTTTTGTACCGTTCCCTCCGATTTATGATTCATATATCTGCCTTTTTCTATCAATAATTGCGATTCTTTGAAGAACGAGAACCTTGTCCGTGACTTTCATATCGACTCCGTCATTCTATTGCATAATATTGTTTCCGTTGCGTTGTACTTAAATATATTAAGTTTGCACGGTTAATCAAATTTTATCTTACAAGTATATTTACAATATTTTTAAGGACAAACATGGTGTACTCGTATCTCTAAAATACACCAAAAAAGATGAATTCATGTTACTGCTGAAAAAACCTAGCGACCCCTTTAAATTTGAAGGGGTAACGTAAATAGCAAAACTTTTCCGTTGGCACTGGTAAAGGTGCAAGCTAGATATATTATGTATTTAGTACAAATAAGTTTTTAACGTTCAATTTATAATCTTCTGTAGTTACGATTTTAAACATTGCCTCGTTTTCGTTTTTTAAGTTTGCGCAATAAAATTTAAATCGTATCATTTACTTTTTTAAAATTTTTATGAATGTAATTTGAATGCTAATATATTTAAGGCGTAACTTTTTAATAGTAAGTTATGTACAATATTTATCATGTGTTGATATCCTAGACCGCATCGTTACTTTACATCAGGTGAGATGCGGTCAAGAGCAAGCCTATCGACTATTAAAAAAAAAAAAAAAAAAAACGTGGTTTGGTTATTTATGTCATGTAAGATCTCCAGTTATGATATTATTATACTTTAAAAATATATGCTTGTATATTGTATGTGTTCGTTTAAGAATCTAGATTAAAACTGTGTTTATACTAAGTAATATTCGGAAGCCTGTTCGAAGCTTTGCGATTTAACTTTGACGAATGTCGAATTACTGCCTCATTTTTTTATCTCTATCCGGTAATTTAATTTTCTAGTTGGTAACGGAACTTTCCACTCTTAAAGCCTTGAAGATATGCAAATTTTATAACTCACGGCTGTAACGTCTCAAAGTATTGATGCATATTATGTTTATATTAATACTATATGTTTATGTACCTAGCTGTGCGTAAATTATGTTACTGGGAAAAGTATTGATAATTTATAAAATTTTGTTTTATATTTGTCACAAAAGTATTATAGGCAACTAGTGTAGTGTATCGCAGTCGTGATGTAACAAATATGCACTCGTATTCATCAATGTTTTGATAATTGTAAGGAAATCGGAAAAGATTCATTTATGTACTTAGAACTTTACGCAAATAAGTGAAATTTCCAAATACTCCTCCTGGGCACGTGTAGGAAAAAGGTTTTTTTTTTAATCTTACAAATATTATAAAAGTGAAAGTTTGTAACGATGGATGCATGGATGTTTGTTACTCTTTCACGCTAAAGTTAATTAACCGACTTGGATGAATATATTTCACTGCGATAGTTTAGACTCTGGATTAAAACATAGGTTGCTAGACTTTATATCCTGTATTAAAGCTACTATTGCATAGGTAAAATTCTTATCTAGGTAATTGTTCATATCAAATTGTCGAGGAGCTATCATCGTACGATGTTAATGTGTTGTTCATTTTTTTGTTTACATGCAAGATAATAATTATACAAAATTACTCATAGTTTGATGTAAAGACATGGTTATCAGTAATAATTATTAATGTCCTGTGCTACAATGACAGTTTTATAAAGGTAGACAGGTGAGGTTATAACTTCAAAGCTGAGAAACATGAGCTTTGTTATTCCCGATATATGTATACGATAAAACGTAGCGTACGTCATGCTCACTGACGGCCAAACTGTGATGGCGATCACACTTTGGTATGATCTGTTTTCGATCCGAAAACACTCATCACTCTGTATAGAATATGTTTGCTGTGCATGTATATATATATATATATATATATATATATATATATATATAGAAAATAATAAAAAAATATATATAAAAAGTTTAGTCAATATTGTCAATTGAATTGCATGCATATATATATATATATATATATATATATATATATATATTGAATTGCATGCATATATATATGCATGCAATTCAATTGACAATATTGACTAAACTTTTTATAGTCGTTGACTATTATTGGTTGGGTATCTCAAATAATAAAAAGACGTTTGCTTTTCTTTCATTTACCAATCGATATCGTATATCGTTATATTTTGCGTTCTACATGGATGGCGTTATATATAAAATCTGAAAATTTGTGGAGCTTTCTCACAAAGTTTCGTAAAAAACTACACGAGTTCTAATATTCAAATATACATACATACATACTTATAGACAAGAAGACAGAACATTTTGCCAGACTCGAAGTAGAGGCGTACTTCTTCTCTCGCTCAGTCAAAAATTGTTTATATTCATAATTTTTGTTTTAAATATACCTTTTTAGGGTTCCATACTTAAAATGTTAAAACGGGAACCTATTACCAAGATTTCGCTTTCCGTCCATTAGTCTGTGAAATTTGGACTAATGTTGTAAATATAGTAAGAACCTTAAGTGCGCGAGTCCGATTCGTATTTGGCCGATTTTTTCATAACTTTCCAATATGCAAGAATAGGAACTGTTGGCCCAAATTGTATATGACGCAGATGAAGCTAATTAAGATTAATTAGAGCTTCTTTGGCAGGTGTTCGCTTTAGTTGTTGATTGTATCGAAGAGCATTGGCCCCTACAGAAGTGCTTAGCACTTTCTCCACGGCGGGCAAGTAAAGCCAGCGCCACTTTCGTTGATTCATTTCTATTTATTGAAAACTACTTCGTGTTATTATAAAGCACAGAAGCTTTCATAAATTGCTTCTTTAGAGTAGTTGAAAGAAAGTTTTTATATGTTCAGGTATATTTTATTTTATACGGGGTTATAAATATTTTTACATATATATTACCCGTATATCTCTCTCTTGTGATTAAAAGGACAGATAGAGTACGAAACACCACGCTGCGTTCTATCACAGGTGTTGTTGATGTTGGCCAAAAGGCTGCACGTTTAAAGTGGCAGAAAATAGAGAAATAAAGGCTTTGGGGGAGACTTTTTTTTATATGTACTAAATGTTACTATTAAGGTACACATAAATGAACCAGCTATATGCAATACTTACAACATTTAATAAAAGACTAAACCTACTTATCTAAAATAATCTATTAAGCAATGAAACCAGCTATTATAAAAAATAGAAATAAGTAGAAGGTGTTCCAAAAATACTCTTGTACCTACTTATGATAACATGTTTCAATATGGAACTAACTCCGAATTCGAACAAATATCAGTTGTATCGGACATTTTGTTGATACCTGACAAACTTTATCTATGAACCTTTGGTTTTCCTCGACTACCGGTTTGGTTCCATAGTGAACGATGTTTATCATCATGAGTACAATGAGTTCTCTTCAGGTTAGTAAGTGCATGCTAACCGATAACCATGTATGTATATCATAGATATGAAATCTACTTTTCGTTCGTATAACAAAAGTGCAATTTTTTATTAAAATAATTCAATTTAGTAGCTAATAACAACTATTGTATTGTTTTCTTAGTAATTAAATGAAAGTATGACGAAACCCATTTAAATCAATTACATCTAATGCGTTTAAATAAATAGGTATACATAAAGAATTCGATACTTAAAGGTACCCATATTATAAAGTAACATAATAAACTAGTGGTTTAAAACCCGCCTGCTAAATTGTTAAACCTGTGTATCATCCTTAATTTATTTTTCTTATAGTTTTGATGTGCTCAGTGTCACTCTCACGACTAAGACGAATCTATTCACCACCACCACTCACATAAAAATACGACAACCCGTTTAGGCTGTAGGGCGTGCCAAAGAAATATACATACATACACTCGAAAAACATAACCCTCCTTCTTTCGCAGTCGGGTAATAATGCGGCCACTTCCGTAGTTCAGTACTTATAAACTTATAACATTGCGTCGCGAATCTTTTAACACAAAAGGGTTCTTTTGAATCCCACTTTGAACACTTTTGATCCCGAAAAAGTGGTGTGAACCGTTTGGATTATCAAACATTTACCGTGAGTAACATCGCGAGGCACAGCTAGTGAGAATATAACCGACCGAGCGAGCGCATACTATAGCGCGGAATAGTTGTAATATAATTGTTATTTCTTTGTCGGCAGGCGTCATGGCAGAACCCGAAGCTGGAAGACACGGGAGCTGTGATCAATGTACTCGACATTGGACGACAGAAGTACGCCAACGGAGGCGTAGTGTCGCGGTACCTCTGCGACTTAGTGCAATGCTTCAACCTCACTAGATACGACTATAAGGACATTGTGCCTAATGTAAGTCTCTATTACAAACTGTGTGCCTAAAATAAGGAACATAAAGGCGTAAACCCACAGCTGCAGGCGCGAACTGCTCTTTTATGTGACAAGTTATACTGTTGAAAATTTGTGCTTTAGAACATTGCTTAGGCGCAGGGGCTTTACTTACTTTCGAAGGGTTGTTATCTTCTAAGAGCAGATAAGCTAAATATACCCAAAGTCAGTTAAAGTATCTTAGCCACAATGCTTTCTTCTCGATCTTTTCCTCACTCGGCAAAGCAAGCAACATGGGCAAAATTAATCAATGTTGCACGGCAGTCTACCGGGATTTGAGCTCACATCTCGCGGTTGAAAGACGAGCGTCCAATTACTAGATTATATAAAAAATACATTTTCTTTTTATCAATGTTCCAGGTAGAAAACGACGAGACTTTCTTGCAGGCTATCAGAGACTCAACAGAAGAAGAACTGTTAAGACTAAACAAAGAGAAGAAAGAAGGAGAAAAGAAGACTGATGAAGCAAGCGTGAGAGCGCGAGTCGAGGCCAGAGCTAGGAAGATCATTAGAGATATTAGTTCTGCTATGTCTAATAATGTGCTCAAGTAAGTTCAACTGTTTTTAGATCATAAGTCTATTTATTAAACGACAATTAGTTATTGCTAAATGTTTATAATTACCTTAGTTCTTTTTCTAAGCTAAGTTCACTGCTACCTAATAGTGGGTCATTTGAATTATCAGTAGATATTTAAATATTTGGAGCTGATTTTTTCTGTAGTTTAATTTTTCGCTAACAAATAAGAGTTCTAACCCGTTTAAAAAGATCAAGTTATGGAGGATACATTTCAATAAATACTCGAAAACTTTGGGTTTTTTATTACTGTCTAATTTTAGGGGTCAAATTATAGGCGTGTTACAAAAATATTGATAAGATATCGAATGTGAAATTTTGAACATCCTGACTACCCTCTATACACGTTCCGTACGTACGTTCCGCCTGCGTATTTCTAAATGAAGACGATTCGTGAATTTAGATTACATTACGCATGTAGACGCACGTGTTTTGCGCTTTCTTGCGCTCTTCACTGTGACGTCTACGCTACGAGTATATGTAACTGCTACAAAGTAGGGAATGTGATTAAAATAGTCCCATTATTTTACTCGTCTCATCTCGTATCTAATTCGAAGTGAATGTGAAATGATCATCACTTATAAATCACAATTGACCAAACGTGTACTGGCTTTTTCGTGCATTTGATTAACATTTAGCATTTACTTCCTGTAAAATAGTTTAATTCCGATTTTTTTTAAAGCTTGATGTTGTTGAATTTATTTCTATTTAGTTATTCCACTATGTTAACCTGGGTGAATAAAGTGGAAATTAAAGTGTCCTTTCATCTCATCAGATTTTTATTTGTTTTTAAAACTTGGTTTATACCTTGTAAAATGTAGCTTGGTACGCGGGACATCTGTCATACAGTTGTATGAGTCTGGCAGTTCCAAATTGTGTTGCGTTAATACCTGGCACCTGTACACTGGCACATTTTACAAGGTTTACAACACATAGCTATAATAATTTAATAACTCCCACTCTCATGTTGATAGTTGATACAAATTTAAAGATGGTCTACAACACAGACCCCGGAATACTTATGCGTAATATTTATGTGTATGGTACGTCGGATTTTTATTTATTTAATTGACGTGTTCAACAGAGTGGTGGCATGGTTGTGCCATAAAGGCATCCGTCGCATCGCCATCGGCGGTTGCGGGACCCGCGCCGCGTGCGTGGACCGCCTCCGTCGTGCCAACGCGGCCGGCGTGCCGCTCATATTCGTACCTCTACACCGGAGTCACTTCGACTACATCCTGGTGACGTTCGCGCTCTACCTCACCGGCGTGCGCCCGCCGCTAGTGGCCGCCGGGGATAACATGAGGATACCGTTCTTTGGGTAACACTACACTACTTATTTATTGAGCATGAGGACCAAGCACTTAGACAAATCTCTGCGGGGTTTTTTAGTGCTATGATTATTAAGAAATGTTGGCTGGCCGGTTTGCGCAGTTGGTAGCAACCCTGCCTTCTGCACCGCTGGTCCCGGGTTCGATCGCCGGACAGGTTAAACATTTGTGTGCATGAGCATATCTGTTTGACCTGTGTCTGGGTGTTTGTTATATATATAAGTATGGGTATAAGTATATAAGTTTGGGACCTGAACACCTTTGTGTTGATGTTGTTCCATATTATTTATTTAAATACAAATAAATAATAATAATAATATATGAGATAAGTTTGCTGACAGGACTCTAAAGTACTCAGACTTCGTTATTGAAAATAGACAATGCTTAAAAAGTAGGAGTATATTGAATCGGTTTTTTCCTCCGTGTTTGTTTTTGCGTCTCTGTCTGTGTACTTATTGCAAAACTAGTGATTCTTCAAGTTTTAATGTGTATTATTGGTGAATTTATTATCCATTAATGTCTTGTTTATGTGCACAAGTGTGGGCAAGCGAAATAAAGACGGAATAACGTGGTTCTCGTGTTCGCGGTGTAATAACTTTATGCTGGCAAAAATACAAATCGTATGGTGCCAAATATCAAAAGAAAAATAAACGTGGCTTTCTTTACTATTAGAGTCACTTTAACTGACACTACCGATGTTTTTTTTTACCTTACACAGTTAGGCATTTGACAACAAGTTCGCAAGAACACGGAAGTCAGTGATACTGTAGCCCTAGATGGAGCATGCCTAGACTGGAATCCACTGGCTCTCATGAAAGGTTGCCAGAACACACCGTTAGATGCTTGGCGACAGATTTTACAACTCGAGGGTGGTAGGTAGCCAGTCGAACGATAAGAATCGTCCTACCGCCATGCTATGGTTTCCTCACGATGTCTTCCTTCACCGGTAGCTCAGCCTCTTTTTGCATGTTTAGTGGGATCGAACCTCGTACCTTTGTATGTGTTATGTAAATGTATGACTGTTGTCAGTTGTTTCATTAGTTTTGTCATTCAGTATAATGAAGTAGAGTTATTATTGTATTGTTACAGTTGGATCCTGCGCGGCTGCGGTGCTTTCTACATCAAGCGACGCACCGAGAGCTCCGACAACACCGCCGACCTTGTCTATAAGAACGCACTCAGGTATATATTTACTTGGATTATATATTATACAAGGTGTAACAAAAAGGTGTGACAATACTTAATGGTGTTAGTCTACCAATCAAGGTGAAACCATTGTAAAACAAAATTTTGCAAAATTCATAATAAAATATTTGGATCCCATACAAAAATTGATCACATGATCGGTCTAGTTGCACGGAGGACTCAATCGAATTTGCATAGTTTTGTTCTACGATGGGTTCACTTTGATGTGTAAACTAACACCCTAGTATAGTCCTATGTAAAAACTAATAATCAACAAGATATTTAGTAAAACAATATATATTGAATAACAATTAAACTTTAATAGTTAAATTCTATTTGTTTGCAGATCGTATATCCTGAATAGTTTGTCTGAGAATAACAATTTAGAGTTTTTCATTGAGGGAGGTCGAACTCGCACCGGGAAACCGCAACCGCCCAAAGGTAAGTGAAATTAATTTATAGCTGTGTACTTTTACAGTTTCTGGTTCTCATTTGCAACCTGTTCAGGTGAACTTTGATGAGTTTCAACGAACGGCTTTTGTAAATTTAATAGAATAAAAAAGCGCTAGACGTTTTGAACTTTTTACGGAGTACTCCGATTTAGATAAATATCTGCAATTTCAAAGGTTGCCTCAAAGAGATCGCCTATATAGCGATAAGGCCGCCGCTTGTGGCACTATATGTAAAATTATATTTTTTTTTGTTTTTATGCTTTGTGTGTATACAATAAAGTGTTCATCTATCTATCTATCAATTACTTAAAGTTGTAAAACAAAAGTTGTTCGTCTGTATGTACCAAAGTCCTTTGAGAGATTGCACATAAGTTACCAGTGACCATGTATACCAATAAAATAATAATAAAAAAAAACGTTTCATCTTCTTTAATATTTACTTAACACACTTGTTCTTCTGGACGTGCTGCTTGGATCAAAAGATACGGGATATGTCGGTATGTTGCGGTGCCTTACCTACCTCATATAGTAATCATATAAACATCATTTTTTTAATTATATTCAGTTCGTATTTTTTGTTTTTTTATGGGTTTGTATTTCTCGAATAAAATGGCCATTGAATCTTGATCTAAATGCGACCTTGGGGGGGGGGGGGGGGATTCGTGTATGTGCACGTTATTTGATGGTAATGACAAAGATTTCTATATATTCTGGTATATTTTTCTATTCTATTCAAGCGGCTTCTGATGTTTTTTTTAAATTTAGATAAATTTGTCTTTGAAGCGTGATTTATATGTGCATGGTATCGTTGATAGCATCATTGAGATTATTGTGTGCATCATTGTGTGCATCATTATAAGAAAAACTCAATATTCAAATTCAAAAGGTATTAATTATGAATTCATATTTTGTTATTATTTGGTAGCAATAGCGTTGTCATTAGTTTACTAAGCACTTTTATAGCTTAGGTTACATTGTCCATCAAGAGTAACATCAAAAAATATACTCTACGGGAATTTCTTGATGGGAAGACTAGTTTTTACTTGACTGCGAAAGAAGGAGGTTTAAATTTTTTGAGTGTATGTATGTATGTATATTTCTTTGGCACGGCCTCGAGCCTAAACGGCTTGTCGTATTTTTATGTGAGTGGTGTCAATAGATTCGTCTTAGTCGTGAGAGTGATACTGAGTAAATCAAATTTATTAAAATTATTAAGTATAATATACAGGTTTAAAGATTTAGCAGTCGGATTTTTTCGAACTCGCTATTGAGTACTTCTTTAAACAATTTCTTGCTGATTTTTTCTCTTACTTTCGTTTCCAGCCGGCATTCTGTCAGTGATAATGGACGCGTACATAGACGGAACTATTAACGACGCGCTCCTGGTTCCCGTGACGTTGAACTACGACAAACTGGTTGACGGTAACTTTGTCCGGGAGCAGTTGGGAATGCCCAAGCAGATGGAGACGTTCTGGTCTGCGCTCACCGGGATATGGCGGACACTTAACACAAACCATGGCAGTATACGAGTGGATTTCAACCAGCCTATGAGTCTAAAGGTATGTTCTTATTAAATTATTCTTTAATATAAAAAATAGTTGTTGGAAACAGAAAAATTGGGGCCCTTAAATTTACAGAAAATTTAATTAAACAGAAATTTCACTCTAATTAGTGCAAACCGATTGCTACTTCATTCACAACAAGATAAAAAATATTCTAAAATTTTTCTTATTATTAAAATGTTAAAACGTATACTTATAATGATTACCTACATAAATACCTAGGTAAAACAGTTCTCTTCCCTTATTGAATTTCAACTCTATAGTCGCAACAAAAATGTTTAAAGTTTAACTTCAGTAAGGTTTGTCTTCCTTCCGATGACAATCGTCCTCCTCAGAAACTAACGCTCAATATTATCATCTACAGGAACTAGTGACGTCATTCCAAAAGTACCAGCACTTCAAAGCGCCCCTAGAGGAGCCGCTGTCGCCGCCCAACAACAACTTGGCCGTGAACCTCGACAAGCAGATCCTTTACAACCACAGTCACTCCAGCCTGTACGGAGCAGACGTCAGCTCCGACTACAAGATGATGGTCGAAGCGATTGGCAGACATCTTGTTTACGGTAACACTTAGAATATATATATAGTGTTTATTTCATGAAAAAAATATTCAGTGTATTGTAGAGTTCATTAAACAGTCATTCCAAGCGTGTCGGCGGAAGGGAAAGAAGATTCTATAGTGAGTGTTACTCGTATCACCGGATATTGCTGCAATGCATAGTACAAGCTCTGCTTAGTTTGGGGCTAGATGGCGCTGTGTGAAAAATGTCCGCCAATATTTATTTATTTTTTATTTTATTTTTAATGGTGGCTATAATATTATAACCCGTTTTGGCCTAAGTGTGCTCAGATATTGTTTGAAGTTTTTTATTGTCAGAAGGCTGTCCAAATAAAATAAAATGAAAATAATAAACGGTTTTTATTTCGGCCCGAATATGGATCTAAATAAAATAATATCGTTTTGCTAAAATTATGCACATTGGACGATAATTTTAATAAATAATTTTGAAATGGTATGCTTGTGACTTTTATGTGTGCGCTCGCTCTGCTCAAGTTTTGTTCGTTTACCTGTACATTAGTTAAATTTTCTAAAGCGAGTTTTTAATGATTCCAATTATTTTTATTCTACAGCATTACTGAATTCAATCGATATGTATTTCCGTTTCTGCAGGTTACTACAGAAACGGAAATACATATCGATGTCGTTTTTTAATAATATTTTTTATTTACACGTGAATAACGAGTCATATTCATGAAATAATTTAAACTAATACTATTTTTTTCGGAATTAAAACTGAATAGAATGTGGTTTATTTGTGACGAAAAACAACAAGAAATTTTGAACAACAATATAAAATACAATAGTAGGGAAGCATGTTTTTTGTCACGCGTCGATCTCAACTCAGCGTGACGCCGGTTTCGAACAACTCGCGCTGATCTTACGTTGGGATCTAACGTTGAGAAATGTGATTGTATTGAGCATAAATAAATATTTGGTGGCTTAAAAACAAAACTTATTTATTTATGTACGTATGTTTGCAGACGCGGCGCAGGCTACAGCCCTGATGTGCACCAACATAGTGTCGTACGTGCTGCTGACGGAGCGGCGGCGCGGCGCCGGGGCGGGCGCGCTGGCGGGCGCGGTGGAGGCGCGCGCGGGAGCCCTGCGCGCCGCGGGCCGAGACCTCGGCTACACGGGGGGCGGCCACGCTGTACTTAGACACGCGGTGAGTCATTACACTTATTTTAACAGACGTAAAAAAAAGGAAGTTCTTAATTCGTCGATATCTAATTTGACTAGTAGTGGGGTCGATTGAATGAAATGAAAAAACGTCGTGAGGAAACCATAGATAGCATGGTAGGGCGTTTTCTTACGCTCGCCTGGTTTGCTACCATTGTCAGGTTGAAATCTATCACCGAGCACCGAATGGTGTGCTCCTACAGTCTTCATTGAGAACCAGTGTATTCCAAACTAGCCGTGCTACAGCAAACCCTCGGTGTCGCTGACTTTTGTGTTCGTTCGAGTTGCTGCTCATATACGTAGCTGACTAGGATAAAAACCTGTGTTCTGTGAGTTCTCAGCGACACTTTCGATATTAATTTGTAGTTTGTAGGGGCTTGTATTGTATGTAGTCGCTAAGTGACTAACGCTATGCAAATCGTCAGTCACTCAAAATACTAAAATCATCATGTATTTTATCAAAGATTTGCTCATATATTTGTAGAAAGTGTTTTCTCCCAACTCAGCTATGTGTTTCCATTCCAGCTGGACATGCTGGGCCGCGGGCTGGTCCGTCGCGAGGGCAGCGGTGACAAGCAAGTGGTGAAGCCTCAACTCAGCATCGCTGCATCTCTGGAGCTCTCTTATTACGCCAACGCCGTGGTCGCGCACTACGCAGCGCCCGCTATACTTGGTGTGTATTCTATTATTGTTGAATTGATGTAGTGAAATCACTCAATCGTCCGGTCAAGCTGTCCGAAGTCTTCTTAAACCAATATAGTAATAGCTCAATAGCTCAGTCCTTTTTAAAAAGAAAATAAATATTTATTTAGATAATATATTAAAAAAATTAACGTCAAGCGTTGTTTTTGAGGCGCTCGATATAATTTTTTTTTTTTTGTATTTTATGTTAGGTGTATTTTCAACAAAGTATTCATTAAACCAATCAATTTCTTACAGACAAACTTTAACAATTATATATATACTAAAAGAAATATTATGTTTGTTATCAGCGACGGCTCTAGAGAGCGTGATCCGCGAACAAGGCGACGCTACGACAGTGTCGCACAGCTCGCTGCTGAGCGCGGCGCTGCAGCTGTGCTCGGTGCTCAGCGCGGAGTTCATCTTGTGCGCGCCCTGCAAGCGGATAGAGGAGACCATGCTGGACGCGCTCGACACGCTGCGTGCTGGCAATGTCATCGCTGACGTGCAGGTGAGCGTTCACAATTATACTTAATTTTTTTTTAATTCTATGCTGTCTCACTTCTGGTTGTCAAGTCTGTCGTTTTGAGATAGAATAGGCCACAGTTAGAATTAAACAAAACAATAATTTTAATACTAACTCTGGTCTATTCTATGTCGAAATCGCCATTTTGATAAAATGCAATCGTAATTCTGAGACGATTCAAATAACAACAGACTTGCCCACCTGGACGTGTCTCCTCCGTATACTGCCACACTTCACGATCCCGTGCCACCTGCCGCCACTACAGTTTTAGCAAATTGTCCTGTATAGCTTTATACTTTATAGCTTGGCCGATTATGTTTTTTTTTTTTTAATTATGGGGAACCTAACGTCTTTAAGTATTGACAGACCTTTCTGTTACACGTTGTATAAAAAAATTCTTTTTAATTCTGTAATATTAGTACAACAGTGAAATTATTTTGCTCGCCTCGCTCGCGCGTGATACGCTCCTACTTAATGCATTGTCATTTTCGCACCGCTCGTTCACGAAATATTATTCAAGTTTTGTGTTCTTTTAAAACCTAACCTTTACAAAAAATCTAGTGTTCGTACACGCTATAATCGTTTGAAAATGTTAATGTTGTAAGCAAAAAGCGAGCATAAAATATAAAACATACTTACATAAAGGCACCCGAGCGAAACGTACGTGTTAAAATATAGTCGTAAAGAATTTTAGGCACAGATTGACTATTAGTAGATAATTGAGTATATTGTATTTCTGCTAACGCGTTACGATAACATCAGCATGCTCGAGCGAAACGAAGATAAAATGTTTATTCCCACCACGTGACCAACGCCATCTAGTGAAATTATTTAAATAAAATTAAAAAAAAAATCTAGTAAATTTTGAATTTTGTTTTTTATTTAAGGTTATTTATTACTAGAATGTTTTAGAGTTTTAGAGCGATGGCGGTTGGTATTCAAGCGGTCGGTTATTGTTTCCACTTACCCAAAAATTCTCACTTATTTTGGAAGTTTATTATTTTTTGTTCAATGCAAAAGTTTTATGAATACTATGTGTAATTTAACTACTAAATTAATTTTACAATATGTGAAGAACTATGTGATAAAAAAATGCTGGTCTCTACCTGGGTCAGCGCATTAGTATTGCCATTCAACGAAGCAATGGGGCCAGCATTTTGGGTACTCTACCAACTGGCAGTGGTTTAGATTTAAGTTAGTTTTAATTTTTGGATATTGCTTTTGTACATATAGTTTATAACTTTGTATTGTTTTAGTTAAAATTTTATCATGTTTTATAAGTTTGTGAAATAAAATTATTTTAAAATGTGAATCCATCAAAAAAAGAGCTATGCTTATTTTTTCATACTCCCAGTATATTGATCGAAAATTTATAGATGTATTTCTATCAAAATACATATTTGCCGAATTATTTCCCCTGATTTTGTGTGATATTTATTCACCAGCAGTATAATAATATTGTTCGTTCTCCCAGACGCACGGCAGCATAGAGGAGGAGCAGTGGTCGCGTCGGTTCGCGGCACGTCTGGAAGAGATGGAGTTCGACGACGGCGAGGAGAGACACGACCCCACCAGACACATCAGATACCACGTCGTTGATACTGAGGTGGCGAGGGCTGAACGGTAATTATACAGGGCTCTCCTCATTCAAATCATGCGATCGTTTTGCACGCTTACCAAGTACCTGTGGCAATCCAACAGTATAAATATTTTTTTTAATTTTTAGTTTAAAAATTTATGAAAATAGGTATTTTTTTCCAGCTACTGTTATTATTATTATCAACTAAAAAAAATATTCGATTTCGTACAGGGCAAGCATTCTCACCCGACCGCGAAAGAAGGAGGGTTATGTTTTTTGTAATAAACATAACCTATGTTACTCAGTGATAATGCAGCTTTCTAAAACAAATAGATTTTTTGAAATTGGTCCAGTGGTTATTAAGTTAATTCGTTACATACAAATATCTTTTGTTATATTATTGTAAATTACTTGTTTTCTCGTTAAATACGTATACGACAGTCGAAGGACTTTAAAAAAAAAATGTTTCCAAGTAATTTATTTCTAAAAATGAATATAACAATAAATAATCTAAGTATAAAAATGTCTGTCTCTAATTGAAGTAAAGTTAAGAGTGACTCGCGTCTAAGCTCGAGGCATCGGGTAGCCTCCGATGGTTAGGTGGGTAGCAGTGACGTGGTGATGACGCAGCGTGACTCGCATGTAGCTCGTCGAATGCTCTGCGTCATCGGTTTCCGTATAGTAGGAATGTGTTATTCGTTTAGTTAATTAATTAGTTAATATATTTGTTGTAATATTCCAGTCGGCGGTTGCTGCTAACCATCCGTCCGTTACTGGAGGCGTACGCGGCGACGTGCGCGTGCGTGACGTCAGCCGCGCAGAAGATCACCGTCAAGAACACGCTCGACAGACTCACCGAGCACTACACGCAGAACAAGATGATGTTTGGTACGTTATTTACATATTTGAATAAAGGTCGAGGTTCAAATCGTGTTTTTTTTTTCATGACTGTTCCTCGATTTCTCACTGAGAAAATAAGGACCAATGTTCTGAAAGTCTCAGTGATGACCGATAGAGATTTTCTTTTTATAAGGTATATTATTTTGTTGTCCCCACATAAATTATATCAAAATCGGTCTTAATCGCATAATTTAATTCCACATGTAGGCATATAAGCTTATATCGCGACTACTTGTGCTGTACTCGCTACCAGAATTAAGAACGCTGCTGTATTTTGTTGTTTACCGCATCTCCGCTTTATATCAGACAGCAAAAGAAAGCTATAACTATTAGTAAAGTTGAAAATTTTAAAAATAGCTCAGAGACAAAATAAAAAAAAAACAATTCCGCGGCGGCCATTTTGACCGATTTTCATTTTCATTTTCATTTTCATACATCAAACAATGCATGCAAGGCACACAGCCGATAATTTCACCATTCAAAAAAAATCGTTTTGTTTGTTTAGGAGTCACGATTTCTGAGACAGACACTTATAACAGCCTGTTTTATAAGTGTTGGGGGTAAAAATAAAAATATTAATCGATTAAGTAGTGTATATTGCCCTATACCCCTCCCTTAGAAGAGAAGCGCATGCGTAAATTACTGTGTATATGATAAGCATAGCAAAAAAAGGTTCGTTACCATTATCAGTTCCATGATGGAACTACTGATAATAATTTAAGTACAACATTAGTTCATTAAAAATTGATCTCGAAATAATGGAACTAGTGTCAATTTTGAGTTGCCACTAGTAACATTCACAGATCCACGATGGAACTACTGATGATAATTTACATCATTAGTTCATTAATTTTTCTTCAATAATAATGGATCTCTGAGCAGGCGTTAACTAAATTGATAATTCCTCAGGTGAAGCGGTATCTACGGACGCAATCCGCAACTGCCTAAAGCTGCTCCGACAATGGGGTCTCATAGAGATGTACACAGAGAACAAAGAGCGTAGAATTAAAGTACTGCCGCCCTACGACAACCAGCAGACTTGGGACCAAGTGTGCAATAATATTTACAAATTTAACATGGACACGCCACTCGTACAATGAACTCGAGAAATAACGATATTTACGCGATCATTATATTATGGAGACGTTACGCACCCATCAGTTGCTCAAGGAATCGCGTGCTAATTAACAATTATTAATTAATTATTGCGTCATTTATGGTGTAATGACGTAGGAAACAAAACAGTGTGCGATAATACAAACGTAAAAATCGTATTGACGATCTAACATAACCAAGACTACAACAGGTTGTTAACATGGACAAGACGTCACGACTCCATTAATTGCTCAAAGAAACGCGTGGTAATTAAAAATTATTACGTCGCTTGTGGTATAATAGCGTATAGAATAGAACAGTGTGCGGAATCAACGACGTATATGATTGACGATGACGCAAATGTCTTTAAATTAACACAGACAAGTCGTCAAGACTCGATGACTTGTCGTCAAAAAAACAATCGTATGGTAATTATTACGTCAATGGTGACAACAGTGCGGAATTAATGACGTTAACAGTTGACGGTTAAATATTTAATATGGTTTTTTAGTAATAAAATATGTATGACGTGCTCTGACGCAAAGAAGTCGAGTGTACAACATCATATAGAAAGGAGAGTGGATTTTAAAGTCAAGGACAGTTGATAATAGATAAAGTTTATATGGATATAGTGCTTGTTATATTGTTAAGAATCCTACATTAAAAATAGTGATAATGATCCGTCATCATGCTTTACAACAGTTAAAAATGTATGTGGATTCAATGACGTAAACATTTGACATTCAGGCGGAGGCTGGCTTTAGGCAAAACTCTTGACTATAGTTCTGCCTATACGACAATTAAGTGTATTTTTATACATATATATAATAGTTAGTGTAGCTAAACAGTTTTGGTTGATGAATGATTTGTTTTTTTTTTGTAATTGTGTTGAATTTTATAGCTAAGTGTAATGTGGGCAGCTGAGGGTTGGTTACTGATTATACGAAAACAAATATTTGTTGTATGACTGTGGATATAAGTTGAGATATAGGAAATATGTAAAGCGTTATGTAATAAACTTAATATTTTAATATGGGAATTGTAGTGAAAATATCTTATAAAATATTTATTTTATTGGCGAATGACCCACGTCACTCTAATAGCTGAGGTATCAGTCGAATCACTAGTTGGTTCAAACTGCTCGAACTATTTGACTGATATTTGTTTTTAATTGCGTCATGGATATCGTAAGTGAGATTTCATACAAGAATATTTGTGAAAAATACTAAGTTACGCGTCATTTCAACAGTAACATCTTTGTGTTGTATGTTGTGAAATACTGCTAAACGAATTTCATCATTCAAATGAATATGGTGTAATATTTAGTAACCATTTTAAGCACCAAATTTATTGTTTTTAATTTGAAAGTTTTCCCAAACATTGACCCCAATTCGTGCAGGCAAAACTTACTAAACTAACCTAATTTAACAGTTCTAAAATTGTCTCTTCTTTTTGTTTCCACAAGTGAGAAAAGGATGGATATAATTTTAGGAACTCTTGGTTTGGTCAGTGTGACTGGACGAATTGGGGTCAATGTATGAAATGTTTTATAATCTTCACGATCGATAGGCTGTGTGTTTTCAAATTGTATAATTAAGTTTGATATAACCAGAGGGATATGGATTTACACTTGAATAAGTAATTGTAAATCCGAGTACTTGCTTTAGTTTAAGTTTGTATACTGGGACCACATACATACGTCGTACACGGTGAACTACTGTTTGTTGGACAAGTAATATAACTGCGTGACCCAATTATAATTACACTCATTTTGGTAGCCTTAAAGAATTTGATGTATATGTCACCGTAAAATTGTGAATACCGTTAGATTATAATCTATCTCGCGACATTGTAAACTGTCGACAGATTGTGGACCTCAACGTATTGCTTACAATTTAACGTATTGTTATTTGGTAGATTGTAATCTATCGAAGTGAAACCGTCAAATTACAATCTTACAATTGTCAAATTGTTAACTGTCCGAAGGCTGTCCCTGATTGGTTGGCTTTATACTAGACCGTTCTGTGTCCGTTGAGGTTCACAATCTCTCGACAGTTTACAATCTCGCGAGATAGATTATAATCTAACGTTATTTACAATTTTACGGTGACATATACACCCCATGCTCTGACATTAACAATGTTATTGTAGGTAATATAAATTAATGAAATATTATCAGGAAAAACTGCACCAGAAAGAACATGACAGATTCTTAAGAATAATAATTTATTCAGAGTTTTTTTATTCATATAAAAATGGTGCAACATATAAATATTTAAGCATGATTACTTTTTAAAGCTGATGTAAATAAACTATATTTTCAATGTCATGGAAGAAACCATTTTTTCATAATGTTTCCAGTGTATCTTTTAAACATGTACAATGCGGGCACGAGGGCGAATGCGTTAAATTTTGTGTGTAAAATTCATTAAACATTCCCACCTACATTACTCTATTTGTGACCACTTTCAGAACGATCATTATGTTGAGAAACTAAAAAAAATTACAAAAGTTCATTGATCCTATTCCAGACAAACCACGCTAAGTAAAATACTAAAATTGTAGACCAAACTTTTTCACGAAAGGAAATAGTTTTGTTTCCTGCAAATTTAGTTTTTTTTTTAAGTCTTGGCTAAGCCGAATGATTGGGTATTTAAGTCGAAGAGCCAAATTGTCTTACTTATAAATGATTCTCAAATTTAAACTATCTCTTTCGAAAAAGAAAAGATGTTTATTATAAAGTGATGATTAAATTTGAGATTTGTTGAAAAGAATGTCGTTTAGAATTTATTTATAACGTTTGATTTGATCTGTGATTGAGACAGGTTAGGTTGGTCGGGTGGGTTTTGAATGTAAATATATCATAAATTATTATTTTGCTATTAGTAAGGCTGACCAAAAACAAAAATTCATTGTAACATTTATGTTTTTTCGTAATCTTTCTCGCGCGTTGGTTTTCTGAGCTGGCATCTAATGATTTGCAAAGTGTTACCAGCTTTTGGAATATAATAATTTTTTGTTGATTTTGCGCTGGTCTGTATTAAAAACTTACTGTCTTATTAATAAACGCGTTTTTGAGTCTGAGCATCTTTTGCCTTGTTTTATCTATAAGAGAACGTCATGTGTCAAAACTAGACAGAAGACATTCAAACATTGAGACGCGGTTATTATATATATATGGCCGTTTAAGCCAAAAGTTATTCTTATACATGGTAACACTACGCTGAGAGAAACAACGCTAACCATCAATATTTAGACTGCACACATCCGATTAAATATAGTTTATACCTACCCTCTATTTTCACAAATATTGATGGAAACTGTAATGATCTAGAAGATGTTATACTGTTTTTATCTTTTCAGCGGTCTACAAAATCGTAGAGCATTTTGAGGTAACAACAATTTCTTGGGAATCACTTGAAGCGAAGAGTTTATAAGTTGTTGCACATCATAACTACATTAGTTTTGTTTCTGTACTGTCTCCTGTATGTGTGTTGCATACATAAGTAGCTGTACATGATATGTATGTAGGATTGCCGGCAACTTGTAAACCAACAAGTTTTCCACTACGACTTTCGAATATGCGTCAGCAAAAATTCAGGTGTGAACATTTAACATGCTGCCGATTGTTGTTTTTTTTTTGTTACAATTTGTTTTTTTACTGTATTTTCAGAAGTCGTAGAACGAAAGTTGTTAGTCTAGATTTATCAAAGTAGGCCTTGAGTTTGTGCATTATTTATTAGTCACTTTGTATAGAGAAACCCTGCATACGCGTGCTGTACCCTTGCATGGGTGTATGCGTCAACCCTATCTATACATAGTAGAAAAAGAGAGGTAGTTTTTCTCGGAGGTGCAGTTTATTGCCATCAGTTCTTCTTATTTAATGTGATCTCAAGATTTACAGGTCTTTGTGAATTTTTACGCCAATGTCGATGTAATTATTTTTTTTCATAAATTGTAATAGAATTTCACAGTGAAAAAGACAAAGCATTTTTTCACTAAATTTGTAATGGCTGGCCATAGGACTCCGTTGTAGAGTCGATAGTTGTATTCTCTTCAACACTTTAATGTTATATTATATATTGTAAGTTAAACTATTAGCTAATGTAACTCTCGTGTACTTGGGAGTTCGACAGATGATTGAATAAAGCAATCACTGCGAATATTCTTGTCTTTTATTTTTTATCAAATGTTTATAGGCCTGGCGCGAGGGACTCTGCTTGTATTTGGGTAACTTTTGACCCAATAGTGGCTTTATTGACTGAGCGAGCGAAACGTATGTGCATCGAGTCCGGAAAAAAGTTATTTCGTCTATTTGTGTGTTAGTATGTATGAATGTTTGTTTGTTTGTGTTGAATTATTTTTTCTCGAACTCAGAGTTGGTCCTATAGTGAATGTTGTTCCTTAGGATGGGTACAGTGACGGCTTAGTACACCGTTAGCCGATAACCCTCTATATAACTAATTTTTACTAAAGTTGGTGTATGGTTGTTAGCTTAGAAAAATATACTAGAAAGCTTTGACTCTGCTTGTTTGTTAAATCTCTTAATCGTTGGGGATTTTAAATTGGGCGATATTTTATGTTCGGCGGAGTTTACTACGGTGTCACTGGCCGACTTCAGTTGATACAAACATTCAGAACACAACTTTAATTAAGATACACGAGAAAAAAAACTTAAGGTGTCGTTTTTATAAACTCGTAAAAATGTTAATACCTAGTCGCAAGTCGACAGTCCGTGGAGTTACTAGAAACTATAACTTGTATATCCAGTTTGTTCAACGAACAGAACAAATTCAACTCATGTGTTTGTAAGTAGGTAAGTAAAAACTACAGAAGATCGATTTTTAACTAAAAATTTATTAAAATCTTCAAATATATTTTTACGTACAAAAATATGATCTTAACAATTATCATTTGTGGAATTATTTGCTTAAATTACTTAATTTAAAGATATCAATTGGGTATATTATCGAAGCCTTCGGAGACATTTTAAAGAGATGCATCTAAGTTACAACTACAATGAATACAGGAAGAAATGCAAACAATAGCGTCCCATTGCTCGGCACGGATCTCCCCTAGTAAGTAGTAGGAATGATAATGGGTTTGATACATTACCCAGATGCAGGCCTTCAGCTATCCTCGATAACTTGAATAATAGACCCGACTGTAATCTTGATATCTACTAGTTAATTGGACAAGAGTAGTTTTTTTTTGGCGTACAATATATATATATATGTTATAAATCTTTAACAAAATACACTAAAACAGTCTATGTAAATGGCATAATGATAGAATAGCACTTCACAAATCACAGTCCGATAATTATTCATAGCTCAACATCTTTCGGAATGGTCAAGTCTGTTCTTAGAACTATCTCAGAATTACAATTAGATTGTGTCAAAATGGCCGTTTCTACATAGAATAGATCAGAGTTAGTATGAAAAATTCTGTTTTGTTTAATACTAACTGTGGCCTATTCTACGTCAAAACGGCCATTTTCAATCCAATTGTATTTCTGAGACAATTCAAATAACAGACTTGACCACCAGCTCTTAGTATCTAGCAGGTATTTTACGTATAATCGCCAATCGACGATTTCTTCCACAAAGTTGCCTTATCTAATAGGTACTTAATAATAGTGCAGGCGAAAAAAATACTTTCACAATAACACCCTTCGCTTACGTTTAGTTTCAATCTCTTTGCTTGAATTTAGTTTCAACGAATTCTGTTGAAGTTAAATGAAATTTGTGATCGCATTTAAAAACTGCATTACGATTTGCTTTTTCATAAAATAACTCGAACGCGTTCAGTTTTAGTACTATTTGATTAGATATTCGAGCATGACAATCAATTCTTGGCAAGTTTTGACTTTTATATTAAAAATTAATTAGAATATGTTTTAAACACTGTAAAATTACTCAGAGGTACTAGCAGGGAACGTTCTTAATAGTTTTCTTTAGTATGAAAAGATTAAGTTCCGCTAACGTTGAGGTAGAGCTTTGATCAACTTTTTTTGAATACTCTCGATAACTTCTGCTTAGAGGAGAGAATTGAAGCGCCTTGATTCTAGGTGATTTTGTGCGATTACGCGGCCTTAGTGTCCGCGCCGATTCATGTACATCATTCTGAATAAATCTTGTTCTTGTTTATTTTGTTGTTGATGGCACCGCTGCAGTCGCCACGCGCATTCGTCCTGTCACAACCAAATAGTATGACACTCAAAGACTTTAGAGATACTGACATTTTAAAAACTGATGTAGTTATTGAACATCACAATATAAAAAATGACAAAAATAAATAGTGTAAAGGTCACAGTTCCTGACAAACAACTTGGACGAGACGTACCAGTTTTATTACTACTCATAATATGGCTGCCTGCCGAATATAATTTTAAACTCCATGTTTTGATTTTATTATTTTTTACTATTTATTGATCATGGCTGCGCGACGATTTTTGGTCATTTTGGCTTAAGAAAAATGAAGGGCACTATAACTAAAGTAAACGAAACAAGTAAAAAGGTTTTTATAGGTCATTGGTCCATGTTGCGCGCCGGGAACTAGGAGCAATCTCGTCGCGTATCTCAAAAGGTTGAAAATATTAATTTTGATAAAAACGTATTCTTTTTTGAGAGATAAACTGAAAATAATGTGAATTGTTGTAACGAAGTTTGTTTGTTTATAGCAGTAAATTTGCCTGCCGAATTGAAGTTAGTTTTTAATTTATTTTGAATTACTACTTTATCATTTAGTTTCGCTTCTCTATATGCACAATGCAAATCAGTCGCACTCAAACCTCAAACACAAACTAACAAGATAGAAAGATGAGGCCGCTAAGATACAAGATTATTTTTAGTCCATAAATTATTGGCTAACAATATACGAAGATGAGGCCGCTAATATACAAAATTCTACCTAGCCCATAGATTACTGATTAACAAGACAGAAAGACGAGGTCGCTAACATGCAAAATTCTTCCTCTATAAAATGTTGACAAAAAAGATACGAAGATGAGGCTGCTAAGATATAAAATTCTTCCTAGTCTATAAATTATTGAGTAAAAAGATAGGAAGATGAGGTCGCTAATATACAAAATTCTACCTAGCCCATAGATTACTGATTAACAAGATAGAAAGATGAGGTCGCTAACATACAAATTTGTTCCTAATCTATAAATTATTGACTAACAAGATACGAAGATGAGGCTACTAAGATACACAATTCTACCTAGCGTATAGGAATTTGCATTAATTACCTAATGTTTTCGGATGCAGTGTGGTAGGCGGTGGGTGCTAGAAGCGGAACCTCTGCATGTGCATCAGATGCAACAAGTCGCTGCGTCGACGCTCGACCAACGTCGGCTGGTAGAGCTGCAGTCGCGCATCGCAACCCTCCTGACCAACAATCGTTAACATTACACATGTGAACAACTGTTATTTGCAAAATTGAAAAAAAAAGACATTTGGCAGACAAACTTTTCACTTAGGTACATAAAATCTACTGTTATGTCTTGTTTATTGCATATTATTTATTTAACTGTTCAATACGAGTAAGTTGAACATACGTTGTATTTACAAGCTTGTTATATTTTAATTGCTTACCTAATGACTTATAAATATTTTTTACAAATAAATTATGATTATGATCTGCTACTTATACTTTGCAAATAAAGATTTGATTTATTGATTGAAAATGTTTTCTGTTATTTTAGTTTATAAACCAAAGTACCTACAGAAATAAAACCGTCTAATGAAAATCCCTATATTTGTCGGTTAAAAAGCGAAGCGCATCATTGCTATCGATACCTAGGCTAACTTTTACAATACATGAACATAAATAAATATTTTTCTTAGGTGGTAGTCACTAAATATGACTTCAATTCGGCAGGCGACGATACAATTTGTTTCAGTTATCTTGGTTTAAAAAAAAACCAACTACTAATTTCAATAAATAAATAAATAGGACCAAATGAGACTTATACCGTTTAAAGAAAACAAATCGGTCCGACAACAAACATCAGCCGACAACAAACATAAGAAAATAATCAGACACATTGATACATATTTCTTTTTCAATCTTACGGTAACGTCGTTAAGTACGCGCTCGTTGTTTATAGAAAACGGCGTTGCATTAATCGATAACCCGCGCAACATGCTCACCGCTCATCCTTGCAGCGAGAATACAATAATCTATGGTAAATCAATGGTACGAGTATTAGATATAGAGTATCATCGTAAAAGATCGGGCAATGCACTTTATGCACTCTCCATTCAGTTAATCATTAAGTCCTCGCTAGCGCCCGCGCCGGCACATTTGTTTAAAGCCGAACAACATTGTGTTCACGTATACTCGTACCTGATGAACTATAGTTCAGTTCCTATTTGTTCCTAGTGTGAACTTCCGTATTGTTAAACAAAATGAATCAAACACTCGTTGATTTTTCAAATAAAATTGTTTCGCTTGCATCACATTTTATTCAGCGACAACCTTAGACTACAATACACACATTTGTGCGTCTACAATAATGTGTTTGTATGTGTAGTGGGCAATTATAACAGCGGTGTTTGTACGGAGATATTACTTAAGAGTCTGTCCTGTGCTAATAGATTTCACAACAGCAAAACAACGCGAGCGAGACGAACAAAATTGTCAGTAAATTTGGTGCAAAAAGACGTGAGCGAAGCGAGCGTGAAATCTTAAATAATATCCAAAAATTAGTATGGCGAAGTGTCAAGTTATAACCTACTTACGTTTTTTATTACGCAATTTTTTTACTAATATGTGTTCGCTTTGCTTCTCCATACCCTTTAACATTTATTATTTCACAGTTATTGTATACGTTTTACGCTCGCTTCGCTCACGTTTTCTTAAAAATTGCTTAAACTAGCAATCTATCACAGCTTTGATTCTCAGGCAAATTAGTTGTTTAAAGTTACCTTGTTGTCGCGGTGGTCACGCGACTGCAAGTGGTTGTGCACGTCTTCCCACCGCGGTATGATCAGGTTGCAGAAGCCGCAGTGGTAGATGTTCGGACGTATCTGACACAATGAACTAATGTTAGCTTTACTGTAGTTATATCATTGCATCAGGTTGGCAATTACAAAACTATATGTTGACATCCACAAGAAAACAATGAACCTCAGATTATAAAAACAACACACGAAACGCACTAAAGATGGCCTTATCGCCAAAAATCTATATCTTACAGACAACCTTTGGAAAATTAAAATAAGTAGATTTATTGTGGCCAGAATTGGCGCCATGCGCCCTCTCACTGGCACTATCTCACTTTAATGAGTAGATAAAAATCATTAAATTATTTTTTTGATTAGTTAATAATTAAGTTAAAAATAACATTAAATTTTTATTACTTCAAGGATCTTCAAAAGATTTCATACATTAAAATTTGCATAACTAAAATAATAAGATGGTATATAAATAAATTCTAGTGTTTTCCCGCTTTGTCTTGATGTCAGGCTGAGAAATCGAAAAATATTTATTGTTTCTTTGGTGTGGTTCCTCCTCACCACCTCACCTTATTATTTCTCTTATTGGACTTCCTCGTCACGTGTTTCACCTTAGTACAAGGCATTCTCAGGAGATGTTGACTCTTCAAGCGCTCGCACGACAGAAATCTTATCTAGAAATTCTTTATATACCATCTTATATATTATAAATGTATTTCCGCAAAGTAACCAATGACTGCAAACTAAAATATAGCATCCATTCTATGTATCAAAATGTAGGTGTAAGTTATAATTTGTTCTTTTTACTATAATATGTCAAAATCTTCTCAACAAAATTACCGATTTTTCAAAAAATAATTTCTATATTTTGTATCTTAATAAGACTGAGACAGTGCGAGAGAGAGGGCGCAGTGCTACAATCCTGGCTCTTAAGACCAGGCAGTAAGTTACCTCTCTGACAAACTCTGAAAATTAAATCTTTTAAAGATTGAAGTAATAAGAATTTAATGTTATTTTTAACACACTTATTAACTAATAAATAAAAAAAAAAACAAATTCTTATCTACTCATTAAAGTGAGATAGTGCCAGCGAGAGGGCACAGTGCTACAATCCTGGCTCTTAAGAGCAGGCAGTAAGTTACCTCTCTGACAAACTCCGAGTCATGTAGCGATGTGATGACAGGTGTGACGTCCATGGCACGCTCGTGTCTCGGACAGTTCGTGTGCTCGCTCATGTCCTCCTCGTACACAGTCACTTCGCACGACTGGCACCTTACAATAACACAACTTCTTTTAACACTAGTTTTTTTGAGTCCACCCCAATTTACTCGGTTAAAGAATTTATGAACATGAATCTGACTGAATCTTTGTTCTTGAGTGAAAAACATTATTTTAGTTTTAAATGTATTTAAGTAGTTTATTATATAATGACTTTATTAAATTCAACTGGCATTAATGTACATTATTTTGGAAGTATTATTATATCAGTAATTTATCAATAGTACATAATCCTATTAAAATTTTGAAATTAAGTGACATGTAGTTTTTAATATTTATAAGGCCAATAAATAATTTCATTTCATTTATTCATGTGATTATACACTACATATGTAAAACTCTTACAAGCAAGGTATAGGACTTATTCTGAAATAAATAGATTGACTGAATGATATCTGGTTATGTAACTGTATTCAATGCAAAAAATGGCGTTTCTCACAATGTTCGGTGCGGAGGTGCCTTGGCGCTGAACGTGTTAAAAACATGACAATCGACTACAATTCGACAAGCCATATTTTTTTTATTCAGTTATTTCGCGGTACAGACCAGAAAAGATTTTGATCACTTATATGAATTCAAAATTAGCGAAATTGTAAAAGAAATGGGTATCACAGGTGAATTTCATTTCGACTGGTACTGTTTATGCGCATTTTTGAAACATTCGAAACTAAGGATTTCGAAAGGAGCTTAAATGAAAAAGAAATTAAAAAGCTTTTTATTTTCTACGGTTGGCACCACCTGTACAACTTTATACTGTATTAGTGAAACAAAATAAGAGTGATTCAGATAATTCGTATTGTAAACGTAATTTTCGAGAATGCTGTTAGCTATTTGGAGTCTAGACTCCAAAATAAGATGAACTAGTGTCGACACTTACGATCGATACGCAAAAAGTCGCATTCTCGAAAATTACGTTTACAATAGGAATTCTTTTCAAACTTATTGAAGCGCTTGATCGAAGTTAAGCGCGAGCAGAATACCGCTGCAAATCTGGCGTATACAGAGTGGTAATGTCGCGAGCATTACGCTGCCCTCTGGTAGTGGTCACACCTATCTATGTTGACGATTAAACATACATATTGAAGGGAACATTGCCATAATAAATGTAATAATAAGTGCTAAATGCCTTAAAAATGTGACTTACCTGAACCTAGCCCCATTCTTCGTCATCATGTGAAAACTGGCCAACGACATGCAGTACTTATCGTTGATCACTACGTCCTGATGAAATATATTCATGATATTCACGCAGTAGTGTATGAACCTTTCCATCGATCTCTTCGTTATCTTTGGCTTTTCGGTTGCCGTTTGTTTGATTTGCTCCGCTTTGGCCAGTCTGTTTTTGTGCTCTTTGCCGTTGACGTGTTCTTTCATGCTGCGCAATGTAGCCGGCAGTTTTGTTTCGCATGTACGGCAGAAAGTGTTAGTGTTGCCAGCGTTGTATGTTAAATGATTGCTTTTAGCGAAAACTGACGCTTCGTCTTTAGATGCAGATGCGGTAGTCGTGCGATTGACTTGTGCTTGACCACTATTTTGCACATTCACTTCGGTTTTTTGCGTATTAGTGTTCTCTTTGATGATGTTGTGGTTTTTATCTTTGACTTCCTCTTTTTTCTTTACGCTGATGTCATTTTTATCTTTGACTTCAACTTTTTTGACATCATCTTTGTTACTTTTGACTTCATCTTTCTTATCTTTGGCTGCCTTTATTTCAACGTCTTGGACAGGTTTTTGTTCGTGTTTCGATTTGTTCTGTTCCTTAAACTTTTTATATTCTTCCTGACATTGGGCATAAAGTGTTTTGTGTCCCGCGTCAGCGTAGTGAACATTAAGAGCGTTTAGTACGAAAACAGAGTTGCAAGTGAGGCATTGAAATAAACTATCGTCAGTCTGCAAATTAAAGTTAAATGATAATGTTATTTATGTAACTGTTGTACCATGAGGGGTATATATACAACACGAATGCGAGTTTACTCTCTTCTATATTTTTTCGTGGACGTATTATCCAACGGTCCTAAAAATTTGAAATAATCTGATGTTTTTTTGTATGCAGCTTAGTGAATATTTGTAAAATGATATGGCCACATAATCCTACATATGTAGTGGTGCATTTTCCCAGTCCTACCTTATAAATTTTCTTTCCACAGTAACTCAAGTAGCTACCAGTATAGAGATTATTACATATGAAAAACTAAAGCTTCTCCTCGAATAGATACTTACAAATATTCAGCATGTTATTAATCACTAATGAATGCAATGGCGGCTAGATTATATGGCGGTTGTTTTAACCACCACGATACTCTTGTGGTACTGACAACTTCGATCAGAGAGATCGCAATTTTTGATAAACTGTGATCTCTTTCAGGTTCCCATTTTTGGTAGGTATATTGAAGCGCATATCTAAATGAAGTAGGTGACGTCCTTATCAATAAATGGAGAAAAATATTTACTCTGATCCTTTTGATTCTTCCTCCTTCCTTTTCAAATATTAAAATATTGTGCCTACCTTTCTATAAATACTGTTATCGGCTCCAAACTCCACTTTAGTCTGCACAAGTCTGAGCAGGTGAGCAGATTCAGTCTTGTGAATATTCTCGTTGGCAAACTCTTCATTGCAAATGGCGCAGGTATCTTCAGACAAACTGAAAACAACGTAAAACATAGGTACTCTAACATAATAAACATGTTGTATACAGCGTTAATAGTTATAGATGTACTATGCCAAAAGGGGTTTATTATACTTATCATTACAAACTACTTTCATTATGGTACCAACTTTGAATTTGAGGAAAAGAAATCGGTTGTTTCATACATTTTGTCTACGACCGATTGAATTTATCTATGGAACAGCAATTTTTTTCATAAATTCAGAAAATTCACTGCATTGCAGGAAACTTTATTCTTTCCTCCCCTCATAGCCATTAATAATCTTCTAATCAAAAATCCAGATTATATAAAATCTTGTCAAGATTGATGCCCTGTCCGCATTGTCCCGGTCCGCTGTGTCCACTCTGACTGTGATCACCTATGTTGTCTTTACCGTGTTACTTGGGAAACTTAACACAATATACTTAGGTGGGCTGTTAGGAATACTAAATAAACTTTTGTACCTGAGAGCGGTAAGGGAACCGTGATTCTTACTGACCATCTGGTGGAAAGCAGGCAGACCGTTAAAACCAAATATGTATGCATCTGGGCAAACAAAGATTATACAGTGTTATTGATTAGGGGTGTACTAAACCGAAGGGGGTCACTCATCCTAAGGAACAAATTTCACAATGGAGAAATAAATCAGCTGTTTCATACATTCTGTCAACGACCCATAAACATTTTGTATAGAACAGCTGAAATTTTTGAGTATAGTGACTCCGTTTCGGTTTAGTACACGCCTAGCTGATAACACTGTATTACTTTTTATAACTATTTACTCTATATACTATCTAAAAGAATACATTTACACTTATAAACAAAGGCAACCCACAAAATAGCCAAACAAAAACTCTGCTGCTCTATTCGTACACTAGCCTCTGTACCTGCGGCTTTGACTATGATATAAAATGGAATATAAAGAAGTTTCAAACTATAAGAACTTTAAACAAATTGTAATTAGGTACTTTAACTTTTTATAACCAGAACTTTGAATTTTTGAAATTGCCATTGTATTGGTACGTTACAAGTGGTACGTTACCTGTGCCAAGCATTTTCACTGATAAGCAAATCATCAAACGCAATAACAGCAGAGCAACCAGGAGGCCTCCGCAGCAGGAAGGTGGCTTTGTTCTCGAAGTGGGCCTTGTCTTTCAGATGCAGCGTCAACTTGGCAGCGGTGGCAAAGAGAAGGCTGCAGAACTCACAGAAGTAGCCTTTGTTTACCTAAAACAATAAAATTTACTGTTTTAAAAGTTGAATTTTACATTTAAACAGTTACTTACAATGTAAATATTTGTCATGAGAAATATTAAACAAGAACTAATATTAAGTAATTGTATACAAATGAGATTTGTAAGTTATTTTTTTTAGTAATTATTAATTCAAATTTAATAAGACTTGAATGTAAGGAACGTTATTTAAAGGTTAAATTTACTTTACAAAAATAAAAATTAAAAGGATAATATAGAGACAAATAAAAAATTATGTACTGCAATTTTTATATTTTATTTATCTAAATAAACAATAATTACGTTTTTAGAGAATTTTGAAAATATAAGGAAAGTTCAGCATAATGTTAATCTTGTCAAAAGCTCATAAAAAATAATTATGTCATTAATTACCTGTATTTTTGTTGTATGTTTTGGTATGGTTCACATATGACAGATACAATAATATTTTTTATTGGTGGCATCTGACAGTTTTAGCATAAATACGAAAAAATAAATAGCAGTCTTTTGTAAATAACTCAGAAGGAATTGGATATAAAAATCTGGTATTTTTAGTATAAATTCTTCATTACATTATCTCATAATGGTTTTTTGAATTTCCATGACTTTCCAAAAATGATATGTTGTCAATTAGTGAACTAACATTTTAAAAACAGACAATTAATTGCTCTTTTGTTTCTTAATAAGGTTTTTTTAATCTAGGAAGTGGTCGCCATGTTGTAGCATGCATATTTGAGAATGATTTCTTTCCAAACTAGTTGTCCTTTCCAGGTTTTGCTGTTGAAAATGTTATTACAAAGGGTTAATTGGTTGGGGGTGTACTAAAACGAAAGGTGGTCACTATACACATCCTAAAGAACAACATCAGTATGGACCAACTCAGAGTTCAAGAAAAAAAAACCAGCTGTTTCATCATATTGTAGACAATGGATAAACTTATTGTATAGAACAGCAGATTCTTTTTCTAAAATTCTCAGTTGGTTCCATAGTGAAAGTTGTTTGTTAGGCTGAGTATAGTGACCCCCTTTGGGCTTACTACACCCCTAACTGATGACCCTATGCAAAGTTTCTTTTTTTATTCTAATAAAAGGCTAATTTGCTGAGATTGGGGGGCTTACAAAGTAATTTTAGGGGTGTGATCATGACTAACAATGTTTGGACTTAACTTAAAATGGAGAAAATACTGAGGACAAATAAAGCATACCTTTCTAATATGATTATCTCCATATTTATCCAGATAGGGAAACGCAAGCAGCTTGCCTTCATGAGACTTATCGTCTATATGGTTGCTGGTCTCTTCGTAGGTATCAAAGTAACACTCGCAAACCAAACAGAATGAGTTAATGTAGCCAGTTATAATGGCATTCCTGCGAAGCTTAGAAGCCATGGTAAACTGTAACACAAGGAATAAGACTAAACTGTAACAAAATGATATACAGGGTTATCATCTAGGGGCGTGCTAAGCTGAAAGGGGGTCAATATACACAACTTAAAGAACAACTTTTACTATAACAATAACTCTGAATTTGAGAAATAACCCACTGCTTTATAACATTTGCCAATGACTGATTAAATTTTACTATGGGACAGCTGATTTTTTTCTCGTATTCTCAGGTTGGTTCTTCAATGAAAGTTGTTCAAGATAATGAGTATAGTTACTTTTGGCTTAGTACACCCCTAGCTTGTCTTGGATTTTAGCTATAGAGACAATGATAAACACAACGATAAATGATAAACACGGATTAAACGCAAATCCTAACGGCAAATTAAAAAAAATGCAGAGTAACAATAGTTATTAAATATTGGCAGATTTTTGTAATAGAAAGCACATAGAATAATTTGACTTACGCTTTGAGTAGTCGAAGATCACAATCGCAATGATCTTTCCACATCCAAACCAACTAAGTAGAACTTTCAATTTGTTTGTGTAAACTATAAACTTCAACTTTTATATTCTATTCTATTCTATATTTGATTTATGGCCCCTGCGGTATAACCGCAATTTTGCCAATGTCACGTGACTAGCAAGACAAACGGTGATAAGAAACTTTTATATTAAGTGGCTGTGGCTTCTTTAAAACAAACACATCAGCAAAGATATACCTAGGTACTTTTTCTTTTAAAGATAACGAAACGGAATTCGTTGGAATTCCCGGCCACAGACGAGCCATAAATATTGCCATAAGTTGCCAGTGTTATATTTTTTATCGAAATATTAAAATTAATAGAGTTCAGTAAACAGAGTCATTCCAAGCGTGTCGACAAAAAAGACAGTAGATTCAATAGTAACTATCATTACTAGCTATGGCTGCTATGGTGACAATAGTAACTGCTACAGCATTTAGTAACTACTACAGCGGACGCTCACACATGAGGATGTGCACAGAATCAGGGTAGCACAGAGGGCCATGGAGAGATCCATGCTTGGCATCAAACTCATAGACCGAGTTCGAAATACCGAAATAAGGCGAAGGACTAAAGTCCAGGACGTCGGAACTGCAGTAATGAATCTAAAATGGGGTTGGGAAGGATACGTAGTGAGACGATGTGACGACAGGCCCAGACCAGGTAAACGAAACGTCGGTAGACCACCACCAAGATGGGGACAAGATTAGCACAGGATCGAGGCAGATGGTACAAAATGAGAGAGGCCTATACCCAACAATAGGATAAAGTAGGCTGTGAATGATGATGATCGATTTTAGTGTTACAGCCACTACTCATATCGCACGATTTTCTACACTGTACGCTCTATCTTTTTCAGTTCCATGAATGTTGTATATCTCCTTCCTTGTGTGACTGTGATGGCATGTGCCAGTCCTCTTTGTCTTTCTCTGTCTACGTTAAAATGACAATCTGTTTTTCTCTTTTGCCCAGTGGACAGGCTGAAGCCAGCGTGGCCATACTGCTTTTTCCTTTTTTATTATAACGTTTTTAGAGGTTAATAAATATTTCTTTATCTTTGTAGGCCGTATTTACTTTTCAAAAGTTTAAAGTTTCAAAAGATTAATTTATATCCTTAATTTAATATTTGCTTGACTATTGCAGACAGAAAAGTGTATTAAATAGGAAAAAAAATAAAGCCCACATTCTTTAATTTATAACTTGACTATACTTTGATAAAAGTAAATTGTAGTTGTATTAGTTTTTTTTAGTTATAGACAAACTTTACGCGGCTTGTGGTTAGTTCCGTCATTTTTTACTTTTGTCGCTGCTATTTTTCGCCAAAAGTAAACAATGGTATCAAGTGGTTTGTTGAAAGTACATCTAAATAAAATTATTGGCAATGGTAGATTAAAAAACAGACGTTATAAGAATAGGTACGTATTAAGAATAGGTTCAACAATCTAAAAACCGGCTGTACGCTACGAAACAAAAAATCGGTGGCTCTATCTCTTTCATTTTCATAGACATTTTCCATAGCAAATATCTCCTTCCTTACGATAGTGTAACTGAGATGCCATGTAGACATCGTCTATAACTTTATCTGTCTACGGTACAGACGCTTTATTTTGCGCTAGTGTGCAATCTGTTGGCCAATTTTCGCTCAATAGCAACTAATATTTTCATTATATATATGTCACTAGCCCATTTTAAGTACGAAAGATGTGACGCTCAGAAGATGTGACGCCATATTAAAAAAGAAAACAAATAATGTCAACGGTGTCAATGTCAGTGTCGAGGCGAAACAAACAAGCCTTGTCTTTTTTTGAAGATGAAAATCAAATCAAATAAAAGTAGTTTGCTGTGTGGCTGTCTGCGGCTGACGCCGTATTCGTTATTAAATAAAATGTTCTGTGTCGTGAAGTGCCTTGAATAAAACCAATCTTATTTACAACAATGCATAAACGTTGGTTTAAATAAAAGTTTTTGTGTTGAACATGTCCCAAATTACTTTTAGTTCAAGAATGTGTGGTGGTTGTATGTGTTTGTCGCAGATCTTGTTAATTTTACTGGTCCTGACAAAGGACAATGTTGGTGCTCAAGAACTAAGTAAGTTATGGGTTTACATACTATTTATTTTGACGCGAAAAAATAATGTTTTGGTACAAAATTATCTAGTAACTTTTTTGTGTGTCTGTTATGTTGTGTTTACAATAACACTATGCTGTATACTAAGCTGCTCATCAAGCTTGAGCTAGGAATCCTTTAATTTTGTAGATATCAGTATTGCTCTCAACACACCTGCTTACATTTATTCATCTTCAACCTTTGATAGCTGATTTTTATGATTTTATACCAGTTTATCTATTTGTGCCATGTGCTATAACTTTATTGCATACTATTTGTGTGTTTTTTTATACAAAGTTGTAGGGTATTGTATTGTACTCCATGGATACGGAACCCCAAAAAGTTTATTTGGTGTATTTTGCCATATCTAATTTGATGGATATTTAATGATGCTGATGATGAAGATGGATAATTCCTAAGTTAGAATATTATAATATGTAAATACTAAAGTCAGATCTTAAAATGCAGTTTTTGTATAAAAAGGAACTCAGTTTTTATGTGTCCAGTAAACAATATATTTATTTCAAAACCAAGAAATCAGTTATAGCTTTTAAACTCCATATGATTTAAGTAAAATATAATTTTATGAGATATTTATTTTTGAAATCATATTTGGACTAGTATGAAGTAGTGAAATAATAAAGCATTTTCCATAAAAATTAAAGCATTATTTACTTTTTCTAGGTAAATAGTTCTTACACTATATACAGCCAAACTGTATATATATGATATTGCGGGAACCACATAACTTCAACCTTGTATCTGATATTTGTTATAAGCAATATACACTAGTAGTCATGCTCTGTTCACTATCACACTAAATAAGTTGTGAAACATGCAAAATCTTATGTCACATAGCATGCAAAAAGTTCATAAGGGATGGAAGAAATTGCATATGTCAAAACATTCCTGCATAGATAGACAGATAGACAACTCTTTATTCAAAAACCAGCTTAACAATAAATAAATAACATAGACAAAATTGTAAACATATTCTAGTTTTTAAATGGTGGCCTTATCGCTTAAAGCGTAAATCTCTTCCGGGCAACCAAGCACATACAAGATAATTACATAATATTAAAGAGGCCTTAAAATAATACACTAACAACTTAACAACTCTCAATACAAATATATAAATATAATACATACAAATACATATACAATACAATACCAGGTGTTTAAATATATGGACAAATTCTCTAGTAATAATTAGACGAAACAAATAGATATATATGCATAGGTTAGAGAAGTTTAAAAATTGTTCTTATTCTTTTATTTTGCTGTTACAATTACAACAGTTGGTCATTATTGTCAATGAATATCATCAAAATTTGTTGTTCTAAGTGATATGTCAACTATATTGGTATAGGTGGTATATTTATTCAATGTTTATTAATTTCGGATTCAGCTAGGACCTTGACATTCAGTCAATGTGGTTGTTATTTATAATGTCGTTATATTTAGTTTTGACTGTAAATACATTTTCATTTCTTACACCCCAATATATATATTCAAAACTAAACAGCTGCACTTGTACAGCTATGGACGCAACGCTGTGACCCTAGATTGAGCAGGTCAAGTCTGGAACACACTGACATTCAAGGAAGGCTGCGGAAACATGCCATTACTTGCTTGGCAATGGATTTTATTAACTTTTACCTTTATATTTTTTTTTGTAGTGTTTTCTAGAATCTGTAAACATATTCATAAATAAAGAAAGAGTACTTTGACATAATTTTTACTAAATGTTTGAAAATTCTATGATAGCAATGTTTTCCTTATGCTAGTAAATAATTCATTATCAGCTGTTTTTTTGATTAATGACTCCATATTCTATTTATTACCATTGTAATCAGTGATGCTTTTGTGTGTAATTAATTAAAATAAAACATAAAATTTTGCGATGCAAGAATTACTGAATACCATTTAGTCAGCATATGGACTATGGTCTACACTAGTTCGGAACAAACTTCTGGGTGCTTACCAGGAATTTATTGATGCTAGCTATCGAGAAGTATTTATTATGTAAATGTATCAAATCATATTCCAGACATAAAGCGAAACTTCCCAATGGCTACTCAGCTGCGTAAATTTCATGCTTTGTCCACATCAAACTAATAAGTACTTATTAGTTTGTTTGATTATATTGATTTTGAAAACGACGGTAATAAATACCAATAAAACTTCTGCACCTACCATATTCCGAAGTCAATTAAACGACCATTTAAACGTTAATTAGTATGTCGGTAAAAGTCCCGGTATCGCCGGAAGTTAAGAGCGCATCCGCTGTTGGCGTTGCAATTCAGTCCAACGAAGCGTTTGACACGATTGTTATCGTTTTAGCGGCCTTTTTTTAAATGCCGAAATAGCATATTATGCATTTAATAAACTCAGCAAAAATACAGAGCACGTACCGTGACTGCCTTAGTCCGATTATTTTTCCCATCTCTATCGCTTTGCGATGCAGTGAATAGTAGCAATGAACTGAACATTTGTACCACTGGAGAAAGTAACTATCAGAATAGGGAGCCTGTCAGGTAAAGCAACAACCTGAGAAAGTCAATCTGTAAGCAAAAACTTTTTTTAAACTATGTATCCATTTGTGCTCATAGCTCATAGTAGCAACACTGCCTATATCGCGTAACAATTAAGAAATGCAACCCCTGCTCAAATGAGTCTCGTTTCCGCAGTCTGTCTAATCCCGCTAGTTTGGCTAAACCTGCCATAATTGCAGGGAAGTGCATATCTGACCATCTGCCGAGTGCCCATAAAAGTTTGCAAAGGACCCCTTCTAAACGCGAATCGGAAACGCCAACTAACGGAAGTATCGTCAAGAATGGGACATTAGCATTTAGTAAACATATTGATGAATTCTAATTGGAAGAATTTGAATAGGAATGTAACAGCACGTTGTAGCTACTCGTATCATCAGTTTGCATCAAGGTCGTCTCAGCCGACGCGGAATAAAAGCGATTTGTTGATCTTTTCTTGAGAGTTTTCTAAAATGGGCCCTACAATTTACCCATGTTGAAATTGTAAGAGTTTTTTCGTACTTCTTTCCCCCTAAAATGATATCGTTCTTGTGCAAAAAAGTAAACTCGTCTCAAAAAAGTAAAGTCTCGCCAGAAAGACTGTTAGTTCTACATACACTTCCTTTACGTTTACCTATGTTTTGTCTATGTGGTTGTGGTTGTGGTTGTCAAACGCTGAGAGTTCGCAAGAATCAAAGCTAATGATAGACCCGCGCAACTACGGTTCCCTCAGCATTAAATTCATTATTTCCACAATTTCCGTTGCGCCTATCGTTTTATACATTCATTCATACAATCTACGGATGTCGATGTCTACTTTATATATTTTTTCGCGTTATTCATATGCGACTGTTTCCTACAAATGAATCACAGTTTCCGACGCAGGCGCCGCCGCCGTGAATCATTGGCCTTAGAAATGCTAATTGAAAATCCACTCGTGTATTTACTAACTTGCTGTCGAGCGCTTCAGAAAAACGTAGATTGATTAGGTAAACCTGTGAGCCAGACTAAACTTATTGGTTTTTTAAAGAACGCGTGACTCATTACTACACCAGATATGCTAAAAGATCTATTCTAAGTGTAAAGTGTATTTCAAAGTAACCGATGCCTTATTGCTTACGATTCGCAACGTACATTCTATTACAACCCATTTGACAATTATATACCTGCAGCTAAGATACCTAATGAACTCTATTATAATTATTTTCGCTTGCCTTCCTTTTTAACACGCTTATATTATCTTGATACGGATCTATGTAATGGAATGTTTTAACTTGATGTTCAAAACGTCGAATTGGTTTGGAACTTTGCACACTTTTGACACTCACTAATTTGTTTGTCCCATTACCCTTACCATGATCTTCAGGATAATTTTTTTGTTCGATTATCTTGTACAAAAGCTTGTTTAAAATAACTTTGTTTTATTATCAACCAATCATTTAGATAGTTACCTATCAAAGTCTCAAGCCAATTCGATGCTTTGGATACGGTGAAAATCATGTTCAGAAATTACGGTACATACTTACGAATAGATCTATATTAACGTACTGAAATGAAAGCGCGTTAAAGTGGAAGAAAAGGAAATGTGTAAGAGGTTTTAAATCCTCTAGTACTAGTTCCATACCGACATGATATTTCAGATTCGATTATGCGTACAACATCGATTAACATCGTTACGCACATGTAACGATTTTGATCGTTGAATTACATTTGCTCGTAAAGGTTATCTACAATTTCGGGAGCAGACGAGGGCGCTGAACCGTCGATTCAGCGCGTCCCTTGACATAAACCAAAAAATAATATAATGCTACGTAAACGATCATTTTAATGACGCCACGTTTACGTCACGTCACGTAACGTGCATGTTTACACGCTGCCTTTGTTTATTTATTACATTTTTCTATGGTTATTACTAGTTGGAGACGTTTTATGAGCGTAGCACGGTGAATGATGCATATGTGAAGGGTTCCTTGTCGCTCACTCGTGTGCCTGAAACCAAATGAGTGTAAAGTGTTTGTGAGTAGCGTGTTTTGTATTCTTATATATTCTTTTGGCCATGGAAAATTGATAAACGTGGTCAACAGAGGAACAATTAAGTTTATTTCAAACCATTTCTAGATATGTTCTTATATTTTTATATAACTAGTTGAATATAGTAGACCTGAGTTTAAACTATCTTTATGTTAAACGACTACGCGGCCTAATATGTAGCACGTTTGTCTAGAAGAAATCGACTTACTCGTGACTTGAAATAACACAGATTTTAGCTATCGTGAAATTGAATGATCTTCTCAATAGTCTAAGATAATTTTATGAACAGAATATATTCTTAATATTTTACAATACAGAACTCTTTAAATAAAATAAAACTTTATTGTGCATAAAACGTAATTACTAAAAAAATCAGAGTTTTTATAGAACACGAAGACCGGCTCATATTATATACGTTTATGATATAAAAATGTATAAGTGTCTTAATTAATTGATTTGACATCTGTTTAATATTCAAATGACTAGGCTAAATATTCATAAAGACAAGTGACAGCAACGTTTTCCTCGTTACTTAGATATCTGGCTCAAAGGACCAGTTACGCACGTTTTTAACCGTTTCTAATGGAAAGTTCTGGACAGTTTCCTACCAGATATAAAAGCTAGATTAAGTAGCATAAGTAATTTGAGCCGATCGCCTAAACAAAATTAAAGGCTTGCAAAATACAATATTTTAGGATTTGAAAACTGTCGTCATGATAAGGTAGGTAGATTTTGTTTTTGATCAAATCATACACTTACTCAGTTATATTTTTTCTATAAAACAGCCAACTACTTTTTTTTGTTTTTAAATATATATATATATATATATTGTTTACTACTAAGATTTTATAAATTAAGCGTCTATTACACATAAAAAAATAATTAAGTATGTTTTATTTGCAATTAACGTAACTCCTTGTGACCCTATACAGCCGGTTGACCTAATTTAATTTGCGTGATGTCATTGGATGTATCTTTATCTGCAGATAGTCCTAGGCTCTGTTTGCACCCCACGTAGTCAAAGTCAGGTTTGCGTAGTCAGGTTTTTTTTGAAGTTGCTTCTATCCAATCACTTGTTTATAGATTGTTTGAGAGCAAGCTTATGTATGAGTAACTCAGCGCATCTGCACGAGTACTTTCCTTTCCAAAACTTTTTTCTTAAACACCACTACTTTGAAATTGAACTCAAATCACAAATGTATTATCTGGCGCCATACTTCCATCAATTTGTTCATTAAAAATGACACAGATCGATTCCATCGTTAGCAATAAAAAATAAAAACTCCAAGCGACGCTCCCACTTCGTCAACAGCTGTTTTTAGATCCGACAATATTATCTTGAGCTTTGTGCTTTTCACTTTATCGTATAAGACACGAGTACATAGAGTACATACTACGTTTATGTAAATGTACTTTATTATTTACAAACTATTTCTTTTCTGTTCTAATTTATTCTGCACCTATAACTCCGTTATTATGGCAATTAAGCATAAAACAGTTTCTTCCTTCTGGCTTCTATACAAATGGTCCATAAAATCTTGTATGAAGTTATCAATCGTCACGTACATAAACTTACTTAAGTAGTTGATCTATATATATAATATATATATGTATACTAGCTGGGCCCCGCGGTTTCACTTGCGTAGTTCCACATTGGATTATCGATATAATGGGGAACTACTTTTTTTGAAGTCGGGAAAGTGAATCTACCTGTGTACCAAATTTCATCCATATCGGTTCAGTGGTTTTGTCGTGAAAGCGAAACAGACAGACAGACAGAGTTACTTTCGCATTTATAATATTAGTTAGGATAAAAATTAATCCTTATAACCCTTGGTCACACCATCACGCGTGAACGGCTGGACCGATTACACCAATTTTTTTTGTTGTTTTTGTTAGGAGAAGGTTCCTATGACAGAAAAAAAAATATTTAAAAATGAATCCGTTTGTTTCACTAAAACTCGAGAACGACTGGGTCGATTTAGCTGATTTAAGTCTTGAAATGATTGTCGTACTCCATGAAAGGTTTAAAAGGTGAGAAACATACATAACTGTTAGGCGGTACGAAGTTCGGCGGGTCAGCTAGTATTCAATAATAATTTCAATTTTACAATATTTGTTAATTTTCTGTATTTTATTACAAATCCAATTAATAATAATTTACAATTATTAAGCCTTTTGGTCAACAACACCGAATTTATTACTTATTTAACATGTAACATATCCATGGCTTAAACTGAAGGGGTCTTACAATACTGGTGGTGTTATTTCTGCTCGCAACTACTCTAAGGAGACGCTATGGGAATAGTGACTGTCGTTTCCATGCTGGGACATAAGCCGTTTCCTTCACGTGACGTCACATCCGAAAATTACTAATCTTTATTATGGCTTTTGTAAAACATAACCGTTATGGTTGACGATAGAACTATGGAAATTACTGTAACTATAGAGTAACCAATTAAAGTCTCGCAAGCTTGCGCGTCTTAGTTCCCATAGCTTATTATTGTAGTCTTATCATAAAATCAAATAAGTGGTCAAGACAATATCATCAGAACTCGAAAGAACGTAGTCAATCAAAACCTTTTATAAATTGAGTTTCTTGAACTGATCTCCAAGGCATTAAAAATACTTAGCGTACAATTATAAAAAATATGTTAATTTTTATGCTCGGCAACACAAGATTAAATACTTACCTATGCAATGGAATGCTCATAGGTTCTCATTTTTAAACGACTGAGAACCCAAAGAGAGGATAATAATCTCTTAACAAGGATTTTCTTAATACGCTTGCTACTTCAGGTGTTGTTATTTTAGACTTATGACAAATATCTTCCGTTACTTTAGTTAGTCCTCTCTGCGTCAACGCATTCATTGTATATGGAGAGGAATTCTCTCTTCTGGTATCTTATTTCGAGAATATTATTTGATTCTCTCGAAATTCATAAGGAGTTCAGCGCTCGTTGTACTGCTAACCTAGGTGAGCGATAAGACAAGGCGATAAGGCCTCCCAAGGTACTACCATTGTCTATAGCTGTATTTTTAGCTATATCGCTTATATCTCTCTCTGTTTGGTGTGCAATAAGTTATATAGTACATTCATTCAGAACTATAACCAATCACAAGTAAAGTTAGCATTAGACAGACTTTGTGATTATTTTTTCTGATAGGTGATTGTAAAGTTTCTATTACAACTAGCATAGCTTGTTTGTGTCAATCGTAGGCTATCTTGGGAGCTTAAGAGAGAGTATACTCGTAGCTCAAGCTAGCTTAAGCTCGTTAGATCGTTAGATCGTTTTTATCCTACACTTAAATAAAAATTCTAACGATTTATGAATTAAAAAAAATATTTGTCGTAGTGACCAAATTAATGGAGCAGATGGGATTTTTATCCCCAACTGGCCAAGGGGCCATAGCAATGGGGCAGAAGGGAATAAAAATGTCCATCTGCCCCATTGATGGGACAGATATAGCGGCATATCAAAATATACCCTTTTTTATCCAGGACAGCTAAGCATTTATTTGACCACAAACTCGCATGATCACGGAAGTCAGCGACACTGTTTCCCTAACACACCGTTAGGTGCTTGGCGACAGATTTATCAACTTGAGGAGGGTGGCCAGGCAGGTGTTAGAAAACGCCTTACCAGGCCCTACGACAATGCAAACCCTTAAAAAAGTAAGTCCTGGCTGACTGCCTGACTGGTAATACCTTAATAAGCTTAGGAATCAATACAGAGCCTACACCGCTGAACCCATAGAGACATGAAATTTGCAGGGTGTATTTATTATAGGGTGTAAGGGTGTACCTACTAAGAAAAGATGTTTGCAACTTCAACCCTGGAAGGGCTCAAATGGACGTACAATATTTGAAACTTAATATTCCATATTGTCGCGGGCAACGCAACTTCATTATCTGACGAGTAAATATATCTAATCCCGTCAGCCATTTGTAATACACTATTGTCCTGAAAATTCGGCCATTCGGTCCTATCAGCAGAGAACAGGGTCACGCTAAAACAATCATAATGAACGGCCGGTCGTTCACACTTTACTGCTTCATGTGACCTATACATTACAACCAGTACATTACCTATTCCTGAAATTTTAGGAGAGGCAATGCGGTAGCTAATCTAATTCTAAAGCACGACTACAGATGAGAGAAGAATGGAAAAGACGTAGAAGTAAAGCGACAGTTTTTACAGCAGGTACCTGCATAATTATCTGTTCATAAAGTCGTATAGTCAAGAAAAAAGTTTATGCGGTAGCTAAATCTGGCTATAGATTTGGATAATAGTGAGGAAGAGGGAGAAGGAATAAATAAAAGAAGTAGAAGAAGATTTTTCAGATTAACGCAATGCCAGATTAAAAAAAAAAAAAAATCATTACACAAAGTGTTTTGTTTAGTTAGCAAATAAAAGCTGTGGGTTGAGTTGAGAATATAAATAGGTTTAGTAAAGAAAGCCCAAGACAAATAATGACACGGATGAGTAAGGTAAAGACTACCGCATGCAGCTATATTCACTTTATTAATGGAAAACAAAGTGCAGCTGTAAGACCTACACGACCATCTGTGCAACGAAAGCACGCTCGCATAAAACAAATACATAATACTATGTCTGATTATTATTATTTCCCCATTCTCACGTACTGACATTGCCCTACAAACTGCGTCATCAGAATCGAGGCATATGCCGTTTAATGCAGACTTTGCACGTCCCAGTCTCGACGGCACGATTTATAATGTCGCCGATATGATAACAGTAAAAGCATTCGCGAAACCGTAATTATCTTATAACTGTAGATGCGTTTGTGTCAGATAACAAAAAATACGTTTGCTCTGTAAACACAGACATTATAGAGTTGTTTTGCTAACATAAATTAGTCTTCTTTTTCTTTGTGTCAATTTCTGATATTATTATTATTAAGTACTACAATTTATTGATTGCTTGTACTTTGTCTCTCTTGCGGCGAAAGAATGTTTTTGTTTCATTGATTGAAATTGAGTGGCTAGTCCGAGATGGTAATAAAACTATTAGGTAATTCCTGACTTCTATTTTGGGACGGTAGTGATTGAGGTTTTTTAGGGTCCAGTACTCAAAGGGTTAAAACGGGGCCCTATCACTAAGACTTCGTTGTCCGTCCGTCTGTCAGTCAGTCACCAGACTGTATCACATAGAACTTTGATAAATAGGCAGTTGAAATGTTCGCAGATGGTATAATCCTTGTGCCGCTTTGATAACAATTAATTAAATATATATTATTAATTAATTTTTTTTTCATGCGGTAAACGTGATTTTTGCCGTTTTTTCTTGATATTAATAACAACAACTGGTATGAACTAGAACTGATGTTGTGTAGATAATGATACGGAACCCTTAGTGCGCGAGTCCGACTCGCACTTAACCGATTTTATTTAGAATTATGCAATTGTAACATATTACTAACAGAGGTTTTTGGACCTACTAAATTTTAACGCTAATAAAGAATGAAAAGCCTAGCCATTATTAGCTTATTAGCTTTAGACCCGAAGGCACTGTAAAACTATCATTGCCTATGAAGCTACTTTTCATAGTATTAGAAAATGTCAGGAGCATTACAATACAATGTCTATATGTTAAGAAATAAAAGAGAAAATTCCAATGCTTGGCAGGAGAATGCACACGGCAGATTTAAAAGGATAGATTGGTTTTTTAAACCAGCACAACTGGTTTCGCAAGTCGGTAAAATCGGATGCACAGAAATGGCAAGAAAATTGCATCACGTAAAAGGGTTCTTATACTTGTTTCATTTGTCAAGGCTGTTTTTGTAATTTCCAATAGTGCAGGTGCCGATTTGTCAAACTTTTTTCGCCTTCCTTGTGTTGATTAGATCACTGGACATTCTCAGATAAATTTTGTATTGAAAAGCAGATTTTTTTCAAATTCATCACTAATTTGTTAGTAGCGATGAGTACCCCTTTTCAGCGTTGTGCACCCCTAACCGATAACCCTGTATTATGATAAAGGTAGTCATTCCTTAGCAATTCGCAATCATGCCCCAAATAAATTCTTTAAAAAAAAGTTTAATTACCGAATTCATTTTGTCAGACGCCGCGCCGATACATTTTTTCGATTTAAAAAATCAAATTTCTGGCCGAATTTGAAAAAAATTAAATGGGACCACATCAGAGGTATTCTGTTTCAACTACACCTTTCATACTAAATAAGAATTTTTCAAATCGGCCCAGCCGTCTCCCAGATTTAAGGTAAAGGTCGAGTTCAGTACTACCTTTATAGGGAAGTCGGTAAAAAAATGATCCACAAAGATCCTTTGCTTGTCTTGTCTATAATTTTCTTGTCTCAAAATATTGGCAACTTCATTCTGCCTCGGTCACATTATTCACCTTTTTAAGTAGTACCATTTTGCATAATCACTTTACTAATGTGCTAAGTAAACTGGAGTACCTTGATCCGAGTGAGTGGCTACTGACAAAGTACAGAACATTAAAACACTGTGATTAAAGTTGAACGCTTATTTTGTGGTAGTACGCCTTTAGTTTTTCCACTAAAAATTAAACATGTGTGCCGATTTTAGTAAAATTTGTATGTGATTACAGGATAATCACGCTCTATCACACAGGTTATATAGGAAATAATCCGAATAGGAAATTCAGACGATTTAGAAATTAAACATACTTTAAAACTGCCAAGTTCAGTAACCTACCGTTTTATTTATACCCAATAGTTGTTGTCCTCATTAATAAGCAAATAAGCCCCTTAAATATTTATTATGTTATTTTTTAATATCTGTAATACATCATAATTATGTTAAAAGTTCATCTGGTAATAGGCAGACGTCTGTCACTAGCCTGTATATTATGGACGAACGAATGGAGAGCGAAGTCTTAGTAACAGGATCCCTTTTACACTATTTGATATGGACAAAAAAATATATTTGAAGTCGCTTAAAAAGCCACTGCGTTGGTATTGCGTCGAGAGAGAACACCAACATCTTATTGATTATTCAGATAAAAGGGAGCCGCCGCAGAACCTAATTGTTTAAACAGTGTAACAATAACTCTAGCTTTGTGTAAACGCCAACCTTTTAAGTTTGCTGTGAAGATACCTATTTGGTCATAGAATCCAGAAGCGGTCAAGACAAATGCGTAGCAAATAGCTAACAAAGAACAAAAAACTGCGCGCTCGTTTTATTAGCAAGAATTCAACGCTGGAGCTTCAATTAGTATACACTTCGGATGTTTGGCATCATTGCTCACAATGGCTTTTATGACACTGCGTTTAGAGCATGTTACGTTATCGTTATTGGCATTGGTATTTCTTGAAATGTACTCTTCTAAGACTACGAAAGTTATAAAACAGTCTTCTTCGTAGTTGAAGTCGAACTCCAAGTTTCAGAGTTTCACGATGATCTCTGACTCGACGTAAAATTTATATTCTAAAGCAAACAAACAATGGAGAGCGGTCATGTTATCAGGCCCAGGGCAGTGCTCAGTTGCAAAACCACATCATGATCACCTATCCAAGACTTGAACTACTGAACGTTAATTTACTTCGTTGATTGCTTTGATTACAGTAGTATAGTAGCTCACAGTGTTACTAACGCTACTGTATAATTGTTTAAAGGAAAATATGATCACCTTGAATTGTGAAAATATAAAACCACTTCGAAGAATATGATCATAGCATAGAAAAATAGTAACATACGCAACGCAGAACTCAGTAACTATCTTCTGTAAACAGTAAAATGTGGCCGTAGAAATTATCTAATTATAGCAAGTGAAACCTATGAAAGCGAGTAAAAGTTAGTGGACGTGGTTTTATGTATTTACGCGCAGGCAAAGCTAGAAAATTATACTCGGTGCAAAAGATTACTTCATGCATCAAGGAGATATAAAAACTCTTGTTTTAGGACAGTGAATGGTATAGGCAATAGGCAGAAAATTTAAGGTTTATGAATTGCCGTGAATTCAAGGTCGCTAAAGTTATTGATGCTTGTAAAAGTATTGCCTCCTCGCGTAATTTACAGATTATCTGCGTTGAAATCATTGTTTATGGCGAAAAGCCCGTTATTGATTTCGAATGTTCAATCGTCTATTCTATTGCGTAATCAATATCAATTAGAAGTGGTAACTGCTGTTGGCTCTGAATGACAAGTTTATTATTTAAAAGGAACTCTGTAGCTAAGGTCATGCAACAGATTTAAAGTAGATTAGAATGTATAGATAAATGAATGTTCATGTATGCAGCAAAAAATAAGATATGCGCGTATGTCGAGGCCGTATCCGGCAATAACTACTAGATTATATGCAAAAAACTGTCTTCTAAGTAAAATGTTTTAAAACTTTATAATTCTGCACTGTATAAATAACTTAAGTTCCCAGTACTAATGTGGTCTTTTATAAATATTGTACATTCTTCATCTATTCTATGTGTATAAACATTGTTTTGACATTTTTGATAAAGCTTAATATTTTTATAATATTTATCAAAATTATCTTCAAATATTTAATCCATGTATTCTAAACGACATAAGGAACTATTTATGCTATAATTTCCTATTTAATGCTTAATGATTAAAATAAAATTATGGACTTATAAAAAAATTGGAGTCATCAAATGTATTTCGGAAGATATAAATATCTCGTAATAAGTATGAGCAGCGTAAATTATTGACAGCCATATTTCAAGACCTACAGCTCTGGTTTGTGCCACGTGCAGCTGCAGTTGCAATGCAACTATTACTCAAGAATTCTCAACAATAGGAACTGGAACATGACTTACCTCGACGATATTGTGGTTATCGCTTTTATGAATCAGTGCGTTAATTATTTCTTTATCGGATTTCAGTTACGGTATTACTTTCATACTTCATTTTGTTCAACGATATGGTCTAAAATTAACGATTGTGAGGGAATTGATTTTCATGAAATTACTGAGAATGCGGAAAATAACACAACAAATATTACAATGTTTATATTATGAATTAACATCTCAAGTCTTGCGTGGTGTATTCTCAATATATCCGCGTTGCGTTTAAGCACCTTCAAATTGTAGTGACTAATGTATTCATAATAGTAATAAAAAACCTATTTTTTCTAATACGGTGATTGTGACATTGAATTAGACCGCAAGTCTCGTGGTAATACCGCTCCCATGTATATCACGCTCTAAAAGCGTCAATAAACTGTGTTCCCAACCTAGACAGCTAATTTGGTAATTGAGCCTAATTGGCGTTAAGTAAAAAGCAGTTTGTTACGGACAGAGAGTGAATTATAGATGGAAATTGGTACTTTACTTCACGACGTTCATTTATTCTGAGTGGATTGGCACGCGATATCTGCTGTTTCTTTCGAAAATTTATGGTATTTTGTTTTTATTAAAAGAGTTGTTTCTAAAATGTATGGAGCTACGGCCAGGACAGTGTACATGATACCTTAAATACGTTAGAATAGAATAAATTGTTATTTGTAACAGAAAACAGTATACACAATTTTTAAAAATATAACCTTAATTACTGCTTTCTGTCACAAACCGGCCCCAACTCAACATAATGCTGGCTGAAACAACCAGCGCTGATCTAGCGTTAGGGATTATTAATTGTTTATCCATAAACTAAATCCAAAATAACGCAACATATCGCAGTGTACAAAATTAATTTAGTATCAAAATATTTTTACGTTATTTACGCACAAAGCCTTATTTACGCGTTTTGCTTGGGTCAATTATGTTATTTTAACGGGTGCTTCATTAATTCATATACCGATGTGACCATTTGAGTCAACCTAGGATGAAAAACTATAATAAAAAACTTCCAGGGATGCCATATTTCCATTAGGATTCACAGAATTTAGATATTTTTGTACACAATGAAGTAGACAACTGATACAGGTTTCATTGTTGCATAATATCAACGACATCTTTAGGCATTTTTTGGTAGACGTACACAGTCCTGGCCGAGAATGAAACAAGTCCTTTACTTAATTTATGTATACATATTTATTTGTTGTCATCGTCATAAGAGCAGGTTGTAGTTTTATCTGCCGATAATTTTCGGGCTAACATGAATAAGGGCCCTTTACCGAGTATGCACTTTCACGCGTCTTTCCAAATCAAAGAATCTAAAACCTTTAGCCGATCTCAACAGTGTTGTCTATAATAACGTAACGTATAAATCTTTGACCAAAACTTAAATTGACATTCCACTACTCTTCTCCTTGAATAAATAATTTATAGGTTAAAGTAAAATGAAACCAAAAGTGTTTGTCATTAAGGTTTATTGACCATTGAACTGTTTTATAACATTCGCTTTAGTTAAATTACTATCCGTTGCACGTTAACGACTTTCGGAAAGGCACTGTCTACTAACATTGTTTTTACAAAAAAGTAATCGCTATAACATGTCTGGTTTGTCCGTAGTATTCTTGTGCATTCGAGATTTGTCTATCACTTTCAGTCTCGCTACTATGTCCTAAGAAACGACAGTGATAGAGATATTCTCGATTACGCGGTGTCTAGTCTATACTAGTTTTAGACTTGCGCTGTAGTGAATATCGCTTACGCTTGTCAGCGTAATATTCTTCAGCATTTGAAAGTTCGTCTATCACTTTCTGTCCTATTACTATGTCTAAGAAAACGACAGTGATATAGATATTCTTGATTACGCTGTGTCTATTCTACACATGTTGTGTAGGCTTGCTGTAGTGCATTTGGCAGAGAGCCAGCTCTTGCCAATATGTGTTCAAATAGTAAACAAAGATTCATTAGAACGATACAGAAATAATCGCAGTTCGTCGCTCTTGCAGTAAAGATGTAGCTACTCGTAAGTCCTAGTATTAGGTACTACATGCATAAAATGCCCATTCATGAATCATTTTGACAATTTTACTCTCAACACTGGTCTAGACTTATTATATATGATATGACGATATACCCAGTATATTTAAACTTGTGTTTGTATCGCGTTGAGTGAATGAATTAATAAGATAATTTAATGGTAATAATAATAAAAACGATTACGACAACCTAATCTTTTTATACGTAATAATTGACAATGGATAATTTTTCAATACAGTTGTTAAATCACAATAGCTATATGATTAATTTTATAATGATTAGTGCAAAGCGTATGGATTTATGACAAGCTTTTCCTTGTAAAATTCCAACAAATATGCAAACGGAATTACCGTATTTACATTTATTAATATCCAAGAAAGGGAAAATAATAATTATTATATTAAAACTGAATTGCAACTCAATAATGCAACTATTTATTGTATTGTTATGTTTTTCCGACTATCAACTTTTGTAAAATAATACAAATATGGTGTAGGTGGTCGTAGAGGTCAAATTCTTTGAACCTGTTATGATAGAATCATAATACTGAATATAATGCTTATACGATTCAAGATTTTATATGCTGATAATACTCGTTTTAGTAACCCTGATTGACATTAGTAAAGATTACAAGATTATCGAAAAATACCAAAGAGCGTTGGAGACACTTTGTAAAATAAACTTTTTCTTTTATTTTGTTCTTAACGTAAAACTATACTCAAAACATTTCTGTCAATTTGCCTTTAAATTATTTATTTATAACTTTAAAAGCGCTACTTATGTATCGTTATTCATGGAAATTTAAAATCGTACACGCTTTCTTGCAGTTATAGCTGTCTCTGAAACTACCCTAGTTTCTTGAACCTTGACATTTTGGTTTTGTACGTATTTGGAGCACGCTAACTGTGATTAATTTGATTTGAGTTTATATCTGATGTCGCTGGCATCATTTTTATACTTCGGTATAACTGATATCTGCCGTGGCTTAGTGGGAGAGCCGATGGTTCCAAGTCCCAGGTCCCATATCAAAAGTGCTACTTCACTAGTTTGATTTATAAGTCAAAGTATCTTAAAAAAAGGATGGCTTGTCACTTTGTTGATTACTTTATTAGCCTTAGCCTGGCCAAGAGTCGCTTTTAGGTAGGTGGTTAGTGAATTGAGAATAAAACCTACACCTTCTCACATAACAGTCAAGGCGATCTCTGCTTGTTGTTATAACTGAGCATCACCACAACAATCTAAGAGTACAATAAATATCTCTCACATTATGATCCAGAAATGGAATGACATTTTACCGTTACCATAAATTGTGCGGTGTCGTAAACATTTCTTGGCGCGAGTCTGCATTAGCGGGGAACGCTACGAGTATAACGCGCTACATATCTTCTTTAGCGCTCTGCTACAATAGGGCACAAATCATCGCTTGGAAGTCTTGGAACTCGGATTAGTTCCTTTATATAAATAACCATAGATAGCTGTCACGCCTTTACTGGGAAAAGGCGACTTAGTGAGTTGTGATAATATAAGCCCCTTGTATTTTACTATACCATTTATGTCTTTGCATGTTTATAAAGATCTACAATACAAAGTACTACGATTTCAGTAGTAGTCAATCTCTATCCCCATTTTTGCTTTTAATTTTTAAGGTTTAATTTGGATGTTTTAAATTCAAACATTTAAAAAAGCTTAAAATAATCCTAGAACTCACTGGCGTGGCGGTGGATCAGGATCGTGAAGCATGGAAGGAAATGAGGGAGACCTTTGCCCAATGTAGGTTAAAAAAATAATCACTTAAAATTTTGTTCGCTTATAAAAAAGTCCATGCGTATGAGATGCACCTGAACATGCCAGGAGGCCACCTTTGCTCTTCGAAATGCACAGAGGTAGGCCACTGGAAGGGTTTTTAGTAGGTATAATATAATTCTTTTTGAATTGAGCCGTACATCTTATGAAGAGTTCCCCTCGTAAGGAAAATAAGGTACATTTATAAAACAGTGTCTTCTGTCGTAAATACTTTAATGGCGCCTGACATGTGGCCAGCCCGACAACCAGTACCATATACAGCATCACCGCAATTACCTACCACCTTTAGAATTACGACCCGCTTTATAGACGTATTTTAGTGAAATGTTGTGCATATGGATTAACACTATCGTAGAACATAACATTGTATATCACAAAGGATTCAGAGGCGTTCCTAGAGAAGAAAAACTAAACAAGATTTCGACGAAATTAAATGTAAACCTCGTTTTTTAAGTATTCGACTTAAAAAACGAGGTTTACATTAACCTCGTAACCTTCACCATATCAATTACCATTTCGCAAAACAGTAATTATTGCAGGCTTGAACAATTTCGCGTAAGAGTAACTTAACTGCTAATGAACTTTACACCCTGATAATAGAAACATTGATTGTAGCATCACATTTCGTTTGTAAACAAACGCATGTTTTTTACGTAGTCATGTAAATTTTCGGTCTGCAACAAAACTCTAAAGTAATTATATCTTTACCAAATTAGATTAATAATACTCATTCTTATTTCCACATTTTTATTATTAATAATTTTGCTCTAGATCTAATGAATTGTTTTGTTAGGTTTTTGGATCATTTTTTATAAGACAGGGCCTACCACAGAGCTCACTTATTAAAGTTGTTACTAAACTACTAGAATAGGTTTCTAACAACGGTCCTAAGCTAGAATAGGTAGGTACCTAACAAAAGGTACTGTTTTGCGGAGTTTGCTAAAAGCCATACATAAAGATTTATCTCTTGCTGGAGATTATCAGAAGTAGTATTTTTAAACAATCAATAATAGAAAAAATCTGCCAAGTGAGAACTCACTGAGGGTTTCGTACTACTTCCGTAGGTACCTATAATATCGAGCAAAAAAACGGCAAAAATCGCGTAAGTACACACCTTACGCGAATGTGTTTGACAGACTCTTGCGTATAGTTGACAGAGCGATCAGGGAAAATGATTCTATTTAGAAGACCATTTTTTATATACATATATTTATTTTATACTGTTTTTAATATTTCTTGTAACAGTGGCAAAAGATATACATCATCTGTTTTACATTCAATTGTCTAGCTATCAATCACGTTCATGAGATACAGCCTGGTGACAGACAGACCGATGGACAGCAAAGTCTAGTAATAATAATCCCTTTGGGTATTGAACCGTAAAAAGTATAAATCGTCTTTAATTCGACAGGCAAATCTATCAGATATTTATATTTACAAATCAAATTACTCGATCGATTTTGAAAAAAAATATAACTATACCTACTTTATCTTTGGCTCGTACGTCTTCTCCAATATCTTTATATTTTAGCCTCCGTTGCGAGTCTGAATCCTATTTCATTCCATTGTGTAGATTCCATTTCGCGTATCGTTATCAATTAATTGAAAGGTCAAATCAATATTTTCTGTTTTTCCACGCCTGAAACGTAGGCTCGGTCAGATTTCACGACTAACCTCGAACTTTCTTATTGTTTGTAGTAAATGCGGTTAAATATTTTTTATAGCCCTTACACTGTGGTCAAGATCATAGAAAGTCTTAAACCAATAAAATTTAATATATTATACCATTAAAGTTAACTATACGCGTTGCAATCCTCGTTCTCAAGGTTATGATACAGCTTCTGTTTTTTGCTTTTTCTTGTCTGAAATTTTTATATTTCTTGAGTTTTGAAGCTTCATCGTCACGTAGTCGCTTGCAATGTCCAATAGGTTTCCTGTAAACGACGTGATAGAATAATAACATTAACATATACTGACATAAGAAGCCAGTAGAAAAATAAAAGGAAGGGACATTTTGAGTTCGGAACGCTCCGAACATTGGTTAAATTGTGCTGGGATTTAGGCGGCAACATTATTGTTATTGTTATATTATGTTTATTTTACCATTGTTGCTTTCATTCTTAATATTTAACACCCATGAACTCTTCTGATTTTAAATAACAATTATATACTTATTTATTTATTTCGTAGGACATCCAACAGCGATACAATCACAATGGATTAAAAGTATTAGATATATACAGCCAATTAAAGGACAACATGGATAGCAACATAATAAATAGCTCAAAAGTTATAAACACATATAAACATTTATTAATTTGACCAAATAACAAGGCGGTTGGATATCAACAGGTTCGTGTCTCTCGTCCTAGCCTTAACGAGCATTGAATAGGATCTCAATTCGCAACAAGTGCTCAATGGCAATACATAATATTGTGTATGTATATACATATGTATATGGCACACCCACTAAATGTGTCGTTGATGTCTGCAAATGGTTGTTAATTCTGTTAGGTTTATTTGAATAGGGTTGACTATTGAATTAATGTAATATAAGGAATTAAGGTAATTTAGCATATGCAAAAACATTCACTAAATTTCTGGAGTTTATAGTAATTCAAGTAACATAAACTCTCGTTTACTAAAATACTTGTAAATACTTACAAATAGATTGGGTAGTCTATTTGTTCGTAGTATTATATATGAAGATTTATTATGATAAAAAAATCGAAATTATTAAATAAAATATGCTTGATTACTTTTTCCTCTTTTTCTTCTTTTCTATCAGAAAACTACTTTGTGTCATATAAGATCCGAACAGTTTTACATATCCGTTTCATTATTATAATAATTTTACGAATGGCAACCTTCAAGCACTAATAAATTCTGCCAGGTCAGTGGCAGAATTTACTGTGGTTGTCCACCGAACTAGGTCCCACATGGCCGTTAGATCCATCGATAATATAGCCGTTGGGACACTGTACCTACGCCATGTTTTGAATTCGAATTAGGTTTGTCATTATATATAATATATATTGGTCTACCGGCTTTTTTGGCATCGGCACATGGGGTAGCGGACCTTGTCACTATCATTCTTAACTCCAATGGTGATAAGGCGAGCATACCTTATGTGTCTGACGCGCTGTCAGGCTGGTCTGATCGCAATTCAGGCGCATCATTCCCGGTGACTATGTATGCCCAACGCGCTTGGGATGAATGTGGGGTTAAGAAAGTTCAAGGCGACATAGTGCAAAATGCTGCGGGGGCGGATTTGGCTAGGCTCATGGCTATTTCTCGGTCAGAAGCAGGGGCATGGCTACAAGCGCTTCCTTCGCCTCACCTGGGCACATTGCTAGACGATGACTCTCTGCGTGTGGCGGTGGCTTTTCGCCTGGGATGTAAGGTGTGCGAACCTCATATTTGCATCTGCGGTTCCATGGTGGAAGCCAATGGGCATCACGCTTTGAGTTGTCGTCGCTGCGCAGGGAGGTTTCCGCGACACCATGCTCTCAACGAAATTGTCCGCAGAGCCCTAATTTCAGCCAATGTACCCTGCATGTTGGAGCCGCCAGGTTTGATCAGGTCCGATGGCAAAAGGCCGGACGGGCTAACGTTGGTCCCATGGAAAAATGGCAAGTGCCTCGTCTGGGACGCAACATGCGTCAATACTGTGGCTCTTAGCCATCTGGGCCGCTCAACACTTTCACTAGCGGCTGCCGCAGAAGACGCTGCAGCTAAAAAACATATGAAATATGCGGTCATGAAAGAACAGTATCACTTTGTGCCTATTGCGGTTGAGACCTTGGGCAGTTGGGGTGCTGAGGCTAAGCAGTTGGTACAAGATATAGGCCGTAGAATCAGAGAAAGAGGTGGTGACTCCCGTTCTGGCTCTTTCTTGGTTCAAAGGTTGGCCATAGCTATACAGCGCGGTAATGCCGCCAGTGTTATGGGCACCTTTGCTCCAGGACTGAGTCAGAACGGGTAATTTAGTTAACATGCTTACCTATTTATGTAAGTTGTATTTCTATTTCTTAAATTTTGACAATTATAAATTATACACAAAATGTTATAATCAATACATACACTTACTAAATATTATAATAATATATTATAGTAAAATAAAACAAATAAGCAAGGTAGACAATAATACATACAGCAGACAACTAATGATCACACCAGATGACAAATAAAGGTTTGTCATTTGCTCAATACAAGTAAAGACAAAAGCATAACTAATATAGAGTCGGCAGAGGTCCAAAATCATAAGCCATAATCTAGTTTTTTTAAATTTATAATCCAAAATACTTAACTTATTTCAATATTAAAAATGAGAGAACAACTGGAAATCATACTGTATCAAAGAATTTAAGAAATCGGTGCAGGCGACGCTGAAAAATCGGAGAACAGCATTCAATAAGTAAAAATGAATTTAGTACCTCCAAGTTGTGTAGAAATAAATAGAAGTCGAAATGGTAGTATATTAATGGCACAAGTCTAAACAGTCCTTATAAGAAGTTGTCCTCTAAATAGAATCATTTTCCCTAATCGCTCTGTCAACTAAACGCAGGGGTCTGTCAAACACAACGTTCTAAATACGAATCGAGTATCAACAGAATTCAAGTCTAAAGTCGAGTTCTAATTTTAAACTGGCGTTATGCGTCTGAGCATGCCCCGTGTATTGCCAACTGCAAAAATGCGAACACCTTGATGGAGGGTATTTTTTGATTTCTTTTTTGGTAGAGTCACCTGTCTTTGTAAGGCAGCTGCCGTCGTCTTAATGATAATAACAATATGGTTTTAAATCATTTCGCTCTCAATACATTTTAAACGATGAGTATTGAATACAAAACAATACAATATATCTTTATTGCACACCAAAAACAAAAATACAGCAAAATATGTTAAAACAAAACATTGGTAGTACATTGGGCGGCCTTATCGCCTAAAGCGATTTCTTCCAGGCAACCTTTGGATGGATCGGACTTAGTGCAAACAGTAACGTCGGTGGTGTACCAAAAAAAGTGATGGTATCAATACTGTACCACAAAATAAAACAGAAATAAATATATATATATTAATTGAAAATTGTATTCTAAACTTTATGAATCTATCTAAGTAAGTTATTTTTCCTAGAAAGTGTTGAGAAAGTTATTTCGTAATCCATTTTATGTGTATATAACAGACTTAACGCAGAATTCTCATTAATTGACAGAGGAATAAACCTCTGTTGGTTTACATAGGTTCATATTACGGTATAAACTTCCTGGTTACGATAATGTGTGCGCCAGCAATGATTTATTTAACACGTGAACCAGTCCAGGTACCTTGCATTATCATACCATTAAAGTTGTAAACAAGTTTTAAGTATAGTCTACTAACTAACTTCGCATATATTGTGACTGATTGTGCGCTGCAGTCGTTTGTATTCGAAATTCTTTACAGTACTTGAAAATTATTAACTTACTTGGCTCTGTCGAAAAATAGCTGCCAATTCAAAATCTAAGGTATTCCAAAGTTATAGACCCCCTACATTGTCGCTGTATGTTCTCGATAAAAAAAGTTAACTGACAGCAGTTCTGAGTTCACAAACCAAGAGCATAAAATGTACACAAGTTCTTTTAAAATGATTACTATTATAAAAGCTGCCAGCGCCAGTTTTACCAAATCTTGCCACGCGTGCAGTTGCACTAATGATGTTTCTAAAAACGTCAAGGTGTCACGTCTCTGTAGAGTTGACATCTTACACTCTACTCCTCCCCCTATCCAAATAGTAAGCAAACAAAACCGCACGGGGTGTTACAAAAAGCGGTCGGCCGTCAACATCCCAATTTGCTCTGAAAAAATGTTTGCCAGTCGGAAAGGTAGACTTTATACATTTTGATCTTAGTGAATACGTTACGTCGTGGTGCAAAATTACGAGAGATTTTGTGAAGTACGTCTTTGTGATTAAAGAATTGATAATTACTTACTAAACGTTACTTATTCTTGAAGAAAAAATATTTAATGTAAAAGTTTTTCAAATTTCTTATTGCCACGAAAACTGTAGCTCATCTCCATATTTTCTATACGTTCTTTGTTCTAAAGATCACGATCACAAGAACATCTTTAGCTTTATCCTTTTTTTCGGTCGCATTTGACCTATATCTTCTGACTTATTACTGAAATCTACTTTGGAGATGACAGATGCAGCGTCTCGAATTGCCCCCATCAGGGCAGATAAGGTTACCGTTATCCGGCAAATTCGATGTCACGGCTCAAACGCTCTGGTAAAACTTTGATGTTACCATCGAGTTTTTATGTGATGATGAAGATTAAACTTCAAAGCTTTAGTTTGATGACGCCATGTCTTTGGAAGATGAAGCAGTTAACGTAGATTAAAGGTAACTTAGTGAAACAAGCTAATTTCTCGGTCGATGTAGGCTTTCAAGCTTTACGGGTAAAAGGCGTGACTCTTGGATACGAATAGAAGTTTGAATTGAAACATGAAAACACATTAAAATCTTGATTAATGAACGCTGATTGCTGTCATTCTATTCTATTATTTTATTAATAGTTTACTGACTTTATTTGGGACGACTAGATTACAATTGGTCTAATTTCGAATATCATTGTTTTCGAATTAGACTCAGTTCAGAATTAGTCAGACTCTACTTTTCGCTTCAACATCGTAAAATTTTCCCATAAACCGCAACAAATCTCTAGGCAAATCTGTGTGATCTCATTTCATTATCTGTTGTTATCTTGCATCACATCATAGTGTCAGTTGCAACGTTATTTAGACAAAAATGACCCAATTCTTGACCGTTTAGAAAACGGAAGTTGGTGCCATGGTGTTTCGACATTATTGAACCAGATGTTTGGTTTCGCTTTTCGCTTATTACATTTCCTCGGTATGATGCGAGTATCATGTAAACATTGTATAAAGCTACATATTTCATCTGGTCTTGTTTGCATATAAAATATACATATTTGATTTAAATTATCAAAACATTCTATATAAGCCCGTTGTTTATCCATTTTATGGAAACTAGTGTACTTTACAAGTATAATACGAGTATCATGTTTATGATAACACGTTGGATGGCTGACATTTTTCATTGAATGTGAACAACTGTATTTCCCTTTGTTACAATTGTTGTTGTTGATAAATTAATTCTATATCTATGTAACGCACTTCCTTTTTTTTGTATTTCCCTGTTCATAAAGTACTTTTTTAATTGCAAATAAACTGCAGAATATTTTTTGTGTCATTTAAAAGTAAGATAAGTTTATAGTTGGCTTTGTTTTAGTGAGTATATGCCATTAAAATGCAAGACACATGTCATGATGCCTTACGTGTTTAATGAAATCTTTTACGTTTTGTAGTAACTTAGTGGTATGTATTTGAGTATTTTTTAAATCACAAATGAAATGTCGTTCGGGATGGCGTTTTAAAGGGCAGGCCTATAATCAGCAGTCTGGCTGATGATGACGATAATTGGTATACATATTGTAAGACTTAACATTTGCGTTCATTTTCAAATAATTAAGATGCAATATAAAACATGAACATTTTTATTTAACCGACTGTATATTGACTTGCATCTCAATCAATTAACACGTTTAATAACCTTCATTGTCTGCGTTTTGGCATCTTAACCCCACGGTCATAAATCATTATGTGCCTGGTGTATTAATATTTACATCTCGTTTAATTTACCAGACACCTAAACGCCACAGTCGAGGTGTCTGACTTTCCAGGTTACGTTCTGCGTAAATGCATTCCTTTCAGTGACTACCTTCTTCCTGTTTATTCTATTTTTACTCTTATATCGTAGTCAAGAAAGACTATTATTGCGTACAGGCATGTCAATTTTCCTGTCTTTACCATGATTCACGGTTGCCGTGTCTCCATTGTCCTTTTGAGTTTTGTATTGTTTAAAAGCTATTGGATGCAAGCTCTGCGCCTTGCTCTTTCCGTGCTAGTATTCATCATTTAACTATTGATTTTACGACGCTTTCTCAGATTTCGCCATGAAATTTAGATTGAGATACTTCCACTAGTTGAACTGAGATATTTAAAATTTTAGTATAGTCAAGCTTTTCCAATTCAGGAAGACAGTAGTAAACAAGTTAAATAATATTATCTGTATTATTTATTGTATTCAATGTTTTATCTCTGGTTGATATTGCACTAGCACTGAGCGCAATAAAGTTGTTGACAGATAAAATGAGTTACAAGTTCAGTAATTTATATTGTAGCACAGTATAAATCAATTTATTCAATAACATCTCTGTTGAGTTGAACAAACTTATAGTTTTTCTTTGTAAGTCCGATCATCTTCCGTACATTACGAGTAGACCTGTACACAAGTAGACCTATACACTGTTACAAGTTTTACAGCTGGGTAGCTGTAAAACTTGTAAAATCTAAATTGTCCGTCCCTTGTCGTCGTAAATGTCTAGGAGTTAACCAGACTAGGGCAAAGGGAAGTCTCAATATTCCACAACTGGATAATAGTTCTCATTTCCTCGCGAGCCCGTATTCTTGCTCTTTGTGATCCACTCTGTGCCTTCCATTTCTACTTCAGATTATTGAGTGCTATGCATCTCTACTTACTCAATTGAAATATTGTGTCTTTATTAATGTTTCTATGCTGCCTACATTTGCGGCATTTTCGTATTGTAAAGTTTTTGTATATGCCTGTGGCTGTGTGTTACCTCTTTAAGATAAAACTACTAAAAGGATTCCAAAGATATATCATATAAGTAATAATACTGAGGCCAATTTTTACCCACGGGTAACTGCGATGCGCAGTTATAGTGTATGACAGGTAAGAGAAGCGGTTAATTTATATCATTAGTTGCACAATCATGATTGTATTTAGTAGGCTTATGCTTTGTCTAGCTCGATCTATTAGGATACTGTAACAGTATCTAAAGTAACTTCTTTAAACTCGACAAGTCGATATCGAAAGATAGAGAAGAACAGCTTGGAGAAACTGTGTTTTACAAATGCACGACAGAATCACACGGTCCTTGTGTGATTCAACCTTGGATTTGTAAAACACAAGTGCCTCCAAGCTGTTCTCCTCTATCTTTCAAAGCGACCGACTCGTAGCGGCTTACCTTTACTATCCCGTGTCATTACTTGAATGCTTACCCATTGCATTTGCAGTTTACATTCCCGATCAAGTAGTCAATGGCGTTGGGTAATCGACGCGGTTCATGTAACCGTTAAGTAATCTGCTCAGCGGCGGTAACTGGTTGACTTTAACTGTGATTGTAACTTCAACTTGATAGCATACCGAGCGAAGCGATGTTGTCTACTGGAATTGGCGTTTTGTATATTCGTTTGCTTATTCGACGAGTATTTGGTTATCGTTTGTCTTATCATCGTAAAGTTTTGCAATCTAATCTATTGATTTATTTAAATCTTGTGTGAGTTATTTAAATCGAGTGAGAGCTCATGTATTCTAAATATGGTAGCAATTAGAATATCATCTTTAATATTGTTTTTTTTTTTTTAATTCGTCTTTTTTTTTTAAGTATATTTGCTACCATATTTAGAATACAGGAGCACGTGGTAATTAATAACTTTTAATAATTCCATAAATTGCATAAGGAAAATATAATTACATACAATACATATGAGTATGAGTTAATGTATGTTTTTAACCTATTTAAAAGAAGAAAGGGGTTCTCAGTTCATCAGAACCGTTTGTTTTTATCTAGGGTCTGAAAATGTTTAGGTAGAAAATTCATACTATTGCTATAGGTAGCAGATTCAATTTCTTGAAAGCTCATTATCAAAGTCTGACTTGTTTGAAGCACTGTTTTGGTCATGCTATTGAAGTGTCCTTATATCTATCGCGTTCTCCAAATATATGGGAATCCTGGAATATCGTCTTTTGCAGATAGTGCCATAAACTGAGAATACCAACTAACTCAACTTTAATTACAAATTCTAATATTGCCACGTAAATTCTCACCTCATTCATATAAGCACGCAAAATATCAATTATTATAAAAAAATACAATGACGTTTACGAAAAAGGTCAACTATTAAAATACGGTTACACGTAGCAAGCATACAAACAGGTTTCGTAGCCTCTTTTGACTATTAAGATTCGAATAATTTTTTTCTGCTCTGAGCGCAAGCTAGTACTGAATTTAAAATTTGTATTCGAAACATTATTAGAACATAATTTATCCTGTACAGCAGTTACCCTTAATTCCATGTTAAGTGCAACTATGTTCCTGTCCTGACCCGCCAATTAAGCAATTAAACGTGGCTTAATTAATTACTTGATTACTCTATTTAACAAGCCGTGAGTGAGGTCAAGTGGGGGAAGTACTGATTTTTTTTTGTTAATAACTTCTTCTTTTTTTTTTTTTAATTACAGTAGTACTTACTTTGCTGTCGCTTACATTTGTTAAATTATGTTAAAATTTGCAAATGATTCTAGTTTTACTGTCTTCATCATATGCCTAATGCACAATTGTTTTGTATTTTTTAGCAATTTTACGATGCATTTGAGAAGTAGTGCGTAACGTATCTATTATATCATTAACAATTTCACGTTACTTTAACTTTTTCTATGTAAATATTCACTTAAGAAACTTACTTATTTTTACCCTTTATATGTATGTAGTAGTGAAATATATATCATTTTTACTATGCTAATACCTTTTTTATATACGCATCTTGTATACCATAACAGTCATAGCTTACAACACTATATCATGTATCGTTACGTATATGTACAACACCTACATGCATTGTTTTTATTACACAGGTGTTTGTTAACTAGTTGTGTATTGTCAACAGACAATAGTAACGTATCGTTGTCACCGACAATCAAATCATTAACTATATATATTTCAATTGTACCCTGTGTCGGTAGTTTTGTTGTGTCATCATTACCAGCTTATTCTCCTTCATTGGCGTTATCCATTTCTTAGTGAAGCTAAAAGGAAATGCATGTTTTCAAATGCCTATTTGACCACAAGTTCGCACGACCACGGAAGTCAGCCATACTGTAGCCCTAAATGGAGCATGCATAGTCTGGAATACACTGGATCTCAAGGAAAGCTACCGGAACACACCGTTAGGTGCTTGGCGACAGATTTTTACAACTTGAGGGTGTAGCTAGCCAGGCGAGCGATAGAAAACGCCCTACCACCATGCTATGGTTTCTTCACGATGTTTCTCTTCACCGGTAGCTCAGGCTCTTTTTGCATGTTTCGTGGGATCGAAACTTGTACTTTTTGCACGGAAATCAACCTCACTAACTACTCGACCATCATCGCTACAAATGGTCAGAACCCTTGCTGATCTCAATTGATTAGAATTTCACTTAGAAATTTATTCTTGTATTAAAGAAGCACTTGTCATAATTTTAACTAGAAAATATGTAACTCCTCAGAATAGAGCATTATTATTATCTACGCCATTTTGAGAACTCGTACAGCAACAGCTCTCGGAGGACAGCGGGGTTAACGAGGCGTGCTTATTTAATTTAAACTGCTTCTGTCTGTACCCATTTCAGTCTCATATCTTTGTTTAAATCTTTATTTACTTTGTGGGTAAGAACTAATTGTGAGAAAATTTGGTATAGTTTCGTAAAATCAATTTGATTTTTGCTTTCGGGTATCTTTTGAACCAATTTACGATGCCTAGAGTTTGGGTGAAACCTCAGTACCATAACGAAATGTATGATTTAACTCTAAATAAATATTAATTAACGTGTACTTGAGTTTTATAATAAAACAAACATACACCAAGTCACCGAGTCGTGTAATTGTCCTAAAATTGTTACCTAGTTATAGAGAACAGTAAGTAGGTGAATGTTTCTCTCATGGACATACGAGTAGATCACAATAGTGAATGTTCAAAATGGTAGAACTATTGTACAATAATAACATTATGCACGCGAACGATATGAGGGGTCAAGAACTCACGTCTAGTCATATCGAGCGCTGACTCAGTACTGCTAATATTCACATTGATGTAACGTCTTAACCGGCACTCGAAGCAGACTAACACGACCTTTACCAATCACGGAATAAGATTAAGAATCCTGTACATGAAGTAAATCCATTTCTGGACTAAAGTATCTTGGCCACAATTTGTTGCACTTGCAAGGGTTTCTTTGGTAGTGGCTGAAAGCAGCATGTGTTTACTTCTGTTGGTTTTAATTCTTCGCTTTTGTTTTGTAGACGTCGCTTTGGTTAATGAGAATGGATTGGTTACAGCTATTACAACTTGACAAATTGAATATTATGTTTCAAGATAAAATAATACCCCTACTGCAAAAACAGCTATTTGAAAATAAAGTAGAATAATACGAGTCGTTTGTCAGTCGGACATGTAAATTGCGCTTAAAATTTGTTTCGTATTATTCGGAAGATGCTGTACAATATCTTGTTTCCTTATCCTAATCTGAACTCGTTAGTGACAATTCGTTGGCATTTATCTAGAACTAGATTTTGACCATTTCAATAGAACGAAAAGTAGGCGTAGTAAGAGTATTTGAAAAGTGAAAAGCATTGTTACGGAAACGATGCACATTCGATTTCACAAGTGCTCCAATGCCCTAGTTCTTGTTGCTGGCTACTCTCTTATCGATTGTGATTCTATAATTTCTACCGTAGACTTGAATGAATCATGTTCATGTTTTCTTCACGAGCTTTTTATAAGGCTTTATAAATTGCGCTTTTTGTACGATGTGTTCGCTCCCGTTTTGGTTTTTTGCTATAATGATTTGATATATTGTAAGGAAGTTTTTTCTGATGTTTCAATAAAGGTTGCGATAAATTATAACTTGTCTGACTTGTATAGGCACTGTAGCACTATTTATAACTAGATACAATACATATATTCATTGGCAGACTAGAGCAATTGAATGAGAAATTGAATGCAATGAAATCTTAATCGAAATATCAAGATCGGGTTCTAGTTCTAGAATTATTTGTATTGTATTTGTTATTTTGCTTGCTCTAGTTTGATTACATTAGGCCAAGTTTTTGTTGTTTTTTTATCTTTTTAAATGTATCAATTGAAAAAACTTTGATTTTGTTGCCAAAAACATATTTGGGCATGTTGTTTTTCTACTTCTGCCGGTTTTGTAACAGTTTTTATTACTAGGTAAGTGTGTTTTTATTACATTGAATAATTTACTATATTTTAGATCACTGAAAACACAGCCTGAAACTGATTTCATTAAAAACATCGTTTTTTTGTCTATAGTTGTTGCCTGTACAAGTTTTAAATATTTTAGACATGCACGCGTTATAAATTCAATTGTAATTTTAAAACTTAAAATAGAAAAAACAAATATAGCGAAACCTCATCATATTTAGAAAGCAAAAGCGGCAATTTCGACACAGCACCAGGCGTTGATTGTGGACTCCCACGCACATCCTGCGGTAGATGCGATCTTCTCTCAATTATATACCAGATGAATGTATAGTATATACTGTTGTAAAATCCCTAGGATGTCGGAATTCGTCGTATCGCAATTGTGAGAAGCCTGGATTCAGAGATTGGAGATCACATTTACCAATAAATATATGTATATTACATTTGTGTATGCGGTAATGCCGTTATAAAACAATTTAAACGTTTCACATTAGTTGTTGTTATTTGAAAACCTTTTAATTTACTATAATATATTTAGTAAATACAACAGTACATTAGAGTAAGACATTTGATCGTCGCTGGTTTTCTCCAATATCATAAACATTAATGGCTACATCATACATAGAATTATTTGTTAATTCCTTATGTTTGCGTACGGATAATTAGGTATTCTTAAAATCAACCTAACATTTAGAGATAATAACAAGTAAACACTCCTTAGTCTCATATCGTTCTAGAAAGTGATTCTGGTAATTTGTATGATTTATTTATATTTATATTATTTGTTGTCTGCCGGCGAAGAACCCCTTTCTTCGCCGGCAGAATCATACAGCCGTCTTTCTTTTTAGGGGGGAATTTGTGTTGAATACCTAACTACTAACTAACATTAACTTAATTAAGTCAGATTGATAGCTATACCATCACTAGAAAATCGATACGAAATGGTATTCGCTTGGAAAACAGTCACGGCTCTTTTTAAATGATACGTCTGTGTTGCATTTTAAATTAATTAATTACTATAGGTAGCTATAAAGAATAAGGATTTACCTGACTAATTAAAAGTATAGTGACAAGCATACATCTTCACTAATATATGTAATTGTTTACATAATTCTGCAGATCTCATTAGTCGCAAGATTTCGAGAATAAACGTAAGATAAATCGCGGGAAAATATGAGTCATTTCATTCATAAAGTTACTCATCGTATTGTGTTTGTATCTTGGCGCCTCTTGTTCGTTTATCGCAGGTGCTAAACTGCTAATATTATGTTTGTTTTGAGAGTCATCACAGTTCACATTTAATAGTTTTTCTTCTGCACTGGAACTGATGACGCTGATATTAATGATTGTTTCGTTGTATTCATTTGCTCGACTTGTGTCACCTTGATTATTGAGTCATCATAGTTTTCTGATTGTACGTGGTTTTGTAACCGACTTCAAAGAAGAGATTTTATTTTATATGTTTCTCGATTTCTCAAAATCGTTCAATGAATGGATTTGAAGAAAATCTTTTGTTTGAATAAAATATAGGTACTTCCCAGGTGAAGCCATTATACATTTTATTACGAACGGTATCGGTAGTTTTGTGTTTAAATCAAAATTGTATGGACGCCTGCCGAAATGAAATTGCTTGTCACTATTTTTAAAGTATTGCTTATTTAAAGTTGTACTTGTTTGGTAGTAACCACCGATATGATATCACTTAGTATATCAAAATCAGAGACTGATTATTACGCCTATGCACATTATTGAGCGTTAACCCTTCGGTATTAGTTATTAAGTCTGTGAATATGCTATATATATAGGCTCATGCAGAATGTCCTCTAAAATTACCTCAGTTTCCTATCGCCTTATCTGTTTGTGAATTTCTCTCATTAGACATTTAACATTTTCTCTACACATCCTGTCCTACAAATGGCACATCCCTACAATGCAAAGACACTGCTTATCGTGTGAATATCTTCTCTTGGACATGTTAATCACTAGTATCCGCAACGGATGTTGCTTCTATGGCGTATTCACTTGAGAGAATGTGGTCATGGTCAGTGGCGACGTCTTGAATGTGGTTACAAAGATTTTTGGTTGATGTAAACGACAGATATGACTTCTGATTACAGAAAGCATTTCTTGAATTAACATTTACTTTTTGCGAGTATTTATTTAAATATGTATTGCAGAGTACATGCCGTTAGTAGAATATAGGTACACTAAATAGGCAATACATTTGCCAAATAAGTTAAAAGTTAAAAAGTTATTATACTGCTGCTAATTATTTATATTTTATATTCATTTTTTTCTTGTCACAAATATCTGATGCGATCTGCATTAAACTCTATGCTACTGCTTATTTTTATAATATACGTAGTATAACTTTACTATTCTTTGAATATTTTTTGTTGTAGTGTGTTATAATGTTTGTTATTATGCTAATGAACTAATGAAATCAATGGTATCCGCATGTAATCAATATTATTATTCATAACTAAACACGAATTATTGTCCTTCGTCGTTCGTATCGGAGACAATGGCAACACCGTATTAATTAGCTTGTTCTTATTTGTTTTGCCATCATGAATCACCAATGAAAATATTAAAATAATACAAAAATTAATCAAATTTGCTTTAATAAAGTATCATTCGATATCTCCCAGTGATACTTGTTTACAGCTATATTCTTTTTTAAAGCTATAGAACATATTTCCATTGTCCAGCCTACTTTTTTCGTACACTTTTTTGCAATTTTGCAATCCAGTCAGGCACAATACCGGTGACCAACTGAAGTCTTAATGCCGTGAGATTTAACAATCGGGTCACAATGGTTGTATTTACCGTTGGAAGAAAAACATTGTACAAAGCAGGGTGAAAGACAATTTGTTTGTTCTAGAGATCAATTGACGTGACTGAGACATTTAGCGTTCGTATACAAAAGAAATACTCGTAGTTCTCGTAGTACTACTGGTTTCCATTATTGAAGCTATATGTTGTATAGATAGTATATTTTTATATAAGTTGAGAGAGACTGAAGACTGAATATGTGGACATTTTACAAAGGTAAAATGTTCTTTCAATGTATATTTTTTTGTCTTTACTTCTTTATACTACTATAGTGGATAACTTTTTGCGCGGTAAAATTATTTTGGGTCTATTGAAGTCGCGTTCGTGTTTCAAGATTTTGAGTTCTCAGCAGTCGCCGAAGGCCCTATCAAGGCCTATGATTCATGGAATTCAGAGTTTCTTGTGATGTTTTGGTTTTATTATTTTGGTAGATTTGTCTTCGTGATTGAAATCAATGTTTGATTTCATTTTCTCTACGCTTTCTTTTTATGTAAAATCTTCTTAAGAAAGCAAACATATAATAAATCATTCCCCATAATAGTCTTTTCTTCAATGCTTTGATTGACGTCTTAAAAATAATTGAATTATATATGTCATATTACATTTCTCCAACATTGGTCTGCCTCTTTATTCTCTTGGCCATATATTAAAATTATACAGGCTGCACGTCTTGCCCTCTTATGATGTTTTCAATTGGTCGCACGAGGCAAAGAAATCGTGCCACGAGTCCTTGTTCGTAATTTGCATATCGAATCCATTACGGTTGTCGTGTTCCCTGCGTGCGCATGGCGTTTGTCGTTTGCTATTCGAACGTGGTATTAGATGCTATGACAGGTGCGAATTATGGCTAACGTCGTCGTTCAGCTGTTATGAATGTGTGATAAGCTTTTTCAAGACGGTTAATAACTGTAAAGTAACAGTAGCTTTGCTTTTATTTTCTGGAGTAACTAACAGCCACTTAAAATTTGAATTAGAAACATTTCTGTTCTTGATTCTACATTTAAACTAGTTCAGTTTTATTAGGTGGTGCAAGTGCCGCTATGTATAGAGTTGTGTTTTGAATTATTATTATACAATACTTACGTTGTAATAATAATTGATGATGATGAATATTGTAAGTTTTTGCGCTTTTCGGTAGACACCAAAAGGCTTTAGACCATTGCGCCTAATTTCGTATAGCTTTGCTATCTACGCACCTATATAATAGGTGGACACAAAAGTTTCACCTGGACTTTATTGTCCCGAGTTTCGCGTTGCAACTGGCAAGCACACTGAGATATTCGTTTTGCTGGCATAGTCTGTATTATATCATGTACCTACATACTAACCTTAGCCTGATCTATTATTCAACAAACTATTATGACTTAAACAGCCGGATGCATGCTCTAACACTTTTAGGTATGTATAGCTAGTACAACAACGTTATGCTCAGTCTAGTCAACTAAAATTTTTTTGTGACTCATTCGAACAGATGTGCACTGAATGCACTCAGACGGATATAATATTCGCAATCCTTGTCCTTAACACTACTTACTCGTACTTTAAAGTGTCAACACCAAAACACCCTAGACATCAATTCGTCCCGGCATTGAACTACTTACAGTCGCCATTGTCATGGAAAACTGTGAACTCTCAATAGTCGTAACTAAATTTGAGCTTTGCTCTTACATTATGCATGACGAGAATATTAAACTGCTGTCTAGTCCCTTCGAAACGATGATGCTTCTACCTGATGTATAAATAGATCTTACTGTTGTAAGTGCAATTAGTAGTAACTTTCGACGTCTTGCAGTTGGAATAAGGTTCAGAATGGTAACAGCAGTGCAACGTTCCAGATTTTAATATTGAAGCTGCGTGTAATTATAGAGTGCATTTTGCAATATCGGAGAAAGTAGCCGACCAAGTATCCATACTGAACGGCCTTGAAACAGATACGGTTCAATTATGTTTTTTTTTTGTATGTATGTATAATTACCAGAACTTAATGAGTCAATATATCGCCTTGTTCACATACATTCCATTGCGTATTGCAAAATAATATTAATGGCAGTAATATCCTCCGACTACGACATAAAAATAACAAAATCGTGTCTAACTCCAAGTAAGTAAGGTAAGGTCTTCCAAAAAGCGTTTAATCTTGACCGGGATTTAATTAAATACCAGACCTACGAATAAGGTCTCCAGCACATTACGGCCCCGTCATCCTTCACCAAAATCCATTCGAGAACCTTATTAGGATGAACAAAACCGTTTGATCCAGAGATACATTTCTCACAATGGGAGGAAGTTCACAGACAGTGCGTCATCGAGCACGAAAAAAGCAACACAACAACACACACATTTGATATTTTATTTTTTACCTCCTTTGGGGAGGGACGGGTTATTAAAAAAAGTTACACGTCCGTTGCGATCAGAGTTGAATTCTTAGCTGAATCCGTTTTACCTGCGGTGTGTATGCTGGAGCCTAGAATCCTAATGCACTAGATTCCATTAACGGTTCTTCTCGTATTATGAATAGAATGAGCTAAAATTTTGGTTACTGGATTGTTTTCGTTTATCTCTGTGATCGGATCTCAATTCGTGGGTATCTTTTTTTAATATAGATTTTTAGTGATGGCCCGAAAAACTTATTAATCAAAAATGTATACGACGTGGTTTATTTTCCGGTTGATCCCACATAAATTTAATCAAAATCGATTCAGTAGTTTTTTTTTCTTAATTGTTTTTTCTTTTTCTATGTCTGTACGTGCATAGATGATATTCTGATTTTAACTTAAGTTTTGCTTCCCGAATTCGAGTGGTTTTTCATTGGTTTTTATATTACTACTTGTCTTTGAGTTTTAGTACTTGCATTTCTGACACGTTTTCCATATAATAATACTAGACTCAATAACTTAACCTAATAAAATAAATAGAAGCTTTATCAATGTTCTCTGCCAATAAAACCTGAAGTCTAAACGAAAGACAGCTCACAGTCAGTGACCTTTCAAAATATATTCACAGGTTAACACAGTCTTTATAACTGTGCTGTATAAGACTTAAAATCTAACATCTGTTTGCTCACATTGAAAGGTTCTGCTTGGCTGGTTGTCAAAAGTTCAGGACAATGGGCGTTTCGCGGCACAACTGCATACGAGGGGTCATGGATCGGTGCATCTAATTATTATGTTAAGTAACCATGGTATTATGAGTCGGTGCCATGACTGTACCCTGTGGGACACCCCATGTCGGTTTGTCGGCGTGACGGCCAACGACCGGACGAAATCTTGTTTTATTTTTGGTACAACTCTCGTAATCTCATCGGAATTGGAACAGTAGATTAATTTTCATGATTTCCGTTGTAAACTACCAAAACAAAGTGCTGTTAAGTAACCCTAAAGCTTTTGTATGATCGACTCTTGGGATTGTTTAAATTTAAGCTACTAAGAATAGGTTGTGTTTGATCCTTTGAAATAATTTATTGAATTATTTTATTTTTGGGTTTGGACCGCAAAATTGATCGTTGTGTAAGATTAAAATAGAATATATCAGAGTTCTATTAATAAGCTTACGTTGTTGATTAATTTCTAAAGATTTTATTTATTTGAATTAAACAGCGTCTCATCTATTTCCATTCATGAAGTGAAACATACGGGTCCATTTTCTCATTGTTCCATTGTTTATTTATGTGAATAAGATTATAATATTTTAATAGCGATTGTAACGCTGAATCATGATTTTACTGCTGACATGACCAATTTGCAAATGGGCGTTATGTGTTAAGTGTTCTCGTTAAGTAAGCGGTAGATAGCTTAACGTAACGCCTTCCTTATGATTTTGCATAGATTAACATAATTACGTAAAGGGTACTTACTGTTTAGTTCTTACTTTCTTTACGGTATGTTGCTTAGTTAGTGATTATTTTCTTTATATGTTCTTGTAGTAGAAACAAAAAAGTAAAATCAGATTCACTTTTACGTTAAAACAAGAGCAATTATATCAAATACTTGTGTCTTTATTCCGTAACTAATGGAATTATCTACGCTAATAAATATGAAATGTAGAAAAATGTAACGGAACTTGTTAAGTAACAATACAAAACCGTGTAATGTATGACTTCTCTTTTCATAGTCGTTCACTTTTGTCAGAATGGTCGCGGTCATAATGCCAGCTGGTAGTTGCGTAGTTAGTAATGCAATAAGTCTCTATCTGTATCGAGCTCTATGTTCTCAATGAGGGTTCTGTTCATATCCAATGATATTGTTAGTGTCAGGATGATTAGTTTTATCCATCTTACCGTCCTTCGCGTTGTGTTTTGCCCTCGTCTATGCTCTGATCTATCTAACTTTGCATGAAGTCTTCGTATGTTTTAAAGGCCTAATAAACAGGATGAAGGTCTTCTCATGTCGTTTCCACCTTATCAATGTTATCACTTAAGCTTATCGTAGACGAGATGTGGACTAACTTTGCTGTTTAACTTGAAGCTTATCTCGATAGATTTGTGTGCTTTTATGTTTGCTGTGACAATATTGTTATGTCTATAATGTAGAGTACTTTCTTATCACCGCATAGAAGTTTAAGATTGATAGGTTTTATTTTGGTATAAGATCAATGAACAGCGTCAGCTTTGTCAATATTACTATACTTCAATTTGTATGTAGTATTAAATTTGATTAATATTATGTATTATTTCAGTCATGTCTCGGAATTATTATAACCTAATTTTGTCAAAAAGAACATTACTGTGAAAATACGAAAACTTAAATTTATTGAAACAACCCTAACTGAGATTTATTTCTTTATATCCCCAAACTCCTATAAAGTAGTAAGATATAAAAACTTCACATTTCAATCTGTCAAGTTTCTCTTGTCGAATGCTAATCTAACTGCAACTAAAATCAGTCAATTCCTTGCTGCTAATATTTCTTACAATAGCTTTTCCATCATTCACACAATAGTTATTCATTAATTACTGTTAAACTATACATAAATAGCCGTAAAAGTGGGCCACGACGAAAGTGCTCTACGCGTGTGGCATACCTTCACTTACAGCCATGAAATAATTTATATTGCAGAGTTTAATAATTGTACATCGAGCTTATTACCCAACTTTAGTTTTTTGATTATTTACTGATACCTACTATTCATATTGAGGTTTATTTTTAACGTCTCACGCCAAAACGACGGGGTGTTGTAAGTTTGAAGTGTCTGTGCGTGTGTGTATCTGCTGTGGCATCGTAGCTCCCGAACGGGTGAACAGATTTTGATATTATTGTTTTGCTCAAGAGGTTAATTCGTTGAGAGCGTTCTTAGCTATGTTTGATGAAAAAAAAAAGTTGTTAGCTGTTACAAAATGGCAGAGCACAAATTTTTTCACAACCTCCTTAATATGGGTATCAAATGAAAGAGCTTTGCTGGTAGAATACACTATGATATATTTCAAATCCAATATGGCAATATGGTTAGATCTGATTACTCTTATTTAGCAGCTGTCTTAAATATCATGGTATTGATTGAAATTGGGTTGACGTCATATTCCCTTAGTTCTGTTATATGTGAGAATTTAATTACGGATGAAATATAAAATAAATTACTAGAAGAATAAATTACTGCTTGTTCTAGAAGTCTACTTCTAGAAGTAGAAGTCTACTTCTAGAACAAGCAGTAATTTATTTTATATTTCATCCGTAATTAAATTCTCACATACAACAGAACTAGCTTTGTTGTTGTTATTTCAGTTTAATATACGCTCGTTAGTAACATGATCTTACATTGTAATTTGTGAAGACTTTGTTAAAATTGAGTATATAGGCACGCGATCAACAGTACCGTCATTGTGGATTTTAACAAAGGTCTTTTATTGTCGTATATCATTAATATTGTATATCAAATGTCCAGTTCTGACATTTTTAAAGCTCTTATTTTACAAAAAATAACATCTACCTAATTTAAGAAACCAATTCTCAGGTGGTCCTTATTATTTCAATATATGATTTTTAGAAAAAAATATGTTCTTCGATTAATATACTATGAATGGATTTGATATGCATATCGTATGTCTAGTATGTATGTAATGATCAATAGCTAATAACTGCATATCTGCATATCATGCATATATGTATATTAAATTATACGTTAATAACAATAAAGTGCTTTTTTGCAATACAATAATTACTAAGTAAGTGTACCACATAATTTATGTATGTTTTTCTCATAGTGAAGCTCTTGACCGTTAAAAATAAAATAGAACGACATCGGAGGTATATATACCCTTTCAAACAAAAAAGTCTTGTTCTACTCGGTCACCCGTCATCCAGAAATCAGGTAAGAAATAAAATAATATACAGTCGTATTCAGTGTTCATTAGTGGGTATTCTAATAAACTAAGTAGGTCAATGGGTTTCTCCGCACAGGGCTCGGACTCGGCTAAATGTCAAGTAGAGTCGTCTTAGTATTTTCTATATATTATATGTTGGTATTGGCTAAAAGTCGTAATGTCAAAACGTTTCTGCGTTTTTTATGGATTTTTTAGTCCTTCAGGATTTTTGAATGGGCGAAGTATTTCCCACTTAAAGAGGAAAATGTGCCATTCTACGACTGAATTCAATATCATTTAGCAGACATATGCAGAACGTAATGATGCAATCGGTTGTGGTGTAGATCCTTTGGCTAAACTTATGGACGAGCTGTTTTTACCCGACTGCGAAAGAAGGACGGTTATGTTTTTATTATCTTTACCATCGTATATCATTCACAGCTAAATCACAATTTCTGTGTATGTGTGTGTGTACAATAGAGTAAGAAAAAAGCTAGTGCTCGTGAGGTCTACTGTTGTCAGAACGACTACTAGGTAGTAGCCATCACATCTCATATGGCTGTCAACAGTCATAAAACTCCCGTTCTCCTTTACCATGTTACTTTTATTCTTTCACAAGTTTTTCCACGTTCAACTTTATGGTGCATACTCACGCCATATGGCAGTATTGTTTAATATTCAGTTGTAAAAATAACATACGGTCGTTGATCTGAGTCTGTTTAGTCATAGCTTTGTTATAGGCTAGTCTTATGGTCTAATTTCTAAGCCGGCGCCAGATTTATTATTATGTCTCCTTTGGCTAAGTGCTAAAATATTTACGCATCAAACCTCAGCCTCTATTTATCTTTCTGTAAGTTGTAGACTTTACTTTATCCTAGTTTTGCCAGTACCCATTCTTTGCAGGTCTTATAGCAGTACATCTTTTAAAGCTATACCTTATGATTATCGGGTTTCCTCACTATCTTTTCCTTCACCGTTTAAGCACATGATAAATATATTCTAATTTGCCCATGATCAATAAAACTGAGCTTAATAGCCGAGAATTCGACCATAACCATATTAGATATTAATTAATAGATTATTATCTTTAACGTTAACTTTCATTTTTATACTCTACATTACACATTACATTTTTATGAAACCTAAGACAAAAATTAGAAATCTAAACGAAGATTTATTCTAAACCTTCTCAATTTAAAAAAAAACTTAACGAAGCTTTTATTAGAATAATTAGTTTTACCTCATGTATTTATATGAGGTAAAAACAGGTTGTTATCATCATTACTAAAATATTTTCATATTTAATTGTATCGTCGCGTGTCCTACTTCCTTACAAGTGCGAGTACAAACCTTAGAAGGAAACCAGTGCAAATTACAGAATGAAGTAATCTATCAAGTTTTCATTTAGGGCTTCCCCAAGGCTCCGTTACTTGGTCCAGTTCACTTCCTTTGTTACAACAAAGGAACAGCGTTGACAGCACCTTTCCAATACTACAGTACTTGGATTTGTAGACTTACTATTGCGATATATTATGACAATTCCTACCTTGCTGCTATATCTTAGCTTCGTAGATTGAGGTCTGAATGTACTCTGATACCCGGATCGTCCAGTCTACACTAATATTATAAAGAGGAAATATTTGTACTTTTGTATGTAATGTGTAAAATTAAAATCTACTGGACTGATTTCAAAATTTCTTTTGTCGTTAGAAAGCTACATTATCACTGAGCAACATAGGCTAAATTTATGACTACGAAAAGTTAAGATACTTATAAATTCTTAATAAAACCAACCCAAGGTGTAAAAAATTTGATATAAAATGTCCACCCGTGCAAAGCCGAGAGCAAGCTGGCCGCTAGTACTTACTGCAAAAAAATCAGGCATGCGTGGTATAATTTGCAAAAATTTCTAAATTGTCATAATCTAATTTCAGTGTAATTTGAATTAGTATAATGGATTACTACCCGCCAATTTATTTATTTATCTTTCTTAAAGTTCTTACCAGTAGAAATTAAGCTACTAGAAACGCTTTATTGAAAGACAACGAAAGTTATAGTTTGTAAGTAAAGTCGTAAAAAAAATGTTATAAAGCTCAACTTTCTATGTTTTATTAAAGTTTCTATGTTTTACATCTGTTCTTCGAAAAAGCTCTTCATCGCACAAGCCCACTTAATCGCAACTCACAACTACCTATCTCTGTTTACGCCAGTAATAGATTTCATAGAACTAACTTCTAAACTAACGAACATGGCTTAAATCTTGAAACTGCTATATAAGTTCTGTCTACGCGAACTTTGTAAGACACCGCCTGCGTCTTGGTAATTAGTGTTTATTAATTTAAATAGATCTCTCGTAGTTAGATATGTGACTAATTAAGCCTTAGGCTTCATGATAAAACTTGTATAAGATCTTTGTACTTGATGGTTAGTTTCTAATATATGTAAAAGGACTAGGTGAACTATTTGATTATCTAAATTGCATACGTCACGCGTACCCACTTTACGTTGAGCTAGATATTATTCTATCTATCGTATCAACGCGTTTCTTCTACTGCTGGACATATATCTTCTCTTTTGTAGTCCAAGCTATCCCGAAGTGCCCTTTAGTATTATTGGCCGTCTGGCTGGTGGTCTACCCTTAGGTCGTCGACCATTTCTTGGATGTCACACGGTAGCTACCCTTGTCTATTTATAGACATCTCTATCTTACCAAGTGCCCTGCCTATCCTCAAAAGTTATTACTGGGGTACCTATACTAAATACCAAAAGTTGCTCATAAATAGTCGGGCTTCTCGATAATAGCGCCAAGAAAACTGTCTTTTTCGTCAAAAATTTAGTTATTTCTGGCTCCAAAATTAATAACAATAATTAAAAATAATTTTTCATTAACATAAAGAATCGTGGTAATTTCTTAATGTCTTTCTTGTTAAAATTATTGCAACTCAATCTTTTAATACTTGACCTTCACTCCATCCTTAAAGATCGAATCACTTGTTAACCTTCACTTGAATTAAAAATAGTATTCATTTTATGAATTGTAAACTTAATTAATTTTCAGTTATTAAGTAAGTAATGCAATTTGCTTGCTATTGCAATGAGGATTATATCGATAAATATAATCTACGTTGCATATATTTTAGAGATAGCAGTTGAAATAAAATAAAAAAAATTAATAGTTGTTTCCATTATAAGTACATTGACGCTCTTTCGGCTTAGTACATCCCTAACCGATAACTTCATTCGGCACTCTTAAAATCTAAGCCTTTGTTTAATTTCAACACCGTTACGAACAACGTTTTCGTTTGCATAAGCAAACGAAAATTTCCTACAATGAATAATTTTTAATGTTGGCAACCGTATGCATTTCCACGGATTATATCGTATTTGATCTTCGCGTTAAATGTACATATTATCTTATATACGAGTATATACAGGGTCACAGGTACCTGATGAGAAATCTTCGAATTGAACCTCTAAAGTATTTTATTACATCAAGATAAACAACTTCAGTGCTAAGACATTTAAAATCTAATGCGTTACAAAATTAATTATGTTTGATGCGCGGTCAGTTTTTGGAATAACTGTTTTTTTTTTAAAGTAGTAAAGTAAATTCGTAGGACGAAAGTTGTTGGTTTGACGTTTTCAAAAATGCTTGAAAATCATCAGCCAATGTGCACAGCTCAACGCTATGGTGGTCTCGTTAATCAATCACTAGCGATAATAGTCTCGTGTGTGCTCGTAATTGTCCAATTCAATTAGTTTCCAATCAACTGGGTCCCTTAATTTTTAATTTCATCGATAAATCGGCTGTTAGTACGCTACTAACTACGAAATAGATGAGACAGCGTTGTTAGGTCCAGTTACTACGTTTCTGTTGGATACTTTATGATTTAGATGATTTTACTCGTGTTATGAAATTACATTGCATAATTATTTTCTAAGTAATTTCAGTTAGGTTCACTTATCCCAACCTAGATAACTTCCCCTTTATCAATTTAACAAACTCTACATTTTCCACTTACTCGGATGCAACAATTTAAAAAGCTAATCATTTCTTTCCTTTTTTTCAGAAAATCCCGCACTAGATTTTAATAGACACAGAATAGTACAACCGGTTGTACATCATGGCCGAACGAAACGAGAAATGTTATCTACAAGAAACACTGTGAGTACCTATAGGGTGGCAATTACTATTGGAAGTCTTTGCTTTAACGATAACAATAGTCTTATACATACATTGTCATCAACATACGTCTTTTTTGATTACGAGACATTCATATATGAACATTTATATCGAGAAAACCATCTCTTGAGGTCAATCTTGGTTTTAACAATTTCATTTAAATTGCGGTCAAACTGTATGTAGAAAAAAACATTAAAAACTAGTATTAAATAACAAAATGATAATATTCTAACCATTACAGCTTACTGGCAGTTGAGAATCAAGTATTTACAGCATACTAATACTCTAAATAGTAGCCTTCTGTCCGAAAAAAGCCTCTAGAAAATTGAGTAAATCACATCAGTAGGCGAAACTGACGGATACATAGAAACATACAAACACGTTCTGACAGTCGACAACATCAATAGTAACTAAGATCATCAACCGCAGAAAGCCGTTACTTCTACCACTACTGCTCAGTAATATTTACTAAATAATTATACCTACCTAAAGTATAGAGAGTGATAATAATATAATTTTCAACATTCAGGGCGGAAGCACGTAATGCGATTGACCTCTCTGTGTGGTTGACGACCGTTTGATGCCCAAACGCTGTTGTAGTTTACGCAATTTATCATGTTTTCCTGACTCTTTGCAGAATGAATCAAGGGGCCATTATTGTTGTCTTGATTTCTTTTCGATAACTATCACTGAATCGAAATTAGATCTATTCTTTCGTGTTTTCCCTATTTTAGTAGTTCTTAATGCAATCTTATCTAGTAAGCTGAATTAAACACCTACTATCGGCCAATTTACTGTCAATGGATACTTAACATATTCCAAACACTTGATTTCAGAACGGCGCACATCATTCAGAAGTACAGGTGACGGTCCCAGTCGACGGAGAACAGTTAGTCTTAGACCTGTACCTGAACGAAGACCTGGTCACAGGGGGCCACACACTGCAGTTCCAGGAGGGAGGAAAGACTGTCAAGCATATACCTAAGAAAGAGGTAAAGGGGCTCGCGAACATGATCAATTCCTACAAAACGTTTATTATCATCTTCGTTCGTGTAGGTGGTGTGGTTTGTCTTGTCAGAGTTTCTGGACAATTGGAATATCTCTAACGTAGCCTACAATTCCTAATTTAAAACTGCCAACCGGAACATACAATTTAATGTAACATCCGATGATCTTCACGGACACCCATTCTTGGCCTGACCGAAACGTTTACCAATCACGTTCATAAGAGTAATCTTTCGTTTGGCTCAATTGAAATCTTCGAGGTATTGTGCCAAAGATTAAAATCTAGATAGAGAGAAATTAACAAAACAACTCAGGAATAGTAAGACGTTATTATGGGACACAACACGACTATGTAGAATAATAAGATGGTATATACAAAATATTTAGTGTTTTTCCGCCTCGTCTACGAGGCGGAAAAACACTAAATATTTTGTATATACCATCTTATTATAAATGGATTTCCGCAAAGTAACGCCTGACTCCATCAATTAACTATGTAGAATGTTTACTGAATCTTCTTTGGAAATGCATCAGCTGGCGATTTGCTTTGCGACGCTATTTGATTTAGCATCTACGGGAATTTCTTAAAGTTAATATGACATTTGTATGCAAATATCTGAATTTATCTCAATTAATACTGAACTTTCTTATAGGAGTTGGATTTGTGTCATTACTCGGGCAGCGTGCGAGACAAGCCGCAGTCATGGGTAGCGGTGTCCACCTGTCACGGCGTGCGCGGCGTTATCTTCGACGGGGAGAAAATGCGCTATATTGAACCTGCACACGGTAAGAGGAGTTAAGCTTACTAAAGCTAGAGACCAATTTATTACTATTTGGCTTAAGTTATCGCGAGTATGAAGAAGGGTAAGTCTAGGTTTGATGTCTCAGGATTTGTAAAAATGTGGTCATGAGTCACGACGATGGCGCAATTGAGAATTTTTCTTTCATAACTGCCTCAGTGGCCTTAGCAATGGGACAGATAAAGTAGCAGTTAGGAATAATATTGACTATATCTATCGAAAGCTAAACGTCGGTCGACCACCAGCGAGATGGGTTAACGACATAAAATCTGTCCAAGACCTGGACAAGATTAGCACAGGACCGAGGCAGTTGGTATAAAATGAGAGAGGCCTATACTCAACAATGGGATAAAGAAGGCTGCGGATGATGATGATGATGTCTCTTTTGGATACGTATTTTTCTCCGACTGCATATTGCACCTTGGTCTAGTCAGTTGGGAGTTACCAATCAAAAAGAACGCGTCATTCTTGACACAAACAGCCTGTAGCCTACTCTACCATTTAGTATATTTTGCAATTTATAATTAGGATTTCTTTAGTCAAATATTGAAAGATGATCATTTTTAACCATTTTACACTTGAACGTGAAGATCAAGATCTTATATGAAACATGTAGTGCCTATTGCAGTGGCTCTTTATGTTTTGCTAAGAATTGGTCTTGTTTTTAAGAACTCTTATTTCTTTTTCCAGGACCTGAAATCCAATCTGTTCACTATTTATATGATCACAATGATCTCAACACGGAAAACCACTGCGGATACCAAGGAGGCGTCACAAACAACAGCCAGTATGATCCCGAATTATTGCACAGACATACAATTCATAACGAAATCAAGAAAAGTCGAGTTAGCAGAGTAAGTAATTATAAAAATAAAGTGTTTAGAAGCCATTTCTAAAAACCCAACTGCTATATCTTTAAAGCTGTGTATTATCCTTATTTTTTTATTAGTTTGATGTACATAGTATCACAGTCACAACTAAACCGAATTTATTGACACAACTCACATAAAACTATGACAAGCCGTTAAGGCTGTAGGGCGTGCCAAGAAATATACATACATACATACACTTGAAAAACATAACCCTCCTTATTTCGTAGTCGGGTAAAAAGATTTTTATTAAAATATAGTCATTCATAAAACAACAACGAAGCTAACCCAAAAATTCACAACATTATACTATGAACAAAGCTATTATGCAGCAGGATTTCACTATTGTAGAAAGTTCTATCCTTTTTCACCCATGTGTGAATTACGAATGTGTAAAATAAATTTACAACTGGCTTTAACGTTAAAGGATGATTACTTCTATTCAGAAAAGCGCAACTTTTAATTATGAGTTTAGTTCCCAACCATCAGTTTGGCCATTATGATGGAATACATCGTATAATTCTTCTTAGGGCCCCGATCCTTGTAATTCAAAGCGTATGTATAATTATTTAATTATTATTTTCAGTATAAAAGAGACACAGAAGACTCACAAGTGCGAGGTCCGTACAATGCGAACAAGCTGTCTCGTTACGTGGAGTTGGTGCTAGTTGCTGATCACAGAGAGTTCGAGGCGAACGGAGGGAACATAAGGACTGTGCATACGCAGCTCATACAAGTCGCTAATATTATCAACTCTGTAAGTGAATGAGTTTCAATATTTTGTCAGAATAGCTGGTCCTACCTCTAAATATTGGCGAGTAAGAAATAGAAGAGATTCAAATCCAGGTTCAGGCATGCACATCTGTGTTTTTTACTCATGTGTATATTATAATTAATTACCACACGCTTAAACGGTGAAGGAAAAGTATCGTGAGGAAGCCTGCTTGTCAGAGAAGGTTAATAGTTTTCGAAGATGGAGAAAATACATATAGCTCCCTCTTTATTGAAACGTACCTCTCTTCTTCAAAATTAAGCCTCGCGTAGCGCCAGATGTTTTCATTTTATTTCGATTCCCGCTTTTCAGGAAATTCTAAATTGGACTTTAACAATACTTTATGGGCCTTAATAAGTGAATTGTTGTACAATGGATACCCATCCATATCGGTATCATGGGTAACGAAGAGTTAGACAGAACCGCAAAAGAAGCTGTTTTGGATCGTATTCCATATTTGTTGAGACCTTTAGCACGCAGGAGTGCTTGCCATGTATTTAAATTATTGAATAGTTACTGTATATTTTTATTTTCATATTTTTATCCGTATCACATAATTCGCTTGTGTTTCTAGGTGTACGCCCCTCTGAATATCTTCATCGCTTTAGTGGGAGTGGTGGTGTGGAGCGAGCGAGACGAAATTACGTTAGAAGAGAACGGTGATACGACGCTCACGAATTTTCTGAACTATAGAGAGAAGAGGCTCGTCGTAGACATACCTAACGATAATGCACATCTGTTGACGTGAGTAATATTTAGATATCACTTTTATTTACATTTGCATAGTTACGAGGTCAACGGGATAATTAATCAATTTAGAGCGGATTTAGGTGGCAAATGTAGGACTCCTAAAACTTTGCAAACGCTTTATTTCTAGACAAGTTTAAAATAGAGAACATATTTTTCTATTGCTTTAATAATTTAGAACTGCCTTCTAAAGCTAATATTGATCTCATTAAACAAAATTAATAATATTTCTGTCCTTCTAGTCGTCAAAAATTCAAAGAAGGTGTGGTGGGGAAAGCGCTAAAAGGTCCGATGTGCACATTTAAGTTTTCCGGCGGAGTGGCGACTAATCATTCCGAAGTGATTGGTTTGGTGGCCACCACTATTGCACACGAGATGGGACATAACTTCGGAATGGAGCACGATACTGGTGAGTGTGTCCATCTGTCCTTATTCCTTAAGTAAGGAATTAGTACCCCGTTATACTACCACGTTTCGGATAGAGTAAGTACAAACCATTCTGAATAGATTGGTCTAGCCAGTAATATTGGTCAATAGGGACATAACTTTAGTATGTAGCACGCCACTGGTGACGTAATAAAGTACGAGTACATTAGTGTATCCTTTAGCAATCATCCCATTAGGAAACAAAAATATTCACTTCGTCATATCCCACTGGGATAGTTAGTAAATCCATAAATTTTCTTCCGACCGTCGGAAGTATTACCTACCAAATAAAGAAAAAACTTCATAGTCTAATTATTGAGAGAGTAAAAGCCTAAATAAAAATAAGTTAAATTATGGACCTCTTTATCCACTCTTAATTATGTTACTTGACGTTTGTTTTCTTAATGTTAAAGTGTCCAGCAAAGATTTTGAACTGAAAGCGGAGCATGATCTTGAAATAAAAGTGGAGAAACTTTTGCTCATGTGCGTTTCTTATTGACGGTACACCGATCTCGTCCCAATGGTACCCTTATTCTTATTCTGTGTGGAGACGTCATGTCCTGCACTGTCGTTCCGTTTGGGATGTATTATGCATTTCCCCCCGCAAGCTTAATTCAACCTGCCGAGCTTTTTAAAATAACGGAGCACACCTCTGGGTCGCAGGCACAACAGTTCCACTCCTATTGCGTCAGGTGTAGTGGTGATACTTTTATGATAAGAAAAAGACTCGTATGCAAGACTTTCATCGCCTTTTAGAGACTGGGAGTGCCCAGTCTGTCTGCAATTTTCTGTGACCTCACAGCACATCACAGGAGCGCATGTTAGTCAGTCTGCTTACGTCCTCGACATAGAGGGTTGTCGAACATCGATCATCCAAGGTCATCGTTTGAAGTTGTTTGTCTGATTGTACCATTGCATCTGTGAATATTTTCAGACGAAGACTGCGAGTGTCCGGATGAGAAGTGTATAATGAGTCCATCGAGCACTTCAGTAATCCCCGTGCATTGGTCCTCTTGCAGTCTCAAGTCTCTAGCGCTGGCTTTCGAAAGAGGAATGGACTACTGTTTGCGGTGAGTCTCTTTTATTTGTCAACTTAATTAGAGATCTTTTTTTTTCTACTATATTTATGTAAAGGTACGAGTAGCCTATTAATGATCGTTTTTCTGCAATATAATTTTATTGTCTTTTGTATTTCATGTGTCGCATACATCATATTTTTCAAGACTTTGATATACCTACTAGTTCATACACGGTTTCATAGAATTCGTCGTCGTGAATTCTCAATTTATTTTAATAATATTTGCACAAAGTATTAGTTACTTAACTGTTTATACGAACAAAGTGTTTTTAGTAAGTAAGTGAGAGATAATGTCGCTAACCAAAGACCAAAGTTTGCAACGCCTGCTGCTTTGGATTTTATTTGAAGGGTCCACTGAATGTCAACAACAATGAAAGTCCAGAAAATGTGAATCTAAGTGAGTAATGTAGGTAATTTGGTTAATTACTTTACTTCATTTCGTGGGTCGATCACTATTCAAATGTCTAAAATTTAGTTATCTCTTTTAGCAACAAACCGAAGCGTCTATTCGAATCGCCTACCTGCGGCAACGGTTTCATTGAGCCGGGGGAGCAATGCGACTGTGGAATAACTGCTGGTGGTGGAATCAACCCGTGCCATGCGTGCTGTAACCCCGACACTTGCATGCTGAGGAGCAACGCCACGTGCGGCGCTGGGGCATGCTGTGACCTTACAGTGAGTACACGCGGCAATTTACAATATTTCAAATTTTTGACCACCCATATTTAGATAATTAGAGATTTTCGAATATGTAGAAAAATGTTCGGCATAGTGTTATTCTCGTTAAAAAGTGATGACAGGTACAATAATAATTTGTATAAGTAGCATTTGACGATGTTAGCGTAAATACGAGAATATTTACGAGTACATAGAAATAACTGAAGAAAGTGGATCATCTGAAAATCTCGTATTTTTTGCATGAACTCTTCATTACATGGTTTTTAGAATTTCCATCCCTTTACAAAAATGAAATGTTGATAATTGTCGGAGGCGAATGAATCTCATATGAAATTAATTACCGCGCAATGTAATTCTACGTAACGCAAAGTAATTTTATTATTTTTGTACAGACTTGTCGTCCGAAGGCTGCGGGCGTGGTGTGTCGCTCGGCGGAGCTCGAGTGCGACCTGCCGGAGTACTGCTCGGGACACTCGGAGTACTGTCCCGCTGACGTGCACAAGATGGACTCCACTCCATGCGGCACCGGTGACAAGCAGGTATTACTTATGGACTTATCGTACGTAAGCAGGCTGGGGAGTTTTCCCGCGTTCGCTGAAAAATGGCGCCTCTGTCTGTGTATTTATTGCAAATCTAGTGATTCTGGAAGTTTTAATTTGGAATATTGGTGAATTATTAGCCATTAATGGCTTGTTTATGTAAACAAGTGTTGGCATGCGATATAAAGACGGAATAACGTGGTTCGTTAGTGTTCGCGGGAAATCGCCATAGAAACCCTGCACAAGTCTCCACCACTTTACGAGAGAACAAGGCAACATTACTATTATAAAACTGCAGACAAGGCGGTATGGCCTCAATGGCTTTAGCCAGCCCTATGGATAAATTAAAAAATATTAACTTGTGTTGAAATGTCCAAAGTTCCAAACGCATATAACAACTAAACTCGCTACTCGAAGGCAAGTTTACTTGTATTACTTCGCACTTACGAATAAGTTGGTGAATTTTTCCATTAAACAACTTTAAATGTGTTGCGTTGGGAGATATGAATGTAATATATTATTGATTTGACTGGCCGGTTGGCGCAGTTGATAGCAACCCTGCCTTCTGCACCGCTGGTCCCGGGTTCGATCCCCGGACAGGTTAAACATTTGTGTGCATGAACATGTCTGTTTGACCTGTGTGTGGGTGTTTATTACGAATATATATATATATATATAAGTATGTATATCAGTCATCAGGTTACCATAGCACAGGCTTTGCGTAGTTTGGGACCTGAAGACCTTTGTGTGGATGTTGTCCCATAATATTACCTATTATTGATTTGTTTGTCAGGCGTACTGCGCCCGAGGCTCGTGTCGTTCGCACTCGGATCAGTGCCGGCTGCTGTGGGGCTCCACGGGCGAGTCCTCGCATCTCAAGTGCTACACCACCACCAACACTAAAGGCACCAAGTCAGTACCGCATTACAACACAAAGCATGCTCATTTTGAAACTTATAACAAATAACAAACAAACATAACTAGAAGACATAAAAGTACTAAACTGTTAGAGTTGGTGCAGTATTCAAAAAAAGTAAAATAGTGTAATATAAGAGTAAGGAACACATGAACAAAGTGTTTTTGCCTTAACGACTCCAGTAAGAAAAGTGGCGATTCACAAATTCTTAGAGGCATTATTTTGTAGACGATTAAGTTAAAATACAAATACTTATTAGCCTTAGGTTTAGGTTAGATTGTAATAATATCAAAGAAAGCTTTTTACGGGTTTTTCTTGTACAAAATGAAAAAAGAAAACATTGTGAATTGAGAACACTTCATTTTTGCAAAGTGATGAAAATTCGATAACCATTTCGATATAATGCAATGACTTGTAATACTAAAAAACTGATTTTTACATCCATTTTCTTCCGTTATTTTCAATAAATTTATGAAAAAAAATCTCGTATTTATGCTAAGACCGTCAGATGCCATCAATAAAATATATTATTATATCTGTCATCTGTGAGCCGTACAATAACAAACCACAAAAATACATATATTTACTGACATCATATTTACGAGCTTTTGACGAGAATAACATTATGATGAGCTTTTCCTACATTTTCAACAAACTCCAAAAACGTAATTATTACGTTCTGAATAAAATAAAAAAAATAGGAATACATTATTTATCATTTGTCTTTCGGTTATAGTATTAATAAGGGGGGGGGGGGGTCAAATATTTGAAATGTTGTGAATTTCGCTAGACTGTACTTATCGAGTCTGGTTTACGTAGGAGCTCGCAGCCAGCCTAACACAGGCTAATGCATTTGTAATGATCTATAACAGGAACGGCAATTGCGGCTACGACCCAGTGAGACAGGTATACAAACCGTGCGCGCCCGACGATGCTCTGTGCGGCATGCTGCAGTGTCGACATCTCAACGAACGACTCGAGTTCGGGATGGAGTCCGTCTCCTTCCTGTCTGCTATATTCATCAATAATAACGGTAAATATTTAACTCGTAGCTGTAACCTGTGGCGTTGCGGTGTTTCCTATCGCTCGCCTGGCTAACCACCACCTTTAAGTTGTAAAATCTGTCGCCGAGCACCTAACGGTGTGCTCCGGCAGCCTTCCTTAAGAGCTAGTGTATTCCACACTAAGCATGCTCCATCAAGGGCTACAGTATCGTTGACTTCTGGGGTCGTGTGTAGGATAAAAAAATACATATGGAATCAAAAGAAGTTCAACTTTTAACTCCCATTTAACCCCCCTTTGAGGTTGATTTTCCAAAAATCCTTTCTTAGACTTTAACTCTATAATGGATACACCTCAATGTTTCTCAACTCGCCCACAACAATGACACTGACACCTTTAACTTTTAATTTGACATTCCAAATGTTTTTTTTTCTATTCTATTAGTTATGGCACCGTACGCTTCGTTTTTTTTTCCCAGTGCAAAGTTAAAATTATATAAGTTAGGAATATATATTTTTCGTCAAATGTTATGTACACAAGCTTGTGCAATGTACATAACATTGCACAGCTTGTGTACGTGCGTGACGTCACCTGCCGGCTCCAACGTCACACCAGCGCTGGTTGTTTACAGCTGTTGTTTACAATTATGCTGAGTTGTAGCCGGTTTGTGACAAGAAACTATATAAATTATGAGGTCTCTGTTAGTACAAGGAGTTTTTTGGTACAAATATTTTTTTTATTATTTCAAAAACGTCTTTGACATCGCCACTTTTGTTTTTGGATGCAGTTAAATATGTATTTATTTTCGGTTGGCGCAGTTGGTGGCAAGCCTGCTTTCTGCGCCGCTGGTCCCGGGTTCGATCCCTGGACTGTTTAAACATTTGTGTGCATGAACATGTCTGTTTGACCTGTGTCTGGGTGTTTATTATCTATATAAGTACGTATATCAGTCATCAGGTTACCATAGTGCAGGCTTTGCTTAGTTTGGGACTTGAACCTTGACTTGATCTTTGTGTGGATGTTGTCCCATATTTATTTTATTTTTTTATTTTATCTGCAGGTACCATAATACCGTGTCGCACTGCCATCATAGACTTGGGTATAAACGACGTCGATCCAGGACTAGTGCCGGACGGCGCCAAGTGTGGAGAGGAACATGTAAGAAACTATTTATCACCTATACTGACTGTCCCGTATAGTCTTGGCAAGCTTATGTTAAATCTCGAGCTAGTTTTAGCAATTTAAACCCAACCTTGAATTAGTTATTGCAAATTACTAAAGTGCTTTTGTCGATCAGTTCATAGGAACAAATTCTTTAAAAAAAATTATTTCGATGGCAAGCACCAATATATATTTTTTCAGATATTTCGAATTAAAAACCAAAGTACTGGACCGATTTTTTTTTAAAAAGTAATGGGCCCTTTGAACCAAAGATGCAAAGGCTGAAGAGTTGTACCTTCTACCTCCGTCTTTTGTTGGGAAGTTGGTAAAAAAATACTAATCTATTAAATCCCTAGTAGAAAGGAATGATCGCAGATGCTGGCGTCATTGCCATGACGTTCATAAGTTATAACAATACCCGAATAAAAAAAGTATTATGATTATGTGTACAGATGTGCCTGAAGCAGAAATGCGTGTCGGTGTCGGCGGTGCGAGAAGCGATCGCAACGCACCACCCCTCCGCCGTGTGTCCATCTAACTGCTCCGGACATGGGGTCTGCAACTCTAAAGGTAATTTGAACGAGCGGGCGAAGAGGTCGTATTTTTTAACAAATATTGGTGAATCTTAGTGTTCTAAGATTTTTATTGTCGTTGGGATATTTTTGATTGAACGGGGTTAGGCATTTTTACTTCACCGAAAATTGGGGGAAATTTGATACGACGCCTTTTACTCACCTATTTATTTTATTATAATAGAATTTGGTACAATGCGGAACACAAATTTAATTTATAAATTGGGATATAAAAAATCGTCAAGTGGTTGTCGTTTTTTAAATAAAATGGCTGCCGAACCTGCATTCTTCTAAGTAAGTGCCTGATTATTCGGTCAAATGGTCAGCCTATACTTACCTATCAACTCATAATGAGCCACTGCTAAGCATTGGGTTGGGTTAGGTTAGGGAAAGATAAGGGGTTTCCCCTATCACCCTTAAAAGCTGTTAACCTTCTCCGCCATGTTTGCTGTCAATTTTTTGCCATTAAGTGTGTTAAAAAATCATCATGACTGTTTGCAGGTCAGTGTCACTGCGAGGCGGGTTTCGCCCCCCCACTGTGCGCGGTCCCCGGCCCCGGCGGCTCACTCAACTCGGGACCAGCCACTGATCCTAGCGGTGAGTACATACTTTCATAAAACTCTCCATACATTTTGTCATGTTCAGGGATCTGAATCAATTACTTGAAAGATTCTAAAATTATTTTAAAACACTTTCTTGGTCTGATAAGATATTTTTTTGTTAATATAATATGTCTAATAATGTCTGAAAACCGTTTTGGTCATATCATACCCAAAAACAACATTTCATGTTTTCCTTGTTTTCCACACATTTTTCTTCACAATCTACATTATATAGAATATAAAATATATTTTACCATTTCATGTATGAATACATATTTTTTTTCATAAAATATGTTTTATCAACAGAATAATTTTAGAGACAGGGTGCAAACATCAAATTAAGGGCTTTAATACAGATCATTCATTTATTGTATCTCTCCACAGTGCAAAAGAACTTCATGATCGCCATGTACGTGATATTCCTCGGCATCATACCTTCGATCATCTTGCTGCTGTTCCTGATCTACTACTCGCGTCACAACGTCCTCCTCTGGTGGAAACGACCGAGGAAATCGTACGTACAACTCTTCTATTGCTGCACTAATAACGACTCTAAACTCAACAACAATATGACCAAATTGCAACGGACCACGAACACTTTCAGAAATCTTATCACTTTCAAAAGTAAACGAAGTAATTGTAATAATGGGGAACATGTTTATGATACGGTTTATGCGGATGCCGATATCAAATCTCCCTTTAATGTTCTTCAATTGACAGATAAAGGTGTAGCTAATAATCCTATTTTAGCGGTAAAACCGGAGTCCAAAAGTGCGTTTGTTAACAAAGTCAACAAAGATGATATTAAAATTGCTTCGAATAATGCTAATTTGAAACCCGTTAGTAAAATTAACAAAGATGATATTCAAATAGCTAATCACGGAGTAAATTTAAGACCTGTAAATAGAATTAATAAGGAAGTTAAAGTGGAAACTGCTAATAGTGGAAATTTAAAACTTGAAAGGAAAGTTAGCAATACAAATCCCGTTAATAGAGATAACATTCAAATAAATTCCTATTTAAAACCAGTGAGTAGAATAAACAAAGATGATATTAAAATCGCTACAAATAATGTTCATTTAAAACCAATAAATATAATTAGCAAAGATGATATGCAAAAAGCTGAAAACAATTTATATTTAAAACCCTTTAGTAAATTGAACAAAGACGATGGACAAAAATCTCCTAAAGTCTCAAGACCTGTCAATAAAATTAACAAAGAAGACAATCAAGTAGCAAATCATAGTTTAAATTTGAAACCTGTTAAAACTTTTGTGTCTGATAAATCTAAACCCCATATTCATGGTGTAAATTTAAAACCTGTAGTAGCCTCCAAACCCAAGCCTCCGGTATCGCCTAAGCCGGATAGGTTCGTGGTAAATCCCGTAAACCTTAAGTCGGAAAGGACAAAATCGCCTGTGGTGATTGTGAATCAGGGATTGGCCTCGACTACTAACGAAATGTTGAACAAGGGAAGCTTGTATAACGTTGGTGGCGGGAGTGTTAAAACGTAAAGTGTTTGAGGTGTCTATTGGTAAAAGCTAGGACTAGACATATAATTTGTAAGCAATCATGTGCCAGACCAGAAATCATAACTTACTGGCCCATGTTACCACATGTTTCGAAACTGACCCCACCTCAAGTTCCATCTGAACGCACATATAACAAAAGTTTTTTTGGGTATGGCTGTCTATCCCTGACTGTCTTTGTCTATGACTGTTTTTTTGTATCCCAGCTTTAATCAAGGGGAAAAAAAGAAATCGTTTTACCACAGCAGTCAGAACTTAAGGGGTAACACCAGTACTGGGCATACATATAAAAGCCATTTTTTTCCTTCGTAGTTGTTTACATTGAAGCAGATAATTTATTTTTTATTATCTTGTGTAAAACCATCATAAAAAACGAAGTTATCACTCGGAAAAAACCTTTATTAACCTTTTCCACGCCACGCTAACCTATCTAGGTTTTTTTTTTGTATTACTTAACTTAGATATGTTCTTCTTCCCATTTAACGTAATATTTTAGAAGTCACTGTGGTAATGCGATTTGTTTCGGTAGAAATGTAAATATTGCGGTCTGTATTTGCTTGTGGTGTAAAGTTTTAATTTGACCCAGATCCGGACATGCTACATGTTTATAACGAATTCAAAAAAGGGCAGGATTTATCAATTTATTTCTTGAGACAGATTGGGGAGATAAACAAGAAAATCCCTAATTATAATAGGTACTTTAGGTCAGTGTGGTTTGTCTCAATCAGGGTCATTGTGTTATGATTAAATTGTTTTTAAATGTAGAAACTGTGATACGATTATGCTTATGAGTAGTATTGACGCTTTGTAGTAGTGTTTGCATATTATAGGCTGACTAAAATTGTTGACGCTATAACTTTGAATCGACGTTACGTACGTTTGCTGTATGTAAAAAATATGTCTAAAATTGCGCGTGAGGTACGCTTGTGTAGAGTTATAAACAAATTAGTCAGCCTTCATATAGTTAGTAGTTAGATTGTATTCTAAAAAGTGATAGTCTTTTTTAACCTATTAAGTATCTATTAAACATAATCCTACATATTTTCTTATAAATTATTGCTTACTAAATCATGACTTGTTTTTTTTCCTATTATATTTTTTTCTACTGTTTACCTATAATACTATCTTTATTTATCTATGATTTTTAGTAATAATTATGTTTTTTGAAATATACTTAATTTTAAGATTCGAGTGGGCACTTTTTTCTCATCACATTCATAATCCATTCTACCTTTACTTTTTTCATTACATTCTGCATTCTACTGGTTTAGGTCAATAACGACAACTGAAGAGTATTTTCATGTTTTCATTAATTTTATTCATTAATTATATGTAATTAAATCTGACGAGTTTTAATTGGATACAGTGTCCAATTATTATTTTCGTTCCGAATAAGAAACAAAAATAGGTGTCTGTTGTTCGAGTCAAATGTGTGGGGAATCGCAAAAATTATGGATCCAGACGATGACCTCTACGGGCTTAGAAACTATCAACATGTGGGGTAACTTAATAAGTAAGCAACTAACATAGCATAGTACGCGCAAATGTCTTTAAAGTCTCGGAAGCAGGGACTGTAATAACGATATAACTTTGGTATCGATATCAAATACCGATAAAAATATTGATAACGGGGTATCTCTTTATCGGTATGAATACTCATATATTATATCAATACATCAACATCTATACTTTAATGTGTATTTATTTAATTAGTACCGATACATAAATACGGTATATTATCGATAAACTCCTTCCGCCCGCTTACCTCTGCCACCACGCCCCGTGGCAGGCGCCGCCCGTGGGCCCCACGGCCGCTGCGCGTGGTAGTATGGCGTGCGACGTTGCCACTTTGGGCTTAGCCGAGATATCTGGCAACGCCGCGCATTCGCGGTATATCGGTATGGATTACCGATAAAATTATCGATACCATTTTACTGATAATATATATATATATATATACCTATATGTATCGATATTTTATGGACGTATAGATATTGATGTCGATATTTTACCAAAAGTATCGATATTTCTCATTTATCGATAACAGTCCCTGCTCGAAAGTTAGGCGCGAGTCGTGTAAATGCGCAACGCGCACGTGTGTAGTTCTAGAAAAGAGGCACTTTCATTCACGTTCATCCATGGTATTTTTCTATGGTTCAAGTGTATCTTTAAGCACTGGAATTTATATCTATAAATAGTTTCGTTGCACTTAACATAACATTTGGAAACTGGGTGAGTGGTTTTGATTTGCATGAATTCTCTTTATGAGTATGATGTTTTGTTTAGTCGCTTAAATAATTTAACAAATAGTTTGCTCTTTTGCATGTTTGTTTGTGACATCAATGGTGCATGAAATATTTAACTGTATTCATTGAAACTCTTCATTTTCTTAATTATAAAAACCCTAACCTGAGGTGGTATTGGGTATCGTTAGAAATGAAAGAGGTGAAGCAAATAACAGCAATCTTGGTTTCGTTATGACAGAGTTGAAGGGGTGAACTGTCAAAATGGAACTAAGATTGCTGTCACTGGTTTCGCTTCTTTCGCCTATAACGATACGCGATACTACCATTGACAATCAATAACAAGCAGTGCCGTAACTAGGGCGGTGCCAGCGGTGCCCAGGCACAGGGCGCAGACCCTGGAGGGGCGCAGAAATGACCAGACCAGTATCTAGTTTTGTTTCATGTATGGTAGTTAGTAGGTACATTTTGTTTTATTGCGAATATGGTGTAGACGCGCCCTCTGTACTATCTATATCTATATGGCATTTTTCAAGCGATCTTGAAACAACAACACTTGTAAAGGTGGTTTTATATTTGTCTGATGTGTCGTGACGTGACGCGTCAGAACGGTATCGGTTTCATACATTTAGTACTAGCTGGTGCCCGCGACTTCGTCTGCGCAGGATTAGTATTTCGAACAATATGTTTATAAATTGTAGCCTATGTGTTATTCTGATGTATAAGCTATATTATTGTAAAGTTTCATTAAAATCCATTCAGTAGTTTTTGCGTGAAAGAGTAACAAACATCCATCCATCCATCCATACAAACTTTCGCGTTTATAATATTAGTAGGATGGTAATGGTAACGTTCACACTAGTGCGTAACGTGTTGTGTTGTGTTGTGATGGCTTATGTATGGAACCGATACAGTTCTGACGCGTCACGTCACAACACATCAGACAAATATAAATCCACCTTGTCTTGCTCGCAATATTACATACACAAACAAAAGTACCTATACCGTAACTATGAGACAATTTCTGTCTATATTCATTTGGAGGGCGCCACTTCTAACTTAGAAGTTCTAAGCAAATCTGTCAATCTAGCTGAGGAGATGTACATATAGTTCACGTTACGCTGTCATTGCTGTCAGCCACATTCATTGGTCCTCCCTTTATCTTTGATTTTATTCATTAACTACGTGCGGCGTTACTGACGCACTAGCGTGCGAGAGATAGATAGAAAATTCATCGTTCGACAAGAGTGAAAAGGATGACTTACAAAACTAAACGATTCACAAACGTTCCATTCTGCCGCGCCGTCCCACCCAATGTTCGGGGATTCCCCGATACATCGAGAATCACGCATTCAGATAGCCGGCCGGGGGCACTCGGATTGATTGTCTTGCTTCTCAACCATGGTCATTATTTGTATAAAATTTCATTAGATTAAAGTAAAATTGTGTGTGAGAGTGAACAAGTTTATTGTTGATTTGTTGTTCGTTGATAAACTCGTTTGGGTAAGTTAGAAAATTGTATTTAAAAGTTTTACAAAGAAAGTTGTATATAAGTATATTTTTTCGGTTAAAATTTTTATGTTAATAGTGAAATTAACTGAAATATATTTTAAGGTCGGTGGGAGTAAGTAGGAGCGGCCTGTGCCCAGCTGTAGGACATTTAATACGCTGATAATATCAATAAATATTTATGACTTGTAAATGTTATTACTTTATATTATTATTAAGTGTTATTACTTTCCTAAGTAGGTATTTTTAGGTGGCATTTTTATGTTGACCATTTTTATGCTCGAGTTCGGTTCGACACACAAGTATACATATAGACAGGTACTTGTGTTGAGTTCCGAACTACTCGTATATACTAGACTAGGCCTGATTAGCGATTCTTCTTTCAGAAATATTACCTGCCGGCTACCGTAAGCTAAGCACGCATGCTATAACAAACAACATGTCTCAAAAACGTCCATCCGGTTCTGAATTTCGTAAGAGAAAACGCGTGAGAGAGATGGAAGCAAAAAAAATGGGAAATACGTTACGAAAGTGGACAGTCACACAACCAGAAAACAGTCAGGAAGATGTGTCCAATAATGACGTTTTGGCCCACCCTGGTTTGTCTGGAACTAGATCTGGAAACAATTTAAATATAGAATATAAAGAAGACAGCCCAGTCAGCCCATTCTAGCAAGACTTGACCTTGCCCATCACCACTAGTCCAAGTTCTGAAATTCTAATTAAAGAAGCAACTGCAACTGATAAGATCCAGTTAGACATAAACGATCCTGTTTCAAGGTTACCATTAACTGACCACACTCGTTGTTTCCTTGTTGAGAAAGGTCCTGATCAAGGAAAAGGTAGTCAAAATATTTCTTCAACTGAAGACGCAGGACGAAAATTTCATATGCATTGGTTTACAAAAAAGATGAGCAATGGCGAGATGGTACCAAGGCCTTGGTTGATTTACAGTAAAAAAAGAGATGCAATATTTTGTTTCCCATGTATACTTTTCGGTTCTTCCTCGACTAAGCAAATAATGCCGGCACTGGTGCACAAAAAGGATTTAATGATTGGCGTCATTTAAGTCCACGTATTCCTGAGCACTCTACATTTCATAGAGAAAATTGTATTAAGTGGAAAATGCTTGAACAGCAAATAAAAAGTAAGACCACAATAGATGCATCCTTACAAAAGGCTATTGATCAAGAAACAAATAAGTGGAGACATATTTTAAAAGTGTGTACTAGCATAATTTTGTTTTGCGCGGAAAATAATTTACCCCTCAGAGGCTCTCATGAGCATATTGGAGAATCAGGATCTGGAGTTTTCTTAAGTGCCGTGGATATGATTTCAAAATTCGATCCTGAACTTAGAGCGCACATCGAATCGCTTAATAAAGAAATTATTTCATATTTTACGCCTTATATTCAAAACGAGCTTGTAGATATTCTTGCCTCTGAGGTCAAAAAACAAATTTTAGACGACGTTCGTGCGGCAAAATACTTTTCCATACTTTTTGATTGTACGCCAGACGTATCGCATCAAGAACAGATGTCACAAATATTGAGATTCGTAAAAGTATCCGAGCAGAAAGTTACAATCGAAGAACGATTCATAGATTTCATCCAGTCTCATGAAAAATCGGGCGAGGGATTGTCGAAAGAGATTTTAGAGAAATTAGAAGTTGATGGATTGAATATTCAAGATCTTTGTGGCCAAGGCTACGACAATGGTAGTAATATGGCCGGTAAATATAACGGAGTCCAAGCCAAAATAAAACAAATTAATGAAAATGCTGATTACGTGCCGTGCGCAGCGCATTCTTTGAATTTATCTGGCGTACACGCTGCTAGTGTGACACCTGACATGATCACATTTTTTGGATTAATCCAGAAAATATTTGTGTTTTTTTCGAGTTCAACGGTCAGATGGGAAACTTTAAAGAAACACTTAAATATTTCATTGAAAAAACACGCCGACACTAGATGGGTCTCTAAAGCTAGGGCCGTCAAAGCTTTGAACACGCAAATACCCCAAATCAGGTGTGTGCTAAAGATTCTAACTACCAATGATTATAATGCGGAAGCAATCGCTACAGCTAAAAGTATAATGGACCTAATTAATTATAATTAATCCCAAATTTGCAGAGTACATATGAATTTATAATTATAAATTCATATGTACTCTGCAAATTTGGGATCAAATTTTGGAATCTGTTGACAGAGTGAATGTAGCTCTACAGTCTAAAACCATTACTATCGACAAAGCCTCTGAATTAATCAAGGGATTAACAAGCCAGATTCAGAATATTCGCGACACTGTGGACATTGTTTTCGAAAAGGCAAAAAGAATTTGTGAACAATGTGACATTGAAGACAATTTTCCTGAAAAGCGACGAAAGCGAGTAAAAAGACACGATTTAAGTGAAAGTTCAGACGCCGGCTACTACATTACTCAGCAACAAAGTTTCAAAATTTAGATAAATGAAGCAATAGGTACAATAATTTCTGAATTAAAATGGCGATTCGAAAAACTACGCGACATACACCACTCGGTTTTTTGACCGTAAAACACATAACTACATATTCGGTTGAAGAACTAAAAAAACATGCAGCTGATTTGAGTATCAAATATTCTGCAGATATAAATGCCACAGAATTTTGGGCCGAATTAGAAACTTTGAAGAGTCAAGTTGAAGCTGACTGACATTCACATTATTTGATAAATGTGAATGTCAGTCAAGTATGGGTCTTCTCAAAGCTATGCAAATGTTTCCCAATGTAGTAGTCGCTATAAAGATATTTTTAACGATGCCAGTGACTGTAGCTTCCTGCGAGAGATCATTCAGTAAGCTCAAATTAATAAAGACGTACCTGCGCTCGACGATGGGCCAAGAAAGATTGTCTGGCCTAGCGATTTTGTCGATTGAACGCGACATAGCACGGCTCCTGTCGTATGACAATGTAATCAAGGACTTCGCAATGAGAAAAGCGCGGAAAGTAAATCTTTGAGTAGGTAGCTGTCCTTTTCTTGTGATTACGGTTTACCTTAGCCTTGGGTCTTTACTATCGAGTACTTTGTGTCATTTCTGTATTTGAGCAAATATTTTTGAATAAACAATTTTTATCTTAAAGAAATCTACTAAGTACCTATACCTTCGTAAACAAAAAATAGATAGATTTATTTTTATGCACATTTGTCCACTTTATTGTCAGAGCCTGGTTAGAGCATTTTTCAAGGGCGCAGTTTTGAAAGCTCGCACCGGGCGCATAAAAGGCTAGTTACGGCACTGATAACAAGATGGCAAAAAATTAGTAAATAGCTACCTGCAACTAACAGAAATCATAATTGTTTATCAAGATATTAACCGTCTGTATCTTTCACAGAGCTCCGTCACCGAAGAAAGCGAGCCTCCAACATCGCATATCACGAAGCGCCAGCAAATTTGCTGCCAATTTCCAAAACAACTCGCAGAATTCGAGTCAACCTGTCAACGTGCACACCTTATCTAATCCTGACGATATGAGCTCGAGTCTACTCCGATCAGACTCGGACAGAAGCCCCGCAGGTAACATCAACCCTTCTGTAAACTTCTTCGGTAATTTCAAAGGATTCTCTCTCACGCCCATAGAGAAAGCAAACGAAGAAAACGACGCTAAAAACGCGGCCGTGATCGCTGTCAAAAACAATACCATAGACAGAAAAGTTGTCAAAAACAATGTACAGAATAAGAGCGCGAAGATTACGCCGGTACATCGTAGCAGTAGTAATAGTCAAAGCATTGTCAACCAAGGGGTTTTAAAACCAGTCTTAAGAAGCGCTCCGCCTCTACCAGTCGTTCCTACAACTACTAAAAGCAGTCCAGCTACCAGTCCTACAGTCAAAAGGACTAATAGCAATGTTCAGAATAGAATTAAGGCTCTTATCAGTGCTGATAAGGAAGAAGATCCTCCTCCAAATCCAGCTCCTAGACCAGTCATATCCAGTCCAATTCTAGAAGCTTCGACGTGCACAGCAAAAGAACTGATATCGCCGCTACAGGGGTCTAAAACTTTAGGTCCGGTCAGAGCAGCCCCAACTCTACCGACGACTTCACCGGACTTACCGAAACGACCACTAAGTATGCATTCAGGAACCGTCCCCCAAAAACCTCTTCCTGAAGAGCCTAAAAAAGTAAAAGAAGGCATATCTTTAAATCGCATCGCATCGTTCCTGAAACACGATAAACCGAAAGAAAAGGATCGAAAGCCGGTAGAAAGAAGTCATTCACTACCGAAAAACCCTAATAATCAAGTGAAAATTGTCAAAAATGCTGATAAAGTTGCTTTACGAAACTTGCAGATCTCCAATCCGATTTTGCAGAAAGATATCGATCTCCCAGTAAATACGGTTCCGGTGGTTTCCGATTCTGAAGACGGTGATGATGGGAAATCTTTCGTCAATAGAGCTCAAAGTATGCGAGCTCCGTCATCTCAAAAACCAGCTTTGCAAAGCTTCGGATCTATGAGACAAGCGCCCGGCGTGCCTAGACCTCTGTCCATTGTAGGCAGACCCACAGCCCCACCTCCCCCTTTACCAAAGCCAGACCAAGAAAAACAGGACGACTCTAGAACAGACTACGTCGACTGCATAGAGGAGAAACAGGCTCCTTTAGCGCACATTGATGAAGAATCAAGCGATAACATCTACGCGATAATCGAAGAAAGCCCGATAAGAAACTCGAAACCATTACCAGGCGTACCTACTGTCGTCAAAACTATACCTCAACCACCTCCAGAAGGCTACAACACGCCTAAAGTGATCCCTTCAAATTCTGGCAGCAACGAATCTATGGGTCTACTCGGAGAGATTGTAAGCGAAATACAGACTAGAAATTTCGACTCTATCTACTCAGCTTCGACCCTATCCAGGAAAAAGAAAGCTAAAGAAGACAATAGAGATAGCACGTATATGAATTCGGAGCATTATAAGACACCTGAAAGTGTGTACAGCAATTCTGGTGCGAAATCTACCACATCAACGACTAGTAGCGGGTATCTTCACCCGTCTGCTGTAAATGTACCGACGCATTTAAAAAAAGACGAAGTAACCACTAAAGTTGACAACGAAAAAGCACCTCCTTCACCCACGTTAAAGGGTCCCAATTCGAAAATACCGACGTTTTCAAGACAAGTCACACCGCCCGTTCTCAGAAACACGTCATCGTTCAAAAATGTGCCGCAATCACCGAAAAATTCAGTCAGAAATGTGAACGTAGTGAACGCAAATGTGACTAAGATATCCAATAGCCCGGACGTAGTCTCCAGTTGTACCTTACCAGAGACAAAGAATATAAAAGCACCTGATGTTATAAACAACAATAAATTGTTAAACGAAGCTCCCAAGGTTGCTACAAAGCCTTCTGTTACAGGTAAACTTAACGACAACAGGCCACCTTTGCGACAAGCGCCGACCGTTGATAAAAAGCCTGCAGTAAAAAATGGATCAACTCTAAAATCTGTGAATTCCTCATCGAGTTTGACAAACAAACAAACGGATAAAAATCCGCCGTTAAATCGTGCCAACTCTAAAGTAGAATCCGTCAAAGCAATAGCGGACAATTTGAACAAAAACAAACCAAAGGTAGTCCCCAAACCGTCGATAACTACTAAACCCGAGACCAATCCTAAACCGAGCGGGACAAAACTTACCTCAAAACCATCCAACGTTGCCAGCCTACAACAAAAATTCGAGAACAGAAAGTCGTTAGGTAAAGAAATTACCACAGCTAAAAAATAATATTTAAAAAATAAGCATTGTATTAAATATAACTAGAGATTATTGAGCAGCTATTTAAATGTAATTTCTAGTCGAATTAATTAGTTTTTGATGGCCATTTTACTCGTGAAGATGGAAACGAAGGATCTGATATGGTACAGAGATTTTTTTGTCGAAAATTCATAGATCTCAAAGGTTTTTGACCGAAAGAACAAACAAAATTCTGAAATACTGAAGTATATTCTGTTTATTATGACTGGCATTCATATTTTTGTATAAAACATATTTTGGTGCGTGTTTTGAAATGGTTAAATATAGTTTATCGAAATTTGCTGGACAAATAAGGAGCTCAGTGAGTTAGTTTATTGCAAAGCGAGAATTAGTGTTGGGAGGACAAGATTTTATAGGATATTAAATATATTAGGACATTTATGTATTCTACGATAACTATAATTTCAAATTCTTTTTTTTCTTTTCTGCGAGGGCTTTGGCTTTACACGGCTTATGTATTTTTCAAATCTTTGCATATACATTGTAATTGACAAATTTCTTGTGATTATGTCTTGTCTTCCTTCGCGTAGAAGCTCCAACTAATTGGTAAATTTAAGCACTTAATAACTAAGTACATATGAAACTGTTTGCATTTGATTTACGTGACAAAAATGAGTATGGTTTAGAATTTGTAAATATTAAAAGTTTATTTCTCTATCGTTAGTGATCACAGTGAAGTGTCTTATAATATTAGTAGATAATTTGGTATTTTTATAAAGACTATAAGATTGTTTTAATTTAATGTTGTATATAATTAGTAAAATCACAAAATATTTTCTATACATATCGCTTACATTACAGTAAGGTCGTAAGAGCTGGACCCTTAATCACTGTGAATAATTTACGCCCGTAGAATTCCCGTGGAATCGTATTCACTAAGCCAATGTAAATTTTTATATCGTACTGTGGCACGCAACACGATCATATTGCGTTAATTTAACGCTAAACATTTTCTGCGAGAATCTTGTTGTTCGTCAGAGAACAAGGGCCCAGGAACTTCGTTCAATGACTTAGTAATAAGCTTTATTTATAAAAAGTAATTTGTGTCTGTGTGTAAGTTTTTCTAGCGTGAAAATATTTATACTGATTGTGTACTTTCATTCATAATTCAAAGATAACGGTGCTACAGTTTTCGTGCTTTCAAGCTAATCATATATTTTTTTATAATTACAGAAATGTTGAATATGTAAATTCTTTGTACAGATAATTATAATGAAATAGTGTTGAAATGATATGACAAAAATAGTGTGATATTGGATATTTTCAAACTTTATTTCCTTTAATCATCATCATCCGCAGCCTTCTTTATCCCATTGTTGGGTATAGGCCTCTCTCATTTTGTACCATCTGCCTCGGTCCTGTGCTAATCTTGTCCAGGTTGGACCCGCGATAGATTTTATGTCGTTAACTCATCTTGCTTGGTGGTTTATTTCCTTTAATGCTTAGATTTCACACGATTTATGTCGATTTTTAAGTTTTCTTATAGGGATGTTATTTTATAATGTTTTTGTATCCATATCACATTATTACTTATGTCGATTTCATCAATAGATTTATCTTAGTACTTCAGAGTAAGATGAGTCATTGGTTTAAATCTATTTAATACAAATAAATCGGTTCTATTATGTAAACGTTCGGTGATAGCGAAACGCCCATAACTGAGTTAACATATCGCATCTATCATCGTTGTAAAACGAATAAGTAATGTTCTATACGAGGCCTAAATATTCCAGGCTTCTAAATATCACCAAAGGCTTACATAATATCTGACAACATACGTCCATATTTGATTACAATCACTGCCATGTATATGTACAAATAAAATTAAAAAATAAATAACATTTAAAAGGTGCTGATGTGTCGCAAAGCTTACAGAAAGCATATTAATTGTGTTTAGTGAATAAAATATTTCATTCTTCTACAAATATAACGTATTTGCTAATATCAATTCATAAAACCTGTTAGTAAAATTATAATTGTTAATCTTGCAAATGTAATAATAAATTATTTTGGTACGAAATACTCAGTTACTTTAACAAATAATTTAAAGATCAAAACAAGAACACTGATTCAATCATGCAGCTGTAAAAACGCTAGATTATTAGTATCGTGCCATCTTTTTCGCTTGCATAGCACAAGTGTTGTGCATGAAAGGGACAGGTAAATGCAGATAGTGAGAGCTTAATGTTGTCCTTTTACGCTCGGGCTACATAGTTTTATATTATCCAATTTAATATTTTTCGTAAACGTAGCTGCACTATTAGCTAGACTCAGTTTGGTGACATCCGTTTGCTCTCTACTAAGTCATGACGAGTCTAGCGGACTGATTCAGGTAGTGTTTCCGACCGGATTCGAAAACTATGCACCACTAATAACACAGAGCTCGGTACAAAATCTCGAACATTTAAATGCGGTTATTTTTCTTGTATACACATCTGCAATCGATTATCAATGTCAATATTTAGGATCTTTTTACAAACTTGCGTAATTCGAGTTGTAAAGTTTTCTAATCCGGGCGGAAAGGCTACCCGAATCAGGCTGCTGGTCGTGATAAGCCTAATCTTGCTACCGCTACGATTTGTATGCGAATGGTATGGCGCGATAATGTTAGCGAGCCCGCCTCTTGTGCTTTTTATAATGAGGGCGTTATTTGACGTTATGATCATTGAATCACATTTCCATTGAAAAGTACATTATCTAGAGTGTAAATACTACCAAAGAGACTTGAATGTGTGTATCACAAATGGATATGGGGAAAGGGCTTGGTTTTGATGTAGTTTCGAGGAGCAGATTTTATAGTTGGTCATAAATATGATATTTATCATTGATTCGAATAATATTTTTTTATGTATTTGGAAACATTTTTAAATTAATTTGTCGGAACATGGAAACGAGTCACATCCGTGTCAGAAAGGGTTCGTTGGCGTGGGTATGGCGGGCGAGTAGAATGAGACATCGTACGTACAGTAAATCAGTTTTATTTGATTTTAACACTATTACAGTAACTTGAATTTAAAATTACACGGAGACCAAGTGTTCCGCTTAGTAACGAACGCTGCGGCTGCCAAACGTTAACTGATTCGACTCCCGCGCCGCGGCCGCCCGTCCGCACGCTCTCACCAGCGCCATCCGCGGACCGAACGCACAACTTTTAGAGAGCACTGATTGGCTCGTAAACAACCAATCACCGAACAGCGCACGTTACTTGCGTTACACAAGCATCTCTAGTCCACCGCAACTAAACTAGATGGCGCTTAAGCTAACTTATTATAATAGAGACTGGGCGCCGTCAAATTAATTAATTAATATTTCTGTCTCATGCGAAAGGTTCAATATTACAATACATATAATATATAAAAGTACAAGAAAATAAATACGAAATTGCTCCTCGAAATTATAATATATCTCAATGAATGTTAGATTTTTAAAGTGCAGTCCTTGACAATATTGACTTTAAGGTACTGCCTTAACTCGTAGTAGTTATATGAATGTGAATCAATGTGTGTTCATTATGGTTATAAGCTTTGTGCTTTGCGCAGTTTTCTGAATCTGTGTAGTTAGACCATAGACAAAGTGACTCATTTTGTACGTAATTATTTCATTTAAGTCTTACTAAACTGAAACAACTGAAAATAAATAGTTTGTAAACGTAATCTCTGGGGTTATGAAAATCATTCATATTTTCTGTTTTATTTTCTTTTGTACTACGGACTCTAACAACTAAATAATGGTAATTCTAGGGTCGTTTTGACCCCAGTCTAGGAAATTATATGCACACTTCTAAAGAAGTTCTTTATGCTCCACTGAATCCAAATTAAAACGGTTTCGTAGTTCTCAAAAAATGGATATCCAAAAAAGGTTAAATAAAAGTCGGTTTATGTTTATGGTTTCATGTATATTTTTAAATGACATATATATTTATCCTGAGTGTATTTGTTGTATTTACATGTTTCGTGTGGTCTAACTACATCCATAAAACAATTGTCAAGGGCATGTATTTTTGAATATTTAGATGTGATTCTGTAAATTTATAATAATTAGCTTTTATTTTTATAGCAAGACTGTGAAATAAATATAAAAAAATACTATACGTTAATGTAATATTTACCTTATGGCACTTAATCTAGGATAATAAGATATGATTTTTCGAATTGTTAAATAAAAAATGATGAATCTGTCTAAGTGATTTATCGAAATATATTTATTGTTTTATTTTCCATTTTAATACTGCTACATGGAAACATGGCAAGTGCCTTTATTAACATGAACAAAATGACTAACAACAACAAAACAAATTACAGAAAGATTACCTATTAGACCATTTAAGATCTACAGATAACCCAAATGCTCCAATCCAACACCAGAGGGCAGGGTGCCCAGCATGCTAGCCATACTGCCAGAGCTAAAAAGAGAAGCGTCTAGAGCCAGTGGCTTGTATTCTTAGGAAACATGGTGGCTACGAGCCAAGTTCGCAATGCGGTGGGCTAGGACAATTGCACAACGTAGAGCCTAGAGAGGCTCTAGGCGCCAAGCAAGCCACCTGCACGTGTGGAATTGGCCTTAGAAAATATAAACAATGACGGAATGGAAACATTATATTCCTTCATGTTACACATTGTTAGACAAGTGGTAACTCACGCAAAGAGTCGGATTCGCGTCAATAATTTATTGGTAGGTACGTTTTGAACGATTATTTTATTAACTTATTCTCTATAAGACTCAAGTGACAGAACTGGCGCTCTTGCTTGCACTCATCTCAGTTTTACAGAATTTTTGGTGCAATATCATTGAATTAATTTTTGAGAAATCTACTTCTGTCATTTTGTTGAGGAGAACATAACGTTGTTTAATAATAAGGACAAATTATTACAAATAAAATTTCATGTTTAAAACTAAAAAGTTGGTGAATTTTTCCATAAAACAAATTTAAATGTGTTGCGTTGGGAGATATGAATGTAGTATATTATTGATTTGACTGGCCGGTTGGCGCAGTTGGTAGCAACCCTGCCTTCTGCACCGCTGGTCCCGGGTTCGATCCCCGGACAGGTTAAACATTTGTGTGCATGAACATGTCTGTTTGACCTGTGTGTGGGTGTTTATTACGAATATATATATATATATATATATATATATATATATAAGTATGTATATCAGTCATCTGGTTACCATAGCGCAGGCTATGCCTAGTTTGGGACTTGAACACCTTGTGTGGATGTTGTAACATATTATTATATTATTACTATTTACAAGTAATATTTTGTTTGGAAAACTTTATGTGACAAAACTTTAACAGATTGAAATAATAAAAATCAATTCAACATGATGATTGAAGCCTTAGATTAATTTTACAAAGAATAATCCAGGAACTGGTACTTATTTTAATTAAAGTGCGAGCGAGAGCAATTATGCGCTTTATGACGTATTAACTTATTGTTATATATGATTTGATGGTTCAATATTTTTCTTATTCCTTATAATTGAGTAGGTTCCTAATAAATAAGTACCTCCTCATTTCTACGGAATAAAAAATACCGTCGAATCTCGTTTAATATTAATTTTATCAATATAGGTGTAGAGGTTTGTTTTTATATCGAAATAACTTTTTTTTTAATAACTTGTTTTATAATTGCACAATATTAACTAAGTTTATGAAGGTAGGTACATAGATAAAAGGTCAAATGTGAAATCGATAGTGATTATTGTGGGTTTTCCCTATATGTATTTGTTTATCTATCTATACAGGGTTATCGGTTACGAGTGTCGTAAGATGTCACTATGATGCCTACCAACTTTCAGTTTGGGACCAACCCAGGATTCCAAAGGCAAAATATTATTTGTTTGATACATTATGTCGACAGCCAATACAGTATTTTCTTTGAAACCATTGCTTTATTCTTGAATTCTCGGTTAATTATAAAATGAAAATTGTACATCATCTTCAAAATAGTGATTCCATTTCGGCTAAGTACACTCCTTATCGATAACCTTGTATAGAATAATTTGACAAGAATACAATGAATATCCTCATTATTTAGATACAATTTTCACGCAAACAAAAAAAAAGGTGACAATCTCACTTAAATTTAGCAGGCACTTTACCCACACAATGTAAATTTATCAGTTAGGTAGATAAATTGATTTACAAAAAAGAACTAGTTACTGGACTGACTCTGATCAAATTTATATGGGGCTACGTGAAATATAATATTTTGTGTTACGTATGAAAAAATAATTTTCCGTATAAAGAAAATTGAAAAAATCATATGAGCCTTTTTTTGCGTGTTGCACTTAAGGTGATTGTTCCCAAATAGATGCGTTTTTGTTTCCATTTTCTAGCATTACCGTATACTGTGCCATGTTGGAAGTTAATACATCATGTAATACATATACTCAATTAAAGCACGATTTTTCAAAATGCTTATCTTAGTTTACCAAACCATTTTAATATATTTTTGAAGAACTCATTATCTCATTATTTTGAACATGTTTCTTCCGGACATGTGGAATGTCTACTTTGTAATGTTGAGGTAGATTAATCGAAATATTGGCACCTTTAGGCTAATGTATTGTTTTTGTCTTAGAATTATAGGTAAGTGAAGTTTTAAAGATAAATGTTATAAGAGCCTACTAAAAAGTATTATTTTAGAAAAGTGTGTTGCTAATATACTTAACTAGGCACTTAGCACATATTTTAATGAGGCACTTTGGCTTAGCTAGCGGGTAGCGTTCGTTTTATGCGACGTTGCATGCGTGCCTGGCGCCCGCCTCATCCCTGCCACTTCGCGTAGTGCGCGACGTTGTCAGACTTCATCTAGTGCAGCGTGAGAATAATTATATATAATATTCTTTCCTAGGATAGTTACCGCGTGCGCATAATAACATACTTATAAGCGATTGTGTTTTACTAGAAACATTCTCTGTCGTGATTTTGACACTACTTGTAGAAGTGGGATAATATACAAATGGGAGATAAGAAGAATCGAAAACAAAAAATATCACTTCTTATAATCTTTATAAGCGTTCATCGATGATTTCGCCAATTTACTTTTTTTAGATTTTTTTTTTACTGAATATTTTTATTTATAAATCTAACTATTTTGACCGATTTTAATCAAACTTATATAAATTAATTGTTCGTTAACTTTAACTTTAAAAATGAAAAACTTTAAAAAAAAACCATAACTGAAATAAAAGGTAATTGTTAGGTATTTTTATTATGGCAGCTGCTCCTTACAGTGAAGAATATTTTTTTTATAAGATCTCTTCCCGTAGCAACCATCAGCTATAACATCTATGATGTCAATGCCGTTCGAATTCTCCCTTTCGATTCAGATAAAAACAATTACATTTCTTAGAGACGCTAAAATTAACGAAAAATTCATTCATATTAGTTTGATAAAAATCGGTCAAAATAGTTAGACTTATAAATAATATGCAATTTTTTTTTTATTTATTACAATTTTTTAAGTAAGTTTTACCTAACCCAGCGAACCTCGTTGTTGATAAATAATGTCATCAATGATATGAGCTGCCAACTGCTCACAATGGCGGAATTTTGAAGGGTGCAACTCGCACGATATTCAACGAACGAACTCGAACGATAGTTTCTACGAAATTTTCTCAATTTTTTTAAATGTTTTTACGAGGTACGAGAAATCATTTTTATAAAAGTTTTATGAAATCGAGTTATTATTATTCGATAATGAGTAAAGTTATATTTGAATTGAGTAATTACTACATACTTCACCTTCTGTACAATAGTAATCTTTGACCTAACTTTCAGAAAAGTACGATGTTATTTCTCTGAACTTACATTACTCTATGTCAATATCCAAACTGTGCATAAGACACCATCTATCTATGCAGTTGACAAAATTATAGACGGCAGGCCAATGCCCGCTCATTTGTTTCGCACAGAATCAAACAGATGGCATGGCATAGGTAAGTATCAGTACATACAATTATTTATTCCGTGGCTCAATTCTCAATTGCGTTTGTCTATACCCGTCGCCTTAAGATACTTTATTTCTCGGAGGCGCTTGGAGCGATTTAAATATTTTTTTGTTGTTTTTTTATTATAATAGCTGTAAAGTGGACCCATTTTTATATTATATAAAAGAGGCCAGTAATAACTGAAAATACAGTAATTAATCCTTATTTTTTGCCATTGCCCGTTACTTTTAACTTGTAGCAATATCTAACGAGTAATTAAGTATGTACTTACTTACTAATAACTCTGTATATATGAATACTGCGAAATTTTTATCAAACAACATGTATTCCACAAATAAACACGAGATAATGTAGCGTCTTAGATAATTTCCATTACTGTCAAGCTATGTTATTTATTAATAAATAAATTGAAATTGAGATAAAATGCTTATTTTAGCTTACTAACAGTCCATTCACTTTTCCTTATAACGAAGTACCTATTATACTGATCTCGTGGATTCCATTTAATTACTATTTTTAGCACAAAGAGGTTTAGCTATATGAATATAACTTGAGGAAATTGTTACCTATAATAGTCGAATAAAGTGATTCGTGAGGATGGGTACGGCATTCATTTATTTTTTGACCTATTTAGTTGCAATTTCTACAGTGTCAGGGTACAACGGTAAGTCTAGCAATAATTTTATCATATTGTTATATTAATATTAAACTTTTCCTTTCGATACAGTCATCGATAAGAAAAAAACAGTGGGTACAGTCGAGCTTAGTTGGAATCTACGACTTATACACTAGTACCAATTTATCCAGACATATTAAGACAAAAATCTGCCTATTGCGAGTCGACTCTATCACGGTTCATCTCATGAGATGGCCTGATATCTGGTCTGACAGACAGACGGACGGACAGCGAAGTCTCAGTTATGGGGTAAGGTTCCGTTTTTAGTCTTTGGGTACGGAACCTAAAAAAGACGCTTCGCTTGCTCGATCAATTATTAGGTACTTAATTGCATATTAATAACAAGGAAGAGTAAGTACGGAAAATCATATAAGTACTTAAAATGTTTCAGAAAATCTTGGTCCTGCCAGAGATTTCAGTAGACATAATTTAGTGCAACTGACTGTAAGCAATGGAAGAACGAAAAGAGAAATATTGTCGACCAGACACTCCGTAAGTAAGACTCGCCTTACAACCGTACGAAACATCAAAAAAGGGTACTACTAAATGAATGAAGTGTGAAGAATGAATGAATGAAGCGTGTGTACTATTTTCACTAGTCAAAAGTGTAGCGAGATAACGATTAATTCAAAAGTCTGTATTTTGATATTTTTGATTCTTTTACCCAGTGTTAATTATTTTCTATATTTCAGAACGGCGCACATCATAGTGAAGTGATGGTGTCAGTCCCAGTAGAGACAGAGCAGCTGGTGCTGGACCTGCATCTGAACGAACACCTGCTCACGGAGGGACACACGCTGCTCTACCAGCAGGGAGGAGACACTGTCAGACATACTCCTACTAGAGAGGTACTAAGAGAAACATACATGAAAGTGTAATTACAGCTACTCTGTTCGAATCTTTAGATAATCCAGCATCTTCCATCGAATCAGTGATTCGTGAGTTTTGGTTTCAAGTGAGGTTTGCACAGATTCCTTTCTGAAGTTGGGTTTAGGTATGATTAGGTACATATGTTAGTGGTATGTTAGTGGTAGCCCTGTCGGTAAACCCGTTGCCTCAGAAGCGAAAGGGCGCGGGTTCAAATCGAGGTTCAGGCATGCACCTTTGTGTTTTTCACTCATGCTCATATTTTAATGAATTACCACTCGCTTGAACAGTGAAGGAAAACATCTTGAGGAAACCTGCTTGTCGGATAAGGTTAATAACTTAAAAAATAAGTGAAATCCCCAACCCGCAATTTGGTCAGCGAGGTGGACTATGGCCTACTCCCTCTTCATGGGGAGACCCGAGCCCAGTGGGACGCTATGGGTTGAGACGTAGGTACATATGGTACGAAATATTTTGCTTATTGCGATATACTGAATATTGAATATGTATAATGCTAGTAAAATCTTTCGATCTATAAAACTATGTGCATTGTGCAAGTTATTATTGTTTGTCCAGGAGTTAGACTTGTGTCATTACTCGGGCAGCGTGCGACACAAGCCGCAGTCATGGGTGGCGGTGTCCACCTGCCACGGCGTGCGCGGCGTCATCTTCGACGGGGAGAAGATGCGCTACATCGAACCTGCACACGGTAAGGAGAGTTGGACTTGTGTCATTACTCGGGCAGCGTGCGAGACTACAATTCAAGCCTCTCTTTTCTTTTAGACGACGTCTTACGACCTTAAAGAATAGTCATATGAATGTCATTTATCTACTGCGTTCAATAATAGTTCAGTGTCATAAGAACAGGTAACTTGGCCTATTTTGACAATCACAACAACCAATATGTATTTAAAAATCTTATAGTTACAGTTTTATCCCACAGCTTTTAGACTAGTTGTTCTTAACATAATATAACATTTGAACGCACAGAGTTTCACTGATGTGCACGGGTCTTCCGTGACGCTGTTCTAAGCCCTATGTTGTAGCAGGATTGCTTTAAATTAAACGTCATGCAATTCTTCCAGGGAACGATATCCTATCCCCACATTACGTTTACGAGCACGACGATCTGAAAACGGAACACCATTGTGGATACCACGCCGGTGACACCAATGACACTCACAATGCAGAACTGCATAATAGACTTCGTAGACAGGCAGAGATTAACAAAAGCAGGGTTAGCAGGGTAAGAGTTTCGTTATGTTCTTTGGGCCAAATATTGGCACAAAACTAAGATAAATCTACTTCAACAGTACGAGTATCAAATACGAATTAATATACATTTTCATAGGATAGTTTAACTGCTGACGGTAAAATGGATGAGAACACTATTTTATCTCCCGAATTCCAGGTTGTTTTATAGTTAAGTAAAAGTTGTACTATATCTCTAATTTTGGGGAGAGATATCACTATTGACGCCAATTCGGCCAGTCACACTGACTAAACTAAAAGTTCCTAAGACCCACATTTTTGGTGTGAAAAAGGAGAGACAATTTTAGAACTGTCATATTAGGTTAGTTTAGTAAGTTTGGACTGCCCGAATCAGGGTCAATATCTTTTCGACTCGGTAAGAAAACATCGTGTACCTATCATAATAGATAGGTACTTAACACCCTCTTTTTCATACAGTATAAAAGAGAATCAGAGTTTCACGTCCGAGGTCCGTACAAGTCTAACAATCAGTCACGCTACCTAGAGCTGGTGCTGGTTGCAGACCACGAGGAGTTCCTGGCGAGTGGAAGCAACACTAGTACTGTGCATACGCAGCTTATACAACTTGCTAACATTGTCAACTCCGTAAGTTGGAAATACCATTATTCATTATTACTAATAAAACATTATTTATTATTTTATAATGATATATTTTATTAAAACACAGAAGCAGAGGAAAAAATCATTCACAGTTATAAAAACTGAACTAATAATAAACCCCCAGTAGAAGGGAAAGTTTCCAGAATGCTGGTAGCATTGCTACGTTGAATGGCAATGCTAATTTTTTTTACCAAAATAAGAGCCAGCATTCAGATCAAAAAAAAAATAATTATGTCGCCAATATATTAATAGTTGTTCTGCGAACGGTTGGCCTCACAACCATGATTTTTTTACAACTTTGACAAAAAAACTGATAAACTCTTGTCTGTTTTTTTTACAAAGGATAATAATTTGCATGTTTGTGCCAGATATAAATGAAATAGAGAAAATGGGAGAAATAGCCCTCTAATCAAAACATTACCGAAAACGAAAAAAAAACCTAAATATTACAAGTAGATGAACACAATCACCGAGTTTTGTCAAGATTGGTTGGAAACTACAACCTGTACGCGAGTACGAACTTTCTTGCGGATAAACATCCATACGTACAAACTGACAGACGAAAGAACTTTTCCGATCGGTCAATAAGTAGGTTCACTTCCAGCAAATAACCCAGACCTTGGCCTTGGGTGCCCACAGTGAGAAGTTTTTGGTCTATTTGTTGCGGGGAAGAATGCGGGCAAGGATTCAGCCAAGACTCGATCGGTGATATTTTGCTAATAAGACGTGCATATCCGTGGAAATATCCACACTACTACGCTTCTGCTTCAAGAATGTTGAATGGTAATATTCTTATATAATACCTATAATCTTATACCTACTTATCTTACAACAGGTTTTTCACCAATCTATTACAGAAAGGAACAAACCAAGACCTCGTCTCTTATTATAGTTGGGTTTACACCTTGACGCATGTACTCGTAGTATTTTTTATTTTCTAAAAGCACTAATATATATATATATATATATTGTAGATAATTAATGGAGTCGGGCATCACTTTGCGGAAATCCATTTATAGTAAGAATGTTGTTTATTGGAGTTGCAAATCATTAACAATGAACAATCGCTACATCGCTTGTGTTTTTGGCGATGCAAGAGAGTTTTTAATAGAATAGAATAAAAATATTTTATTGCATATACTGTGGCCTAAGCCGAAAGAGGGTCACTATACTCAGCCTAAGGAACAACTTTCACTAAATAACCAACTCTAAATTTGAGAAAAAAACCAGCTTTTCCATATAAAAAGGTGAGCGGTCGTCGACAAAATGTATGGACAATATAAAACCTTGTATAGTAGATGTTGTTACATGATATTGTTTCAACAGTGTGCCTCTTTCAAGCATGCAATAGTACAATTAGGCGATTAAGGGTTATACTTATATTACATTGATAATTACAATTTACTATTACCAAACTAGATTATGAGAAACTATTTTATATTCTTGATAATATATATCTTGATTATAAATATTCATTTAGTTATAAAATTTCGTTTCAGTCTTTTAATATTGCAGAATCTTCTCAAGTCATCGGAATATCATTATGTTGTATAAATGTTGTCAGATTTCTCAGCGACACCCGAACCTATTTGGAGAAATGCTGTTTTGTTTAAAAGGTTTCTGCTTCTCAAATGGTTCCACATAAAATTTATAGAAATTGGTTCAGTACTTTTATTTGCGAATCAAAATAACTGTTATAAATATGTAGACACCTGTCGATTTAAAGACTGTGATTCGCTCCATTTTTTAAAAATAATTTCTATGATTTTGTGTTTGTTTTTGCTTCAGCTATACACACCACTCAATATCTACATAGCATTAGTGGGAGTGGTGGTGTGGAGCGAGCGAGACGAAATAGCAATAAATGAGACAGGAGATTTTACACTAACCAATTTTTTGAACTATAGAAAATCAAAGCTAAACATCGAATTGCCGAACGATAATGCACATCTTATCACGTAAGTACCTATCAAATTCAAGGTCTTAAAATTATATATAAGTATATATACAGGGGTCGGCACTCAAAGTGTTACCGATTCAAAATGCTGTAATTTTGACAATTTGGTTTCTTTTTATTTATAAACTTCAATATATAGAAAAAAAACATTTAAAATTAAAAAGAAAAAAATATTGTTTAGCGCGGATAACATCATCGAGTCTGTCCGAGAAGGCTTCACACGCTGCACGAATGTGGTCTGCTGATATTTTGTTCCATTCTCGGCGAAGAGCAATCTTTAAGGCGTCGACTGTCTCATATTTTTTTGCTGACACTTTGGCCTCTAGAATTGACCATATGGAAAAATCCATTGGGTTTAAGTCCGGCGAATATGGTAGCCATGGTTGCGAAGAAACGAAGCTCGGAACTTTTTCTTGCAAAAAAATTTGGGTTTCACGGGCTTTGTGGGATGGTGCCGAGTCTTGCTGAAACGTCCAATAGTTTCTACCGAATTTCTTACGTGCCCAAGGTAACAAAGCATCGTTTAAAATCTTTTCACGGTAGATTTGCTGGTTTATCTTTGCACCCTGCTCAATGAAAACGAGAGGTGAATGTCCCGTAGCAGTTACCGCGGCCCAAACCATCACTGATGCTGGTGCTTGCTTTCGCAGAGCAATTCGTTGGTCTAAATTGTCGTTTGATTTAGACTTTAACCATACGCGATCATTTTGTTTGTTCACATATTGCTGAACCGTAAAAAATTTTTCATCGGAAAATACCAAATTTTCAAGCTTGCTATTAACGTGCAACTGCTTTAACTCCTTAGCTCTTTCTAGGCGAACTGCCTTTTGTGCAAGTGTTCAGTCTTGCACTTTTTGTATGGCTTCAGTTGTAGTTTATTTTTTAATATGCGTCCTATGCTCCGGGCAGATACATTAAGATTTTTCGCCAATTTAACTGCGCTTTGTCGTGGATTTCGTTCAATTCTAGCCTTTACCTTTCGAACCATTTCTGATGATGTTGCTGTTGTTGGATGTCCACCTCCATGGCGTTTCTTGATGCTACCCGTATCATTGTAACGCGTGATTGTCCGATACACATACATTTTATTCAGATGTAAATGTCGTAGCGCATTAACAATGGCTGGTTGCGATTTTCCAGCCAAATACAAAGTAATGACACTGTGGCGTTTGAATTCCATCTGGATAACTTTTTTTTAGCAGCGACGAAAAACAATGAGCTTCTGTATGTTTAGGAACAATACAATAGACTTACGACTGTGAAAAAATGGGCGCCATATTGTAAACAGTTTGGTTGCAATAGCAACTTAAAGTTGGTAACACTTCGAGTGCCTACCCCTGTAATTCCTGATATTCGCTAAGAATCAACGCAGAGCTTAAACATCTGAACAGGCATGAGATTTGGAAGGCGTATTCATTGTGTAGGGGTGTACTAAGAACGTAAATTCAACCCTTAGGGGGTCAAGGGGATCAATGTTTGAAATCAGCGATGTCATCTAGTAGACATATAAGTGTGGCAACTCCAACATCATTTGAATGTTTGTCTATCTCGCTCACTTGTGTTGATTTTGAAGGTTGACAGACGACACACCAAAGAATATGATACTCTCTTGCGACCAACATAATGAGGTACGAGATTGGAAACGAGCGACGCTGCCTGACTACGGTCTTTGCGCCAAATTTGGGCGGGGCAGATTCTTTTCAGCAATCCTGCTCCTAAAATGATTATACTACTTGCAAAAAATGCTACACGACAAAACGTGATTAAAATGATCATTGGATCATACACTTAAACAAGACAAAACGTGATTAAAATGATCATCGGATCATACACTTAAACAAGACAAAACGTGATTCAAATGATCATCGGATCATACACTTAAACAAGACAAAACGTGATTCAAATGATCATCGTATCATACACTTAAACAAGACAAAACGTGATTCAAATGATCATCGGATCATACACTTAAACAAGACAAAACGTGATTCAAATGATCATAATAAAAGCGGTTGATACGTTTGTTTTTCGTTTCAGCCGTCAAAAGTTTACAGGTGGAGTAGTGGGAAAGGCCCTGAAAGGTCCGATGTGCAGTCACCAGTTCTCCGGTGGGGTGTCCGTCAAGCATTCAGTAGTAATCGGTCTACTGGCGACCACTGTCGCACACGTTATTGGACATAATTTTGGAATGGAGCATGATGTAGGCAAGTATTATGTTATTTATTTGGGCACGCTGCCCTCTGGTTGTGGGTTGGAGCATTTTGATTATCTGTAAAGAATAAGAATAAGAAATATTTATTGGCCTTTGAATAACGTTCGTTACAGGCAAGTCTTGCTACATTAGAATAATTAATTACTTTAAAAAATCCCAAGTGGTGATGGTAATCCATCTGTTAGGAGCTGCAAGAGCAGCTTGTCAAAAGTTTGTCAGCGCATTGACAAACGTTCAGCTTTTATAAAGTAACGAAAGTGTGGGGTTCACGGGCTCTTACATTATGATGACTTATCGCCGCCATCGTACCTAGTATAAGTTTATACAGCTTTCATAATATTGGATCATGGCCCCATGGAGGAACTGCGAATGTGGATCTCAACCACTGACACAGCTATAGTTGTGTCTCATGTTGAGCTGAATGAGTTTTAGTTTTATAATGCAGGTTATATATTTTCAGGTGATTTCTGCGAATGTCCCAACGAAAAATGCATAATGAATCCTAGTTATACGTCCAAGATCCCTGTGCATTGGTCGTCCTGTAGCATTGAATCTTTGAACATGTATTTCGACAGAGGCATGGATTACTGTTTACAGTGAGTATCTAAATTCCATAATCGTGGAAATAGACATATACGTTATTTATTTATTTTTTAGATAGAATGTTTTTAGGTCAAAGAATTCACTACTATGTTTTATATTGTTATGTGTAGAGAAGAAAGCCATGTGACGAAGAGGATTGTATATGGTAGCGACCTTAGAAGGTGTGGATGAATTGTCTGAAAAGAGATATGTTTGAAAGAGGAGTGAATGAAGAGATTACGTCTGACAGAGTAGAATGGAAGAGGAAGACATGCTGTGCCGACCCTACGTAGTGGGATAAGGTCAGGAAGATGATGATGATGTAAAACAAAACATCCCAGCTATGACGTAAATCATTAATGAGACTTCACTCTTTTAAATGCTGAATAAATAACTGAATGTTTTTCATTTTATGATAACTGATTTACTCTCAGCAATAAACCGAAGCGGTTAGTCGGCTCGCCGAGCTGCGGCAACGGGTTCGTCGAGCCAGGAGAGCAGTGCGATTGCGGTGTGACCGTGGAAGACCTTAGTAACAAAAGATGCCATGCGTGCTGCAACCCCGACACTTGCATGCTGAGGAACTATGCCACGTGCGCCGCTGGCGAATGTTGTGACCCCAATGTAAGTATCTAAAGTAATGAGTCGATTATTGATTAGGCTCATAAAACACCAATCGGGCTTTCACTAATTATCCCTCCGTAGTAACTGATGGACGATGGAGTTTTGCAGCTAAACATATTCTCAGCAGAACATATAAACAACTGGACAGGCTTAACTCTTATATTTTCTCTAACATTCGACGCAGAAATTTGGATCTATAAGCTCTTTAGACTTCTTCTCAATATTTGCACCAAAGCAAGGCTATTTGAATTATTTAATTTGCAACCACGGTAAAGATAACAACGAGGCTCTCTGCTTATTTTATGGGATTTGAACTCCAAATTCATAGTATTGTTGTACCCTACTATATAATCTGGATCTGGATTGTACTACTATAGTTTTACTGTCTATTAATGTTTCATAGACCTGCAGCGTAAAGCCAGCGGGCGTTGTATGCCGTTCAGCTGACGTGGAGTGCGACCTGCCGGAGTACTGCTCCGGACACTCGGAGTACTGTCCCGAGGATGTGCACAAGATGGACTCCACACCCTGCGGCACTGGACACAACCAGGTATACTTAATCTATACTTATAATAAAACTGTAACAGGTCAAATTCTGCGCACCGCCTCACGGAGTACATCCTAGAGGGTTTCAACACAAAACCCAAACACTTTGGCTACCCCCATGGGACCGCACCAGTCTTCCTAGACGTAGCTAAAGCCTTCGACAAAGTCTGGCACAACGGGTTGATATACAAGTTGTATCAATTCAGTCTGCCAGACCGTCTTGTCCACATCATACAGGATTTTCTCCGCGACAGAAGCTTCCGCTTCAAGCTCGAGGGTGAACGTTCATCCCCACACCCCATCAGAGCGGGGGTCCCCCAGGGCTCAGCCCTGTCCCTGCTACTCTTCTAACTCTACACGAGCGATATCCCCCGCTACCCGGGGATAGAGCTCTCCCTCTTCGAAAACGACACCGCCCTCTACGCCAGAGGGTGGCACGTGACTCAACAAATAGCTCTCATCAACCGAGCGCTTCTCTCCCTGGGTAAATTGTTCCGCAAGTGGGCCATTACCGTTAATCCAGAGAAAAGTGCAGCAGTGTACTTCACTCCGCGTAAAGTTATCCCGAATAGGTCCCTACGCCATGGCCAGCCCATCTCTTGGGCCTCCTCGACCAAATACCCAGGTGTCACCCTGGATAGTAAGCTCAACTTCGAAAAACACATCACCATGGTGCGTAATCGCGCGGTCTTCTTCCTAGGCGGCCTCTCCCCCCTCCTGTGCGCGAGAAGTAAAATGTCCCTTAGAAATAAGGTGACACTTTACAAGACCGTGATCCGCCCCGTCATGACTTACGCCTCTGTTGTCTTTGCACACGCACCCTCTTATCAACTGGATAAACTCCAAGTCATTCAAAACCGCTTCATCCGTAGAGCGGTAGACGCGCAATGGTATATGCGCAACGCGGACCTCCACTGCGACCTCGAGCTCCCTCCATCCGTCAATTCATGAAGGATGGCTCGCGTAGGTACTTCGACTGCTCCCCATACCCGAACCCGCTCGTGGTTCAAGCGGCGGACTACTCGACTGACCCGAACGGTCCGCCCCCCTTGCATAGGCGATCTAGACTTCTTGGATGATCCGAACGACCCCATTGCAGCCGTAGTATCGGCCGCTCTGGAGTCACCCGGCACACCCGACTCGTCTCCTAACACTCACTCCGTTTTTGGTACTGGTCCCGACTAACAGGTTCGACATCCATTCCGACGAAACAGAATGCCAGTTGATTGATAGGGCCCTAGGTCCTTCCCCGTCTGGGAGGCCAGGGCAGTTCGGTCAAATAATCTAATCAGTTGCCTAAATTAGCTAGGTTTAGGGTCCAGGCCTATCCCCGGGATGCCATGGACACAAGTCGATCTAACGATAGGGCTCTGGCGCGGGCCAGGGCACCTCTCTCCAAAAAACGTCCTTCAGATGCCAATCAAGTGTAGGGTCCTCGCGAACTCTGGCTGAGTTCCAGGACAATTAGGTCAAATAGTGACTCAGATTCATAGGGCTCATTTGTCCTCCCCCTCAGGGAGGTCTGGGCAAATTCGCTCTAAAAAGTTTTAGCTAGGATGCCACCAGTGGCTAGGGCTCTAGGCACTCCCCGTCTGGGTTGACAGGGCAGTTCGTTAGTCCATCTCTGGGCGACGGCTCAAGCCGAGGTTCGTGCCGTCTGAGGCGCCCTTGTGCTTGTCGCCCCAAAACCAAACCGCGGCCCAGCATATTTGCGCTTGCCAAACGTCCGGTCAAGCTGTCCGAGGTCGCGATCAACCAGAAGCTCAGTCCTTTCAAAAAAAAAAAACGGTACGCATCTGGAGCTCGAACGGAACACTCGTCTTTGATTTTGCCTGACCATCCCGAAGAAGAAACCCTTACAGTCCACTAGGAAGATAGTTCAAAAGCTAAGCAGATCTTTAACAATAATATCCTGAAAGTTTTGCCAAAAATCATACTTTATAATTTGCTGACATTTTATAGGTATTCTACACACCTTTAGACTTGTCTACCCGCCAAATCCACGATGACCCAAACTTCATAATGGGTCCTTACCTACCTGTGTTGGGAGCATGCGCTGACAAACTTTCAGCTTTTATAAAATATCGAAGGTTTATCTATAAGGGACTGAATTGTCAAAATTCCTTTTTTAGTACAGTCCTACACCCTATACCTACTTAATTGAATACACACTCTAAATTTAATGTCAGATTCAGTGTTTCAGCTTTGCGTTGATACCTAGGTAATATCAGTCAGTCAGGACTTACCTACTCTGTTGTTACATTCATATGTATATTACATATTTAGATAGTATAATATTTTTTTTTGTTCGTCAACTGGACGTTACAACTGTATAAAATTTAAAACAATTTCTATGTTAAAGTTATGGCTGAACGCCCTTCTAAAACCGAACACAGCATGCTTACAAATACACTCGAAAACAATTACTTATACACTAAAAAATAAGTTATCTGTTTAGAAAGAATTTCTTAATACTGCTAGCCGACGCACTGAAAATATCAAGATCCTGACAGACACTATTGTAATTGCGGTACAACCGGTAGACGGGCGAGTTAACACCGTCATTTGTACGAGATATGTGACAAGGTAGGGCAAAAGTCTTGCGATTGCGTAGTCGACTACCTACTCGAGTTAATGAGAAGTTAATCTTTGCAAGTAAATCCGAACTATCGATGTATCTATTTATATTTTAAACTACCTGTCCCGGCGAACTTCGTACCGCCAAATAATTATGTATGTTTCTCATCGTTTAAACCTTCCCTGAACATTCATAAGCATTGACATTTTAATTAAATTTTATAATTATGTGATAATACTTACACACATATATTCAAATTAAATTATAAATTTTTGATCAATGAAGCACAAATAAGTAAAAAACAGGATTAATTTCACTGTATTATCTTCATTATAATATGAATTCAATCTACACTTCAGTCTAAGTAACACGTGGCTATGCTAACACCAAAAATTTAAAAAGTGGAAATAATTGAATTATACGGTATTTCGTTCACTACAAAATAAATTTAATTAATTTTATAGCGTCAACAACACGTGGTAATTATGCTGTTAAAATGTAGCTTATATGACACGTTCGTAGATTTACCATAGCAGCGCCATCTATTGATTACTTACTCAACCCAGTCGAAAGGTATCGACATCTGTTAGAATAATTTGGAGTTAACAGATAATTGTGACTGTCAAATAATAACAGACAAATAATTAGCAATAAATTAAAATTGCGACTATAATTTGAGATTTAAACTATCCTATCTCTCAAGTTGGATCGAACTGCACATGGTGTGCGAATTTTATTATAATCGGTTAAGTGGTTTAGGAGTCCATTGAGGACAAACATTGTGACACGAGATTTATATATATTAAGATAGAAAAATTACATCTGCTGTTTTAAGCCTGAAGCAAGAGAATCTGCGTTATAATGTTCGAGATTGCAATCGTAGCTCTGCAGACTACGGCACATATTAGAAGGTAGATTATATATGGTAGATTACGTATAGATAGATACCATTTTGGTTTTAAATCCTTACTCTTGAGATTTATTATCTGGATTCTGACTTCGCAAATATATAATTAATATATATATATATAAATTATATATATTATATTATATTATATTATATTATATTATATTAATTATATTATATATATATATATATAAATTATATTATATATATATATATATATATAATATAATTAATATAATACATTCGACCAGTGTTCGCTGTTATAATAAATTTAAATAAATGGTGTGATTTATAGGCATACTGCATGAGAGGCGCTTGCAAATCCCACTCGGACCAGTGCCGGCTGCTGTGGGGCTCCACGGGGCAGTCAGCGCATCTTAAGTGTTACAATAACAACATCAGGGGGAACAAGTTCGTATCGTCATGTATAGCTGTAGAAACAGCAGGGCTTAAATACATAACGTGATATGTCGCGAGCGGAATGAGACCAAAATAACGAGAATGTACATACAGCTGGAAACATACAGCTAGGCTTGCTTAACTGCTTTTTTTATGTGGATGTGATGTTCTCATAAAACACCACAATCTACCTAAGAAAGCCGCTCTACAGGCCCTTGCCTGTAAAGCGGCCCATCCCGGGTGGGTCTTGACTCCACCACGGTCCAAGCCACGGATAACCGCAAGAGGGATTGCGTAGCGCCTGGGTCCTAGTAAAACCAACGCTCTACAATGTAGATACGCTGCCAGCCACAATACGAACTTGGCGCCTAACACCATGTTTCGTAGAAATGCACATTGGGTAGATCGATTGGAGAAATTATTTTTTGTTTGAAAGAAAATACCTTCCATGTGGTCTCATTTTATTTTATTAAATCGGTTAAGAGAATTGAATTTTAAATCGAAATTACTGTAAAAGTTTTTTTAAAGAATTATTTACATCAAACACAAAAATCATGTCTTTGCTCAAAAGACAATAACAGATAGGTACTTTTTTCTATATTACAGGAACGGCAATTGCGGCTACGACCCAGTGAGACAGGTATACAAACCGTGCGCGCCCGACGATGCTCTGTGCGGCATGCTGCAGTGTCGACATCTCAACGAACGACTCGAGTTCGGGATGGAGTCTCTCTCTTTCCTGTCAGCCGTATTTATCAATTCTAATGGTTAATATTGCACAACACAATGTTATACTTATTCAAAGTGGTGGACTTTTTTTGTTGACTAGGGCGAAATCTTCTACTAGATAGGTATAAAATAAAATAAATAGATAAATAAAAAAAATTAAGGTGCAGCCGGGTCCTGCAGGATTATACCTACTTAAAACCCTCTGCTAGGGGCTTGCTTTAGTGCTTTTTGGAAAACTCCGGGATTTTTAGATGAACTCACGGGTGCTCTCCTTGAACAGTACATCAGCAATTCAGCACTTCCCTGGACTCGTCTCGTATTTAGCGTCAACGTGAGTCGAGCTGAGTATCTACTAATCTCGACATCACATTTTTTATGTAGTCATGATTTTTGCTTTGACCTCATTTAAAATAGTTACATATTTTCATGCAGGTACTATTATACCTTGTCGTACTGCGATCATAGATCTGGGAATCAATGATGTGGACCCCGGATTAGTTCCGGATGGCGCTAAATGTGGACCAGAACATGTTAGTTGAGTATGGAGTACTTACCTATACCTAATACTTATCATTATCATATCTATACAATAATTGACACTCACTAGAAAGGTTACGTTAATACGTTAATGGGTTCCCATCCACAGCGGTATCAAGGGAAATGTGATTGCTGATATAACATTATTTAAAATATGTTTTAAATACCTAACTAGTAATTTCCTAAAAAAAATAGATCGACAAGGGCTTGACCGATTCAAATTATAAGGAAAACGTTTTGATAGCGTTACAAGTTATTAGATTCGATAATTAGGACAGACTGTAGTCATTTGTCAAACTAATAAACATACAAAAGGCGTTTTTCCAATCAAACTGAGTACTCATATTTCGATAATGCAGATGTGCTTGAAGCAGAAATGCGTGCCAGTATCTGCCGTGCGAGAAGCTGTCGCAAACCTTGAGTCGTCTGTCTGCCCGTCCGACTGTTCCGGACATGGAGTCTGCAACTCTAAAGGTAAATCAATCATCATGTAGTCCTATTACAGAAATTGCATACCAAAACTCCAGCTGTAAGGCTAATAGACTGCAGATATAGATAGGCCAATAGACTGTCTGAAATCCGCAAACTCTCATAGGACTCGAAAAAATGATTATATATAATCTAGTAACCAAGATCATCGAGCAGCAACTTGGCTTTCAATACGGTCTGTTGAGTCTGAGTTGCCGTACTATCAGTAAGTAACATACAAAAGCGTCAGATTTCGAAAATGGTCGTGCGTGAAACTGGGAGTACTCTATTATCACGGACAGTTGTTTCAATAACCCTGGGAGACCGGTCCCAACGCAAGGCAGTGCTCGTCGACATCACCATCCCACATGATGAGAACCTCGTTAAAGCCGAGAAGGATAGAGTCAGCAAGTACATTAACTTAGCTCACGAGGCGACCGCTGTGAGATGTTGAGTCGACGTTCATTGTCCCGATAATCGTAGATTGATAGTGAAGAGCCTTGACCAACACCATAAGAAGCTTTCGCTAGATGGTTGGATCAAAAGTGGGAATCAGAAGGCAGTGATTCACAATATGGGACGCATTATCCGAATGTCCCTTTGTATCCCGTATCACCGGTAGCTTGAGCCTTGCCTCGCCACCACCGGCGGCTTTATCTAGGTTTAAGTTTTTTTATTGTTTGTTTTATAATTTATATTATAAAATATAAAATAAACTTAATTCTAAGAAATAAAGTATTTAAACTGTGTACTATGCTTAACACTACTGATATTATCTAGGTATCAATTATCATGCATTTATTTTTATAGGTCAGTGCCATTGCGAGGCGGGCCTTGCCCCTCCGCTATGCGCAGAACCTGGCCTGGGTGACTCTATCATTTCAAAACCAGCTACTGAAGATCCGAAGAACAACTAGACTATGCAAACTTACATTTTTTTTAAATTTACTTGTTAATTTGAAATAATAATTAATTTGTATTTTAGTAAGATGCGCGAACTTCTATTTCAATAATATTTCTCTATAATATATTTTTAGTAATAAATATACTTTGATTTCATTGAATATACATGATCACACCACAACCTCGACATAAAAGTGATAAAACATGACATGTTCCCTAATTTTAAAAGCAAATTGAAATACACCCGCAATGTCTTCTATTTATCTTGCGCGTCTGTTGAAACGCGCCATAGAACTTATAAAATATGTTTTTATTTAAAATATATTTGTTTCTATAGCGCTCTTTTGATCCTACAATGCTGTTTTGTTTCTGTGATGATAAATTGTTTATGCGATGATTACCTGTTTTCTACATGCTCATTGTTTCCGCAACACTCGCTTGTATCTGCGATGCTCATTTGTTTCTACGACTTTTGTTTACGCGATGTTCATTTGTTTCCTTGATGCTTATTCGTTTACGCGATGCTCATTTGACCGCAATATTACTCCAAAGAACAAGTAGAACATACGGTCAGAACAAATGGAAACAGTCGAGTGTCAAGCATAGTCTTACAACCAACAGAACAAGTGGGAAAAAAATCCCACCAGTTCTGTCAACAGAACAAGTGGGGAATAAACGAGACTATTAGCTGGAAATAATTAAAAATAAAATTACTTTTTAAGTACCTATATAAGTGAAAGTTTCTAAATTGTTATTAATATAAAAACCAAATACTTAAACAATATTTTATTAGGTACTTAGAAAACTGGTATGAAATACAGAAATTCCCATCTAGCAGTGCCAATTCAATAGTCACAAAGTTTGAAGTTGTAGATAGATACTATGCTTTATTAGTTCATCAAAAGGTACATAAATATTACAGCTAGATTCAGAAAGAGAGCAGATTTTAGTTCTAAGTGTTAGCAAATATAACATTAGTTGAACTTTACTTAAGAACTTGAAATGGTCTTGATGTTCATCTAATCAATTTGTGTGTTTCAACCCTACTGATTTAAACCTGCGCACGTTCACTTGTGAGGCAATGGGTTTCCCGATTAGGCTACCACTGATCTGTATACTCCTGTGTAATGCTAAACATGACAAGTGGAACACAAACCTTTCCCTGTGGATTTCCTTTCTATGACAAGTTGCAATACATTGCACTTGTTTTGAAGTTGCCTACTTTAAATTATCTAATTTATGGCCTAACAAAATTAACTGTTCCATTAAGAATCATGTTTCAAAGCAGTTTTACGGCATTGTACAAAAAACTCTGAAAAATCATAAATTAACTAATAAAACCCCTTGCTTTTCATGTGACAATTGACATTGCTAGATTAATGGAAATTTAAAATTACTTAGCAGAGGCAGTGGCCAGTGGGTTCCTAAGAACTAAGATCACAGAGTCACCACGCAGGAACATTTTTGAGATGAATTTATCTTTGTTTACAGCTTTACCCTGAAACAAAGAAATAAAGTCTTAATGAGGTTTACTTTTCGAGCACCACAATGAAGCTACATTGCTGTGTCCTGCACACTAATTTAAATTTTATGTTGACTATACTATAGACATTGCTCTCTAGCATTTGTCAAGAATAGGTAACCTTAGCATAGAAAAAATTAAATGTCAAAATAAACTACACTTTTGCACTCATTTTGTATGACCATGTTTATGAAATGGATAGCATATTCACTTTAAGACCTGGCAATCCTATTTCATTTTATTTCTGGACAGATATTTCAAACAATAAATTTGAATTATTAACTTTGCATGGGTTTGCGTAAGCTTATTTGGCATTCACATAACAGGAGAAATCCTTGTACTTGTACAAAAAGTAGCTTAGAGCCAATCACCTTTAAATTTATGGCATGTTCAGAAGTCTAAATAAAATGATCATTGCTCTCCTCTATCTGTTACATCTAGTAAAGATGTAACAAATTACTAACTATGATTTTATATTCAAGTCCTACTAAGCATAGATCAAGAAACAGTAAAAGTTTAAGTAAGGTAAAATTAAAATATACATGGAGTCAGGAAACTCGCGAAGGCCCAAGGTTAGTAAAACATACAGCAACAACAAACAAAACATAACCTATTTTACCTAACCCAATTTCTTAACGATCCAAAACTGTACAAAGATTTCAACAAAGATAACGCAATACCTTCTTTCCTTTGCCTATTCTGGGTACTTCAGTCCACATTTCTTTCACATTCTCTAGAACCATGTTGCAATGCCGGTCAAAAGCCTTCACGCGACCGAGAAGTTTTTTGTTGTTTCGGCAATTAATGAGCACTTGCGTGTTGTTCTTGACGGACTGAGTAAGAACCGAAAGAGGTCCTGTACTGAATTCTTCTTCTTCGATCTTGGATAACTCTTCAAGAGTCATTTCTGAACGTGGCTTGGATGTGGATGCCCTAAAACATTTTGAAAGTTACGACGTTTTAGAAACTCATATTATAGCATGTGATTGTTTCTTATCGTTACTATACTTACATTATGAGTTTTTGTACTATTTATTCTAAGTTTAGACAGGAAATATGTGCAAAATATGCAAAAAACAAGCGCGAAGATCAATAGAGGAAGAAGACGCCGACCAATGCTAAATCGAATTGTCAATAAATTGATTGACATTGACATCACAGTTAAAATGACAATGACAGCCAAGTAATATTATCATCTTTTTTAAATAAACTCAATGAGAATAATATAGCCAGCATCAAGATACGTTAAAGTTAATAGAAAAGATCAAGTTAAAGACATCATTTTACGTACATAGTACACGAGAATACCAAATCACCCAAATAATTAACAATAATATAGTTTTCCTAAAAAAATATACAGTCAAAATGAGCTTAAGAACAACGTTCCCGTTAGAAAAATCAGAATAATTGTTGAATAATCTAAGACCTTTTGTTTTATTGTTTTAGGTAGTGTTGTGCGTGGTCATTTCGTTAAACCGTTGGTTTAACCCTCAGGATATATCAGTTCTACCCACTAAGGTTCTAAATTATCGATAAGTAGTAAATTAAGAGCCCAATTACCAGAATCTATCTATTTTTGTGTATTTTAAAGTTTTCTCACGTTCGCGGGAAAAAAAAGCATCTTCGTCTTGGCGATATTCACTGTAAAACTAGAGATTTTTCAAGTCTTGATGTGTTATACTAGTGGATTGTTAACTATTAACATCTTAGTTATAAGCACGAGTGGGGACCAGTGATATAATGACGGAATAACGTGATTTTCGTATTGGAAAAATCTTTACTGACCCCAGTAAAGATAGAATTCTTTTTTCTAGACGCGACAAATAACTAGAACCAATATGGTGGAATCGTCCCTTTCATTCTCACGAGTAGTTTGTTAAGTGCGAACAGTACAACACGTCTCGTGCTAGTTGTTTGCCGCGTACTATTACATGACGCGACTTCAACGACAATATTTTAACTGAAGGCAAACGGTATGGCCACATTAGCTTTATCTTGTAAAATGGGCAAAATAAAAAAATAAAATTTATGTCTATGGTCGGAAAATCCTTCATTCATTTACTTTTGGATTGGGTGGGATTCCCGCCGAATCCCACGTACTTAGTTAATGTAAATTCAGTTGCTGTTTGCAAAACGGAACAGCCTTAGTGAATCGGAGTAATTAAGGTTGTAAGACTGTGATTGGTTTTATGTTTAGCGAAGGTTTGTTTATTGTAAATTTTTTGTAGTCAATTGTGGTTTCATTATTTCTGATATACAAGGAAAATTTTTACAAAGAATACAAACTTCTCTCTGTAGCGTTGGATGCTATTCTATTATTCCCCTGTCTGTGGCTCAAGTAGTATCGCTCGACGAAACTAGAGGTTATGGTATGCATGTAGCATGTTATTGTATTGCATGTAGAATATAAACTAGTTTCAAACTGAACCCCCATTTGACCCTTAAGGGTTAATTCCTTTCTTAGTAAATCTTACCACCTATACTAAATGTACCCTCCAAAATGTATATGCCTATGTCTGAACAGAGGAATATAAATTTTTATCACAATCAATGTTGACAGGTCTGACGACGGTCTGACTGATGTCAGATTGTGACCTGGTCCTGTCAGTCAGTCAGTTTATGTATTGATGTAGAAAAATCTAGTCCTACTTTTTAAAATCAATGGCAGCATGATCAATGCAACACATGCATCATCATATTATGATCTAACTGCAAATTTTTTGTAATAGGTAATGAGAACAAAACTTACTTTAGGTGAATTATTTCAGATGCATTTCCTCTCTAAACTTCACAACAACTCAATCCTGACTGGTGCTGTGGACAGTTACTGCTTAGTTTGTGAGAACTATCTGAGGTCAGAGGATGAAGCTTATATACACACAGGGAAGCCTGTACATAAGAAAAACTTGGACATGGCTGTTCGAGTGGAAAAGTTCTCGGAAGATTGGATAGTCAAGGTTATTTTTGTAGATTAAAATTTATTAATGTATGGAGTATGTAAAATTAAGTATGATCCATGTTTAAACAACATAATTAAGTTATGGTGTACTAATGATCAAAATACAATATAAATGCGTCATATTGTATTTACAATCAATATTAAGTTTTTTACTAAAATGGTCTTTATTTAATTTAGTAGTTATTTTATGAACTTTAATTTTACAGTTATTTTAAATACTTAAACAGTTATTTTATTCACTAATAGGTAAAAAAAGGTTACTACTGCCCATTCTGCAATATCCTTCTTTCAACAACCACAAAGGTTAGCATTCATATTGTAGATGCCAATCATCGAGACAATAAGAAAGTTAAATTGCTAAGGCGAGATGATGGCTGCATAACATATGGCGAAGTGGCTATAACTCCGGAGTCTTGGCACGGGATAATGGACACTACTTGTATAATATGCAACTTTGAGTTTGATAAAGACGAGAGGCATGAAATGGATAATGCACATGTCCTTAAACTCATACAGAGCAGATGTGAATTTGGTGAAGAGTATGTGTACAGAACGGTGGGTTGAAAATATTATTTTATCAGCATAGTTTTCACAGGTGGAAATAATATGGATTGTTTTTTAATCAATTAGTTAACTACTATTCCAATGGTTTTTTTTATTCTGGATCTTATATACACGTCATTATGAATAAGTTTATTTCTAGAGTTATTGAATTCTACAATAGCAATAAGTTCATAGGTCAATACAATGGACATTTAATCATGGCAAATACAAATTGATAGACGAACACTTTATTGAACACATACAAAACATTGCAATAATAAAATATAAAGAATGATGTCCAGATTTAACCTGTCAGTTAGTGAAAACTGTAGTTATTTGTCCAGTTGCAATCTGTAAAAATATGTAATTAAAAAACGTTTGACACTCATAGCTCACCACTAGCATTTCTCCTGTGTCAGGGATGCCATGCAATATTCATAAACTAATACACACTTTAGAATATTCCAGCTGTAGACTCGTGATGATAATAGGCTGGTTACAATTAAAATGAATTACAGGATTCTTTGTTGTGCCCACTATACTACATCAGAGCATAAATATTGTTGCATATAATACGACCAGTTTTTTTTAATGAGTATATACATAGTTAAAAATATTTTAATTTAACACTTTCACAGTCCACCTTACAAAAACAAAATCTAGTCCCTCGAGTCCACTCCAATATTCCATATCTAAAATAGTCATAGTCATGGATCCTTTCGGATACATAGACTCCACGGTAGCCCTGTTTTCGTATCCATGTGGATACCGTGGACTGTGAAAGTGTTAAATGTGTAGTTTTTAATTTCCTTATTTGTATTTCAGGTTGATGAAGACTCATTTTTCTGTTTAATTTGTGGAGGTGTATATTCCATCATTGATAAGCTCGATCACCATTTAAATAACGAGCATATAAAACACTACAGATCATTAAAGGAGTTCAAAAAAAACCTTCCACAAATTCTTCAAGTACAGGATAATAAAAGTGAAGTGATGCAAGCTGAGATAAATATGAACAAGAATACAGCTACAAAGGCACAAACAATTAGTAAACCAGTTTCTGATAAGACTGAAAATGTAGATTTACATAAGACTGAAAATATACATACTAAAAAGAATGAAAAAGTTACAAAGAAGTATGATAAAGAGGATAGTAAAAATATAAAACAAGAAACAGAAACATTTCAAGATAAGGAATCTGTTAACAAAGGAATGCAAAATAAAACTGCTAATAACAAGAATCCTATTTCAACTAAACAGTATACAATTGAGGTGGCTACCAAAATTCCTGATGAAAAAAAAGTTACTGAGAAGCTGAATCAGAAGAAAGCTGCAAAAGTAGCCAATGGTTTAACAGTTGTTAATGGGAAAACCGAAAGCCAGTCTAATGAGAAGCAAGATACGGAATTTTCTAGTGTTTTGGATAGAGTGGATGAGTTCCAAAAGAAAGGCATCAATATTGACTTTACTTATGAGAAAGCCCGATGCAAACGATGCAACGAGAATATCGTATTCAAGAGCTCAGCTATTGAAAAACATATCCAACAACATACTGCCAAACCAAAAGCTGACAATAACACACAACGGAAGGCAGATAAAACAAAGAAAGCAGACAATTTAAATTCAAAAAAATCAAAAAAGCTACCACCCAACCTTGAAAAGCCATTAAAAAAAGTGGATGATAACAACATCTATCCAAAGGAAGATTTTGGTTTATTTGCTAAGGAAAACCAAATAGCTATTTTACCAAACGAAGCTTACTGTCTACATTGCAAAATTAGCATCAGTTTAGGTTTGGAACAAATGATTGCTCATGTAGGCTTAACCTCTCACAAAGAGAATGTATCCAAAGATAATGGATCACCTTTAGGAAACAAAACTCCAAGTATAAATCACATGGAGTCTATTGTTTGTTTGAAGATAAATCTAGACCACGATATTGTTGTCAACGATAAGTATTTTCTGAGACTGAATAGCTTTCACTGCATTGTTCCAATAGATGAAAGGTACAGGTGTATGCTTTGCGAAGTTGATTTCATGAAATCAAGCACAACTTTGGCGGAGCATGTAAGCAATTCAAATCACAAAAACAAGCTAAGTCTTTGCTTGGTTGTGAGTAGTTTGTCGGAGGAGTATGTTCGAGAGGTGAGTGTGTAATTTAAAAAGATAACTTTTTAAATAGTGTTGTTTTCATCTTTTCAAACTACCTTTAAAAAGGAGGAGGTATTCAATTGACATAATTTCATTATTGAAAACTTGTATTTATGTTAAGTATGTACAATAATATATTTTTTTATTGGTGGTATCTGACAGTCTTAACATAAATAAGAGGAATTGTTTTATCAGGTTTCTGTAATGACAGATGTCTTCTGTGAACCATACCAAAAAAAAACAACTAAAATGTAGATAATTAATGACATCATTATTTACGAGCTTTTGACGAGAATAATATTATATTACATCATATCTTTTATTATTTTTTAAGAACGGGACTTGTATATTATACCTTTTATTATTTTTTGTCCAGACAACTGATCCGAAAACCATTTACAGATAAACTCGGGCGTGTATCACTGTGGTTACTGCAACGAGGTCTATTACGACTGGTTAGAGATGGAGGAAAAGCATCTTACTAGTGCGACTCATAGGTACGCCAGGCGCATTGCAAAATGGGACCTCGATCGAAGCCGTCCGGTGCTAAGAAACTGTGAATTGGTGGAAGTTAGGAGTATGCCGACTATCAACTAGTGTAGCCACAGAACAAGTAAGGCGTAGGACAGCTTAGTGATCTTTCATAATGAACACTTGTCTCGAGAATCTGTCAACGGATGGCGCTATATGACCTTAAGAAACGGTAACTCGCACATTTTTTAAAAATTATATCTGAAGGTAATACATTTATGTGATGTTTTGTCTTTTTGAACACAAATTGTGATTGTGATGCAAACGTAAATTATTAGTAATTATTGCGTAAATTTAGATCTTCTTTAAAATAGCTTTGGTATATACAAATTAGTAGTGTGCATCTAAATTTGTATGTTGTCTAAAAGGACTATTTTCGTTCTAGTTTATCGTAAGAAAGTTCCTTTTAATTTTAATGAAACTTTTTTACCTATATGTGACAACCACATTATTTATATTTAAAAGCATGATATTACCACGAATTTCTTTCCCGTCTCGCTCGCACGTTTTATTTTGTATGTATATTATAACTAATTTCAAGCTGCGACAGAGATGTCATTATGTGTCGAACTGTATTGGCATCTGGTCTCTGCTCTCTTTGTTTAGTTTTTGTTTTTCATACAACCCGGTCACAATATCTGTGCACGTGAGCTCGTGACGTCATATCGGCGGTGTGGGTACGGTGTGCTAACCGTACTGTCGCACCGGGGAGTGCGCGGAGAGGTGACAGGCAAAGCGGGAGAGGCGCCGCATTCCAGCGAGGTGTACAGATATTCTGACCGGGTTATATAGACGGAGTGGCTCGCCTTAGTGATATAGTTCTTAATTGTTGGGAAGACCTCTGACCCTCTGAAGGACGTCACACTCCTATACTCGGTATCTTAATGTCCATATATTTTATAATCACCATTCGGGTTTTCCGGATGAAGTAGAGTCACCTCTCTACGACCTGATAACAGTTGACATCATTTCAAAATGTTTGACCACTCTTTTTATTACGACAATGGAAAGATAAATATAAAATAACGTATCTCTATTATTTCATTTTACTCAGAATGTAATAATTACGTTTTAAGAGATTTTTGAAGTTCCGATTAATGTAGTTCTCATCAAAAGCTCGCAACAATATGATGTCATTAATTAATAATAAATCAAGTATCTGTAATTTTGTTGTTTCTCATGCATCATTCCATTAAGGTAATAAAAATGTGGAGTCAACAATTTTGAAATGTTGTCAATTGTAGTCCTTCAAGCACCCTTAAATTTATTGACATTATGGCGAATTGCTTCAAGAATATAGCCATCATATTCAATTTATCTATACGAGTAACTTATTTAATTACTTTTACCTTAAGTGGATATCGCTCATTTGGTGCAACAATGGCGTAATTACACTTTAAGAATTTTTAAAGGAGATCCAATCAAAGATTTGTATTCGAGGTATGGCATTTTGGGGAGACTTATTATATTCCGAGTCATTTTTAAAAGAAGTTTAATTTGTGTTGTTTCTATTACAGTCCCAATCTTTTCTGTACATTATATATTACCTAAATTATAGGCATAAATAAAATGAGGTGTATGTAAATATGTCAATGTTTCTTCAGAATTCAGTTTAAGAAATAATGCGTGCGCTTAGTGGATTTTGCAGTTGTGACAAAATAAAACTAATTAGATTAAAAAATCAAATTCTACATTTATTTATGTATTTTTAAAATCAGTTCAAAACCAGGAGGTAATTTTTATTTACTAGGTACTTAATTAAATATTTAAAAAAGGAAACATCTTACAAAAACAACTAAATTTTTAATAATTAAAATCACAATTTGTAGGACATACCTAATGGCACAAAAATCACATTTATTTGCTAACCTACTTATGTCTTCTACTAATAATCTACTATTAAACGTATAATATTAATTTATAGAACGAAAATAAATAAAAAATACTTTCGTAAAAGGCGGAGTAATACCGAGGAATAATATTTTTCTGTAAAAGCTCTTTTAAATCATTTTTCTTGTTGGCAGGAATGTCTTTTTTTGAATTATATGCCGGAGTCACATTAATATCACGTATATCTTTAGTTATTCTTTGACTTGTAGATCTTTGGCTCTTTTTTTTTATTTCAGCTTCAGTCCAGTTATCTTCATACTTAACTTTATACTTGTATACTGCATCATTATCTTTTCTGAATTCAATCGCCTTTATATCCGAAGTCTTTATCGTATTCCCTTCCACATCTTTGGCAGTGTTGAGTTCAATTTCGTCCGTTAATTTTTTCACATCATAGAAATCATCGAAATTTTGTTCCTCAACAATATATTGGTTACCTTTTTTCTTTGCAGATCTTATTATTTGTACATACTGATCTGGCACGTAAATAGCACCAGATTTTTTAGCTTTTTTTATTGCCTTTTCAATTATGGAGTGAGCTGTATCCCCTTCGTTTTGAGTATGGCCTCTAATTAAAAATTTATGTGTAATTTTATTGATTGCAAGAGTTTTGACTGCATACAAATACATAGAAAATATGAATCTGAAAAATAAAACCACATATTAAACAAGACACCCATTACTACTGCATTGTTCGTAATAATAAATATAATACGAACCTGTTCTTTTGTTGACCACCACAATTGTCTGTATAAAATGTGATGTTACTGCCAGGGTGATTAACAGCTACTTGTTGTAGGTATTTCAGAATACATGAACCAATTTCCATTGCTCCTCTACCTCCCATAGCTTCATGCCAAAAGTAACAATAAGTTTGGTCTTCTTTCATATCTGTTACCTATAAAACAAGAATGTTATTAAACTCGTTGCGAAGTATAAAGTAATATTATTGAATTATAGCAGGTACATACTGTCAAGTTGAAGCAGTTCAATTTTGATTTATAATAAAAAGATGACGACTCGCCAACTGGCACCGGCATAACTGCTTGAAGATCATAAATTGCGACTATCTCATTACTGTCCCTATTTCTACTTAATTCTATGTCAGTTTTCTTTTCCATTCGACTAAGTAGTTTCTGCCGGCAATGTTCTGTGTAGTTAGGTTCTAGATTTTCTTTGTCCTCTCCAACAGCATTTTTATATTGTTCACAGACATCACATTGGTCTTTTTTTGGTGTAAAAAAAGAAATATTAAATTCAGTATTGAATATGCGAAAGTATGAATCGTAAGTTGCAGCCTCTTTGTTTTCTGATTCTCTTAATCTCTTATAGTCACGATGCAGATCAGCAATACTTAAGCCGCCATCAATAAATTCTCTACTGGTGTTAGCACGGAGATAGTGACTCTCAATTCTACTTATTGAATTAATATGAATTCGAACAGACTCTTGTACTTCAGAACAGGTTTTTTTATGATTTTCATGACGACCGCGTTTGTCAATTGGTGCTACTCCTTTGGAATTATTATTGGTCTTTGCTTCAATTACTGTACGTAAAGTACGTTCAGAAATGCCCAAGGTATTCAACAAAAATAATTTGCATACTCTGACACTCACACCACTAGATATCAAAGAATAGTAAGTATTTGGTTTTCTGTTTTTTTCTACATTAGTTTTCAGACGTCTTTGTGCCAATTGTAGTACAGTTATTGTAGAATTCAAAAAATCACGCTGTCTTTGAAGCGAAGCTAAATCCCAATACATTTTGAAAATCTCATGTCTTTGGTCCTCTGAAATATGGTCCGAACATTTATATTTGCATTTGTTAGAACAAGGGGGCTTCATCTCTTTTGCCGAAATGATCTTGCCCGTCCGAGAAATATATTCCTGACCTGAATTCTTCAATTGAGCACGTTTGTTTTTCTTCCAAGACGATGGGTTTCTTTGCCTTTTTTTTGTTTTCATAGGAGGGGATTCTCGGTTTAGATCCATGTTATTAGGTTCATTGTTTTGAATACTATTGATAGGTGAAATTTCAGCTGATGAATCCTGAAAATTGTTAATGTTTACAGCATTGGAACGGTTTTCTACATTTGAAATCAATGGTTGATTCTGCGACAAAATTGAATCACTGTTTCGTGTAGAGGTGTTCCCAGAAGATGAAGAACTTGATGATGAGGAAGAGCTCGATGACGAGCTGGAAGACGATGAAGAGCTGGAAGAAGAACTGGATGTCGATCTGTGCCTTCTTTCTATTATTGGGCGTTTTGATTTTTCAGGGCGGTATTCATCTCCACTGTCATCTGGAGAAAAATCTTCTTCCTTTTCCTGCATTTCCGGTATACTACAAATTGGTGGATCGGGAGTTTTGTCAACACAACATGGTGAAATAGGAGGCACATTCTGTTCTGGCGTATTATTGGTTTTAATTAATTTATTTTTCGGGTCTGTATTATGTTTTGATTTTTCAGGGCGGTATTCATCTCCACTGTCATCTGGAAAAAAATCTTCTTCCTTTTCATGCATTTCCGGTATACTACAAATTGGTGGATCGGGAGTTTTGTCAACACAACATGGTGAAATAGGAGGCACATTCTGTTCTGGCGTATTATTGATTTTAATTAATTTATTTTTCGGTTCTGTATTATGTTTTGATTTTTCAGGGCGGTATTCATCTCCACTGTCATCTGGAGAAAAATCTTCTTCCTTTTCCTGCATTTCCGGTATACTACAAATTGGGGGATCGGGAGTTTTGTCAACACAACATGGTGAAATAGGAGGCACATTCTGTTCTGGCGTATTATTGATTTTAATTAATTTATTTTTCGGTTCTGTATTATGAATATATGTAACAATGATATTTAAGTGGGTTTTAAAAAGTAAAATAATAATCCTGTAACGTAATGTCCCACTGCTGGGTAAAGGTCGTCGCATAGAATATATTTTTACAGTGAGGACGTGAATATACGATATATTTTTATATAATTTTAACAAGACGTATTCTCTTATCATAGGGAAATAAGCAGGCAAAAATCGAGGGCACAACTAATATCAGAATAAATGTTAATTTACATACTAAGTACTTACCATCATTACATCGTTTAATAGCATCGTTTTTTGCAAATGGGGGCACTTTTCTCTCTAATGTGCAATAATTCACCAATCTTCTTGCACGGTTATCCATCGTGCGTGAATTATAATTAGATTGTTATCTGAAACTTTAGGTGAGATTAAATACATCAATTCGATAAGTATCATTATAAAGCCCATAGAACTATTTATTTACTTCAATATGTCTACGGGTATTATAATGATATGAATATGATCAAACACACAATGACACATTTGTCTATGTACAAAATACATAAGTTCATTAATTGCAGCAACAACGACCTCATTACACAATTTTGACATCGTTTTTAATGTTTAATAATTAATCTGGAGAAAAAACGACGTAATTACTTTATTGTTTGTCATTAAACAATAAATAAATATTATTTGGAACTACAATGACATATTTACACAATCATGTCGTTGTTTCACCAAAAAAATGGCTTACTTTGACAAAAAATGACGTAATTACACAACTACGTCATTGTATCTCTAAAAAGATGCTAAATTTTGGTGCGACAACGGCGTAATTGACAATTACGCCATTGTTGCACCAATTTATATCAGTTTAAATGTCATAATTACCTTAACGACGTTGTAGCTCCCAAACACAACCACACTCAGCGGGGGCCCCGCGCAACTGGCCGTCCGGACGATGTAGCATCAGAAATGGCGCCATTTCGTTCAATTCAACAATGACACTCGCGCCATCTAGCGGCAAATACCCAAAATAGCAATTCGGTCGATGTTTCTCCGGGTGTAAATAGAATTTTCGCACGTAATGACATAATTAAACGTATTTAAAAAAAATATGTAATTACGACATTGTTGCACCAAATGAGCGATATGATCTTATTGAATATGATATATCATTTTGGGTACTTAGTTCTTTGATTTGTATTTGTGCCTACATTAAATATTGTTGTTATTTAACGTCACTAAGTGATTCATTAGTAAGTACAAAGTGGTTTAGTGAACTGTTGCTTAATATAAGATTATTATTATTATTCTGATGATTAAATAATTTGTGAATATGTTTTTGTTTTCTTATTAGAATGTGTAACCAAAGAGTTACAGTACATAGCCTATAGGTACGTGGAGTTTATGTCCGATCCATAGACTACACGGCCTGGCGATTTAGTATCCTACTTCCTACTATTCCTACTTACTAATATTATAAACGCGAAACTTTGTAAGAGTATGTGGATGTGTGTTTGTTACTCTTTCACGCAAAACTGCGGAAGCGATTTGGATGAAATTTGGTACAGAGATAGATCCTGGATTAACACATAGGCTACTTTTTATCCTACTTTAACACAGTAACAACACAGCAATAGTCCGTACAACGTAGCATAATAGTCCGCGCGCGAGCTCTGAGGCATGTACTGCCCGCGCCCGACCGTCGCTTCATACCCCGCACACTCCCATGCATCTTATTCAGGTAGTTAACGTTATGTTGACGCAATACCTACGTATTCTGATGATGCAGAATAAAAGCGTTTCGTGCCACGAGACGATATATAATTTAACATTACCTTGGTGAAAACCGTTCCACGTAGGTTATGTACGGCCCAGGGCCCTTATTCACTATGATCGCGTAGGAATTACGTGGACATAAATCATGCAGTGACACGGAACGCGGTCTTTTTGCTTCATCAGAATAAAGTATTACGTAAATATAACTAACGTTAAACACGTCACCTGTTTTCACAAAAAAAAAAAACTCGTTCGTTTGAGAATAAGGCCCCAGTGCTAGCGTAGAACTTTACGTTAAAGTATGTAAAAAACAATCTCTCGAGTCCCGAGTGTTTTTATAGTTTCCTTGTGAGCTGTTGAGGAGCTTGTCCAAGGAATATAGGTACCTACGTAAATGGGTACTACCTAGGTACTCGTGAAATTAACAATTAGGTATATCAATGAGTAATAAGTCGTATTGTTTTAAAGAAACTAATGGGTAAATCTAAACATGTTATCAGCAAGAAAACTGAAGTGGCAAAAGTGTGTCCTTACACGGTTATTATATTCATTAATTAGTATTATACTCACTTTTAGAATATAACACAGAATGTTTAGTACTTACTTCAAATTTATTTTTGATATAATATTTTAAATTATACAAAAAAATAGCCTATTTTTGTGCTAATAATATTATAAACGTTAAAAGAAAGTATTCGACTTATTAGAATAAAATTTTTGACTGTTAAGAAAAACAATATAATTATATATGTGTGATAGTGTAACCCAACGCCGAATAAAATGTATTTTATTTGTAATTTGCTATTAATGTTAATTCTACTGTCTATTACTAAGAATAAAGTTGACGCGCACGGACGTTGTAAGTTATGGGTTTTTTTATTATAATAGCTGAGGTCCACGGTGTTACCCGTGGAACTTCATTTTTTATAGCTTATTTATGCTACTCCGTGATAAGGATCAGAACGGCGAACATCGTCAGCATATTTTTATCGTTGTTCGTAATGATTAGTACAGTGATCCCTTTTTGGGTTGGACTACTGCCATTACTCCGGCAAGGTGCGAGGTAAGCCTCAGTCGTGGGTGGCGGTGTCCACCTGCCACGGCATACATGGCGCCATCTTCGACGGAGAGAAGACTAGGAATATCGAACTATTGGAAGGTGAGAAGGAAAGCCTTCCTAATTTAACAACAGCGGGCCCTCAATTTTCGGCCTAGACCTACTCGTTTTGAGATCCGGCAGTTTCGGGCTCCATTTCGTCTGCAAGTCTATAATCTATAGTATACATAAAGGAGAAAGGATTTTTCCTATAGGAATCAACGTAGTGCCTTAACAGCAGACATTAAATTTGTAAAAGAGGATTATTTAAATTACACTTATTGTTGAACTAGGCTAACTACTAATTAACGATTACAAAACTAAGTAACAGTATAAGATTCGCTTTATTAGCTTCATTGGATTTAGCTTTACTTTCATACTCGTAATAAAGAAAACAATTGGCAATGCCGAGCACAAACAAGCCGTGCCAGGTTTTCTGTAGTTAGGTAATTGTACCAAAACCTGTTAATATTTGACAATACTCAGTATTTTTTTTTATAATAAGCTTCCAAAAAAGTTTGCAAAGCGCCTTAAGATATATGGATGACTTATGCTACACGCGTGTAGCATAGCATAAGTTAGTATCTTGTGTTTTTTTTTATGACAAATAAACCATATTATACTATTTTCGATTCCCTACCTACTCCAGCGGGGAAAAGTGTGACTAATAAAGTTTCTATTGTTAGTATTTATAATTATTTTTCCTTGACTGTATAAGTATATGTTTGTTATGTCAGTGTATACCTATGTGTACCTACCTACAATATCGTAACAAGGTAGCGACTTAGTAATTTCGTTTAAATGAAAGTAAGTCAATTATAGCCCTTGTATGAGTTTTGTTCACTTACCAAAAGTACGGTGGACTTCAGATTGTCAAAGAAAAAGACAATGAACCCATTTGAGTTCCATCATTTTGGCGATGATATATGGATCTCAGGTTATAGTTATGTAAGTCGATATTTCACGGAGCCCTAGGGCCCAAACTTCTGAGGTTAGGCGTGAAAGAGGTGAAACCAAGAGCAAGCAGTGGCTTCGATATTTGACAGTTTGCAGCTTCAACGCAGTCTTGTTTCACCTTTATCATGCCAAAAGTAACCTATACCCCTATAGGTTAGTAGGAACGATTTGAAAATCTTTTATGAAAGGGCTTACTTTCCAGTTGCTTTCATATATATTTCATCGAAATTAGTCCAGTACCTACATAAGTTTATAAATCAACATAACTGAAAATTTTCTAGAATAGATAACGAGAAATAATATCTGTTCAAACGGCAATAATATATTTGTCCGTGGTATTTGCATTTTGGTGACAAAATTTTCAGTCTCATGGCTTGAAGAGATGCGTCCTTGAGTTTTATTTTTAGTAGATTGGTCCTTATAAGTTACTGTTATGATATACTTAGGTATTATTAGATAGGTAAACGTGTCACAAATTCAAGTTTTCATCTGTCCCTTTCTATCCTATTGAGATCGTCTCGCGTCAATGCATGGCAAAAAACGCCAGTATATTTTCAGCAGAAGTCAAGTTTATGAGTTTTCGATTATAAATTAATGAAGAGCGTTCTAACGTTTGGGCGCTGCGCAAGTTTAGGTATTTTACGCTCCGAGAAAGTCGGCGAACTACCAACCGATATCTTTATTCGGAGCTTCCCACTCGCCCGCACCAGAGAGCTGCGAATGTGACTACTAAAACGATCTTAATCCATACTATGTATTATTGACCGAACGAGCGAAGCATCTTTGCTTCTAGACTAGCAAAATATTATGTTGTCTGTCTGTTTCGGAATATTTTAGTAGTAGGGATTTTTTGATTGGGCTTCTATTTCCCCCGGAAAGGGGTAGACCCACCACAAATCTATGTTATGAATGAACGAAGATTTTACCATTAATTAAAATTACATTGTTGTTTAGGCCACTGTACGGAGTTGCACCGAGTATCACTTGACTGGTACTTGAGCTGCATTTGAGTTGCACTTGAGCTGCGTTTGAGTTGCACTTGAGCTGCATTTGAGTTGCACCCGAGTTGTCCCTGAGTTATCCCTGTGTTGTTCCTGAGTTTTTCCTAAGTTGTCTCCGAGTTGTATCTGAGTTGCACTTGAGCTGCATTGAGTTGCAATTGAGTTGTCCCTGAGTTGTTCCTGAGTTTTCCCAGAGTTGTCTCTGAGTTGTTCCTGAGTTACACCTGTCTTGTCCCTGAGCTGTATTTGAGTTGTCCCTGAGTTGCCTGTTCCTGAGCTGTCCATAAGTTGTCCCTGAGTTGCACCTCAGTTGTGGTTGAACTGCATTTGAGTTGCCCCATAGTTGCACTTGAGCTGCATTTGAGTTGCACCTGAGTTGTACTTGAACTTCATTTGAGTTGCACTTGAGCTGCATTTGAGTTGCACTTGATTTGCACCTGAGTTGTCCCTGAGTTGTAAAAAGAATCATTAAATCCATCCAGGCATCTCTGATATAGGAAAAAGAATCAGATTCTGAAACCTCTTTTTTATCAAGTCGGTTAAAATGTAACAACCAAATTTGATAACCTCCTACGCACTAAAAAGAATCTCTAAAATCTATCCAGGCATCTCTGATATTGTTCGAGACGGCTAGAACATTCGCGAAGGATTACGCAATTCTTTCTGTTTAGGCATCGTAGCCGCAAGTGGGACCGTTTTATTTTTAGTTTCTCACCATTATCCTTTATTACTTTAAATGCCCATTATTTAACTAATGTGTTAGTATATTGTTATTTGTCATGCTTTGTTACTATTCACGCTTAATGTTTATTGTTTTATGGAAGGAAAACAACTTAGTTAAATCTCTTTCTCAAAAACATCATAAACCCATTGTCTGAAGTCCCGCAAGATGCAGCTACGATCCTATAGCCGTGAGAATAGAAAGTTACGCAATATTATTAGTTTTCGTACCTACTCTAACTCGCCATTGCTTGAATTGGCTATGTAGATTTTTATGTACTACAACTTTGTAAATAAATATGTGATATTCCCATATTTCATAGGTAGGTACGTTAGGCGTAATCCTTAAGTTAGTTGTAGGCACACGAGTTATGTACTTAGTTTAGTCTAGTTTAAGTTTATCAATAAATCATTCGTATCCCTGTGTTGTTATTCGAGTTCCAGCTTCAGGCACAAGGTTCGCTTCGATTAGGATATGAGGAATCTAGTTATAACGATATTAGATCCAAATACATGTCAGAAACCTATACGTACTTCTGGTCGGTTATATTGCCATCCCACTCGCACCATTGTACTTGCGGCCCCGTAACGGTGCCGAGCGCGGGGCGGGGTACTATTGCGAGAAACCGTAGAAGGGATTGCATAAATACGCACGTTAGCTGGCCGCACGGGGTGATAGCTGAATATTCTGACAGCGACAACAAGTACTCGAAACGATCTCTTCCTGCCTGCGAGCAGAATTCGAAGGCAACACAGTGACCCACGTCAGAACGCCAATTTAGTCTTTTCTTTGGCAATCCCAGTGCACGTGGACACCTCGGGTGCGGGAACTTTATGAAGTAAAATTACAGTCCACTATCGTGTTCCTCGCCCGTCATCGTCGTCCACAGATATAGGAAAAACAATCAAATTGTGTAACCCCAAGTCGGTTAAAATGTAACAAGCAACTTGATGATGATGAGTTAAAACATGAAAAATAAAGAATTCTCACAAAATATCAAATACGGTCAATGCAAGTGTATGTTGTTCTAGGTGCATGCTAGAACAACATAGCGCTACCAAGGCCAGCGACGTATACGACAGAAATGGTTACGAGAAAGCGCGCGGACGCATGTGTGTCCTCGACGAGCGCTCAAGCGCGACTGAGCGCAGTGAAATATATAGTACTTTTAAATAATTAAATAAAAAATAGATACAGCACATTGAAAAAAGATATGTATGTCTATATGTTCAGTACAAACCAAATAATACTTTGGTGAAAAGTTGCGTAGAAAAGGAAGAAAAACTTCGGAAATTTAAGGACATGTCTTAAGGCCTTTTTGGTTGAAAATTAAATTACAAAATATATTTTTTCTCAGTCTTTTGCGGCTTCTAGGGAATATATGAATCATGATAATCAAATCCCATGATATCTGTAAAGTGTTTTTTTTTTGGGGACTACATTCAATAAAATCTGCAAAATAGAGCTCGTAATTGAGGTCTATTTATATCAAGTAATAAGTCGTTGTGGTCAAGTTAAAGTCACATTTTGTACTCTAGTAAAGCGGTGGAGACTTAACTGGAGTTTCTATGAAGATTTCCCGCGAACACAAAAACCACGTTATTCCGTCACACAAACTCAATACTCAAATAATTTATTGCAAAAACATAAGGTAACGTCAACGTAACGTATGTTTTGCCATGGACAAGACATGCGTACAGACCTTAAATAACAATAAAGGTATGGTGCGGTGAGTGTCACATAAAACCCATTTTGGGTATCTTGTATTTTTATGTTTTGCCCTCACTTGTGCACATAAAGACATAAATGGTTACTAAATTACCAGTATTACTTACACACAATACTTAAAGATTAAGACAAAGACGACATTATTTCTGCGAACGCGAGAAAACTACCAAAAGAAGGTCAACGTTGAGATCCGTTTATTAGTAAGACGGATAGTGTCCTGTGTGTTCAAAATAAATGTATTTTTTATTTAGATGTGCCTCAATCAGAAATGTTTGTCGTTGAATATCTGACTCAGTCTGTCCCTCCGACTGCTCCGGACGAGGAATCTGTAACTCTGAAGGTAACACTTTTATAATTCAAATTATTTATTATATATTTTTTTAATATTTTTTTTCTTTTTATTTATTTTTTATTGGATTATGTTTGTCGTTTGACGACAGCGAGTTCAACGACTCTTAGGCGCTACGAGGTTCGACGGGTCAGCTAGTTTACTATAAGAATTACATTTAACCTAATAAATAGTTAATCTTAACAATTATAACCTTGCACAATTTATTGAATTAGAATAACTTATTAGGAATGTCCTATTCTGTAAGGTGTGCACGTGGTTGTGTGGCCTGCATTGGATAAACCTGTAAATATTATAGTAATCATGTATATTATGTTTTTCTATCACTGCGAAGACGGCTATGGCCCTCCGCTATGCGCGGTACTCGGACCGGGCGGCTCCATCGACTCGGGACCAATGTCTGATATGAAACGTAAGTAAATGCTTACTTACTTACTAAGAACTATTTATTTTGTAGCGAAAATGGTCGAGTGGTAAGTGGTCGATTGCCATGCAAGAGGACGAGCTTCGATCCCAAGAAATACGCAAAAAGAATCTGAGTCTATTGGTGAAGGAAAACATTGTGTGGAAATCATTGCAGGGGTGGTAGGGCTTTTTCTTAAGGTTAACAAATCAAGTTGATAAATCTGTCGCCAAACGCCAACGGTGTGTTCCGGCAGCATTTTTTGAGAGCCAGTGGTTTCCAGGCTAGGCATGTTTTATCTAGCTAGGACCATAGTGTCGGTGACTTCCGTGTTCGTGCGAGGTTGTGGTCAAGTGCCTAGAAGTTATGGATTAAAAAAATATATATTTCAAGTCTGCTACGACTTCAAATATAGAGGAGGTCATCAATCGTCGGAATCTTTAAAAAACTTTGTTTCTACCTCGATTCCGTAGCGACACCGGCTCCGATTTAGAAAATGTAGTTTTTTCCTTCAAAGAGTACATACACATTCTAGTTGGCCAAAATATATCTAGATTATTAGTGAAAACAAACTCTAAAAGGGTTTTGTATTTCTCAACCTTGACAAATATATTAAAATTTATTTATCCTTTTGCAGCGTATCGAATCTACATGATGGTGGTGCGGTCTTCGTCGGTACAATCTGTACAAATTAACTATAACAACAGTAAAGTCAAATTCAGAACTGTATCTAAGGAAGAAAAGGATGATCATGTGACAGTGGATGAGACTGCTAAATCTTCGTACGGCATAGGAGAACTGATGGCCATCAGTTTTTGGTCAACTGGCAAACAGACCAACACCCAGACCCGAACAAAGTCAATTCAAAGAATTACGATAAAAGACATTCTAGTTATAAAAAATGATGTTAGTTTAAAACCTGGAACATTTTTACATGCTGATAAACCCGCGTCTAGAAGAGATATGTTCAGAGGCAAACCAACAGTGGCACCTAAACCTAACCAGAGATCTTAGTGGTCGCGAACACAAATGAAAAGACTGATCTACCTGGGGTCCGATAGTAGAGAAGCCCAAGAAAGGATTTTGTGAACTACTCGAGCGTTCAGATTAATATATGGGAGACTGGCTGTACCCTGTGGTGTTACTCGCGTTAATTTAAGATAAAAAGTAGCTTATGTGTTTATCCAGGGTCTATGCTATTTCCGCACCAAAATTTATCCAAATCAGTATTTGCTTGAAAGATTTCCAAACATACATACACACATTCTTACAAACTTTCGCGCATATATCGCACTGCTTAATATTTCAGAATATATTAGAAAAACCTAAGATAAAAGAAAATAAAAAGAAAAATCTGTATTCTTGACTTAGTCAAGGCTTTTGACACTGTCTCCATTTTTATTATTTTAGCAAGACTTGAATCAATAGGAGTGCGTTAAGTTTCGATTGGAGTTTAGAATGGTTAAAAAGTTATCTGAAAGGCAGAACCCAAAGAATAAGGGTGAGTGATGTACTAAGCAGTGAGGCAATTTCAAAACATAAGGGGTAAAATTTAAGTACTTGCGGAGCTTATATATATATATTTATTGGCTGCCACACGTCAGCGGCCTTAATGTCAAGTTTATGTAAATCTAGTACGAGATGTGCCATTAAAATCTAGAGCATAACATACTGCTGAAATGCGTGACGAGTTTAACTTTATATTGACACAATACGCTATTCTGATAATGCAAATCGAGCGTATTTCGTACCAAAGCATGATATAACATGTCAATTTAGCTTGATGATTACAATTTCACGTGAATTCTCCGCGCTTAAAATAACGCGGTCGCGTTACGTGTTGAAACGTTCATAGTGAATAAGGGCCCAGTAATGGCATAGACCTTAACGTAAGAGTACGCTGATCGAGTCTCGTTTTCTAAAGTATCCTTGGAGCTTGTGCATGGATATAAGGATATGATATGAGTATAGTAACCCCCTTTCGGCTTAGTATACCCCTAGCCGATAACCCTGTATAGGAATACATATAGGTACCTACTACCTACATATTAAATACAATTAGGTGTATCAACGAGTAATAAGTCGTAATGTACTAAAGAACCTAATAGGGTAAACACAAACATGGTATCAGCAGGAAAAATGGTATGTCCATATATATATATATATATGTAGGGATATTATATTCATTAATTAGTATAACATTTACCATTAGAGCATAAACACTAAATAATTAGTCCTTCTTATTTTTTTTTAAATATTGTAATTTAAATTTAAAACAATCTATTTTTGCGCTTATAATGAAATTCAAAAGAAAGTATTTCACTAATTAGGGAAAAAACCTAACTGTTAAGAAAAACATTTTATTTATAAGTGAAGGTGCAAACCCAATGTGGAATAAAATGTATTTTATTTGTAGTTCGATATTAAAGTTAATTCTACTGTTTATTACTGAGGATACAGTTGAGGCTCACAGCCTAAGTAAGTTGTTTTATATTGTATTCTTTAGTATCTAGTATTATGGTTTTTTCTTAAATAAGTATAAAGCCCCCGATTTGTTGCACATAACTCAAGTTGCTTGCAACAAGACTTAAAATGCTTTGGCTCATTGTTACAAAAATTATATTATGTAAGTTAACTTATGCAATTTATTTTTTCTCTAATATTAGCAGATTCTACGGAAAACTTCGTTAATCGCATAATAGTGCAGCCGATTGTACATCATGCTCGAACTAAAAGAGAAATATTGTCGACTAGAGACATAGTAAGTATCTACTAATGTTTATATACTTGAACTTTAGTGAACCTAGCATGACCAATTATGTCCTAGGAAATGGCAAGATAAAAGTTATTAAAAAAAGTACTTCATTGCCGACTTCCATTACGGCAGGCGCCGATAGAACTTTTTCAGTTCTTTTGATTTAACAAACCTCTGAAACTCTATTTTGTTAAAATTATAACGATGGTCCCATCCCGTCTTCAGACGTATCCTATCCTAAAGAAGAGTTTTTAAATCGGTCCGGCCGTCTCATGAATTCAGGTGACAACCAATAAAAACCATCGAATTGAGTACCTCCATATATTTTGTGAAAAAATGTATTGGGTACTTATTTTAAATGATGCTTTGAGTCGCAATTAATGTGACTTGTACCTTTGAAGTAGGTACGTCTTTGGTAATTTAGCCAATTTTTAGCAGTCGAGGCTAGTCGCAGTCGGTGTGCGAACCTTCATTCTTCTTTTTTATGTTATCTAATACTACGTAAAAGATTCTATACTTTAAAAAAAATGAGAAAATTATGCAGATAGTTACAAAATTTAGCGCTTTTCGGTGTCACAACTCACGAGATGCACGTTTTTTTTGCTCCGCCTCTTGCTCTGAAATCCGAAAATCTTGCGAAGTTGATAGTTCATGTCGTTGACCACATCATTAATCGACTGTTACGCTAGTGACAGTTCCCCTAAGTGTTAGGCGTTACGAGGTTCGTCGCATCAGCTAGTTCTAAATATTTACGCTCTCCCAGAACGGCGGGCATCATAGTGAAGTGATGGTGTCAGTCCCGTTAGAGACAGAGCAGCTGGTGCTGGATCTGCATCTGAACGAACACCTGCTCACGGAGGGACACACGCTGTTCTACCAGCAGGGAGGAGACACTGTCAGACATACACCTACTAAAGAAGTGAGTCAAGATTATTTTTTTATTCTAGTTGATAACGCAACAGTCAGGGCGCTATATGAAAAGCTGAGTGAATATAGTTGGATCGGGAACGTTGTCGACATTTCATAATAATGTCGATCCACTATTTTAATAGTATATTTTAATAAGTGTTGGTATGAAGTATCATTCATTATGTTATGATAGTACTTGCCCACGGCTTCGTAGGCGTTGAATGTTTGGATGTATGTTTGTAACTCTTTCGATTTGATTCGAATAATATTTGGCACGGAGATAGCTTAGACCCTGGATTAACACAGAGGCTACTTTTTATCCCGTACCAACACTTTTCGAAATAAATCAGATTTTTCATACATATTTTTCGATGACCAATAAACTTTATAAGGTGTTTATAATGATGTGAATAATGACCCTCTTTTCGAAATTAGTACACTGCTAACCCGATGACTGTGTATAACAGTATGCTTACTATACTGAAATGTGTTTACCAGGAGTTGGACTATTGCCATTACTCCGGCAAGGTGCGAGGTAAGCCTCAGTCGTGGGTGGCGGTGTCCACCTGCCACGGCATACATGGCGCCATCTTCGACGGAGAGAAGACTAGGAATATCGAACCAGTGGGAGGTGAGAAGGAAAGCCTTAATTTAGCAACCGCCGTGTTCTAAATTTTTGGCATAGGCAAACTGAAATATTTGAATAAGCTTCCGTTTTATTTCTCAGAGCTATTACAAACAGTATTTGCAAATTATTATAATGTTTTTAGACCTTGGAATCCAATCGCCGCACTATTTATATGACCATAAGGGTCATAATCGTGAGTTCCACTGCGGTAATCATGAAGACATGTTCAATAACACTCAGCACAAACCTGATGTACTGAACACATATACCAACAACAGCAAGATACATCGAGTTACCAGGGTAAGTGCATAAGGAGTGCGCCCTGCACATTCCAAATTATCGCTGATGACCACCCGTAGTATACGAGAAGATTCCTTCCCTCTCTAGTTGTCATGTAGTATTTCATAATACGTTTTTCGATGTATATTAAAAATAAAAATAAAACTGCAATACATATATAGTCCAAGGATAAGCGAAACTACATCCATTCCAAAAAGGGCATGTCCAGTAGCGTCAGCCTAAAACTATAGTTGAAATCCCATCCATCGCTTTACAGCACAAAAGAGACACAGTTGTCCTGGAGCCGAGCGACGCCAACAACGAGTCCCGATACTTGGAGTTGGTTATTGTCGCAGACCACGCAGAGTTTCAGTCACACAACAACAGCGTGAAGGATACACATGCGTTCATTATACAACTCACCAACATACTCTTCGCTGTAAGTTACAAATATAATTAACTAACTATATGTAAATAACTGAACTGATAGATCGCCCGCGGGATACAGGTCTGCGGGAGGGGGCGGGGGGATATCGATGCACACGTAATTATTTAACCCGAGATAAATAATCGCCAGATAATGTTCGGTAGATGCAAGTTTTTTAAAATATTACCATTTATCTTTAGGTATCTCGCTAGGATTCAGGTAAATTATCAAAACTGTATTCGTTACCCTTATTTCAGATTTACGCTCCACTGAACATTTACATCTGTCTTGTGGGAGCAGTGGTGTGGAATGAGAAAGATGAAATAGAGTTAGACAAGGACGGAACTAAAACGCTCAGCAATTTCCGATATTATACAAATAAGAAACTTGTCGTGAACATTTCGAATGATAATGCACAGTTAATAACGTGGGTATTTACAATAAGTATTTCTTTTTATACAAAGTAGGTTGGTTTCTCGTAATATTTAAAGATGTGATACTTTAGTGTTACCGTTATATAGTGTGATACTGTATATATTCCCACACAGCTTGCAGAAGTCAGCCGCAAAATCTTTGCGTCTGCAGCTTCCTTAAGAAGACTGCGTAATTTTCTTCCGATTACGGCCAAAACTGCACTTGTGAAACTCCTTCTTCCCATATTGGATTACGCAGAAGCTTGCTATTTAGATTTAACCGAAGAGCAGTTCAACAAGCTTGAGCGTTTACAGAATTTTTGCATTAGGTTTGTATTTGGGTTACGCAAAATATGAGCACATCTCCGAATACCGTAAGAGGCTCAAATGGTTACCTATTCGTCTTCGCCGTGATTCTCATATTCTGTCTTTTCTTTATAAAATAATATTCATTTCCACCACTCCTTCGTATTTAAAAGATAATTTTGTCTTCGTGACTGCAACTCATTCTATTTCTTTAAGACCTTCACGAGATTTTCGCCTTATGCTGCCAGCTTCCACCTCAACCAACTCTTTTTTTCAAGCATCATTTACTGTGCAAGCTATCCTGCTATGGAACATGTTACCCCTGTCAATCAGGCAGGCTAAATCTCTATATATATTTAAAAATACATGTATGTATAGGTATATATTAATTATGTATATTTTAAATTATATCTTTTTTTCTTGTTTTTTTTTTGCGGTACAATATTTGTACTTGTATTTTTGCTATTGATGCACCACCGACGTGACTGTTCTCACTTAGTCCGATCTATCCCAAGGTTGCCTGGAATAAATTGCTTTATTCGATAAGGCCGCCAAATGTATTACTGATATTTTGTTCTTGCCTGTATCTTATTGTTTATTTTGTTTTTGGTGTGCAATAAAGATATATTGTATTGTATTGTATATTCATTGTAACCATTTGTCTGTAATGGTTTCTACTAACGGTGTTATTAATAAACGCGTCTTAACTTTAAACGTCTTTTATCTTGTTTTATCCGATGGAGAACGTCACGCGTCAAAACAAGACATAAGACGTTTTAAGTTTAGACGCGTTTATTAATAAGAGCGAAAGTATACAAAGTATTACTTGTAACATCAATGACAGGTACCAGTCAATGTTCCCTTCATAGGGGAGACATGGTGTGTGCACCACCACCTACGTACGTAGCAATGGTGCTGTGGTGCTACTGACCTCCACTATAATACTCTTGTAGATAGATTTGACGTATTGCTGTCACTCTCCCGTTGATAATATCTACAGATTAAAACTACGTAATGGTATTGGTTCCTGATTCTATGATTTACCGAGCGAACGAATCGTCTCTGCTTCGAGTCTGGCAAAATGTGTGTATGTCCGCAAGAAATTTCGTGCTCTCGTACAGGTCGTGGTTTCCAACAAATCTTGATGAAACTTGGTTTATGATGCCTGTAACGAACGTTATTCTTATGGCTTCTGCGTATTTTTTAGTCGTCGGGAATTTTTGATTGGGGGATTGTACCTATTTTTTATATACCTAATTAAATACTGTTTAGTAAAGACATGCTAAATAACATTACTTAGGATTCCTGAATATATTAAAAAAGACGGTTTAGTGGTTGTCACTTTTTTAACAAAGTCACAAAAAATATCGTGGTAGCGAGGTCGACAGCTCACTGAACTTCTAGTAATATTTAGCCCAAAGAGCGTTCGAAATCTGTAAAATAAACTCCTTTCTTGTTCTGAGTTCGAGCCAATATAGCACTTTTTTGCTCTTCGATATTTTCGAGATCTTCGATACACGACGATTTTGGTCACTAAGCGTCTACAGCAATCAAAAAGAACGGCTCTTTGTAAACGAAACTTTTTATTTAAGTTATTCTTAAGACAGCAATACAAATTCATAGAAGTCGCACACGCACGCGTCGCTTACATTACTATGTATTTGTTTTGCGGTTTTTTTCTGAGATTGTTGCTGAGAGTTCAAAGTCTTCTGGTATCGGAAGTATGCTTAGTCCTGAGTGCGAAGGGCTCTACTTGGACTACATGTTTATGATTTTAGGCGTCAAAAATTTATAAAAAATGCAGACGGTTGGGGTGGCGGCTATGTATGCAGCACTGGTGCGGGAGTGACTACGAGAAATGGCGACATCTTGTACCTAGCTCGTGTTATGGCGCACGAAATGGGACATAACTTTGGGTTAACACACGATATAAGTACGTACAATTTAAAAATAACTTTTAAACTCTGATAATTTTGATTAGTATATTTCGTATCTTCACAGATTATAAGGGAGAAGACTGTTTATGCAAAGACAGGAACTGCATAATGGGGATGAATTATATGGGAATGTCACATGTGCCGTGGTCACATTGCAGCGTGAAGTATATAAACCGGTTCATCAAGAGTTCGAACGGCTTTTGTTTGCTGTAAGTTACTTTCGGTTTAACAAATCAGGGATTACCACAGGGTGGACTACTGCAGTATACGCCGGCCTACAATCACCGGCGAACTTCTTAAACCAAAGTTTTTATTTGGAAAGGACGGGGCTCTTGGTTGAAGGCGGCTGTTACAGTTTGGCCAAACGCTTCCCAGTAAAAAAAACAGCTCACGCTGGGGAGGGAATTTAAAGTAAAAGTACATTGCAGCACTTCTCTTCTGATTCACGGTGATGGCCCACTTACGGAACCAATCACCTATAGAGCATTGGGCTCGTTGGAAGGCAATTAGCCAAATCTTGTGCCACCCTCGAACATTAAGGGGATATAGTGAGTAAATAGAGCGAGAATAGAGAGAGAGCTCTACCTCCAAGTGTCATTGGAAGAACTTGAACCAAGACTGCCCAGTAACGATTTTCAGTTCTCTTTGGGTGGATCATACGGTACGGGGCAGGGATTTGGGAAATCGCAAATCTCTCCACCACGGCGATTTAAGTTCAAGATGTTTGCCGAGTACATCACATACAATACACCACACTTACCCGACCTGTGTGTCGTCAACCAGAAGTTTAAATGCGCGAATTTACGATGTTTACTGGAGATTATAGAAATATGCTCATAATTATATGAAAAGTGCGTTAGCGCAATAGCTGCAGTTTTATGATAGCAGTCTTTACAGTTGTAAGAAAAGTTTTACTTATGTCACCAGCTTAGAATATACTAGACGAATTACTTAACTTCGATAATAATTAAGCCCTGACGAACGTTGGAGTGTTATAAGTTCGGTGTATCTGAGAGTGTCTATCTGCCTGTGGCATCGTAACTCCCGAACGAATGAACCGATTTCGATTTTATTTGAAAGGTGAAACAGTAGTGAAAAAATGTGCTATGTTTGACGAAATTCAGCCTCAGATGTTCGCCGCCACAATACGCCGGATTAGAGATACGTATTCTTTCTCACAATTTCCACGATATGGGTATCAAATGAAATGAAGGGGCTTGACTAGTATAATACTATAAACTATGATATTTTTCAAATAAATAATGCTTGCGGGGCGCTACTATATAATGGCGAATTAAGGCATTTTGTTTGTCTAGGGTTTTTGATTTTGTTAAAATTTAATCTTGTGTTTAGTGAAGTTTGCAAGAATTTAGAATATAAGGAACAGTATAGATGTTGTCTGTTATAGAAATAAACCAAAGCGTTTATTCGGTTTGCCAACCTGTGGCAACGGGTTCACGGAGCCGGGAGAACAGTGCGATTGCGGCATTTCTGTGGAGCGCATTGATAATAATACGCAATGCAATGCGTGCTGTAACCCTGACACTTGCATGCTGCGGAGCAATGCCTCGTGTGTCGCTGGAGCATGCTGTGACGTTACCGTAAGTACACTGCTGCATCACTGCCGGGAGTGGAACCTACCCATGCCATGCTTGCTGTAACCCTGACAATTGCATGCTTCGGAGCAATGCCTCGTGTGCCGCTGGAGAAAGCTGTGACGTTACCGTAAGTACACTGCTGCATCACTGCCGGGTGTGGAACCTACCCATGCCATGCGTGCTGTAACCCTGAGACTTGCATGCTTCGGAGCAATGCCTCGTGTGCCGCTAGAGCATGCTGCGACGTTACCGTAAGTACACTGCTGCATCACTGCCGGGAGTGGAACCTACCCATGCCATGCGTGCTGTAACCCTGACACTTGCATGCTCCGAAACAATGCCTCCTGTGCCGCTGGAGCATGCTGTGACGTTACTGTGATTACACTGCGGCATCACAGCCGGGAGTGGAGCCAACCCTGCAATGCGTGCTGCATGCTCTTAACTTACTGTAACTAAAATTTGGTAGACGGGATTGTAGATTGGACAAGAATTCCTATTTTTTTTATTGAACTTTGTATCTATGGCTTTCTTTTTATTTATATCGTTAAATTACATATTAGCTTACTGACTCAGTCGTTACCCGTGGTCCCGATGGGTCGACCCATAACCGGGCCATGGGTAATTTTTATTACGCGTAGTCCAGTGGCATTAGGGATTGTTCCCTGGACTTTGTCGATAACTATAAGGCAAATGAGATATTGACCCCCATTCGGGCAGGCCAAACTAAATAAACTAATCTAATAACGGTTCTAAAATTGTCGCCTCTTATTTGTTTCTATAAATGAGATAAAAGTGGATTTAATTTTAAAAAATATTAATTTAGTTAGTGCAACTTCGCGAATTGGGGTCAACGCGAGTGCAATTCGAGCTTTTAGTTATGGATTTTATTCGCGAGATAAGGTGTCGGATTATAGATGTAGAGTTTTGTGGTTCGTGGCCTACGCTCACTGCGCGCCTAGAAATGGGACGCTAGGTGAATTGGATATTAATATTGTACTGCTTTTGCTAGACTTGCAGTTACAAACCAGTAGGCGCAATATGTCGCTCGGCTGACCGTGACTGCGACCTGCCAGAGTACTGTTCCGGAAACTCTGAGAACTGTCCTGATGATGTTCACAAAATGGATTCCACGCCATGTTGCACTGGAGCTAATCAGGTAACATATACAAAGAAAAATTTGGTCTGTACAAGGTTACTGGCGATCAATTAGATCATTTTAAGAGTGACTTCGGATGGCCATTAGCATGTACTTTTGTGCTAGGGCTTATGAAAATTCGAAAGAAAAAAAATTGCTGTTAAGTACAAAAATATCACTAACGTGAGGCTAAATGTATGGTACGTCTGTTTTTTTAATTCAATAGACTTGTGGTTCGAACACCCTACATGTCGCTCTCTTCCTTTTAATATGCTTGAGGAGAGCGATGGCTGAAATGCGTCAATTTGTGAACAGGTGCTACTTGCGAAGGCCGGATTGGTTCCGATATACACGTTAAGCAGAATATTTAAATATATGAATGTATTTGGATTTCATTTAATTAGCTAAAAAAATAACGGATATTGGAGTCTGTGGAGTACCTATAAATATAAATAATAAGATAAACCTGACATGTATTCATTGTGTATGACAGGCGTACTGCATGCGAGGCGCTTGCCAATCTCACTCGGATCGATGCCGGCTACTGTGGGGCTCCACCGCGGTCTCGTCGCACCAAAAGTGTTACACCGTTAGAAACATTGATGAGGGATCGAAGTTAGTAATCGTTATATTAGAAAATCCGTCATTATTGAAATAGTAACAGAAATATGAATAATAATAATAATAGGGCGGTGATAAAACGGCACGTATTGTCCGGAGGCCTCACTCTGCAGTAAGTATTAGAGATAGAGAGTGGATTTAGACTTATACTTTTTGGTACACAAATATTTTGGTTCCAGATTACGAAATAAAATGAATACAGGAAATAAGATAATAAAATTAAAGAAAACAATGATAATGATGCCTTACCTGGTGGTTATAAAATCTAATTTTCAGTTATGGCAACTGTGGATTTGATCCTGATAGACAAGTACTTAAGGCATGTGCGCCCACCGACGCGTTATGTGGCACGGCGCAGTGTCGAGACCTTAAACAACAATCTGCCAAGTTTGCGTTGGAATCTATAACTCTTTTGTACAGGTTTGATGTTAGAGACAATCAAGGTGAGTAATAACAAGTTCTTTTAAAAAAGTAATTATTTACTTCCATTACAGCAGACGCCGACATAAAAATTTTAGTTAGTACGATTTAAAAAACGTGTAGCATAAGTCATCCATTTATCGATTAGCGTTATGGATGCTGAGAACTGAATTGCTGCTTATGCGCGTCTCTGTTGCGTCATTTGAATATAGCTCTAAAGGCGTGAGTCTACTTATAGGATATTGACTCAGTGACCTAATAATAAGCCTTTCTCCCTCCTGTAAACCGTGGTATTTTTAAGACTTCCTCTCTCCCCTGAATAGTTCACGTAGTGTGGGTATGTTCCTATATAGGATATGGGTGAATACGAATACGTAATGTTAGAATGGTGTTCATCATCATGTTAGATCCCAATAATGAATAAGTGTCATTTTCAGGTAAAACCTTCCAATGCCGTACAGCTAAAATAGGCAACGGAACACTAGAGAGAGATCTTAGCCTTGTGCCAGACGGTGCCAAATGTGGACAAGATCACGTATGTACATATAGCTCCCAACCTATCTTGACGAAACCTGGTGTATCGACTCTACAGCAAATTTGCCACGGCGCCATTTACTGGCTGCTTTCAATAATATTTGGTCGAAACATGCAGAACACAACATTGATTAAGATTCCTGAATGTAAGAACATTGGTCAAGTGGATATCGTTTTTTTTTTAATTTGTAAAAAATATAGTGGTAATGAGACGGATTGTGTCCTGTGTGTTCAAAATGTGTTCTTTGTTTAGATGTGCCTCAATCAGAAATGTTTGTCGTTGAATATCGTGCGCAGAGATATCGCGGCATCTAAACCTGACTCAGTCTGTCCCTCCGACTGCTCCGGACGAGGAATCTGTAACTCTGAAGGTAATACAAAAATACACACACACAGGTACCTAATACAAATACAAAACTTTTCTAATTCAAATTATTTATTATTCATATTCATTTATTGGTAAATGGAAAAAAAGACACGTCAAAATATATAATACATTGTAGACAATTTATAAATCACTATAAATCACTCTTATATAATAATATTACAGGTATAATACAATCAAATACAAAGTATAAGCAACATGACATGTATGTATAGGTATGTATTAATTATGTGTATTGATTAATTTTAAGTTTTTTTCTTGTTTAATTTTTCACAGTACCGTAATTGTACCATTATTTTTTAAAGAATTTGCTGTTTATGTACCACCGACGAGAATTGTATTGCATTAAATATAAATATTGTAAGATATGGTATCGTATCGTATCGTATCGTATCGTATTGTATAAGCGTATGCCCGGGTATCTTAAACTAAGAGCGTGGTATGGGGGAAGGTTTGCGCATCACATCTAATTGACGAGTTAGGGGTCACGTCTCCACGAGTACCTTGCCCCGTACTCAACCCGACAAAGAAACATAAAAATCGACACTGCGAAGCCAAGATCATCAGTTCAACTTGTTTCCCGATGATAGGAAACTGAAAAAGAAATAGTTATTTTTCTTATACACCTACAGGTGATTCTAATCTGAGTGCGTTTATTTAGTACGCTGAAAGAATATTGAAAAATAAAATACCCGTGGTTTTTGTTTAATCCACTTTAGTACAAAAATAATGAAGATACTTCTATTGAAGTCACGCAAAGTGAACGCGTATGTCATGGATAAGCCGCGGCGCCGCCGCCCCGCCGCACCGGTGCGAAACGGCAATGACATGCGAGCGTTCGCAAGGCCCAGATTTGTGTGACTGCACTTACTTAAGTGAACATATTTCCCAGTATTTGGTAAATATAAACGCAAAAAAATGTTTTTTTAGCGTAATATGTTATATTAACGATGCTGATTGCCTGGTAAAAATATACTCCGTCAATTTAAAATCACCCCTATAAGAATTACCTACAGTTAACCTTAATAATAATGATAAATCGTAACAATAATAAAGGCACATAATTTATTGTCCCTGTTTTAGTCGTGTCCTATTTGGTAAGGTTTAGCGGTGGTTGTTGGACCTGCACTATAATATTTACAGGTTTATCTTAACCTGTCAATATTATAGTAGGTAGTGATCATGTATAATTATGTTTGTAGGTAACTGCCACTACGAAGACGGCTATGGCCCTCCGCTATGCGCGTTACCTGGACCCGGCGGCTCCATCAATTCGTAACCAATCTCTGATATGAAATGTAAGCTCAACATCTTAGAATTATTTATTGAAAATCATTTATTTGAGGTCTGCTACGACTTCACATATACATATAGTCATCAATCATCGGAATCTTTAAAAAAATATGTTTTCCACGATTATTTAGCAACACCGGTCCCAATTTAAAAAAAAACGTTGTTTACTTTAAGGAGTGAAAATACTATATAACGTACTAAATATATCGATGTTATTAGCAAAAAATTAACTCTAAAAGAGTTCTGCGTTGAGAAACGCATACAGTTGGGAACCCTTACTGTATGGGTTTCTCAACAATGACAAATATTAAAATGTATTTATTTATTCGCAGCGCATCGAATCTACATGATCGTAATGTATTCAATCTTCCTCGGCATCGTTCCCTTCGTCGCCCTCATGCTTCTTGTTTACTACAGTCGTCAAGAATTACTGTTCTGGTGGAGACATCCTAGGATATCGTGGGAACGCTTCCTTAAGAGCTGCGCTAGTCACTCTACGAGTAAAGACCCTACCATAACAAACTAACCATAAGACAAGTACAGCTAACATTACTTGTACTAGCTAACTATAACACAAGTAAAGCCAACTTTGGAATCGTTTCTAAGAAAGAAGTACATGATCATGTAACATAAGAGAATCAATTGTAATGCGTTTAGTTTTAATTGGAGATTAGAATGGCTCGAAAGTTATCTGAAAGACAGATCCCAAAGAATAATGATGAGTTTTGTACTAAGCAGTAACGCAACTTCAAAATATGGGGTACCACAAGGAAGTATCTCGGGTCCGAATCTTTAAAAATACGAGGGCGGAGTGATAAGTCTGGTAAAAATTAAACAAGGAGTGATACTTATTTAAAAATTATTATTTATTTCTCAACATAGTTTCCTTCTAACTCAATGCACTTCATCCAGCGTGTCCCTAACTTTTCGATCCCTTCCATATAATAAGACTTAGGCAACCCTTCGAATTAGGCGTTGGTTTCATGCATTATTGCTTCATTGGAGCTAAATCTTTTTCCACCGAGCATTTCTTTCAATTCGGAAACAGAAAATAATCGCAAGGGGCTAAATCTGGCGAATATGGTGGATGAGAAAGCAACTCATAGCGTATCTCATGAAATTTGGCCATTGCAATTGCGCAGGTGTGCACTCTTGCGTTGTCTTGGTGAAAGAGGGTTTTCTTCTTTGCCACATGCGGTCGTTTTTCAGCTAAAATTCTGTGAAATTGTTCTAATAAATTGGCATAATAAGCACCATTAATCGTTTCACCTTTGTCTAAGTAGTCGATATGGATAACTCTACGGGCATCCCAGAAAACTGTAGCCATAACTTTATTGGCCGATAAAACTGCTTTGGCCTTCTTAGCAATCCACTGTTTCGATTGTTGTTTGGTTTCGGGTATGGTGGTGGATCCATGTTTCGTCTACTGTTACAAAATGTCGCAAGAATTCCGTCTTATTCCGTCGAAACAACGCCAAACCTGCTTCCGAAGTAGTCACACGCACGCGTTTTTGATCAACATTCAGTACACGCGACACCCATCTCGCAGAGAGCTTCCTCATATCTAAAAGTTGGTGTAAGATATTGCGCACACGTTCGTCTGAGATGCCTACTACCTAAACTATCTCGCGCACTTTTACTCTTCGGTCGTTTAACACTATGCCATTGATTTTAGCGATCATTTCTGGAGTAGTGACCTCAACCGGGCGTCCTGGACGTTCGGCATCACTTGTGCTTGTACGACCACATTTCAAATCAGTAAACCACTTATGAATCATTTTAATTGACGGAGCGGAGTCGCCGTAATATTTATCAAGCTTTTGTTTTGTTTCCGTAATAGTTTTTTTGCTCAAAAAGTAATGTTTAATTAACACACGAAATTTACTTGTCTTCATCTTTGCAAAAATGCGTACAATTGTTATTCTTTAATGGCTGTTAAAAAAAAATAACCGGCGGTACTGGCTGAAATGTTTATAACTATTTTATATTTTATTTAGTCCTTCAAAAGAGTGTTTAACATGGAGGTTTCATGCAATTTTCAATAATTTTATTCTAAAATATTTTTTTACCAGACTTATCACTCCGCCCTCGTATTAGCCAGTTATGTGATTGGGTTACACATTAAAGTAAAATTGTAACACATGCTGATAATACAGTTATGCAAAAATATGGGCAGACGCGCAGAAATCAGCCAACAAAGGCTTAGATAAAGTGTAAAGATGGCTAAGTGTAAACCTTCTCACGATAAATATATTGCAGACAAAATACCTTACCTTCACAATCAATGAATCCACTTAACCAATAAAACCGCTGAAACTAAAGACTGGGCACGCTGCCCTCTGGTGGTGGGTTGGAGCATTTGAATAATCTGTAGATCTTAAATGGTCTATAGGTAATCTTTCTGCTATATTTGTTTGTTGTCGTATTTAGTCATTTTGTTTATCTTACAAGGCAACTTAAATCTTTGTGAAATCTATCGTGAGGTAACAGCATCGACATATCACCGAAGTAATTTTACAAAAAAGCGTAATCAATCCTACGTTTTCAAAACCACAATGTCGCGGACTGAGTTTGGAAGTAAATCTATGGAGAAAATAGGACCCGTGCTAGATAACACATTAAATAAATGCGTCGTTTTTACAAATGTATCAAATAATGTCTGTAACCAAATGATATCGGACTACATCTTTTTGATATATTTCATAATCTTTTGATATATTTTGACTGCCCCAGGAAATGTAAGCGATCACATACCTCATTCACACACAAAAACACCCAACACATATACATAACACAATACACACACCCTCTCTCAGGCACAACTTTATGTACACGATACCAAAGCATCTGATTTTATCTCCTAAGATATATGCAACATAACCAAAACTCAATTTTTTGGTTTCGGTTGTAGTATTTGTATTATACTACTGTATTTAAAGCCCTTTTTACTAACGTTTTGCGTTGTCTTTTAATACTTTATAATTTTCTCATTTATCTTTGTAAAAACCTGGTCAATATATCCACAATAATTTTCTCATGATTTCGTTACACTTTTGGTGCTGAAAATATTACTTTTAAATGTATTAATTACCATTTTTATATCAAAATTTGTTTGTTTACATATTGTTGACTATGTCAATAATTTTCATTTCACGTCATATCTTTCAAAAGTTATATTTTTTTTCTATGAGAACGTGTAAGGTTTTATGATAAATAGTCTAGTTTTACTTATTTTTGTATAAGCCATTTATAATATTTAAATTTAAGAATATGGATTTTAGGAAACGGGCTCGCGATTATATAAGACGTCGCGAGGCATTCCCCAGGACAGTTCTGATCAAGTTTTCTTTCAACTATGTACTACGGCCACACCCGGGCCAGGCAGGCCTGGGAATTCTGTTGTCGCGACCAGTTTTATTTTAAAGTGAATATTTCATAAAACATTTTAAGTTCCAAGGACTAAAAGAGGATGTGGATAATGTGACATAGACACGTATACATTTGGATGGATGGAGCATTCCTTAAAGTTAAGGTCGGTGCAACCTTGAAATATTATATTCATCATTCCGATACTGTGAGCTGCCACCTTCGGATCTTCGAGCTGCCACCCTCATTTGCGAACTGCCACCTTCATTTGAGGTTTGCCTGTACCTCCATCTGAGTACGGCCACCTTCATCTGTGAACTACCCCTCGGTCTGTGAACTACCCCCTCCGTCTGTGAACTGTCACCAGTGTATTGTGACCGGCCGTTTAAATTTAGCGCTCGTCAGATCGGTGTATATAGGAGTAGTTTTAAGTTCGTTTAGTTATAAGGTAGTTATTTTAATTTTCATTTTTATACAGTTTGTAATTTGTAAATTAAACCTTCATTTGTACATATTTTCTTCTTTCTTTTCCTCCAAAGTTAGGGTCCTACTGGTAGGGTCAGGTAGGAGCTAACTTCTCTTTTTTTATTAATTATAGCCTTGCCCCTTTTTTGGATAAAAGGGGGTAACGTTATACGGTAATTAAGTACCTTCATAATATCAATAACAGCGTGAAGGACGATCTAGCCTCATTACAGATGTGCTGAGCTGTGCTGCTGCTCGCAAGAGACCTAGTGCAGGGCACAGAGACTAGCTTGCTACTTACAGAACATTAGAATATTACATTATAAAATTTAAAAAAAAAACACAATTGTACTAACATTAGATACAAGCACAATAAAGAGATTTTGTATTTTTTTGTATTTGTAATATTCAAGCTCTCAATACACGAACTGAGCTAATAAATCAGCCCATAAGGGCTGGATATTTGATTGACGAACATTGATCATAAAATCTGCCTATCTATAAATAGACGCCCGGCATATAAAAGTACATTGCCGCGGACTCTTTACACAACTGAAAATACTGTGAACAAACGCAAACTAATTCTAAAGATAAAGAACGTAGATCGACGTGTTTTGGTACCAGGAGTGTTTTGAAATATAAAACGTCACGCTATATTAGATATTCCGAATTTTATGACCTATTTTAGCATTACGCATTTATGAAGTTGAACAGTCCTGTTGAGCTACTGTGTGTTGTGCCGTGGGTGGGTGCGGAACGACTGTGAGATCGTTATATATAATCATACTAGCGGCGCCATCCACTAAAACCCTTTATATTATTATTATTTGATGTTTGACAGTATTTTTATCTCTTCACCTCTAATAATAAATAATATTTTTTTTATTGAATCAAAAAATAAATACTTAGGTTTAAGACAATATTTGGATTAAATTACGCTTAGACAAGATGGATCGGTTAAGTATTATATTACGAGTAAGTAAATCTAAACATAATTATGTACGCAAATGTTACCTACAGTTAAATCGCTAACTGCCGCGGTAGGATACCCTGTGTTGCGGCACTTAGTTCTCTTCCATTAGTATCTTTTTAATTGAGTCTATGCATCAGGTAATAATTGTTAGCTTAGTTATAGGATAAATATAATTACAATATGTCTCATGCGTGTTTACATTTTATATAAAATTCAATACGTATTAGTTTACAATTATTTATTTAAGCTACTTAGTACTAGGAATCTATTATCAATTATGTATTCAATTCTATTATGTATTCTTTAAGTTTATCATACACCTATTTTATTCCTAAAATTATTATTATTATTTTTTAATTCCATTAGTATAATTTTCAAAGTATAAAAAAAGAAATACAAAACAAAATCTAGTTAAAGGGAAAAAAAACACAAAATCAGAGTATAAAATGAGTGAATATAGTACATTGACCGACTATTAAGTAGTTAGTGGGGTAAGGAGTGTGGTGGAACATGATATTGAAGGTGAGGTAGACTGTGATAGGAGTGATCATCTAGTGAACGCTCTTCAATGTAATCTAACCACAACCGGTGCTATATCAAATTTGCTTTTTGCTATACTGCAAAATACACGTGTCAAACTAGCAGTCTATACTAATTACCTTTGTATTTCCTAAATAATCTCTAAGGTTCACCTAAATATCCTAATCTCTTCTGTTTCTACATAGTTTAAGGACAGTAAAAAGTTTTCCACTTTCTTTTTGCAATTTTGCCTAGTTTCATGTGCCAAATGTAATTTTTTATTAAGTGAGTTAAAGGCAATACAACCCCTAAATTTGTAGCTTCTTTTACCTATAAGTGTACCTTGGAAGCGACCAAAGTGACTTTCGAAGCAACCCTGGGTTTTCGGTGCCAACTTGAGTCTCGAGCGAGGTTCAATGGAAACGTAATACTGCCGACAGAATGTATGTTTGTCTGACGGTCAGCTGTTTTGTGTCTCTGTAAAGTAGTTCCGTAGGATATCTGAACGCCTTATTAAAAGCCACCTTTTGGACAGTGCGTTGAGCCCGCTCGAGTTTTAGCAGATTACAAGTGCCAGCAGAACCCCACAGACCTACACAGTAAGATATTAAAGAATGGCAGAGAGACGCATAGACCATGGTAATTAACTTGGTATTAGCAATCCTTCTTAGCCTTTTAAATATATACAGTAGCTTCCTCCAGTGACCACTCAGAGCCTGGATTTGTTTGGTCCAGGACAAAAGTTCATCAATGTATATCCCAAGGTACTTGCTATTTTTTTCTTGACCAAGTTTCGGGCATGTGCAATGGTTCTGGTTTGAGATTTCACAAGAATGCAATGCTATAACTATAGGTTTTTAGGTCCGCTTCGTCTAGATACCCAAAAAACAATTATTTTAGTCTTACTAATACCTTAGTATTTCTAACGCGACTTAACTTCCTTCAACAGAATGTTGGACAGACAGCTCTTTCCCGGAATTGCTTTGGATAACTACATATGCAATTTTACGAAAAAATCGTTTAATCAAAACGACGGCATTGTTATTTATTATAGGACCGGGCTTGATCTAAAAATCACTGAACGAGATTTTGGAGACGCAATTGTCTTGTAATTGATGTCGCCAGGTCATACACCATTGTAGCTATATATAGATCTCCAAACAAGTACAATGTTAACGAGTTCAATACCTGTCTCGACACACTCTTGTGCGCACTAAAAAGTAACACAACTGTCATCGCCGGTGACATAAACATCAACATCTCACCCACAAGTTTTGATGCTCGTGCTGGTGACTATTTGGAGATGGTTACTTGTTACGGATTTTTGCCTACTCATCAAATGCACACTCGAGAAAAGAGCTGCCTAGATCATACGAACGTGTTAGGTCGTCTTTTTCCTCATCAACTGTAGTGTGTACATCTGGGGTCAGTGACCACGACGCAGTCCTTCTGAGCGAACAGGTAGCCCGATGCCGACCTCGCGGAAATCAAAAATAGTGACTAAAATAAAATGTGAACAGGTCATTCAGGACCTGGAGCAAATCAACTGGTCTGATTTGTATACTCTGAATGATTAAAGGATTGCCACTAATGTATTTGTTAACATAATCAATAAGACGATAGATTTTAATAAAAAAGTTTTTTCTGTGCAAATTTATAAGTGTATAAAAAAGGAATGAATTACCCCTGGAGTTCTGAAATGCATGCGGAAACGAGATTATCTCCTGCATCTAGCAAAAAAGAGGCCCAATGATGTATGTGCTATGAATAAATATAAAAAATATAGAAATACATGCAATAACATTCTTCATAGTCTAAAAGAGTTGCACGAGCGCAAACTCATCGAAAATAGCAACGGGGACAGTAAGAAAATTTGGCAATCAGTTAAGGATATATGCAATTTCAAATCTACTGAATCTGATAATAATAATTTCTTTAAAACTGCCAAGTCTCATATAGAAGCAGTAAACAATGCCAATCAATATTTTGCTACAATAGGCCAATCGTTGGCTAGCACTATATTTTCTGACCTTAATATAACCGATGACGAACTCTTAAAACAAATGGTCTTCCCTGAATCTCCCACTAAGTCAATGTATCTGGCCCCTACAAATGCATATGAAATTAGTAAAATAATTTCCAATTAAAAACCTCCTGTCAGCTCCAGGACAAGATGGTATAAGTAATCACATTTTGAAAAGTGCAAAACACTTACTAGCTGCTCCCATTACTCATATTTGTAATCTTAGCCTCGCATCTGGCATCGTACCGAAAGAACCTAAGCAAGCCAATGTGTGCCCCACATTTAAATCAGGTGAAGCGGACCAAATATCTAACTACAGGCCTATACCTATTTCCTTGCTTAGTGTGATATCAAAGATTCTAGACAAAGTTGTAAATAAACGTCTTGTATCCTTTTTGGAAACAGCATATCTTATCTCAGAATCAATATGAATTCAGGCCTGGCATATCAACTGAAGACGCTGTGACGGCTCTGATTGATCATGTCTCCAGCAACTTGGACAGAGGACGCAGGTCTATTGGTGTTTTTATTGATCTTGCCTTCGACACAATCTCCAGGAAGATCCTAATTAGGAAGATGGAGGCTGTCGGCGTGCGTGGAATAGCCCTGGAGTGGTTTAGATCGTAACTTGACGAACGCTTTCAAAGGGTTAGTGTAGAGAATCACAGCAGTGACCTGGTGGTGTATTTCGGTGTCCCCCAGGGCAGCATATTAGGTCCAACGCCTTTTTTGATTTACTTGAATGACCTATGCAATATCAGTACAAATAATGCCAAACTGTTTGCATTCGCCAACGATACGGCTATAATTGTTGATGGTTATGACTGGGACGGCGTGTGTGGAACAACTAACAGTGGTCTAAGGCATTTAGTTAAATGGTTGAACTGTAACCTCCTCACGCTTAATGCTAGTAAGACTAAAATAATTGTTTTTTGGGTATCTAGACGAAGCGGACCTAAAAAACCTATAGTTATAGCATTGCATTCTTGTGAAATCTCAAACCAGAACCATTGCACATGCCCGAAACTTGGTCAAGAAAAAAATAGCAAGTACCTTGGGATATACATTGATGAACTTTTGTCCTGGACCAAACAAATCCAGGCTCTGAGTGGTCACTGGAGGAAGCTACTGTATATATTTAAAAGGCTAAGAAGGATTGCTAATACCAAGTTAATTACCATGGTCTATGCGTCTCTCTGCCATTCTTTAATATCTTACTGTGTAGGTCTGTGGGGTTCTGCTGGCACTTGTAATCTGCTAAAACTCGAGCGGGCTCAACGCACTGTCCAAAAGGTGGCTTTTAATAAGGCGTTCAGATATCCTACGGAACTACTTTACAGAGACACAAAACAGCTGACCGTCAGACAAACATACATTCTGTCGGCAGTATTACGTTTCCATTGAACCTCGCTCGAGACTCAAGTTGGCACCGAAAACCCAGGGTTGCTTCGAAAGCCACTTTGGTCGCTTCCAAGGTACACTTATAGGTAAAAGAAGCTACAAATTTAGGGGTTGTATTGCCTTTAACTCACTTAATAAAAAATTACATTTGGCACATGAAACTAGGCAAAATTGCAAAAAGAAAGTGGAAAACTTTTTACTGTCCTTAAACTATGTAGAAACAGAAGAGATTAGGATATTTAGGTGAACCTTAGAGATTATTTAGGAAATACAAAGGTAATTAGTATAGACTGCTAGTTTGACACGTGTATTTTGCAGTATAGCAAAAAGCAAATTTGATATAGCACCGGTTGTGGTTAGATTACATTGAAGAGCGTTCACTAGATGATCACTCCTATCACAGTCTACCTCACCTTCAATATCATGTTCCACCACACTCCTTACCCCACTAACTACTTAATAGTCGGTCAATGTACTATATTCACTCATTTTATACTCTGATTTTGTGTTTTTTTTCCCTTTAACTAGATTTTGTTTTGTATTTCTTTTTTTATACTTTGAAAATTATACTAATGGAATTAAAAAATAATAATAATAATTTTAGGAATAAAATAGGTGTATGATAAACTTAAAGAATACATAATAGAATTGAATACATAATTGATAATAGATTCCTAGTACTAAGTAGCTTAAATAAATAATTGTAAACTAATACGTATTGAATTTTATATAAAATGTAAACACGCATGAGACATATTGTAATTATATTTATCCTATAACTAAGCTAACAATTATTACCTGATGCATAGACTCAATTAAAAAGATACTAATGGAAGAGAACTAAGTGCCGCAACACAGGGTATCCTACCGCGGCAGTTAGCGATTTAACTGTAGGTAACATTTGCGTACATAATTATGTTTAGATTTACTTACTCGTAATATAATACTTAACCGATCCATCTTGTCTAAGCGTAATTTAGATTGAAATCACCTGCTATAACAATTTGTTTCTTTTCTTTGCAATGCAATTGTATGTTGTTCTAGCATGCACACAATCAAATAGCGCTTTGATTCGATAGCGATTGTCGTATACGTCGCGACCAAGGCCAGCGACGTATACGACAGAAATGGTTACGAGAAAGAGCGCGGACGCAGGTGTGTCCTCGAGTAGCGCTCAAGCGCGACTAAGCGCAGTGATATATATAGTACTTTTAAATAATTAAATAAAAAATAGATACAGCATTTAAAAAAAAAATATGTATGTCTATGTGTTCAGTACAAACCAATTAATACTTTGGTGAAAAGTTGCGTAGAAAAGGAAGAAAAACTTCGGAAATTTAAGGACATGTTTTAGGGCCTTTTTGGTCTAAAATTAAATTACAAAATATATTTTTTCTCAGTCTTTTCTTTTTAAAAATTAAAATACACAGCATGATAGTTAAAGAAGAGAAAACAAACTACTTTTATTGAGTGACTGCAAAAAAACTTCGGTAAAGTATACAATTTAAACGCGGAAAAGTAGGTATTTGCGCGGTATGCTTTAATACGGACCTCAATTGATAAAGTTCTATTTATATCAAGTAATAAGTCGTTGTGGTCAAGTTAAAGTCACATTTTGTACTCTAGTAAAGCGGTGGAGACTTAACTGGAGTTTCTATGAAGATTTCCCGCGAACACAAAAACCACGTTATTCCGTCACACAAACTCAATACTCAAATAATTTATTGCAAAAACATAAGGTAACGTCAACGTAACGTATGTTTTGCCATGGACAAGACATGCGTACAGACCTTAAATAACAATAAAGGTATGGTGCGGTGAGTGTCACATAAAACCCATTTTGGGTATCTTGTATTTTTATGTTTTGCCCTCACTTGTGCACATAAAGACATAAATGGTTACTAAATTACCAGTATTACTTACACACTACTGACTCAGTCTGTCCCTCCGACTGCTCCGGACGAGGAATCTGTAACTCTGAAGGTAATACTTTTATAATTCAAATTATTTGTTATATATTTTTTTAATATTTTTTTTTCCATTTATTAATTTTTTATTGGATTATTAGCATCATTTATCTCCGGATCTTAAATGGTCTATAGGTAATCTTGCTGCTATATTTTTTTTTGTTGCTGTAGTTAGTCATTTTGTTTTTGGTAATAAAGGCTCTTGCCCATTGTATTCCTTTTTTTTTATTATACTAAAATGTGTCACTAGTAGCTGTCACTCGCGGCATCGAACGCAACATAAAAATGTATACAAAGATGTTTCAAAATTTAAACTCTCATTAGACCCTCTCAGGTGTTGAAGTTCCGAAACTTCTTTCTTAGTAAACTTGCAATGCCGGAGGCCGGCCTATGCAAGTTGCAAGTTTTATTTAGACGGTTGACGACAGCGAGTTCAACGACTCTTAGGCGCTACGAGGTTCGACGGGTCAGCTAGTTTACTATAAGAATTACATTTAACCTTAATAATAATAGTTAATCTTAACAATTATTACCGTGCACAATTTATTGAATTAGAATATCTTATTAGGAATGTCCTATTCTGTAAGGTGTGCACGTGGTTGTGTGGCCTGCATTGGATAAACCTGTAAATTATATTAATCATGTTTATTATGTTTGTAGGTAACTATCACTGCGAAGACGGCTATGGCCCTCCGCTATGCGCGGTACCCGGACCGGGCGGCTCCATCGACTCGGGACCAATGTCTGATATGAAACGTAAGTAAATGCTTACTTACTTACTAAGAACTATTTATTTTGTAGCGAAAATGTTCGAGTGGTAAGTGGTCGATTGCCGTGCAAGAGGACGAGCTTCGATCCCAAGAAATACGCAAAAAGAATCTGAGTCTATTGGTGAAGGAAAACATTGTGTGGAAATCATTGCAGGGGTGGTAGGGCTTTTTCTTGAGGTTAACAAATCATGTTGATAAATCTGTCGCCAAACGCCAACGGTGTGTTCCGGCAGCCTTTTTTGAGAGCCAGTGGTTTCCAGGCTAGGCATGTTTTATCTAGCTAGGACCATAGTGTCGGTGACTTCCGTGTTCGTGCGAGGTTGTGGTCAAGTGCCTAGAAGTTATGGATTAAAAAAATATATATTTCAAGTCTGCTACGACTTCAAATATAGAGGAGGTCATCAATCGTCGGAATCTTTAAAAAACTTTGTTTCTACCTCGATTCCGTAGCGACACCGGCTCCGATTTAGAAAATGTAGTTTTTTCCTTCAAAGAGTACATACACATTCTAGTTGGCCAAAATATATCTAGATTATTAGTGAAAACAAACTCTAAAAGGGTTTTGTATTTCTCAACCTTGACAAATATATTAAAATTTATTTATCCTTTTGCAGCGTATCGAATCTACATGATGGTGGTGCGGTCTTCGTCGGTACAATCTGTACAAATTAACTATAACAACAGTAAAGTCAAATTCAGAACTGTATCTAAGGAAGAAAAGGATGATCATGTGACAGTGGATGAGACTGCTAAATCTTCGTACGGCATAGGAGAACTGATGGCCATCAGTTTTTGGTCAACTGGCAAACAGACCAACACCCAGAGCCGAACAAAGTCAATTCAAAGAATTACGATAAAAGACATTCTAGTTATAAAAAATGATGTTAGTTTAAAACCTGGAACATTTTTACATGCTGATAAACCCGCGTCTAGAAGAGATATGTTCAGAGGCAAACCAACAGTGGCACCTAAACCTAACCAAAGATCTTAGTGGTCGCGAACACAAATGAAAAGACTGATGTACCTGGGGCCCGATAGTAGAGAAGCCCAAGAAGGGATTTTGTGAACTACTCGAGCGTTCAGATTAATATATGGGAGAATGGCTGCACCCTGTGGTGTTATGTGTAGCTAAAAAGTAGCTTATGTGTTTATCCAGGGTCTTATGCTATTTCCGCACCAAAATTTATCCAAATCGGTATTTGCTTGAAAGAGTTCCAAACATACATACACACATTCTTACAAACTTTCGCGCATATATCGCACTGCTTAATATTTCAGAATATATTAGAAAAACCTACGATAAAAGAAAACAAAAAGAAAAATCTGTATTCTTGATTTAGTCAAGGCTTTTGACACTGTGTCCATTTTTATTATTTTAGCAAGACTTGAATAAATAGGAGTGCGTTAAGTTTCGATTGGAGTTTAGAATGGTTAAAAAGTTATCTGAAAGGCAGAACCCAAAGAATAAGGGTGAGTGATGTACTAAGCAGTGAGGCAATTTCAAAACATAAGGGGTAAAATTTAAGTACTTGCGGAGCTTATATATATATTTATTGGCTGCCACACGTCAGCGGCCTTAATGTCAAGTTTATGTAAATCTAGTACGAGATGTGCTATTAAAATCTAGAGCATAACATACTGCTGAAATGCGTGACGAGTTTAACTTTATATTGACACAATACGCTATTCTGATAATGCAAATCGAGCGTGTTTCGTACCAAAGCATGATATAACATGTCAATTTAGCTTGGTGATTACAATTCCACGTGAATTCTCCGCGCTTAAAATAACGCGGTCGCGTTACGTGTTGAAACGTTCATAGTGAATAAGGGCCCAGTAATGGCATAGACCTTAACGTAAGAGTACGCTGATCGAGTCTCGTTTTCTAAAGTATCCTCGGAGCTTGTGCACGGATATAAGGATATGATATGAGTATAGTAACCCCCTTTCGGCTTAGTATACCCCTAGCCGATAACCCTGTATAGGAATACATATAGGTACCTACTACCTACATATTAAATACAATTAGGTGTATCAACGAGTAATAAGTCGTAATGTACTAAAGAACCTAATAGGGTAAACACAAACATGGTATCAGCAGGAAAAATGAAGTAGCAATAGCATGTCCTTATATGTAGAGATATTATATTCATTAATTAGTATAACATTTACCATTAGAGTATAAACACTAAATAATTAGTCCTTCATATTTTTTTTTAAATATTGTAATTTAAATTTAAAACAATCTATTTTTGCGCTTATAATGAAATTCAAAAGAAAGTATTTCACTAATTAGGAAAAAAACCTAACTGTTAAGAAAAACAATTTATATATAAGTGATGGTGCGAACCCAATGTGTAATAAAATGTATTTTATTTGTAGTTCGATATTAAAGTTAATTCTACTGTTTATTACTGAGGATACAGTTGAGGCTCACGGCCTAAGTAAGTTGTTTTATATTGTATTCTTTAGTATCTAGTATTATGGTTTTTTCTTAAATATTATAAAGCCCCCGATTTGTTGCACATAACTCAAGTTGCTTGCAACAAGACTTAAAATGCTTTGGCTCATTGTTACAAAAATTATATTATGTAAGTTAACTTATGCAATTTATTTTTTCTCTAATATTAGCAGATTCTACGGAAAACTTCGTTAATCGCGTAATAGTGCAGCCGATTGTACATCATGCTCGAACTAAAAGAGAAATATTGTCGACTAGAGACATAGTAAGTATCTACTAATGTTTATATACTTGAACTTTAGTGAACCTAGCATGACCAATTATGTCCTAGGAAATGGCAAGATAAAAGTTATTAAAAAAAGTACTTCATTGCCGACTTCCATTACGGCAGGCGCCGATAGAACTTTTTCAGTTCTTTTGATCTAACAAACCTCTGAAACTCTATTTTGTTAAAATTATAACGATGGTCCCATCCCGTCTTCAGACGTATCCTATCGTAAAGAAGAGGTTTTAAATCGGTCCGGCCGTCTCATGAATTCAGGTGACAACCAATAAAAACCATCGAATTGAGTACCTCCACATATTTTGTGAAAAAATGTATTGGGTACTTATTTTAAATGATGCTTTGAGTCGCAATTAATGTGACTTGTACCTTTGAAGTAGGTACGTCTTTGGTAAATTAGACAATTTTTTGCTGTCGAGGCTAGTCGCAGTCGGTGTGCGAACCTTCATTCTTCTTTTTTATGTTATCTAATACTACGTAAAAGATTCTATACTTACTTTAAAAAAAATGAGAAAATTATGCAGAAAGTTACAAAATTTAGCGCTTTTCGGTGTGGTAACTCACGAGATGCACGTTTTCTTCGAAACTCCGCCTCTTGCTCTGAAATCCGAAAATCTTGCGCAGTTGATAGTTCATGTCGTTGACCACATCATTAATCGACTGTTACGCTAGTGATAGTTCCCCTATGTATTAGGCGTTACGAGGTTCGTCGGATCAGCTAGTTCTAAATATTTACGCTCTCCTAGAACGGCGAGCATCATAGTGAAGTGATGGTGTCAGTCCCGTTAGAGACAGAGCAGCTGGTGCTGGATCTGCATCTGAACGAACACCTGCTCACGGAGGGACACACGCTGTTCTACCAGCAGGAAGGAGACACTGTCAGACATACACCTACTAAAGAAGTGAGTCAAAATTATTTTTTTATTCTAGTTGATAACGCAACAGTCAGGGCGCTATATGAAAAGCTGAGTGAATATAGTTGGATCGGGAACGTTGTCGACATTTCATAATAATGTCGATCCACGATTTTAATAGCATATTTTAATAAGTGTTGGTATGAAGTATCATTCAGTATGTTATGATAGTACTTGCCCACGGCTTCGTAGGCGTTGGATGTTTGGATGTATGTTTGTAACTCTTTCGATTTGATTCGAATAATATTTGGCACGGAGATAGCTTAGACCCTGGATTAACACAGAGGCTAATTTTTATCCCGTGCCAACACTTTTCGAAATAAATCAGATTTTTCATACATATTTTTCGATGACCAATAAACTTTACTATTGAATAATGTTTATTCCTTCAATTCAGAGTTTGTCCCATAATAAAAGGTGTTTATAATTATGTGAATAATGACCCTCTTTTCGAAATTAGTACACTGCTAACCCGATGACTGTGTATAACAGTATGCTTACTATACTGAAATGTGTTTACCAGGAGTTGGACTATTGCCATTACTCCGGCAAGGTGCGAGGTAAGCCTCAGTCGTGGGTGGCGGTGTCCACCTGCCACGGCATACATGGCGCCATCTTCGACGGAGAGAAGACTAGGAATATCGAACCAGTGGGAGGTGAGAAGGAAAGCCTTAATTTAGCAACCGCCGTGTTCTAAATTTTTGGCATAGGCAAACTGAAATATTTGAATAAGCTTCCGTTTTATTTCTCAGAGCTATTACAAACAGTATTTGCAAATTATTATAATGTTTTTAGACCTTGGAATCCAATCGCCGCACTATTTATATGACCATAAGGGTCATAATCGTGAGTTCCACTGCGGTAATCATGAAGACATGTTCAATAACACTCAGCACAAACCTGATGTACTGAACACATATACCAACAACAGCAAGATACATCGAGTTACCAGGGTAAGTGCATAAGGAGTGCGCCCTGCACATTCCAAATTATCGCTGATGACCACCCGTAGTATACGAGAAGATTCCTTCCCTCTCTAGTTGTCATGTAGTATTTCATAATACGTTTTTCGATGTATATTAAAAATAAAAATAAAACTGCAATACATATATAGTCCAAGGATAAGCGAAACTACATCCATTCCAAAAAGGGCATGTCCAGTAGCGTCAGCCTAAAACTATAGTTGAAATCCCATCCATCGCTTTACAGCACAAAAGAGACACAGTTGTCCTGGAGCCGAGCGACGCCAACAACGAGTCCCGATACTTGGAGTTGGTTATTGTCGCAGACCACGCAGAGTTTCAGTCACACAACAACAGCGTGAAGGATACACATGCGTTCATTATACAACTCACCAACATACTCTTCGCTGTAAGTTACAAATATAATTAACTAACTATATGTAAATAACTGAACTGATAGATCGCCCGCGGGATACAGGTCTGCGGGAGGGGGCGGGGGGATATCGATGCACACGTAATTATTTAACCCGAGATAAATAATCGCCAGATAATGTTCGGTAGATGCAAGTTTTTTAAAATATTACCATTTATCTTTAGGTATCTCGCTAGGATTCAGGTAAATTATCAAAACTGTATTCGTTACCTATATTTCAGATTTACGCTCCACTGAACATTTACATCTGTCTTGTGGGAGCAGTGGTGTGGAATGAGAAAGATGAAATAACGTTAGACAAGGACGGAACTAAAACGCTTAGCAATTTCCAATATTATACAAATACGAAACTTGTCGTGAACATTTCGAATGATAATGCACAGTTAATAACGTGGGTATTTTACAATAAGTATTTCTTTTTATACAAGGTAGGTTAGTTTCTCGTAATATTTAAAGATGTGATACTTTAGTGTTACCGTTATATAGTGTGATGCTGTATATATTCACACACAGCTTGCAGAAGTCAGTCGCAAAATCTTTGCGTCTACAGCTTCCTTAAGAAGACTGCTTAATTTTCTTCCGATTACTGCCAAAACTGCACTTGTGAAACTCCTTCTTCCCATATTGGATTACGCAGACGCTTGCTATTTAGATTTAACCGAAGAGCAGCTCAACAAGCTTGAGCGTTTACAGAATTTTTGCATTAGGTTTGTATTTGGGTTACGCAAAATATGAGCACATCTCCGAATACCGTAAGAGGCTCAAATGGTTACCTATTCGTCTTCGCCGTGATTTTCATATTCTGTCTTTTCTTTATAAAATATTATTCAAGCCCACCACTCCTTTGTATTTAAAAGATAATTTTGTCTTTGTGACTGTTTCTCACTCTATTTCTTTAAGACCTTCACGAGATCTTCGCCTTATGCTGCCAGCTTCCACCTCAACCAACTCTTTTTTTTCAAGCATCATTTACTGTGCAAGCTATCCTGCTATGGAACATGTTACCCCTGTCAATCAGGCAGGCTAAATCTCTATATATATATTTAAAAATACATGTATGTATAGGTATATATTAATTATGTATATTTTAAAATATATTTTTTTCTTGTTGTTTTTTTTTTTGCGGTACAATATTTGTACTTGTATTTTTGCTATTGATGCACCACCGACGTGACTGTTCTCACTTAGTCCGATCTATCCCAAGGTTGCCTGGAATAAATTGCTTTATTCGATAAGGCCTCCAAATATATTACTGATATTTTGTTCTTGCCTGTATCTTATTGTTTATTTTGTTTTTGGTGTGCAGTAAAGATATATTGTATTGTATTGTATTGTATATTCATTGTAACCATTTGTCTGTAATGGTTTCTACTAACGGTGTTATTAATAAACGCGTCTTAACTTTAAACGTCTTTTATCTTGTTTTATCCGATGGAGAACGTCACGCGTCAAAACAAGACATAAGACGTTTTAAGTTTAGACGCGTTTATTAATAAGAGCGAAAGTATACAAAGTATTACTTGTAACATCAATGACAGGTACCAGTCAATGTTCCCTTCATAGGGGAGACATGGTGTGTGCACCACCACCTACGTACGTAGCAATGGTGCTGTGGTGCTACTGACCACCACTATAATACTCTTGTAGATAGATTTGACGTATTGCTGTCACTCTCCCGTTGATAATATCCACAGATTAAAACTACGTCATGGTATTGATTCCTGATTCTATGATTTACCGAGCGAGCGTATCGTCTCTGCTTCGAGTCTGGCAAAATGTGTGTCTGTCCGCAAGAAATTTCGTGCTCTCGCACAGGTCGTGGTTTCCAACAAATCTTGATGAAACTTGGTTTATGATGCCTGTAACGAACGTTATTCTTATGGCTTCTGCGTATTTTTTAGTTGTCGGGAATTTTTGATTGGGGGATTGTACCTATTTTTTATATACCTAATTAAAAACTGTTTAGTAAAGACATGCTAAATAACATTACTTAGGATTCCTGAATATATTAAAAAACACGGTTTAGTGGTTGTCACTTTTTTAACAAAGTCCCAAACAATATCGTGGTCGCGAGGTCGACAGTTCACTGAACTTCTAGTAATATATAGCCCAAAGAGCGTTCGAAATCTGTAAAATAAACTCCTTTCTTGTTCTGAGTTCCAGCCAATATAGCACTTTTTTGCTCTTCGATATTTTCGAGATCTTCGATAAACAACGATTTTGGTCACTAAGCGTCTACAGAAATCAAAAAGAACGGCTCTTTGTAAACGAAACTTTTTATTTAAGTTATTCTTGAGACAGCAATACAAATTCATAAAGGGTGGCACACGCACACGTCGCTTACATTACTATGTATTTGTTTTGCGGTTTTTTTTTCTGAGATTGTCGCTGAGAGATCAAAGTCTTCTGGTATCGGAAGTATGCGTAGTTCTGAGTGCGAAGGGCTCTACTCTCTACTATATGTTTATGATTTTAGGCGTCAAACATTTATAAAAAATGCAGTCGGTTGGGGTGGCGGCTATGTATGCAGCACTGGTGCGGGAGTAAATACGAGATATGGCGACATCTTGAGCCTAGCTCGTGTTATGGCGCACGAAATGGGACATAACTTTGGGTTAAAACACGATATAGGTACGTACAATTTAAAAATAACTTTTAAACTTATTCAGATTCTGATAATTTTGATTAGTATATTTCGTATCTTCACAGATTATAAAGGAGAAGACTGTTTATGCAAAGACAGGAACTGCATGATGGGGATGAATGATATGGGAATGTCACATGTGCCGTGGTCACATTGCAGCGTGAAGTATATAAACCAGTTCTTCAAGAGTTCGAACGGCTTTTGTTTGCTGTAAGTTACTTTCGGTTTATCAAATCAGGGATTACCACAGGGTGGACTACTGCAGTATACGCCGGCCTACAATCACCGGCGAACTTCTTAAACCAAAGTTTTTATTTGGAAAGGACGGGGCTCTTGGTTGAAAGCGGCTGTTACAGTTTGGCCAAACGCTTCCCAGTAAAAAAACCAGCTCACACAACGCTGGGGAGGGAACTTGAAGTAAAAGTAGATTGGAGCACTTCTCTTCTGATTCACGGTGATGGCCCACTTACGGAACCAATCACCTATGGAGCATTGGGCTCTCTGGAAGGCAATTAGCCGAATCTTGTGTCACCCTCGGATATTAGGGGAATATAGTGAGTAAATAGAGCGAGAATAGAGAGAGAGAGCTCTACCTCCGAGTGTCAGGGGAAGAACTTGAACCAAGACTGGCCAGTAACGACTTTCAGTTCTCTTTGGGTGGATCATAGCCCCAGGAACAAGAGGTAAGGCCCAGGAGCAGGAGGAAACCTTCAGGAATAGGAGGTAACCCCCAAGAACAGGGGGTAACCCCAAGAACAGGGGTTAACCTCCCGGAATAGGAGGTAACCCTCAGGAATGGTGGTAGCCCCCAGGAATATGAGGTTTTCCTCAGGAACAGGAGGTAACCGCCAGGAACAGGAGGTAACCCTCAGGAATAGGTGTAGCCCACAGGAACAAGAAGTAACTCCCAGGAACAGAAGGTAAACCCCAGGTACAGGAGGTAGCCCTCAGGAACAGAATGTAAACCCCAGGAACAGGAGGAAACCCCCAGGAACTGGAGGTAACCCTCAGGAATAACAGAAGGTAACCCCCAAGAACAAGGGGTAACCCCCAATACAGGGGTAACCTCCAAGAATAGAAGGTAACCCTCAGGAACTGGAGGTTATCCTCAAGAACAGGGGGTAACCTCCAAGAATACGGGGTAACCCTCAGGAATGGTGGTAGCCCCCAGGAATATCAGGTTACCCTCAGGAACAGGAGGTTACCCCTACGAACAGTAGGTAACCCTCAAGAATATGTGGTCAGCCCCAGGAACAAGAAGTAACCCCCAAGGACGGGAGGTAAACCCCAGGCACAGGAGGTAACCCTCAAGAATAAAGGGTGGTCAGCCCCCAGCAACAAGAAGGAACTCTCAGGAACAGGAAGTAACCCTCAGGAATTGGTGGTCAGCCCTCAGGAACAAGAAGGAACCCTCAGGAACAGGAGGTAAACCCTAGAAACATTAGGAACACCCCAAGAACAGGGGGTAACCCCCAGGAACAGGAGGAAACCCCAGGGGCTTATCACCTGTTCCTAAAGGTTACCTCCTGTTCCTAGGGTTTACCTCCTGTTCCCGAGGGTAACCTCATATTCCTGGGTCCTACCACTTTTTTTTACCTGAGTTACCACCTGAGTTTTACCTCCTATTCTTGGAGGTTACTCCCTGTTCGTGGGGGTTACGCCCTGTTCTTGGGGGTTACCCACTGTTCCTGAAGGTTACCTCCTGTTCCTGGGGCTTACCTCTTGTTCCTGGGGGTTACTTCTTATTCCCGGGGGAAACCTCATATTCCTGGAGGCTACCACCATTCCTGAGGGTTACCTGCTATTCCGGGAGATTACCCGCTGTTCTTGGGGTTACCCCATGTTCTTGGGGTATACCTCTTGTTCCTAAGGTTGCCTCCTGTTCCAGGGGCTTACCTCTTGTTCCTGGGGGTTACCTCCTGTTCCTGAGGGTAACCTCATATTCTTGGGGGCTACCACCATTCCTGAGGGTTATCTCCTACTCTTGGAGGTTACCCCCTGTTCTTGGGGGTTACCTCCTGTTCCTGAACGTTACCTCCTGTTTCTGGGGCTTACCTCTTGTTCCTGGGGGTTACTTTTTGTTCCTTAGGGCTAATCACCTGTTCCTGAAGGTAACCCCCTGTTCGTGGGGGTTACCCCCTGTTTTTTGGGCTTACCTACTGTTCCTGAAGAATACCTCCTGTTCCTGGGGCTTACCTCTTGTTCCTGGGGATTACTTTTAGTTCCTGGGGGCTAATCACCTGTTCCTGGAGGTAACCTCCTGTTCCTGTGGGCTACACCTATTCCTGAGGGTTACCTTCTGTTTAGGGGGCTTTCTTTCTGAATCTGGGGTTAACCTCCTGTGCCTGGGGGTTATCTCCTGTTCCTGTAGGCTACACCTATTCCTGAGAGTTACCTCCAGTTCCTTGGGGTTTCCTCCTGTTCCTGGGGGTTACCTCCTGTTGCTGTAGGCTACCATCATTCCTGAGGGTTACCTCCTATTCCTTGATGTTACCCCCTGTTCTTGGAGGTTACCTCCTGATCCTGGGGCTTACCTCTTGTTCCTGGGGGTTACTTCTTGTTCCTCGGGGCTAATCACCAGTTCCTGAAGGTTAATTCCTGTTCCTGGGGGTATCCTCCTGTTCCTGGGGTTGACCTCTTGTTCCTGGGGGTTACCTCTTGTTCCTGAGGGTAACCTCATTATCCTGGGTCTACCACCATTCCTGAGGGTTATCTCCTATTCTTGGAGGTCACCCCCTATTCTTGGGGGTTACCTCCTGTTCCTGAAGGTTAACTCCTCTTCCTGGGGCTTACCTCTTGTTCCCGGGGGTTACTTTTTGTTCCTCGGGGCTAATCACCTGTTCCTGAAGGTTACTTCCTGTTCCTGGGGGTTACCTCCTGTACCTGGGGTTTACCTCCTGTTCCTGGAAGATTCCTCTTGTTCCTGAGGGTCACCTCATATTCCTGGGGACTACAACCATTCATGAGGGTTACCACCTATTCCTGGAGGTTGCCCCATGTTCTTGGGGGTTAGGTACTGTTCCTGAAGGTTACCTCTTTTTCCTGGAGCTTACCTCTTGTTCCTGGGGGTTACTTCTTTTTCCTGGGTGTAACCTTTATAACGTTACCCCTTTTATCCAAAGGGGCAAGCCTATAATTTATTAAAAAAGGAAAAAAAGAAGAAGAAGTTAGCTCCTACCTGACCCTAGCAGTAGGACCCTAACTTTGGATGAAAAGAAAGAAGAAAATATGTACAAATGAATATTTAATTTACTAATTACAAACTGCAAAAAATATTAAAATTTAAATACTACCTTATAACTAAAGAACTTAAAATTACTCCTATTTTAAACGGCCGGTCTCTGGTGGTAGATCACAGACGGAGGGGGTAGTTCATAGACGGAGAGGAAGTTCTCAGATGAAGGTGACAGTCCTCAGATGAAGGTGGCAATTCACAGATGAGGGTGGCAGCTCGAAGATCCGAAGGTGGCAGCTCCAGTATCGGAACGATGAATATAATATTTCAGGTTGCACCGACCTTAACTTTAAGGAATGCTCTATCCATCCAAATGTATACTGTGTGTCTATGTTACATTATCCACATTCCCTTATATTCCTGAGAACTTGTGATGGTTTGATGAAAAATTCACTTTAAAATAAAACTGGTCGCGCCAACAGAATTCCCAGGCCGGCCTGGCCCGGGTGTGGCCGTAGTACATAGTTGAAAGAAAACTTGAGCAGAACTGTCTGGGGAATGCCTCGCGACGTCTTATATAGTCGCGAGCCCGTTTCCTAAAATCTATATTCTTAAATTTAAATATTATAAATGGCCAATACAAAAATAAGTAAAACTAGACTATTTATCATAAAACCTTACACGTTCTCATAAAAAAAATACAACTTTTGAAAGATATGACGTGAAATGAAAATTATTGACATAGTCAACAATATGTAAACAAACAAATTTTGATATAAAAATGGTAATTAATATTATATTGACCAGTTATATTATAATATTGACCAGGCTTTTACAAAGATATATGAGAAAATTATAAAGCATGAAAGACAACTCAAAACGTTAGTAAAAAAAGGCTTTATAATATAATACAGTCGTATAATACAAATACTACACCTTATATTCCTCCTGTTCTGGGAGGTTACCCCCTGTTCTTGAGGTTACCCCCTGTTCTTGGGGTTTACCTCCTGTTCCTAAGGTTGCCTCCTGTTCTTGGGGCTTACCTCTTGTTCCTGGGGCTAACCTCCTGTTCCTGAGGTTAATCTCATGGAGCTTACCCCCTGTATTGGGGGTTACCCCCTGTTCTTGGTGGTTACCTCCTGTTCCTGAGGGTTCTTTCTTGTTGCTGGGGGCTGACCACCTATTCTTGAGGGTTAAACCCTGTGCCTGGGGTGTATCTACTGTCCTTGGGGGTTACTTCTTGTTCCTGGGGGCTGACCACCGATTCCTGATTATTACCTACTGTTCCTTGGGGTTTTCTCCTTTTCCTAAGGGTAACCTCATATTCCTGGGGGCTACCTCCTATTCCTGGAAGTGACTTCCTGTTCTTGGGGGTTTCCCCATGTTCTTGGGGGCTACCTCCTGTTCCTGAAGGTTACCTCCTGTTTCTGGGGCTTACCTCCTGTTTCTGGGGTTTACCTCCTGTTCCTGAGGGTTACCTCCTGTTACTGAGGGTTTCCCTCTGTTCCTGGGGGTTTTCTCCTGTTCCTGAGGGTTACTTCCTGTTCCTGGGGAGGGTACAGGGCAGGGATTTGGTCAATCGCGAAATTTCTCCACCACGGCGATTTGAGTTCAAGATGTTTGCCGAGTACACCACATATAATACACCACACTTACCCGACCTGTGTGTCGTCAACCAGAAGTTTAAATGCGCGAATTTAAGATGTTTACTGGAGATTATACAAATATGCTCATAATTATATGAAAAGTGCGTTAGCGCAATAGCTGCAGTTTTAAGATAACAGTCTTTACAGTTGTAAGAAAACATTTACTTATGTCACCAGCTTAGAATATACCAGACGAATTACTTAACTTCGATAACAATTAAGCCCTGACGCAAAAACTTCGGAGTGTTGTAAGTTCGATGTATCTGAAAGTGTCTATCTGCCTGTGGCATCGTAACTCCCGAACGAATGGACCGATTTCGAATTTGTTTGAAAGGTGAAGCAGTAGTGAAATAGTGTTATTAGCTATGTTTGACGAAATTCGGCCTAAGATGTTCGCCGCCACAATACGCCGGATTAGAGATACGTATTCTTTTTCACAATTTCCACGATAAGGGTATCAAATAAAATGAATGGGCTTGACTAGTATAATACTATAAACTATGATATTCTTTAAATGGCTCTATAGCTGGGCGCCACTATATAATGGCGAAATAAGGCATTTTGTTTGTCGAGGGTTTTTGATTTTGTTAAAATTTAATCTTGTGTTTAATGAAGTTCTCAAGAATTTAGAATATAAGGAACAGTATAGATGTTGTCTGTTATAGAAATAAACCAAAGCGTTTATTCGGTTTGCCGACCTGTGGCAACGGATTCACGGAGCCAGGAGAGCAGTGCGATTGCGGCATTTCTGTTGAGCGCATTGATAATAATACGCAATGCAATGCGTGCTGTAACTCTGACACTTGCATGCTGCGGAGCAATGCCTCGTGTGCCGCTGGAGCATGCTGTGACGTTACTGTAAGTACACTGCTGCATCACTGCCGGGAGTGGAACCTACCCATGCCATGCGTGCTGTAACCCTGACACTTGCATGCTTCAGAGCAATGCCTCGTGTGCCGCTGGAGCATGCTGTGACGTTACTGTAATTACACTGTGGCATCACAGTCGGGAGTGGAACCAACCCTTCAATGCGTGCTGCATGCTCTTAACTTACTGTGACTAAAATTTGGTAGACGGGATTGTAGATTGGACAAGAATTCCTATTTTTTTAATTGAACTTTGTATCTAAGGCTTTCTTATTATTTATATCATTAAATGACATATTAGCTTACTGACTCAGTCGTTACCCGTGGTCCCGATGGGTCGACCCATAACCGGGCCATGGGTAATTTTTATTACCCGTAGTCCCGTGGCATTAGGGATTGTTCCCTGGACTATGTCGATAACTATAAGGCAAATGAGATAGTGACCCCCATTCGGGCAGGCGAAACTAAATAAACTAATCTAATAACGGTTCTAAAATTGTCGCCTCTTATTTTGTTTCTATAAATGAGATAAAAGTGGATTTAATTTTAAGAAATATTAATTTAGTTAGTGCAACATCGCGAATTGGGGTGCGGGTGCAATTCGAGCTTTTAGTTATGGATTTTATTCGCGAGATAAGGTGTCGGATTATAGATGTAGAGTTTGGTGGTTCGTGGCCTACGCTCACTGCGCGCCTAGAAATGGGACGCTAGGTGAATTGGATATTAATATTGTACTGCTTTTGCTAGACTTGCAGTTACAAACCAGTAGGCGCAATATGTCGCTCGGCTGACCGTGACTGCGACCTGCCAGAGTACTGTTCCGGAAACTCTGAGAACTGTCCTGATGATGTTCACAAAATGGATTCCACGCCATGTTGCACTGGAGCTAATCAGGTAACATATACAACGAAAAATTTGGTCTGTACAAGGTTACTGGCGATCAATTAGATCATTTTAAGAGTGACTTCGGATGGCCATTAGCATGTACTTTTGTGCTAGGGCTTATGAAAAATCAAAAGAAAAAAATTGCTGTTAAGTACAAAAATATCACTAACGTGAGGCTAAATGTATGGTACGTCTGTTTTTTTTAATTTAATAGACTTGTGGTTCGAACACCTTACATGTCGCTCTCTTCCCTTTAATATGCCTTTAATACGCCTAGGAGAGCGATGGCTGAAATGCGTCAATTTGTGAACAGGTGCTACTTGCGAAGGCCGGATTGGTTCCGATATACACGTTATGCAGAATATTTAAATATATGAATGTATTTAGATTTCATTTAATTAGCTAAAAAAATAACGGATATTGGAGTCTGTGGAGTACCTATATATATAATAAATATAAATAATAAGATAAACCTGACATGTATTCATTGTGTATGACAGGCGTACTGCATGCGAGGCGCTTGCCAATCTCACTCGGATCGGTGCCGGCTACTGTGGGGCTCCACCGCGGTCTCGTCGCACCAAAAGTGTTACACCGTTAGAAACATTGATGAGGGATCGAAGTTAGTAATCGTATTATTAGAAAAGCCATCATTATTGAAATAGTAACAGAAATATGAATAATAATAATAATAGGGCGGTGATAAAACGGCACGTATTGTCCGGAGGCCTCTCTCTGCAGTAAGTATTAGAGATAGAGAGTGGATTTAGACTTATACTTTTTGGTACACAAATATTTTGGTTCCAGATTACGAAATAAAATGAATACAGGAAATAAGATAATAAAATTAAAGAAAACAATGATAATGATGCCTTATCTAGTGGTTATAAAATCTAATTTTCAGTTTAGGCAACTGTGGATTTGATCCTGATAGACGAGTACTTAAGGCATGTGCGCCCACCGACGCGTTATGTGGCAAGGCGCAGTGTCGAGACCTTAAACAACAATCTGCCAAGTTTGCGTTGGGTTCTATAACTCTTTTGTACGGGTCTGATGTTCGAGACAATCAAGGTGAGTAATATCAAGTTCTTTTTAAAAAAAAAAAAATATTTACTTCCATTACAGCAGACGCCGACATAAAGTTTTTAGTTAGTACGATTTAAAAAACGTGTAGCATAAGTCATCCATTTATCGATTAGCGTTATGGATGCTGAGAACTGAATTCCTGCGTCATTTGAATATAGCTCTGCGTGAGTCTACTTGACTCAGTGACGAAATAATAAGCCTTTCTCCCTCCTGTAAACCGTGGTATTTTTAAGACTTCCCTCTTCCTCCCCTGAATAGTTCACGTAGTGTGGGTATGTTCCTTTATAGGATATGGGTGAATACGAATAAGTAATGTATTAGTTTTTCATCATCATGTTAGATCCCAATAATGAATAAGTGACATTTTCAGGTAAAACCTTCCAATGCCGTACAGCTAAAATAGGCAACGGAACACTAGAGAGAGATCTTAGCCTTGTGCCAGACGGTGCCAAATGTGGACAAGATCACGTATGTACAGGTAGCTCCCAACCTATCTTGACGAAACCTGGTGTATCGACTCTACAGCAAATTTGCCACGGCGCCATTTACTGGCTGCTTTCAATAATATTTGGTCGAAACATGCAGAACACAACATTAATTAAGATTCCTGAATGTAAGAACATTGGTCAAGTGGTAATGAGACGGATTGTGTCCTGTGTGTTCAAAATGTATGTGTTCTTTGTTTAGATGTGCCTCAATCAGAAATGTTTGTCGTTGAATATCGTGCGCAGAGATATCGCGGCATCTAAACCTGACTCAGTCTGTCCCTCCGACTGCTCCGGACGAGGAATCTGTAACTCTGAAGGTAATACAAAAATACCCACACACAGGTACCTAATACAAATACAAAACTTTTCTGATTCAAATTATTTATTATTCATATTCATTTATTGGTAAATGGAAAAAAGACACGTCAAAATATATAATACATTGTAGACAATTTATAAATCACTATAAATCACTCTTATATAATAATATTACAGGTATAATACAATTAAATACAAAGTATAAGCAACATGACATGTATGTATAGGTATGTATTAATTATGTGTATTGATTAATTTTAATTTGTTTTTTCGTGTTTAATTTTTCACAGTACCGTATTTATACCATTATTATTTTAAAAAAAAAGCATTTTATGTACCACCGACGAGAATTGTATTGTATTAAATATAAATATTGTATGATATGGTATCGTATCGTATCGTATCGTATCGTATTGTATAAGCGTATGCCCGGGTATCTTAAACTAAGAGCGTGGTATGGGGGAAGGTTTGCGCATCACATCTAATTGACGAGTTAGGGGTCACGTCTCTACGAGTACCTTGCCCCGTAATCAACCCGACAAAGAAACATAAAAATCGACATTGCGAAGCCAAGATCATCAGTTCAACTTGTTTCCCGATGATAGGAAACTGAAAAAGAAATAGTTATTTTTCTTATACACCTACAGGTGATTCTAATCTGAGTGCGTTTATTTGGTTATACCCGTGGTTTTTGTTTAATCCACTTTAGTACAAAAATAATGAAGATACTTCTATTGAAGTCACGCAAAGTGAACGCGTATGTCATGGATAAGCCGCGGCGCCGCCGCCCCGCCGCACCGGTGCGAAACGGCAATGACATGCGAGCGTTCGCAAGGCCCAGATTTGTGTGACCGCACTTAAGTGAACATATTTCCCAGTATTTGGTAAATATAAACGCAAAAAAATGTTTTTTTTTAGCGTAATATGTTATATTAACGATGCTGATTGCCTGGTAAAAATATACTCCGTCAATTTAAAATCACCCCTATAAGAATTACCTACAGTAAACCTTAATAATAATGATAAATCGTAACAATAATAAAGGCACATAATTTATTGTCCCTGTTTTAGTCGTGTCCTATTCGGTATGGTTTAGCGGTGGTTGTTGGACCTGCACTATAATATTTACAGGTTTATCTTAACCTGTCAATATTATAGTAGGTAGTGATCATGTATAATTATGTTTGTAGGTAACTGCCACTGCGAAGACGGCTATGGCTCTCCGCTATGCGCGGTACCCGGACCCGGCGGCTCTATCAACTCGGGACCAATCTCTGATATGAAATGTAAGTTCAACATGTTAGAATTATTTATTCAAAATCATTTATTTGAGGTCTGCTACGACTTCAAATATTGTCATCAATAATCGGAATCTTTAAAAAAATATGTTTTCCTCGATTTCTCAGCGACACCGGTCCCAATTTAAAAAAAAAATGTTGTTTGCTTTAAAGAGTGAAAATACTGTATAACGTACTAAATAGATCGAGATTATTAGTAAAAAATAAACTCTAAAAGAGTTCTGCGTTGAGAAACGCATACAGTTAGGAACCCTTACTGTATGGGTTTCTCAACATTGACAAATATTAAAATGTATTTATCTATTCGCAGCGCATCGAATCTACATGATCGTGATGTATTCAATCTTCCTCGGCATCGTTCCCTTCGTCGCCCTCATGCTTCTTGTTTACTACAGTCGTCAAGAATTACTGTTCTGGTGGAGACATCCTAGGATATCGTGGGAACGCTTCCTTAAGAGCTGCGCTAGTCACTCTACGAGTAAAGACCCTACCATAACAAACTAACCATAAGACAAGTACAGCTAACATTACTTGTACTAGCTAACTATAACACAAGTACAGCCAACTTTGGAATCGTTTCTAAGAAAGAAGTACATGATCATGTAACATTAGAGAATCAATTGTAATGCGTTTAGTTTTAATTGGACATTAGAATGGCTCGAAAGTTATCTGAAAGACAGATCCCAAAGAATAAGGATGAGTGATGTACTAAGCAGTAACGCAATTTCAAAATATGGGGTACCACAAGGAAGTATCTCGAGTCCAAATCTTTTCCTATTAAATATTACCCAGTTATGTGATTGGGTGACACATTAAAGTAAAATTGTAACACATACTGATAATACAGTTATGCAAAAATGTGGGCAGACGCACAGAAATCAGCCAACAAAGGCTTAGATAAAGTGTAAAGATGGCTAAGTGTAAACCTTCTCACGATAAATATATTGCAGACAAAATACTTTACCTTCACAATCAATGAATCCACTTAATCAATAAAACCGCTAAAACTAAAGATCCCCAAACCTGGGCACGCTGCCCTCTGGTGGTGGGTTGGAGCATTTGAATAATCTGTAGATCTTAAATGGTCTATAGGTAATCTTTCTGCTATATTTTTTTGCTGTCGTATTTAGTCATTTTGTTTATCTTACAAGGCAACTTAAATCGTTGTGAAATCGATCGTGAGGTAACAGCATCGACATATCACCGAAGTAATTTTACAAAAAGCGTAATCAATCCTACGTTTTCAAAACCACAATGTCGCGGACTGAGTTTGGAAGTAAATCTATGGAGAAAATAGGACCCGTGCTAGATAACACATTAAATAAATGCGTCGTTTTTACAAATGTATCAAATAATGTCTGTAACCAAATGATATCGGACTACATCTTTTTGATATATTTCATAATCGATTGATATATTTTGATTGCAAGTCCCAGGAAATGTAAGCGATCACATACCTCATTTACACACAAAAACACCCAACACATATACATAACACAATACACACACACACTCTCTCACGCACAACCTTATGTATACGATACCAAAGCATAAGATGCTTTGGTATGCTTTTTGATGCTTTTTTATCTCCTAAGATATATGCAACATAACCAAAACTCATTTTTTTGGTTTCGGTAATGAAGTACCTTCATAATATCAATAACAGTGTGAAGGACGATCTAGCCCTCAACACGATGTGCTGAGCTGTGCTGCTGCTCGCAAGAGACCTAGTGCAGGGCACAGAGACTAGCTTGCTACTTACAGAACATTACAATATTACTTTATAAAATATTTAAAAAAAAACACTATTGTTAGATACAAGCACAACAAAGAGATTTTGTATTTTTTTGTATTGGTATCTACCCAAGCTCTCAATACACGAACTGAGCTAATAAATCAGCCCATAAGGGCTGGATATTTGATTGACGAACATTGATCATATAATCTGGCTATCTATAAATAGTCGCCCGGCATATAAAAGTACATTACTGCGTTCGCTCATAGAGGAACTACCACTACGTCTTCGTTCGCCATATTTATGAAAATAAAACCGATTTGACATTCACCATCACAGGAAAATTACGTTACTTCTTATTTTATAATATTCTAATGAGTATTGAATATTGTCGTCACAAACCTAGCAAATAAATCTCTTTTGTACTTGACAAAATAACATGATAGTCTCAGTAGTTCCTTTAGTCCCTTTGAAGGAACTACAAAGACAAATAAGCGCAGTAGTCCCTCTAAAGGAACTACCGAAGGAGCTACTGAGAACAAACGCAAACTAATTCTAAAGATAAAGATCGTAGATCCACGTGTCTTGATACCAGGAGTGTTTTGAGATATAAAACAACACGCTAAATTAGATATTCTGAATTTTATGACCTATTTTAGCATTACGCATTTATGAAGTTGAACAGTCCTGTTGAGCTACTGTGTGTTGTGCCGTAGGTGGGTGCCGAACGACTGTGAGATCGTTATAGGTATATTAACATACTAGCGGCGCGATCCATTAAAACCCATTATATTATTATTATTTGATGTATGAGGAGGCCCTCATACTTTCCTTGTATTGTTTCATACTTTCTTGGAAATACTAATAGGTACTTAGTAGTAAGGTTTTAGATTTGTACCTAATTATGCATTCATTATATGCAGTAAATTTAAGGTTCGAACTTTTCGTGTTAGAGCTGCGATTGACTTTTCGCTGTTGGAGTTTGTTTTGTGTTGAGATACCTACCTGTACGAGTATGAATAGTACCTGAATATAGTTTTAATGATTCGCTATAGGTATGTGCTGATTCTCTAGATTTGTGTAATCGCGCTTAGGTAAACAATTTCCTAGTTTATTGTAAACAAAAATACAAAAAAGATGTGTTTTTAGCGAAATAAGTTATATTAACGATGCTAATGATTGCGTGGCAAAAATATGCACAGTCAATTTAATATCAACCTGTAATTTATTTCATATAAACTGAAAAACGTAGTACAATAACTTTCATTATTACCATATACACTGTTCAGAAAAGAAATTTAAAAAGGTTTCAGGAATAAAAAGCTTTTTTTCCTGAATGCTAAGTGTATAACAATAATATACAGCTTATTGTACAAAAACCAATTCAATTTATACCTACGAGTATCTGTGACTGCGTTTGTCCACATTGTAATTGAGGTTGTAACGTATAGGATACCCATGGATTTCATGGAGTACTTAGTGAACGATTAATCAAAGTCACTGAATAGAATAGAATAAATTTTATTTGATTCATAAACATCGGTAAAACACACAACGCAACAACTAAATCCAAACTTACGAGTAATTACGGCTTTTTGTAACAAACCACACACAACTCAACATAATGCTAGCCAGCATTATGAAACAACCAGCGCTTAAAATCCGTTGGAATCGGGCCTGCTGCCGGTAGCAGGTCCGGAGTCGAAGGAGCCGCCCAGCCCGGGGAGCGCGCACAGTGGTGGGGCGAAACCCGCATCGCAGTGGCAGTTACCTACAAATATTAAACACAAAATTCATAACTTACTCCAATATGGTCCACGATATCCTTCCGCGGTCCTTGATCCCACGTACCGAGTAAGCGGACGAGACAGTGTTGTCAGCAGAGTACATTGTCGCACCGAGTAGGTAAACATTGCGCCGAGTGCTCGGACGATGAAATGAGCGAGACAGTAGCTCACCCTCGTTATATCTACTAGGCCGAGTATTTCACTGTTTGGGCCGAGAAAAAATTTACTGTCTCGCTGCTCGACTCGGTACGTGTGATCAAGGTTTAACTATAGTGTATGTAGTGTACTGTGTTCAAAACTTATAGACATAGGACGTTTATTGAATTCATGTCATTACCTTTAGAATTGCAGACCCCATGACCAGAGCAGTCGAAGGGACAGACGGATGACTCATTTTTTTTCGATATTTCTTGTACCTCCGCCACTGACACACATTTCCTATTTAGGCACATCTGAAATGTTCAAACATATTATAAAGATCATTTTGGTTTAGTAAAGAAGCAGCAGCCAGGGCATTTGTCCGAACCAATTTTCTTATGTAATTTTAAGTAAGTAAAGTGCTTTCTCCAGTTTTTTTAATCGGCTTGCAGCGATAAATAAATCGTATAGATTATTAAACCGAAAGAGAGTCACGGTGTTCATTTTAACAACCGGCTTTCCCATGGGACTTACCCGGAGTTCGTTGAAATAGGAGCACCACAACTAATTTACATAATAAAGATATTTATAGATAGTTTCATATAGCGATACTAAAAATGTGTGTTAACGTACATGGTTTTCTCCGCATTTGGCACCGTCCGGCACAAATCCCAGAACATCGTAAACATCCAGAAACGTCGCAATTCGGCAATCACTTTCTAGGTCTGTAGACAAAAATGGAACAATCAAACAATAATAATATGAATGTCCTTCCTAGGGCAGGGCTTACAAGAATTATCCTGACTGACTGATATTTCCTAGAATTCAACGTAGAGCCTAAACCGCAGAACATTGAGATTTGAAATTCAGAGGGTGTATTCATTATAAAATACGAAAGTATTTTTATAAATTCGTCTCCTTCGGGTGGTCAAATAGGAGTTAAAAGTTTTAAATTTCTTTCTTTTACATTGAATGTCGCGGAGGACGCCGCTACTAATAGAAGTATATAACTATTGAAGTTATTATATCGACATAAAAATTAATTCTGTTCCAAACACTGGTGAGTTCTTGGTAGTTAAGTACGTGTATTCCGCCCGTCAGTCAGTCACACACAAAGTTAAATGCAAGAGAAGAATTTGGTAAAATTAAATGCAATAAGGTGGTACCTCTATCCATGAAGCTAATTAATGATGGGGCTTTTTAATATCCAGAATTACAGCACATAGTGAGTCATAATATATGACGAGGATTAAGAAAAGCTAATGCAACGAATGTCATAACTGCGATGCGACTGGTTAATCACCAAGATACAGGCTTCACGCCTAGTTTGGTGGTCATGGTCGCAAAATTTGAAAAATGTGTATTCTTAAGCAATAAACGAATTTTGAATTTTGATGGGATCGTTCATTCATCAATAAAATGTCTGGGACATCTACTCACGTCCCTGTGGTTACATACCTTTCAGTAGCAGTGCAGTAACTCTAGTGTTTCTTATTTTAAACATTATTGGGCCGTAATTACACTGTAGCAAGCCGCACGACACGTCACTGGTTGAGCATTTCTTATATTGCGCACTATAATTACTCGTATTTAGACTACCAGGGACAATGCCGCAGTGACCCGCTCTGAAATATAAATAAAGTATGTATGGAACATTTATTTACAAAAATAGAATTATGGCGTTATCTTTACTATAATATATTCACGATACAGCAACAGCATACTCATATGAAAAAAGGAAATTCTCAAGGCCTCGTTCTTTTTGTAAGGTCGGTTTTACGGTAAAAACTCAATAATGATTTCAACGATTGCAAAAAACGAGTCAGAAAATGGAAGGTCTTTCCTCCGCACAACTCTTCTTGTCTCCCCTAATAGAGATACCGGGGGAAACACGGTAACGAAACTGTTTATTTCATACTTATTTCTCTTTCAGCAATAATAATAAACTTTTTACTTCCGAACGAGGAGGCTGCGTAGGACCTTATTTTCTTTTAATGTTTTTTATCGGATTTCTCGAGGACGATTAAAACGATTTGATATATTTTTGGTTACATGAGTATACTGCCTTTGTAGTTTTACCAACATAGGTCCAGCAGTTTATTTTGAAATCAAAATAAATGAACAATACAAATGTACGTACTACATTTTTTTTAAAGGACTTGAATGTTTGAATATAACTTTATTGCACACTAAACAAAAGATTTAGAGGAAGAGCAGCATATACATACACACAACACTAACTAAAACGGTTGTTGACGAACAAAGTTGTAAATAAGCTATAAATTGTATACTTAGGTACTAAGCTGAACCAGTAAAAAATCAACCCAGAAATCCTTACTACCCGTCATGGCTACTAGATGTGCTGAGAAGATAACTTTTCTTCCCAATGAAATCACTACAGTTTCCTAAAATAGATGTATTGCATTAAACCCTTTGGTTCTTGAATGAAACCCAGCAAAACGTGAATTCACTTTAGATTTAACAAAGATTCTCCTGAACAGTTTGACGCAAGCGTTGAGACGTTTTAGCAATTTTGGTAGCAGGTAATGATCATAGTCTCTGAAAAGTATTTTGTTGTAAAATGAGTAGATATACACATATAATAGATATTTGTTTTCGTGAAATGTCGCAAAGCATACAACAGAATTTAGTCTGGTTAGTTTTAAAGCAAATAATATTTTAAAAAATTGCCCACTATCAGTGTAACTTTTAGTGCCTATGATTATTGATGCAAATAATCTATATGGTATTTATTTATAAACTTACTCATCGCCCACAACATTCTTCTGCAAGTAGCACTGAGGAGAGGATTTTGCAGAGGAACCCCACAACAACCGACACTCGTCCGAGTGAGATCTGCAATAACCGTGCATGCAGTATGCCTGCCAAATGAAATACCCGATCATTTTTTATGTCTAGCGACATGAATTCACACAAAATAAATTAATATACCTAATGTAATTTCTTGGATCTTATGGTTATGCCTATGATGGTTTAACAGAAGAAATATACCTGATCTTCTCCTGTGCTGCAGGGTGTGGTGTCCATCTTGTAAACATTTTCAGGACAGAACGCCGACTGTCCCGAGCAGTATTCCGACAGGTCACATTCTCGATCAGCCGGGCGACACATCGCACCCAATGGCTTTAGACTGCAACTCTGGACATAAAACAAAATGTTAAAAAAAATATGAACAACTCATAGTTGAATACCCATCTTAGACAATTTTGAATAAGTCGAAAACGTTTTCGTATGTTTACTCACAGTCAAATCACAGCATTCTCCAGCGGCGCACGTGGCATTGCTCCTTAGCATGCAAGTATCGGGGTTGCAGCACGCATAGCATTGCTTATTCCTAACACCTTCCACAGTGACTCCGCAATCACATTGTTCTCCTGGATCGATGAATCCGTTGCCACAGCTTGGCGAACTGAAGATAAAGCTCGGTTTGTTTCTGAAAAAGATAATATTTGCTAGGTGTAAGTACCCCACGAGAACTTTTCAATAGGTAATTTGATCATCCCACGAATCACTGTACTTTTTCTGGACCAGAACTAACCTTAATTGATCGAAGATATAAGTTGTCTGCTAACATGCATACAAACTTTCCCCTTCGTAAGTAATAGAGTACCTTAGTGTAGTTTATCACTTAAAATTAATAATTAAAATGTAAAAAGGCTTGCGTGTAACGAATGTTATTTAAAGGCCAATAAATATTTCTTATTCTTATTTACTTGCAAAAATAAAATACTCGTATTAGTGTGATGATACCGATGTGTGAAAAGTCTATCGATAATTGTAATAAACTGTCAGCGTTGCATCGCTATTCTCCCATATTGAATAAAGCTTTATTCATATTTGCATTAAAGTGAGCAAGCAAGATCTTTCTCAAAGTGAGTTCAGACTTTTTTTGACACATTTGAAACTTCGTTGTTGACATTTGGTTAAAGCTAGAAACTTTTCCTAATAAATAACATTCAAAGGAGTGAATCTTATAAATATGTGATTGACGTCACGCGTCCATTCTCGATCACGCCCGGAGGCGGCCTGAGAAGTGGTGCGCGAAGAGGATAAAATATTTTTTTACCACGCGGGAGTCAATATTTTCTATACATTAATATCAGTTAGTCTTTTCTAACAAAACAAAAATCATCCAAATCGAAGCACGCGTTACCGAGTTATAGTCAAATACGACTTTCATCCCCTCTTTAACTTTCGGGATTGCATTAATTTCAGTTTGTCTTTTCTAGCAAAAACACCATTATCGAAATCAAAGTACCTACGCGTTGCTGAGTTATCACTTAATATAATATTATGTCTTTCATCCACCCTTCCACAGGAACCCCGGTGAATATCGGTATAAAAAGTTGATATGATGTTACATCATGGTATGGTAAACTATACGTATTCCAAATTTAATTTGAATCCATCCAGTTATTTCATCGTGATATCTTGTCAAGATACAGATACAGTCAACATACAAAAATAAAAAAGTAACAGATGCGGGTTTACCATCGATAAGTACAATACATCCCCCCTGAGTGTAATTTTTAAAATATATCTAATGTATAGAATTCTACCTCTTATAGTTTATGAACTATAAATATTTATTGCATTTTAAGAAGAGTATTTTGAAAAAAAGGCAAGTCGGAGACTTTGTACTCTAACATAATACATGAATTGTAAAAAGACTAAAGTTTTGCGTAAAAAAGAGTAAAGCAGAAAAAAATAATTCGCAGAAGTATTTTTTTCATATTTTTATTTAAGGTCGATTCGAAAAGCATAAAGCCTTAATATTGTGGCGAACGCACCATCTATCCGAAGCGAGGGAACTAGCAGAATGCTCACCTAGCTACAGAACCATTGAAATCAAGCAACATTACCGCCTCCACAAGCGACGCACACACTCAACATCCGAAACGCGCTGCTGTCTTCGAGAACCGGTCCATTTTACGCATAAGATTCCGCGGCACCCGCGCCGCCACCGCCTACTACCCACTGCCTGCTAAATTAGAGGCTGAGGAGTACGGAGGACTACGTACCTCTACATCAGCGGGTGATAACGGTCAAAAGTTGATGGAATCCATCACGCGCCTCTGTAATTTGCTGCTGAGAGGGAACCTGAATGTTGACGTCTGCCTGTTCTTTATGGGGGGATTTCGGCGATTGGGTACAAAATTTTGTTACCGAGCGGTCCGAGAGCTTACCTTCAACCACATGAGTTACAAGTGTAGGCAAACGGCTTATAAGGGCTAAGTTGCGCTAGGTCTCGCCCCCCGTGGGTGCCCGCATTGTCGAGGCGGGGGGGCTCATTAGCCGTGGCTTTGCCACCCACGGTGAAGCCCTCTAAGCTCATGTAGGAGCGGCTACAAAAGGTAGGTTGCGGTGTTTTCAGTTGGGGACACCGCAACTGAGGCGGGCTGCAATGTCACAAGACGGCGCAGCCGAGGATGGGGCTGCGGCGGGAGAGGACTGTCGGTAGTGGGGTGCGCCGCTCTCCCTAACTTCCGTGGCCTCGACGGGGTCACCACCGTTTGATGGTGTACGTGGCGTACGTGGCGGCAGGGCCACTAATGACCTAGTGTCTAGACACATGGTGTTATAGTCCTCGAGCTGGTTGCGGTGCGTCATGTGTCTAGAGTACTGCAACGGGGGGTAATCCCGAAGGATGGGTCCGGAGACAGACAGCCGTGGAGGGTCGCAGATTAGTGCTATAGCGTTCCAGTGTCCCGCCAGCTATCGGCAGGGATTGACACCGTGGAGTTTTAGTGGGTAAGAGTTCCACATAACCGCTCTGCCTCCCCGTGGTGGAGCAGTATGCATGCAACATTTTTTACGTTAAAAAAATAAAAAAATATATATTATAAATATAAGGTTTATGGGTCAAAGACCACGGCACCTGGCAATCCAAGCGTTTTGGTGCCCCAGCTTGTCGCGGTCGTATGACAAACGCTCGGATGAACTCACTCTCGTTCGTTCCGTGGCAGAAAGGTCGATGTCTCATATGGGATGCCACTTGTGTAAGTACTTTTTCACCCAAAGAACGGCGGGTGCAAGGGCAGAATCAACCGCGTTGAGCAAGCACAACAAGTATTCTGCGCTTGAAACGAGCTATGAAGTTAATGGCGGATCTGGGACGTCTTTTTCGAAGCTGTGGGCGTGATCCCCGTTCGGGTCAATTTTTAGCCCAACATATCTCGTTGCCTATTCAGAGGAGGAACGCTGCTAGCCTGATGGGTACTCTTTGTTGTTAACGTGACCTTTTAGGGGTAAAAGTTTTTGTGATTTGTTATTGTATTTCATAATAAAAACTCCGAATTAATGAAACTTGGAATACATATAGTTTGTTCCATGATGTAACATCATTATTAACTTTTTATCCCGAAATTCACCGGGGTTCCTGTGCAAGGATGGATGAAAGACATAATGATGTATTGAGTGATAACTCAGTAACGCGTACTTTGATTTCGATAATTCTGTTTTTGTTAGAAAAAACTGAAATTAATGCAATCATCTCCAATCAAAGCATCTCCAATTTGTTTTGTTGTTACTACAACAAAAAATAATTGAGATTTGCCTATGATTATTTTGCCAATTGCATTTATTACAAAAAACTAAATAAGTGATTTATTTTTTCAGTATTGCTTAGTGGTAGTGTATTGCTTTCAGTATTGCTATAGTCTTGAAAGAAATACTGTAGTTTCGTATCTACGAAAGCAAGACCCTTGTATTGCTTTCAGCAAAGCGACAACAATTTTCAAAACAATAAGTAAATAAAAATTTGCATTGACTCCATATATTTGACAGATATTGGCATCGGCTAGCGCGATGTAAGTACTACTGCTTTGACTCTAGACATCGCCATCGCCATAGCTTTGAAAGCAATACAAATAGCCGATAGCCCCTCTGGGAAGTAAACTAGTTATACTTACTGCAAACAACTGTCCGCCCCAGACGCGAAGTTCTCTTCCAGGTCATATACATTACAAGGATTCCACTGCATAGGAGGAGGATTCCATGGGTCAATAGAACTGTGCATTATACATCGCTGCGTAAGGCAATCGCATTTATCTGCAAATTCAAACGAATGATAACCATTGGTTGTTAAACATATTATACCTTATTTTCAAATAGTTTTGCGATTGGCTGCAATTCACCTGATGTCAAACAAACCGTTATTGAGAAAGAAATCAATGTATTTTTCACTTTCAGTTTGTATTAAAGATGAATGTAAAAAATTGCGTAGGTACTCGCGTACAGGATCATAGTTTCTAACTAATCCTGACAAGAATTGGTGTGTTGTAACGTTATGCGTTATGTTTTTTACTGTAGTGCACTATAAACGTATATTATTTTAATTAATATTATATAAATGCATCAACAAGCTTGTGTATAAGTCGGTTGCGTCGCCCTTATGTCCTCGGAGCGTCGAGGGACGGCGCGAGCGCTGTCACCTAACCTGTTTGGTATTGCGAAACCTCGGCGTTCTCCACGAGTGGCGCGCCACTCGCCCTTCCAGTGCTATTGAGAACGCACGTCGTGACTTTCCGCGCATTTGTATTTATTTTATTATTTCGCGGACACGTCGTCCCTATCGTTGCTCATTAGGCAGTATATTCATATAAAATTGTGTTTTTTTTAACCCCAGATATTTTATTGTCATGAAGCTTCACCATTTTATGTTCTTATCTCATTTCTTTTGTCTGTGTTTTAATATTTCTTTTCAGCTTAACTGTTTTATAATCATTTAAATACCGTTTCATTCTCGTAAATTCATTTTGTTTATTTCCTGGGTTCATATAATTGGTTGTCTGTTCGTTTTAACTTCATTGTAAATTCATGTTTCCTTACCCACATTATATCATTCTTGTAATCTCCGTATCTGATTGTGAACATCCACGACAACATAGCTACCTACTGCGTATCTCTGTTGAGTCGTTGTCGTGGGTACTCACTGTATACGGTCAGCCTGTAATGCTTTCGCTTCTGGCGCGTTACAGAGTCCCAGATTGGGAGTTGGACGTCCAACATACGGCATACGGATCCTGCTGGACTGCCTGTAACATCCTACAGCCGAAGCTTGAACCCTGCACTGCACTGCAACCTGGCCGTCCCTACTTGAGTGACTTTCACCGCCGGCCCTTGACGACAGGGAAGTGCATGTCCAGGGATAAGGAACGAATCACTATACTGTATAGGCCCTAATCCACAGCTCCTATATCAACTAATTGAACCATTTTTATGTGATGCCCAACATGCGTTTAAGAAAGGCCGTTCATTTAACATTAATTTACTTACACTGGTGGATTTCATTTCCCGTAAACTAGATAAATGCACACAAGTCGGCGTTTGATTTAGTAGATAATGATGTCTTGCTACAAAAGCTCGAGGCTATAGGTTTTGCGCCAAAACTCCTACTTTTTTTTGCAGACTATCTTCGTGATAGAATTCAGTTTGTGCGCTTGGGGTGCTTTGATTCTGAACCATATTCGACGCGATCAGGGATAAGCTGTTTGTACAATAGTACCTACGTGTACAGTTTATGTAGGTAAACTATTTAGAAGTATCGAAATATTATCAATAAATAAAATAAATTAAATTAATATAAGTCACAGTAATTACTCTAGTTCAAACGTCGTAAACTCGACAATTCTATGAGAAGCCTGCTCGATTAGCCACTTTTTTATTTTGTTCTTGAAACTCTGAATAGTTTTAGCTGCAGAGATGTATTAAAAAGATAGTTATTGTAAACGTGTGGACTTGGGTGGACTTCGTGAGATTACGCGATTAATATTATTATCGGTAAGGTTAGTCCTGGCGTTTACAGCCACCTGATAAATCAAGGTGGATGGCAATGGGCTGGCACATGCGTCAAAAGAACGGGTGCTACTTGCGGGGGCCGGATTTCTCTCGCTAAGCATGTGACATACAATATTCAAATTTCGTTATAATAATTGGTGATAAGTATAATTGGCTAAGTAGTGAATTGTCTTTTTTTAAGCCCTAAAATAAACACAAATAATAAGTTGCACATACATGGCACAAACCACAGTCTGTGGAGTGAATTTACATAGATAATAATAAAAAACAATAATTTTATAAAATAACATTACAAGTGCATCCGCATCCTTATATGATCCTAACATGCAGAACCTACCTGCTAGTGACTGGACAATTATTATCCATATTGTTCTGATTCTGATACAAAATTATTCTCACCTCAATTCAGGCAAGTTTTTTATTTATAAACACAACTACTCAAACCGAATTTGATAAAAAAAATTAACAAAAAAAACTAATCGATCAAAGTGCCATTAAGAAACCGTAGATGTACATAAAAAAATATTTGGGAAATTGAGGACCTCTTCCTTTTTAAGTTGTTTAATAAAGTTATCAGGCTCACCATGCTCATCATCATGCACCATTCCCAGAACATGTCCGATTTCATGTGCAAGAGTAGCCGCCACCAGACCCAGGACTTCGGAATAATCGGAACAGACACCGGTAGAATGTATTCCGCATATTTTTCCCCCTGACGCTATACCTAATACACCATCCTCAAACTTGATACCGCTGAAAGGATCATTCATAGTATTATACTGAATTATGAATACTGAAAATACTGACTGTCTAAACAAATTCAAACTTAGTAGCTAGGTACTTGTTTGCTAAAATAAATATAGATGTCACTGTATTTAGTTTAAAAGATCGAACTTCTGTATCTTGGGAATTATTCCTGGAGTATTTTGAGAATGAGCCCTGTGTGTACAACGGCAAAAGTAATTAAAAGCATTTGAAAGGAAAAGTGATGTTAAAATCTATAAAATAAACTAACGAAATGTCTGATAATACTTACGTGAATAAAAATGCAACATCATTTGGTATCCGAGAGTTTAGGTCCGAAGTCTCTCTGAAGAGCGAGAAGTTTTCCAATGTTGAATTATTATCTTTGCTTACATGTATATAGTCAGTTTGGCTCCACACCTCCACTCCTACGAGAGCTATGTGGATATTGAGAGGGACGTACAACTGTATAAAAAAACATAACATTAATTAATATAACTACCGAGCAAGTGCTTTTATTACGAAAAATGAAACGAGTGCCAGAAAGCAGCGTGCCCAGAAAACTAGGCGCATTACCACGCTGAATGGCAACGTTGGGCCAGATAGAAACCGGCATTCTGGTCACGCGTCGAATCGATCAAACGCCCCGATAAGTTTTTGAAGATAAGATAAGGTCCCCACGGCCCTAAAGTCTCGAACGCAAAATGCTGAAATATGTAACCTCTACCGACCGACGGCTGCTACGAGTAGCATATTTACGTCGCTTGTTTTGAACCGCTGAATATGCCGCCGCCTCAGCCTTACTCTGTGTCAAAGGAACATGAGATAGCGCTAATGTTTCAACGTATGTCGCGTCCCACACAAGAGGCCTATCCAATTTATAAGGCACATGCGTCATTCCGTCTTTTTCCATTGTCTCATGTGCACAGTTCGGGCTCACAGTTCGAACACAGCTGCTACGTTGGCAATGGAAAAAGAGAGGCGAATGTGGCGACCTATTCTGCACGCATTTTTAGAACAAGACAAAATATAGTGACCGAGTTGACCGACTGCAGTACCACACTGGCAGCGATGGGCCTCATAACACCTCGCACCCAAACGTAAGCTTTGATGATAAGCATTCGGATCTAATAAGCAACCTGTTTTGAAAGGAAGCAAAGCTTGTAACCAAAGTCCCGACTCCCATTTGGAGAATGCAAGTATACGAGCGGGATCCGTGACGCTAGTTAGTACACTTATCTAGAAGAGATTTCCACAGATCAGTCAATACCACAGTCTCTGACAAAACGGATATTTAGCAATCCTCCAGTCATTCTTAATATTGCATTAATAAAGTTGAAAAAGCAGTGGTAGCCTAGTCTTTAAACCCCTTGCCTCGAAAACGAAAAAGCGCGGACTCGTTTCAGGGTCAGGCATGCAAGTCCCAGTTTTTCACTCATGTGCGTATTAGAATTGACCATTTGAACGGTGCAGGAAAACATCGTGAGAAAGCCTGCTTGTCAGAGAAGGTTATAATATAAATTCACACCTATCCTACGAAATGTTGTTTCATATTATCGTCATATTGACAAGACCGCAAAACACAACCGTATCTTACGCGCGCGATGAGGCGTCACTTTGCGTGAGCGGGTGCGGGGTGAGGAAAGCCCGACGGGTGGGTAGGCTGGGAAGTCTCTCATCTATACGTATTATTAATATATATTATCTGTTATTACTTCAAATCGTACACTGCATTATGGGCAGTATGTGTTCCACGCCGGGGTTAGGCCGTCACGGTAATGTGCTGTGTAACCAGAGTTGGATTGGAAGTTGGAAGTATTGGACTTACAGTATTAACAATGTTAACGAGTTGTATGAGTTGTCGGTGAATAGATCGTATGTTGCCTCCATGTTTCAAGAACTCGCTGTGGTCTGCAATCATTACCAACTCCACGTAACGATGCTGGTTGATTAGGCTGTATGGGACATCAGTTTGATTCTCTGTGTTTCTTTTGTACTGTAAATAATTTTTTTGCGTTATTAGGACTATTCATGAAAATGTAACCAAATAACTGTCTGAATCAATTGTCAGCATATCTTGTTACTTTAACACGTTCAGCGCGGTACGAGACATTTTAGACTTGTGAGTGACTTTACTGTGGTGCGGGACGTGATTTCGTGGTCTTTCACTCAGTGCGGCGGGGATTTCAGTCGGGTTTCTGGGAGTAGGAAAGAGACATAAATTTTTGTGTACCTTGGCTCGAATATAAACAGAATAGTAAGTCAAAACAGTACAATACTAATTCGTAGTGTACGCCCTGGAGAGCAATAATTTACTCTCAGTGCGGTAAAAGCCTATCTTGACTTGTACTGACATATCTTGTACCGCACCTATGGTAAGGATATTATTTAACTAGTGCGGGCCAAGCTCTCAGTGAAAGCACACACACAATTTGGAAAAATGGTTTTCGAGCTAAATACTACAAGTAATTAACCGTTCACGTAAAATTTTAGCTAGTCTTTAGAAATGTAGATGCATAAGAATGACTGAAATGTTATGATAGAACCATCATCTTCAAGTACATCGAATAATATCGAGGTGTGTACTGATTATAATAAAACAATGTGCCCCGATTGTTTTAATAAATATCACTGCACCGCCGCAAAATAATTGTCAATATACAATTGTACCTTCATGTATGTAAACGTGCATTTTCTAATAGAACAGGTTTGATATTTTTGATTTATTTTCCTATCACTAGACCTTGTATACAAGACAAATCGTTTTTCTCTATTTACAGTGCGTTATAAGTCAATATTGATCAGTGATTTAAAATAGTTATAGTGTCTAAATTAATTATTGAATTCTGTGCCTGCCTTAACAAGTGATAGGCTATATATTTAGGGACGAGAATTAATCAAAATAATAAGTATATTGCATGTAAATTTATAAAATTACAATTTGTTTTTCAAAGGTCTAATCACAAGTCACGAATGTCTCGTGTAGCACTGAAAAAAAGTCTAGTACAAGTCTCAATCGTATTGTAACGCGCTCACGGAAAATCCTTACAATCCGCTCACGCATCGAACGTGTTCAGAAATGCTAGGTACAAGTATTTATTGTATTTTAGCAGACTTACCCTGCTGATTCGGCTTTTTTTGATTTTGCTGTAATCGACATGATTATCAATTTTTCTGGGATTATTTTTGCTCATAACGTTTTCGCGGCTACTTTTTTGGTATTCAGAGTTTAGATCATTGTGGTCGTACAAATAGTGCGGCGAAAGAATACTAGAATCTGAAAAAATAACAAAAGTATAAATAAAACTTAATATGAAACATTTATTCGTTTTATAAATTAAATATGAAGCTTCTTTTTGTTGTCTTCTTAATATTGGATTATTGATTTACAATTAGTTATGATTTAAATAAATACAAGTTAATTGATGGAATAGATTTTTTTAAAGTTATTGACTTTCGATTTCCGATTCACTCGCAACTTGAAAACACTGCAAAAGTATAGCTGTAGGGAAATAAAGAAAACGTCAGCGAATCCATTAGCTGGCCGTTCGCACATTAAAAGTGGACGCAAAGCGGCGAAGATGACGCCGCGCTCGAAGTAGCAGGTGTACACCGCTACCCATGACTGCGGTTTGTCTCGCACGCTGCCCGAGTAATAACACAAGTCCAACTCTCCTTACCGTGTGCAGGTTCGATGTAGCGCATCTTCTCCCCGTCGAAGATGACGCCGCGCACGCCGTGGCAGGTGGACACCGCCACCCATGACTGCGGCTTGTGTCGCACGCTGCCCGAGTAATAACACAAGTCCAACTCTCCTTACCGTGTGCAGGTTCGATGTAGCGCATCTTCTCCCCGTCGAAGATGACGCCGCGCACGCCGTGGCAGGTGGACACCGCCACCCATGACTGCGGCTTGTCTCGCACGCTGCCCGAGTAATGACACAAGTCTAACTCCTGGACAAACAATAATAACTTGCACAATGCACATAGTTTTATACATCAACGGGTTAGTATTCTCGGATAGGTATCATCAATAATATAACGCAACAAGCATAATATTTCATATCTTAATATGCAATCGTAACAAAACATCTTCAGAGAGTAATCTATGGGAGTGTTATCTTCGTACCTGAAATCAAAATTCGCTAATAATTGATTTAATGGAGGATGGCGGATTAATGGACAGCCGGATTATTTAAGAATTCTGCTGTTGAGAGATGTTAATTGTTGAAATGAGAGAAAATTCAAACAGAGTAACTGTTATTACAATAATAAGTTCTTTATACCTCTCTAGTAGGAGTATATCTAAAAGTGTCCCCTTCAAGCTGGTAGTTCAGCGTGTGTCCCTCCGTAAGCAGATGTTCGTTCAGATGCAGGTCCAGCACCAGCTGCTCTGTCTCTACCGGGATCGACACAACTACTTCAGGATGATGTGCACCGTTCTGAAACATATTATAACATATATTAATGCGACACAGCCCTGACAAGACTACAAAAATATGTGTGCTGTGAACTCGCCCAATACTAGCTGTCAGTTTTTATTCATGTACATACAAACATACTCACTATATTATCTCTTGTAGTTGATATTTCTCTCTTAGTTCGCGCATGGTTTGCAGTTGGTAATACTATACTGTGTTTATTAAATTCAGTTGCGGGTTTTTCTGAAGAGAAAGACAAATAATGATTAACAAATTGTAATTATTTTTAATTTAAATTCTAATAATTGTAAACTATTATTTATGTGAAAACACATGTTTTCCATAGCAGCCGTAATAAAAATTTCTCTCTTCTTGGAAGAAAAGTCCCCCAATCAAAATTTCCCGACGACTAGAAAATTATAAATTCAAACACCAAGTTTCGTCAAGATGGGTTGGAGAATACGACCTTTGGGCGATTACGAAATTTCCGGAGACATATGTATAAACAAACAATAATACTAACAAATAGACCAAAGAATAATATAATAACAAAAAAATTTATTTATTAGATCAACATACAATCCATGGGTTAGTAAAACACAAAATAGAATCAATAGCTTTATCTATAGTGTTAGGCTAAAGTATAATTAAACCAAAAATATTTATATTAATTTTTATCTGTGGCAGATACATTCTCTCCGGGCGAGAGGAAATATCCAAAGAAATTATTTGACCATCTCTTCGATGAAATGCCTCAGCACAGGCGAACATAAATTCTCAGCAACCACCTTCAGAATGCTGGTGTGACTCCCTGGATCCCTCCTTACCAGCGACGCGACTTTCTTTCGAATGACGGCGTGAAAGCCGTCGGTACGAGCCTGCGCGAACATCTTTGAGGCAATACACCAGCGCGGCTGTCCTGACAGCATTCTGAAGATGTTGTTATATTGCACCTTTAGTGTATCGAGCGATCTTTTGGTATATCCAGTCCACAGGCTACCCGTGTACATTCCTTGCCAATACGCTTTGAAAAGCTTTACCTTGACCTGTTGCGTACATCGGCAAACCTACGGGATACAGCATATTACCACGGACTGCTAGAGCCTCACTCACTAGAACTCACGTTCTATATCTACATCGTCGATAAGATAATGCCCAAGGTCTCGGTACGCCACTGTCCGCTAGTTTTCTCCAAAGCAAATACGAGATCTTGGAGAGATCCAGGAAACAGGCGTACACGGGACATTACCGCTCAGTATACGAGTAGTGCTGGACAGCATACTTGAGGCTCAAAATTGCGCTCTCAGTAGAAAGTCCGGGCTGAAACCCGAACTGCGCATCGTGCATGTTGAGGTGCTTTTGCAAGCAAATATCAAGTAAGCTGTCCAGCACTTTAGCGATCGTCGTTGCCAATGAGATCGGACAGTAGTTCCCCATATCCGAGATATCTCCTGTTCTGTTCTTCACTATTGGCACAACAACTGTCTTCATAAGTTCCATTGGAAGGTAGAAATGACTATTACTTAAAGTTGTGAATATTATTGTTCAAATATCGACCAATCAGAGCAGAGCACGTGCCTCGAGTGGGGTCGAGGCGCCATCTTGGCTTTACCATAGAGGCACCATAAAGGAGTACTGTATACAATGAAATAGAGAGGCCACAGAGGTCGCTTTTTTGTCAGTCTGACGCAGTCTGGTGGCCCCAAAACTAAATGCTCTTTATAAGTGTATGTATCCTGTGTATCAGTATTTCATATGTGTGCACTTTCTATCTACCTACGAGTACATACATATATATATGTATGTAAAGTATTCATTTAAATGATATTTTTTCGTACGGTATAATATCAAAGTGCAGTTCTGCAGGCTGGACCTACTTCAACTACACTTTACTATTATACTGCCTAGGCAATAAAATGAACAGATAGACAAATGTACTTAGAGTGTCACTAACACTAGAGGCTTTTAAAAACAAACAACACAATATTGATTTCGTATTCACATTCGTAATATATTTCACCAATCAAGATTCTATTGAAATATATCTATCGAAAACATAGTCTAAAGTTTTATCAATAAAACACACAAATTCGTATTATAAACACATAAATACTTAATATTTTTACAAAATAATAAATTCGGGCTGATTTTCATTTCAAGATATGACATTGACATTGACATATAGAAATAGTACGTTATTCAAAATAACACCATCTATGAGACACTTTTTGGGCAAGGTAACAGAGGGCTTTTATATTACACAAAAACAATGAAATTTTGAATATGTACGTCAGTGTCCTACATACAATTCCTAGTTTCACATTTAAGCGATAGCCACTGATTGAGTTGGATCGTTGGAAGCGTAAAAGAATTAAAAGTACTTATCGTTGGTTAAAGTAAGATTGGTGCTCTGAACCCACTGCTCGGTCCTACCTTCATGTGTCGTCTTGCGAAGTTATTGTAAAAGTACAAGTGTAATATAGTGTAAGTATAGTGTGTGTGAGAAATATTGCTTTTAATCTAAACTTAATTAAAATAGTGTGAAATTGTGACTATTGTGTTTTGTGCTCGCATTTTACCCTGATGACGCCCACTAGACCGCAACCACTAATGACGATGTCGATGGGAATAATGGTTCTCCGACATATATATGACAAAAACATTTTAATACATACAACGTAAGGTGACAGAGAATGGTACATATATTCCATTCCAGTGGAACGGCTTAGCGTTGAACTTTGAGAAAAGATATTTCATGAGGTTCAACTTATCAAACAGGGCTCAGGAACCCATAGTGATAGACGTGGGCGGTGCTGTACTCCAGCAAGTAACTCACGTTAAACTACTAGGTTTCTATGTTGACAACGCCCTGAAGTGGGACTTACATATAGAAAACCTGTGTGCTAGATTAAGCCAAGCATGCTTTGCCTTAAGTCGCTTGGCAAAATCCGCACCCAAGAACTCTGTGCGTAGTTGTTATTTCGCCACAGTCCACTCTTTACTGATGTATGGAACGGAACTGTGGGGTGACGCGGTCGAATGTGAACGAGCCTTAATATTACAAAAAAGAGCGATTCGTGCTATTGCTCCAGTACCATGGGGCGTATCTGCAAAGCCTTATTTCTCAGAATTGGGGGTGCTAACAGTCCCGTGTATATTAATATACCAAGTGTGTTTGTTTGTAAGAACCAACAAAGGCAGTTTTACATTAATGGGTATATGGCGCGACAAACCGTCCCGGCGCCAAGCTAGATATCAAACAGCTAGACATGACATAGCAAAGGCAGCTAAGTCTACTATCTATGTGAAGGGCTCCCAGATATTCAACAAAATTCCAGCAGACGTTAAAAATGCAGCTTCCGACACTATTTTTAAAAATAAACTAAAAAAATTGCTGATTGGTAAAGCGTACTACTCATTGAAAGAGTACTACGACGATAAATAATAATGAGTTCTACGAAGATAAATTGAATTACAATATAGTGATATTACTAATTATATTTTTTAGTTATCTTTATTTTACTGTTGTAACATTGACTTATGTATTTTATTTACATCAATAAATAATCTGTATCTGTATATATTGTTTCAATTAAAATAAAAAAAGGAAAATATAATTCGAAAAAAAAAAACACCGAAAGTTTCTGCTCATAGGAAAGCGAATGGTGGAAACCTACTCGTATATAATCTTGCTGAAATTATTACGAGTATTCTAAATATCATGGATTCAATGTTGTTGGAAAAACATTCGTTAAAATAAGCCGGGACTACAAAAGAGATGTGTTTGTTGAAAACTTAAAATCGAAAGTGCAAACCGTGGAGTGGAGTTCCTATTTTAGTTTTATTTCAATTAATGGTAGATAAAACGTAATTATGAAGCTTGTGACGAATTCGTTCAGTATGACTTACCGTCCTCGAAAGCAATGTACCTAATAATTTATGGCTAGGGAGAGTTTTATTTAAAGAATTAAGAAATATTAATATGAAAGAAGACACACATGCCTGACAAAAATTAACAAAATTTGCGACTGCCCTGCAAAGTCTATTGTTCTAGAATAAATTAGAGAGAAAACAAAGATTATTGTTCTAGAATAAATTCACATAGCAACAGAATTCCAACGACACAGCCTCATACAAACAAATCTGTGGAAGTATTTAGGAGTACTCGTTTTGTAAAATAACAAGTTTTTCTCAAATAAGGTGATTATCAACTTCATTTCGGCATTATTTTAATTTAATTTTTTGGACCGATAACTTTGATGGGACCACTTCAGATATATAATATCCCTCTCGTACCTAAAAAATATTTTTATCGGTCCAGCCCTCTCCGAGAAATCAGGTAACAAATATAAAACAAAATCGCGTTGAATTGAGTACCTAGACCTCCTCTTTGTTGGGAAGTTACTACAAATAAATAAACGGTAGGTACATGAAATCATTACTTTTCTCTTTTTAGGCACAAAGACAAAAACTGAGTGTTAGAGGCGGTGAAATATCTAAAGTCAAAATTAAATCTAGGTCAATACTTACTTAGGCTCTGGACTTCAGCGCCGCTCAAAGTCACGTCCAGAAATATTAGCAAAATCACCAAACTGGCTCCACCGCCGTAGCTTGGTAGTAAACTTAAGTTAGTACGTGACATTATAAAACATATATTTGCAATGAGCTCAAAAGTTAAAATGAAAAATCAGTAGATTTTTTTACGTTTTATCAGCGAATTTAAAGTTTAAAGTAATTTATCCATGGTGTACCGAGACTTATATACTACTATTTATCATGATATATTTGGGTATTTTGATAAAATATTTCCCATAAAATTCCCAAACATCTAGAAATAACTTTTTTCCTACATTATTAGTTAACTCTCTAAGTATCAATGGTATTTTACACTTATAATTATACGGAAATTACAGATGTATTTTCCAAATTCGGAAATAGCATTGTTTCCTATAAAGGTATCAAATCGCAATTAAAAGGCACAATTTTTCATTGCTAAAAATATTCACTTATGACATACATTTAGGGCAATGCATTTATTTTTTGTTATAATTTTTGATCAGACCGAACTGATTTATTAAAATTTGTCATGAATATAAAATTTGGGAGAGGACATAGGCTTCGTAAATAGCTCTAAAAGGTTGAAATTAGGGATGAAAGTGAAAATAAGTCTGAAAGAAATTCATACTTATTAAAACGCCTACTTAGACGAAACTTTCAATATCAATTCACTCCGAGAAGCTGGACGCTACATGCAATGTTACTGCTGTTGTTTTACACCGATTAACAATTATTTAAATATTTTGTCATGGTAATATAATTTAGAATGGTTTATTCGAACCGCGTGGGTAACTTTGTAATATTGTATCTTCTATTATGTATAAGTTTGTATGTATTTAAATAAAACAACTTGACTGTGCAGCAATTGACAAACTCTGCCAGTCTTCACGTGGTTTACACCACACACCACAGTTCCTTATGACAAAAAACTCTAATCAGTGTGTCCTGCCTGTTATGACTTGCGGTGCTAATACGCGGACACTCACGTTGAAGCTGCACTTAGGTACTTAAATATTAAAAAACCGTCAACCGCCGAGGCCATCGAGTTTTGCAGTAGAGACCGCGTTTAGGCAAAGGCAATACATACAAGTAGGACGCCAGCTGGCCAGTGGGAAAATCATTGTCTAATGCGACGGGCTTGAACGTAATGGAACGGGCTGGAGAGCGAGTGATTTAAATAAGATGTTACAAATTAGCGTAGACCGGTGGTTCTGAGCATTGAGACCCCAAGAAGGTATAGAGGGCAAGGGACTGCACGGATCAGGCTCTTACGGGGCTCGATGTTGACCTACTTTTAGGACCTAGGTGGGAAAACCGAGAATTTTTTTGGGAAATTGCAAATGCACAAATAAAAACCTTAATTTTGAAACGCAATTCCGATAAAACGATAACCTCCTTGATTTTTGAAACAGCTGTCCCTGGACTTCCGGGCTGTGTACATAAATAAAAAAACCAGCACAATGTGACTAAAGACGTCATACTAATGGGAAATACGTCATACTGTTATACGTATACCTAAACTGTGAATGGTATTAACAGGATAACATGACATTCTAATATTGACTCAACGGATTGATAAGAATTACAAAAACTTATTATTTGCAGTAACTAAGGCAATTATGATAACTAAGTAGTTATACCTGTGTACACATTCCAACTGATATACATAAATTTATTAAATCGACTGTGAGAGAAGTAGGGTTGTGTTTTTGAGTGTAAGTATGTATGTAATGTGAGTGGCATCAATAGATTTGTCGTAAGAGTAGGTTTAAAACATGCATTCTCATTCAATATTTACATCACTTACATGAGAACATAGTTAAGGTATATTATAATAGAAACATTTGTGGTTGTTTTAACTTAAATGTCCGCTTGGCTCCCTAAGCCGTCCATTCCCATTGTGTCTGAGCTTGCTCCACTGGGTCTCCTTTGTGTCGAGCGCCGCTCCACTTAGGACGCTTCTTCCGAGAAGTTAAACGGCTACCCGCTAGCCGGCCACCTGCGTGGCAACCCGCATTCCGTACGTGGGGCGACTGTAAAGTTAGTTACGTATATTTTATACGTACCTAATTGCATACAGTCGTGCACACAGGGATCTTGCACATCGTTCACGGGCCGATTGTAAAGTTAGTTGCGTGTTTTATACACATAACTGCATACAGTCGTGCACGCTGCGAGTGCGTGGATTCGCAAAACCGCTCTTCTCAGAGCGCTTTAGTTCTTCGAAAGGCGTTCTCGCAAGAGAGCGCTTTTCCGTAGAGGGCACACAAAGTCACTTGCCACCTTCAGTGGAGATCGGTGGAAACTTACGGTGCCAACGAAGCCGATCGACGCAGACCCGGAGCGTCCGCTTTCCTCCCTCAGAGGAACGCGCAATCCGGACGGGCCTGGTACCACCGATCTTGGGGGGTGCTCCTAGTCGACGCCAGGTGTCTCCCTCCCACCCTACCCCCTACCCTTTTCCTATTCCTTGGGTGTGTGTTTGGCTTGGAGGATCGGGCTTGCCCGGACTCTCTGTCTCTCCCCCGCAGGCAGCTAGGGACTGTAAGTACTCACCCGTTGCACATTAAGATTGGCGACGGTACATCGCTTAGGGCTCACCTAGGCACTCACCTTCCTGCCTATACCCAGCAGGGGGACCGCGCTTTTCGTAACCTTTTGGTTGGAGGTGTCCCCCTCCAACCATCACCTCTTTCTCCGCCAGTTGTCCGCCTTCGTCACACGATGGCCGAGGCGTTCAACCCTTCATCTCCGCTAAAATTGCCGCGACGAAGGGAGAACTGCTCGAGCAGTTCTTCCGCACCCCCGCGGGTGCAAACCTCTCCTCTGCCGACAAGAACGCCCTTTTAGGCATCCCACCACCTCCACCCGCTCCTACACCATCGACCTCCTTCCGCCCGGCGACCAAGCCCTCTAAGCTGGTCGCCATGTCCCAGCGCAAATTGCGCTCCGCCCGCTCCAAATCTCCCTATCCTACCAGGGACAGATCCCCGGTATCTGCCCTCACTCCGGCCTTTGCACGCTCGCGCTCACCATCGGCATCGGGCCACACGCGCCAGCGCTCCCCACTCCCTTCCTAATCCGCCATACCCGACTCTCCCATGTCCCCCGCACCTGCCGACCAGGCAGGCGTCCCACTTTCCATGGATGACGACGGCTTCATCGTCGTCACCCGCAAACGCCCGGCGGCTTCCGAGCCTCCTAAACCTCCCGCCAAGACCGCTTGCCCCGAGGCAGGCACCGACGCCCTCTCATCCCGTAGTATCCCTGGTACTAAGCCTCCCCCACCAATCTTTGTCAAATACAAGGAAAGGTGGAACGCCCTTGCCAAGTCTTTACTTACAGTACCCAGCAGGGCATTAAGGTCGTCATCAAATCCACCGACGGCTACCGCGCCATCACTCAATACCTCCGTGACCGGGGCGTGGGCTTCCACACCTTCGCCTTGGAAGAGGAGAAATTGCTCCGCGTAGTAATACGCAATGTCCCCAAGGAGATCCCCGCGACTGAGGTCAAGGAGGATCTCCACCGTCAGAATTTCCCCGTTCTCGAAGTCCACCGCCTCACTGGCGGCAAGACCAAAACCCCCTTTGACCTCGTCCTTGTGGTGCTCGAACGGACCCCCGCTGGCAAAGCCATCTTCCAGGTGAAGACGGTCTGCGCCCTGTCGGGAGTTACGGTCGAAACTCCGCACAAGAGGACAGGACCTTCGCAGTGTCACCGCTGCCAGTGTTACGGGCACGCAGCCCGTCACTGCAACTCCCGTCCCCGTTGCGTCAAGCGCACGGGTGACCACGGGACCGCCGACTGCACTAGGCAGAAGGACGATCCCACACCGCCCTCCTGCACCCTGTGCGGAACCGTCGGGCATACCGCGAACTATCGCGGCTGCCCCAAAGCTCCCCGTTTCCCTAAACCCTCCGCCTCCAGGCCCTCCGGCCAGGTCTCCCACCCAAAACCTAAGCCAGCTAAGGCCAAACCCTCCGGGGCTAGGTCGAAGCCGGCACCTGCCCTACCTTCCTTGATCCCGCAACCGCCCGTCCTACCCACACCTGTCTCACAGCCGATCGCTCCCTCAACCCGCCCGACCTCGTATGCCACGGCTACATCCCAGCCGCGTCATTTCCCTTCCCCTCCTGCTCCCCGTCAGGTATCCCTTCATCCTTCGCACTTTGCGGACGATGAATGCATTAACGCAGTCCTCGATATCTCCGCCCAGCTCCCACTGGGCGAATGCATCAACTTAGGTCGTCAGATCCTGAGCAACCGCGAACCGGCGGCGATTTTACGCATTCTTGCGCAAAATCGCCGCCGTTGCGTCGCGGCCATCCAGGCCTTCCTCGCCGCGAACCCGACCCGTCATGGATAGTTCAACCACCAGGCTTACTGGCAGCTGGCGTGCAACCTAAAGACAGACAAAACGGTCACCATGCCCCCCCTGAACCGCCCTGGTCAGCCCCCCGAGTTCGATGACGACGAGAAGGCAGAGTGCCTAGCAGAGAGTCTCGAGGCTCAATGCGCTCCGTTGCTCAGTTCGGTCTCTGCTTCCCATCTTACTATCGTGGACAGAGAGACCGAACATCGTAGCACCATTCCCCCCTCGATCCCCCTCGACCCTATCACGACTAGGGAAGTTGCGCTTATTATCCACCGCCTTCGCGATAGTAAAGCTCCCGGTGCCGACGGCATCAGTAACAAAGTGCTCAAGCACCTCCCCCCCGCCCTGATCCACCTCCTTGTTAGCATTTTTAATGCTGCCATGAACAACGGCATGTTCCCATCCGCTTGGAAAACTGCCGATGTCATCGGCATTCACAAACCGGGCAAGAAGGCGTCAGAGCCCTCTAGCTACCGCCCCATTAGTCTCCTCAGTTCCCAGGGGAAAATTTACGAGCGACTTCTACTGAATCGCATGTGGGCCCACGTCACGGCCAACAACCTCCTTCCCAACGAGCAGTTCGGCTTCAGAGCCCGACACTCTTGCGTCCAACAAGTACACCGCCTCACGGAGTACATCCTAGAGGGTTTCAACACGAAACCCAAACACTTTGGCAACCCTCAGGGGACCGTAGCGGTCTTCCTGGACGTAGCCAAAGCCTTCGACAAAGTCTGGCATAACGGGTTGATATACAAGTTGTATCAATTCGGTCTGCCAGACCGTCTTGTCCACATCATCCAGGACTTTCTCCACGACAGAAGCTTCCGCTTCAAGCTCGAGGGTGAACGTTCACCTCCACACCCCATCAGAGCGGGGGTCCCCCAGGGATCAGCCCTGTCCCCGCTGCTCTTCTCACTCTACACGAGCGATATCCCCCGCTACCCGGGGGTAGAGCTCTCACTTTTCGCCGACGACACCGCCCTCTACGCCAGAGGGTGGCACGTGACTCGACAAATAGCTCTCGTCAACCGAGCGCTCTTCTCCCTGGGTAAATGGTTCCGCATGTTGGCCATTACCGTTAATCCAGAGAAAAGTGCAGCAGTGTACTTCACTCCGCGTAAAGTTATCCCGAATAGGTCCCTATGCCATGGCCAGCCCATCTCTTGGGCCTCCTCGACCAAATACCTAGGTGTCGGCCTGGATAGTAAGCTCAACTTCGAAAAACACATCACCATGGTGCGTAATCGCGTGGTCTTCTTCCTAGGCGGCCTCTCCCCCCTCCTGTGCGCGAGAGGTAAAATGTCCCTTAGAAATAAGGTGCCACTTTACAAGACCGTGATCCGCCCCGTCATGACCTACGCCTCTGTTGTCTTCGCACACGCGCCCTCTTATCAACTGGATAAACTCCAAGTCATTCAAAACCGCTTCATCCGTACAGCGGTAGACGCGCAATGGTATATGCGCAACGCGGATCTCCACTGCGACCTCGAGCTCCCCTCCATCCGTCAATTCATGAAGGATGTCTCGCGTAGGTACTTCGACTCTGCTCCCCACCACCCGAACCCGCTCGTGGTTCAAGCGGCGGACTACTCGACTGACCCGAACGGTCCGCCCCCTTGCATAGGCGTCCTAGACACTTCTTGGATGATCCGGACGACCCCATTGCAGCCGTAGTATCGGCCGCCCTGGGGTCACCCGGCCCACCTGACTCGTCTCCTAACACACATTCCGTTTTTGGTACTGGTCCGGGCCACCAGATTCGACATCCATTCCGACGATACAGAATGCGTCCTCGCCGGCGAGGACGTGGTCTCTTACGACCCTTAGGGTCACCCAGTTGATTGATAGGGCCCTAGGTCCTTCCCCGTCTGGGAGGCCAGGGCAATTCGGTCAAATAATCAAATCAGTTGCCTAAATTAGCTAGGTTTAGGGTCCAGGCCTCTCCCCGGGATGCCATGGACACAAGTCGATCTAATGATAGGGCTCTGGCGCGGGCCAGGGCACCTCTCTCCAAAAAGCTTCGTTCAGATGCCAATCAAGTGTAGGGTCCTCGTGAACTCTGGTCTCAGAGCTCCAGGACAATCAGGTCAAATAGTCACTCAGATTCATAGGGCTCATTTGTCCTCCCCCTCAGGGAGGTCTGGGCAAATTCGCTCTAAAAAGCTAGGATGCCACCAGTGGCTAGGGCCCTAGGCACTCCCCGTCTGGGTTGCCAGGGCAGTTCGTTAGTCCAACTCTGGGCGACGGCTCAAGCCGAGGTTCGTGCCGTCTGAGGCGCCCTTGTGCTTGTCGCCCCAAAACCAAAACCGCGGCCCAGCGCACTAGCGCTTGCCAAACGTCCGGTCAAGCTGTCCGAGGTCGCGTTCGACCAGCAGCTCAGTCCTTTCTAAAAAACGCAACAGCTCACTTTCGAGCGAGCGCTTGAAGAGTCAACATCTCCTGAGGATGCCTTGTGCTAAGGCGAAACACGTGTCGAGGAAGTCGGATACTGAGAGAAAGAGAAATAATACACTATATTTATTTTTGCCTTGGTAATTAAAACTACACTAACACATATATAATACATTGAACACACTCATCCTCACACACACGCACACACCACATATACACACACAGGCACATGTATCATAATAATCAATCTTACATTAAGCAAATTGTTTTGTATAGAACATATTGTTATATATATATATATATATATATATATATTATTTTGTGCTAAGTAACTAATATGCTAAACATTTAGATTATGTTTATAGTTATGTAAAATGAATCTTTTACAGGGAAGAAACTGAGTGCTGCAACACAGCTTTTTGCTAAAGTAGCAGGCAGGGCTTCAATCATATTATGTATTCTGTATTTTAAAGCAATAAAACATTTTGTATTTTTGTATTTGTATAATAAGGTGAGGTGTGGCGGTGGTAAGGAGGAACCACACCATAAAAACAAAAATATTTTTCGATTTCTCATGCTGACATCAAGACGAGGCGGAAAAACACTAAATATCTTGTATATACCATCTTACTGTTATGACTTTTAGAGGACGTAATGGGGCGAAAATAAACCCAGGAAGTGCAATAATACAATTTTATTTCTCAAGACGATGTCAACAGGTTGAAGATTATAGCGAAGGTGGATAAAAATTTAAGTATCCTATAAAACTCAGTATGCAACGGCTCGCTAAGCAATCTTGCAGTTGCTTTTTGAAAAGTAAAGCCTTAACAATTACTTGGATACTAATTAATTTAAAGCTTAGATATCAAATACTCGTAGTAGTTGCTACAGAGTATTACAATAGTTGACAAAAATGTCCAAGATTTTCAAAATTTAAACAACAAAAGTAAAAATAATAATTAGGCATATACACAGGTTTAAAGAGTTAGCGTCAAGTTTTTTTGAAGTCGCTTGTAACCATTAGTTATATATTTGATATTATAAATGCGAAAATAACTTGGTCTGTCTGATACGCGTTCACGCCTGAACCACTAAACCGATTTAGATGAAATTTGGCACGAAGCTAGACTGAGGTTACAAAGCAAAATTTCACAAATAAAACACATGCTTCTCACCTAGGATACTGCTACTATAAAGATACCCATGCATATGACAGCAGTGTTTTGAACTGCATAGTTGATTAATTAAAGTGTTACAGAGAAGTTGGCGCAATTATGTTCAAGCATGAGTGGACAATTCTGAAGAGCTACAAGCATATCTTGTACAATGTTCCTAAGACATAAAGTAAATTTTAATTTGAGTATCATCGCCCAGAAAGGTGCCCAGGTGAGGTGATGGAAGAACTTGCCGTGCGTGGTCAGAATCTGGCGCATGACGATACCACCCTGAGCCTTTTTAAATCTGCCCCTGTGGAGATATTTATAATGTGACCGTGGATTTTTTTGCCCTAAATGTTATTCTACACTTGCTTTACGTGAGAGATTGAAGGGTTCGGCGCGCTGTCATTAAGTGTAAGTACATAGACCAAGCTGAGATTGCATCTGACACATAAGGAATAGTAACCCTGCCACCATTTAATAATAATAATAAATGAACCGCTGGCAAACCAAACTTAAAATCAGAGACGTTGAAAATACAACTGACACGGACGTTATTCCAATCAGGAGAGGTATATTCCAGGAAGACGCTTTAAGCCCTCTCTGGTTCTGCCTTGCACCTCAACCCATTTTGGCAAATCCTCAATAAAACAAATCATGTATTACGTCTGACATTACACAGATCTTTTCGAACGATATCCAAATGGAGTTTGGTATTGATAAATGCAGAACTAGAGGTACTAGAGGTACAATAATAGATAAAACAAAAGAAATCAGTATTCTTGATAGATGTCAGTCACCGTTTGAAATACGCATAACCTTAACTCTACCCACAGAAAAGATCGCGAAATATATTGACCTCTCCTTAGAAATAAAGACTCAATGGCGCGTAAACTCAACTAGAACGGTGCCAATAGTAGTGTCTTCGACAGGTGATACCCACATCACTTCACTCAAGTCTAGACATCTTAGGAGTTCCATCAACAACATAATATATTTTATTGCAAAAAGCTTCGATTCTAAATACATGCAGATTAGTGCAAAATTTTTAAAAAATAATTAGGTTTTGTTTCTGCACTTGGCCTAGACACGATTTCGTTTACATTAAAATAATAATATGGGACAACATACACATAAAAAATTTGACTTGAGAATGATGGCAACAAGGACCGATACTCCATGTGTCGATGTTAAAAAAGCAGGAAGTCCTATATCTCGCGCGCGCCTAACCCCAAGACCTCCGTAACGTATCGATAGAGCAGCCTGACTCCAATGGGATTCGTTGAGGGCGACATTAAGGATCGACTCCACAGCTGACTTTAGGGCGAAGATACTTCTTCAGAATAAAGCCAATTAGGAGACATCCGCAGCAAGTACGCGAGTTTCGGAAATGAAAAACACATCCGCAACAACACTATTGCAACATGCGCCGATAGAGTCCCGAGACGTTCCTGAGCGATAAGGAGAAGCTGTTTTCGGGAATTAATGGCCTCAGGCAATGCATCAAGGAAGATAAGTGAGCTTATAAGGCTAAAAGAAGACGGATGATCTGATTTGTTATTCTCTCTAACAAAAACTTCTTACTATTTTGAGATAAAAAGTATGTAGCTTGTGTTAATCCAGAACCTTACCTTACCATAAAGAAAATAAAGAGTAAAGAAGTAACAAACATAATAACACATTAACGATTTTGTCTTTATAGTATCTGCGTGGTGTATTATTTCTCACAAAAAACCCAGATGAGACTAACTAAACACTTGAAATGCACAGCCATGCTTGATCTAGACCTTCCTGTCGGTATGATGAAAGAAGAATAACACAAGAATCTCAATAGCTCTTGTAAAGTAATCGCTTCATCTGCACCTCGATGATGAAAATTATATTTGATAAAAGCTTCCAGGACACGCCCTTAAGATTAGTGTAAGGCCATATTGTGGCGTAGATCACCTTTGCTCGTCGCGAAGCCAACACCGCCGTGTTCGAAAAGCATGACGATCGCTTTTGAATTGAGCTGTACAAGAATTTTCAAATCCGCATCACATGAATTAGTAGCTGTGTGGTACCGGCTCTCGACTTTCGATCAAGAGTTCGATAATGTTTAAAAATTCGATCCCTAATTCGATGCGATTTTGTCGACCTCAGGGATATATAAGCCGTATATCGGGCGGCCTACAGCCAGTTTTAGTTTCGTGATGAAAATAAGAAGAAGAAGAAGGAAAAGGAAAGGAAAAAGTGGAAGTAAAGTGAAGTGTTAGTCCAGTGTCGTAGTGAATGTGTACCGGAACCGCGCTGGCACTGTGACGAGTGATCGGTGAGTGTCGTGGGCGCGCAAGTGACGGTGACGTATTAAAGGCACGAAAACGAAAGTTGTCTTTCTTTTCTATTCTCGAACCCGCTCCCCGTAACAATATTATAGGTTGTACAGTAAGTAAAATTGAAAATTTTAAAAAACCCTGGCGTTTGTGGTGCTCAAGCTTTTTCATTTAATACCCATATTGAGGGAGATGTGAAACAATTTATACATCGCCATTTTGTGCTGGCGGTGGGAAATCTTTGACTGATTTTCATCTAATATAGCTAAGAACACTCCCGATTTTTGCACCTTTCGTACAAAAAAAATTCAAATAAAAATTGGTCCATCCGTTTGGGAGCTACGATGCCACAGACACACACACTTTGTGATATTACTACTATATGATATTGAAATTGGTTACATTTTTGCATTAGTAATAGTAAAATGTGCGCCAATAAATAAAATAATAATAACAAACTTAATAAAATCACTATATTTTTTATAAATTTTAAAATTATACAAATTAAACGCTCTGTTTCCTGGCCGGTCGAGTCAAATATAATTTTAACAAACATATTTTTATTTAAAAATTATATAATTTTAAAAATGTTTTTTAAATATAAATTATTTATAATATAACTATTTTACGTTTTCGTACTACACTCGTTTGTAACTTAGTCCTAGTAAGATCACAGCGTTCTTGTGCGCCTATTGCACTCGGCATAGCTCCTCAGCAAGCAAGTGTCGGGGTTGCAGCACGCATGACATTGCTTGTTACTAAGGTCTTCCACAGTTACACCGCAATCGCACTGCTCTCCTGGCTCTACGAACCCGTTGCCGCAGCTCGGCGAGCCGAATAAACGCTTCGGTTGGTTACTGAAAAAGAAGTCAAATATAGTTGCTATTAGAAGTACTATTACAATTGCAAAACTCTTTTTTGACACTACAAAAATAAAACAGCAGATAATATATACAACAGAAAACAGTCACAAAAGGCGGTGTTATCGCAAAAAAGCGATCTATTTAAGAAAACCCTTGTAGGTATGGGAAATCAAAACTATATTTATCGTAGATCTTGATGCAAAAAATACTAAAAAAGTAATATTAGTGTATACTCAGATTAAATGACTACATGATTACATAGAGGTACAAAAAATATAACGTACATACAAGTCCGACGATTTATTTCTATTTGTCACCGCAATCTGTCCCCGCAAGGTGACAAACAGGAATAAAAATTCTTTTCTGTCACCATATGACTAAGAGGTGACAAAAAGGATTTTTTTTCCTGTTTGTCACCATGCTATTTTTGAAATTGCTATCTGTTGATCCTAAACTTTTACAATAGTTAGATAATTTACGTGAAACGAGCAACTAAACTCACTGCAAACAAATATCGGTCCCATCAAACTCGAAGCTCTGCGCCAGGTACCTAATACTACAAGAAGACCAGTGAACAGGTGTCGGCAACCACGGGTTTTCTGTAGCCTCCATTATACACGGTGCAAACGAACAATCACAGTTTTCTGCAAATAAATCGTATTATATATCGGCAGTAAACCTAATCATTATTTATCAAAATTACGTTGTTCGTCCGCGATGGAGTCCTAAACTACTGATTCCATTTTAAATTTGATTTGCACACTGTGACAATTTGATTCAACTTGGAAGATAGGATAGCTTAGTATATAATAAGTCCTGACTGACTGACTGACATTTTCTAAGAATCAACGTAGAGTTTAAACCGCTAAACCTAGAGACATGAAATTTGTACGGTGTGTTCATTGTTAGACTATAGGGGCGTACTAAGGATATTCAGCTCCTAAGGGGTTCAAAGTTTGAATAATATTTAAATTTATGGCGGGCATCACCGCAGGTGCCAGCTACTAGTATATTATAACAATGACACATTATATGGACTAAATATTCGCTAGAAAATGACAGATAAGTTTATGTCGATTTGAAGTGCCTGCGGTGTGCGTACCGGAAATTGACATTATGCTATCACTAATATTAGTTCCATGTTCTCTCACTGGACGCACACGCTGCCATAACGGCGGAAATCAAACGGATTCACTGTCACTCTAACAATCTGAAGTCCAGCGTACTTTTATAATTCAGGTCACTGACCTATTAGGCTTTAACAATTGGACAAGACAACGGAGTGGGACACAGTACTAGCAATAAGTTTGCTTTCGTATTAAACGTATTATTTTGAAACATTTGTGCATTGAAGACTTTTTTATGGAAACAAACTAGCCAATACTTAAAAAAGTCAAAACCGACTTCAATTAGGAAGGAATGTCTTTCTATATAGAACGGAATGTTATTAACGTAGTTAAAGAAACTATAATTAGCCTAATAATAAGCGCCTAGATAAAATGTGCAAGGGACCAATTTATAAGTAAACCCTATATTTGAATGGATATTTAAACAAAAGAATAATTATACCAGTGCAGATGAGGAATCGGGGACATACGAATCGACTACCTTCTCCTTGTTGAAGTGGGTTAAAAAAACGCAAATGTATGGGATAGATTGTCGGACCTAGGGGCCTACTGGCTACCTACGAGTATAAGAAACCTAATTAAGTATATTTTTAAGGACTTCCAATAAGGAGAACGTTCTAAAATCTTACTTTAACACTATCATTTACTACTAATCGAAACGACAGTTATATAGAGGGAGGCGAGTGCTTTCGGACCTAAACTTGATCCTACCAAAACATGCCGAAACCATGGCAGTTGAGCTCTCCTTTGGTTTAGAAAACTAAAGAGTATGTTTTATTAAAAACAGGAAAAACGAAGCTCATGTTTTTTTCGTTATAAACGTCACGTGTCGATCTATCTGTATAGAACTAACATTGACAAAATGATCGAGTGTCATGTCACTCACCAGTGTCATGGTCCATTCCCAAAACATGTCCAATTTCGTGTGCCAGCGTGGAAGCCACTAAACCCAGGACGTTCGAGTGATGGGAAACTAAACCGCACGAATCTGGATCGCACATAGTTCCTATCCACGCTATGCCCAATGTATTATTCACAAAACGTTTACCCCTATAGAAAAAAACATAAATAAGGATTATTATATAAGGCTGTTGCCCGCGTATCACAATCATTTAAAGCCAAACAGCGAAATAAATTTTGAAACCGGTCCAGTAGCTTTTCAGTTTAGTCGTTACAAAAATACATATAAAACTTTAGAAGAAAACTTAAATAAATATTATTATATAAGTGTGTTACCCGCGTATCACAGTTTTTATATCCTATATTTTTCAGTGATAATGTAGCTTTCTAACGGCGAAAGAATTTTTGGAATCAATCCAGTAGTTTTCCAGTTTGCTCCTCTTTATAATTCTATTAGTATAGATTATACTACATAAATACAAGTAGAACTGAATAAGTAATAACGTATTGAACCACGAGTTAAACAACTGTCTAAATCACCTAAAAATTTATAGTAGTTCTGCGAAATGTTAATCTCGCGACCGCTATAATTTTACGATTTATGAAAATTCAAGTTCCCAAAAATGTCGAAATGTTACCCACAGCGTCGACGGGAATAACTGCCGCTAACCATGAAAACTAATAGACATTTTCAATTTGTGTCAGTACCGGTAAGTCAACCTTGTCTCACAAAGAATTAAATTTATTTGCAAGTTTTTCGAGCTTATTCTTTTTTCAAGGAAACTTTCCCCATCTTTGGGGAAAATACTCCCCCATCCAAAAATCCTTGAAAAGTACTACGACGCGGGTACCAAATAACCAGACACATATCCATACATACAAACTAAGAGACGAAATTTTACCACACTCGAAGAGACGCTTCGCTCGCTCCAATTAAAAAAATAAACCTAAAATCAATATTTAAAGTTTCATTGTATTGTTTAGTGATCTATACTATCCTTACTAATATTGTAAAGAGGAGAGATTTGTATTTTTGTATTTAACGAATATACTTAAAAACTATTGCACCTTCACTGCTTTCAAAACATCTTTCGCCATTAGAAAGCTACATATTCACGGAGTAACAAAGGCTATTATAATAAATTAGAGCCGCGGGTAAAACCGCGGAACTCAGCCAGTAAGAAATATTTTGTAATGGTTGCTCGTATCGCACCACAAAAATCAATACACTTACGTGAATAAAAACGCGACATCATTAGGTAAACGAGAGTTTAGTTCTGAATTCGCTCTAAAGTCCGAGAAATTATCCAATGTTACTGCATCATTCTCGTTTATATGTATATAATCATTCTGATTCCACACCTCTACTCCCACGAGAGCTATGTGGATATTTAGAGGGGCGTACATCTAAAAATAAAAATATTAGACATATATTTTTTTAGTTTTCTATCGAAAGAGTCTCGTCCAAAAAGATTTTATTCAGTTGCTGGCAATAGATGGCTTCAGAACGAAATAAAAAAAAAACTACGTGGAAAAAGATACATGCAGCGAGGCGTGGTGAAAATATTAGCAATTTTCATATTTCTTTCTAATTAATTCTCATGACATATAATAAAACTGTAACAGGTCGAATTCTGTACATCAGACGTGTATTTTGAAAATGTCACTCAGGGTGGGATGTAGTTATCGATGTTAAACCTGTAACTTTTTTCATTTTTGCCTGTCTGTCTGTATCTTGACTAATGACTATGCATCACGCTGTTACTACTGGATAGGTTGCAATGAACCTTGGAATAAATAGTTTGTACAATGATGTAAGATCATTTCGACTTTTTGTTCCGATACTCACCTGAGCTCTTGTGGGAGGGGGACGAAAGGCATAATTATGTATTAAGTGATAACTTAGTAATACGTACTTTCATGTCGATAATTATTATTATTTTTGTTAGTAAGGGCTACGAGTAACTAAAATTCATGTGATCCCGAAACTTTGTGAGGGTATGAATGTCATATATTTGACTATTACCCAGTAACGCGTGCAGATGATTCGATGATTCTTTTTTTTAGAATAGACTTAAATTAAATTAATTTTATACTAAAAATCAGTGGGAGTTTGGGAGGGGGGAAAAAACGTCGTATTTAACTGTAACTCGCGGCAGCAACCTGTTGTGTAACCAGAGTTGGAAGTAGGTATTGGACTTACAGAGTTAACAATGTTAACGAGTTGTATGAGTTGTCGGTGAACAGATCGTATGTTGCCTCCATGTTTCAGGAACTCGCTGTGGTCTGCAATCATTACTAACTCCACGTAGCGATGTTGGTAGAACACGTTGTATGGGACACCAATATGATTATTTGTGTTTATGTTGTACTGTAAACAAAATTAACTTGGTCAAAAAATTTGCGTGGTCATTCAACTTGGCAATGCTGGCTGCATTGCCAAGTTGAATGGCAATTCAGCCAGCAGCGTTCTCGGAACTTTCCCATCTACTGAGGGTTAATTATTAGATAAGTTTTTATAACTGTAAATGTTTTTTTTCCTTTGCTTTCATTTATAGTGTATATACCACAATACCGGTTATTCGTGGACTTAAAATTGACCGCATCTCATCTGCTGACTTGTGTCGCGACATCCACCGGGTACCGCAAGGGCAGTAGATCAGGCGGGTTATAATCAGATATAGATTTCATCAGTCAGCAGCTTTGCTGTCTTCATGCTCAACTCTTGCCGATAGCCTTTTAGGCTAGAGTTAAACATGAAAAACAATGAAAATACGCGCAAGCAAACTTGGTTTCTTTTTGACAGAACATCGCTTTAAAGCTACGCTACATTTTAAGTGTGCTTGAACTTGCCCTGCTGGTTGGTCTCGCCTAACGACGATGAAACCGTAACCAAATAACGGTCTGAATCAGAAGTCACCAAATCTAGCTACTTTTACAGATGGTAGGTATGAGTATTTATTGTATTTTAGCAGACTCACCCTGCTGATCCGATTGTTTTTAATCTTGCTGTAGTCGACATAAGTGTTAACTTTTCTAGAATACTTCTTGCGCATAACGATTTCTCGGCTCCTTTTTTGGTATTCAGAGTTTAGATCATTGTGGTCGTACAAATAGTGCGGCGATAGAATACTAAAATCTGAAAAAAATAACGCTATATGTAACTTAATATGAACAATTTTATTGTTTCTTAATCCTAAATACGTACATAGAGCTTTATCACGTCGTATTTGTCGTATCAAATTGAATCATTGATTTAAGGAAGGTATTGTGGCAAAAAACATGCTTCCCTACTATTGCATTTACTATTTTTGTTTCAAAATTGTTTGTTGTCACAAATAAACCATATTCCATTCTATTCTTTTGCTGGCTGGAGGAGTACTTATTATATGTTTTTATAAGTTATAGGCTTTCTCGTAACCGCAGCTCGCCTGATGTAAACTGATGATGCGGCTTAGGATGTGACACGCTATCTAGAAGAATCCGATTCACCTTCTACTTGAAAAGACCGCGAGATTATAGCAGTAGGAAAATAAAGAACTCGGCAGCGAACTCCATTACCTGGCCATTCGCATATCAAACGTTGACGCTACGCGTTGGTTAGCTTTATGTAGTTACCGTGTGCAGGTTCGATTTAGCGCATCTTCTCCCCGTCGAAGATGACGCCGCGCACGTCGTGGCAGATGGACACCGCCACCCATGACTGCGGCTTGTCTCGCACGCTGCCCGAGAAATGACACAAGTCCAACTCTCCTTACCGTGTGCAGGTTCGATGTAGCGCATCTTCTCCCCGTCGAAGATGACGCCGCGCACGCCGTGGCAGGTGGACACCGCCACCCATGACTGCGGCTTATCTCGCACGCTGCCCGAGTAATGACACAAGTCCAACTCCTGGGCAAACAAAAACAACTTGACAATGCAAATAGATTTAAATCAAATGTTTTGTTAGTATTCTCGTGTAGGTACCCTCAATAATATAACGCAACAAGTATAATATTTCATATCATATGCAATCATAACTAAACACAACTTCAGAGAGGAATCTGTGCGTGCTCTATCTTCACACTTGAAACCAAAATTTAAGAATGACTGGTTCGATGGAGGATTTCTGATTATCGGATTACTTGATGCTGGATTATTTAGGCTCCTACTTAAATCAATGCTTTTGAGAGCCTTAAGATTCAAACAGAGTAACTGTTATGACAATATTAGGTTTGTTTCGGTTGTTTATACCTCTCTAGTAGGAGTACGTCTGACAGTGCTTCCTCTCTGCTGGTAGAGCAGCGTGTGTCCCTCCGTGAGCAGGTGTTCGTTCAGATGCAGGTCCAGCACCAGCTGCTCTGTCTCCACCGGGATCGACACAACTACTTCAGAATGATGTGCGCCGTTCTGAAACATATAATATCATATAACTAACGCGACAACGGCTGCCCTCACAAGACTGCGCTTATCACAGAATGGCTGTTTTACTATACCTAACATGTTTTACACGAGAAACAACTGACGTTGTTCTGTGGGCCACGTTGGACAAATAAGTTAATAAGCGAATTTGAATATATTAGCTATGAACTCTCCTAATAGTTTAATACTACTTGATAGTCATTATGCATGTACTTGCATACAAACATACTCACTATATTATCTCTTGTCGTTGATATTTCTCTCTTAGTTCGTGCATGTTTTACAGTTGGTAATATTATACTGTGTTTATTAAATTCTCTTGCAGGAATTCCTGAAAAGTAAGCCTATTATTAAAATACACATTGTTATATTAATTTTAATCATATATCTACCGATATATTTATGCACTTTTAAACTAATAAAAATAAATATATTATTATACTATATGACAGGGAATAATAGTAAGTATATAATCGTTTGGTATGAAGAGCTCATCATTAGCGATAAGGCTTTTAGTCTGCGATAGTTAAATTATTTTATTTTATTTGGTAAGTATATATAAAAATAAATAGTAAATTATAATATAATATTTTTCAATTTCAAGGTGTTGCACCTCGACATATTGAACTATGTAGTAAAGACTGAAGAACCTTGACCATTTTGGAAGTCGCTTAAGAAGACAAGCACGCTTATACAGGGTTATCCATCAGGGGTGTGCTAAGCCGAAAGGAGATCACACAATTACAAAAAACTTTCACTCTGGGACAAACTCTCAAAAAAAACAGCAGTTTCTCCATCGTAAACGTTTATCGCTCGTCGACAAAATGTTGCTGAATACACCTGTTATCTTTTTAGTGTTTTGGGTTAGTCCTATAGTGAAAGTGGACAATTAGGATGTGTATAGTAGCCCCCTTTCTTCTTGAACACTTCGTTATACCTGTATAACGAAGTGTTGTGAAGACGTAACCTTTGACGCTAAGAAGTAAATCTACGCTTATAAGTACCTACTCACTCATTTCTTGGGCTCTAGCAATATGCAAAGTCAGACCGAGAAATACTAACAAAATCACACGAACAGCGACGGAACGTGTTAATAAACTGAAGTAAGTCCGTGACATTATTATAATATTATATACAAAATACTAAATATATTATTATATTATGAATATTTTAAGTACAACGCGTATTCAACAAGCCTAAAGTAGAAAGTAAATTAGGTCATGGTGTAACATGAGTTATATATAAGTAATTATCAATATATATTTGGGTATTCAACTGAACATTTTGTCCTTTGCAATTCCCAAACGTCATGCGGTTATTTCGATGAAATCTACTAAATATAGAAAATTCATAATATGTTTCCCCCTTACGATTTTCCTACATCTGTAACACATAAATATATATTATGTAGAATTATAGTAATAATAATTTTACAGTTTTTAATCGATAGGAAAACTATATAAAACATTTATAAATTACAAGTGAAATCAAAATTTTAACAAGTGGCAAAAAGTGCAGATGCAGCTAGTATTATAGCCTATGACCATCTGCAGGTGAAGACGAATCTATTGACATCACTCACATAAAAATACGACAAGACGAGGCTCTAGGGCGTGCCAAAGAAATATCCTAAGGGCTAGGGTAACATGGTTATTAAAATGTATAACTTTACTGGTTTTTTGAAAATGGTTTTCTACGTCCGACTGTATTTTTAATGCATTTTAACTTACATTTCAGATTTACATACGTGGCACATTCGAGAAAGGATATGTGCTTCTCAGTGCTCCCCTTAAATATTAAGGGTAAGTATATTCAATCAAACCCGATTGAGTGTTAGGCTTGTAAATGAAAATAACTGAAAACATATATCGGCGACTGACTAATAAAAATCGGTAGTTACTCTTTTAAAATAATAATTTACATACTCCTTGGCCTCAGCGACCCTAAGTGGGTTTTGGCCTCCGAAACAAGAGAAGGCTTTTGAAGCTGATCCTGCTCCCGCTAACTGAACGGTATCTATCCAGCGATTTCTAGGATAGCTCAGCAGCTCGCTCGCTTTGGGATTCCTAGAATTATTTTAATAACGAAGGGAAATGACAACGATTTATGACGATTATATTGATCATCATGGTCTAGTGGCCAGCATGCTTGCTTCGTGTCCCAGGTTCGAATTCCGGCCGGTGCAGATGTTGAACGACGAGATTGAATATCTGTCTTCGAGTCTGGGTGTGTCGTGCACAGGTTTTTTTTATAGTCCAATAGGCTTGCGCTTGAACGATTTAAAGTGACGATGCGGTCTAGGATGTAGCGCGCTTGCCTAGAAGAAACCGATTTACTCGCGATTTGAAGACAGGTTGAACATGTGTTTGTATACCTACTGTAATTTTAAATTTAATGAGTACCATATAATATACAAGTTAATTCTAAATTGACTGCTTATATTTTTACCACGCTGTCGTTAATATTTCGCTAATAAAAACCACATCATTTTTATTTACAAAAAACTGGGAGATATGTTCATCTAAGCACGATTACACATATCTGGGCCGTGTAAACGCGCTTCTCGTCGCCGTGACCTAGTTTCGCACAGCGGGCGGCGACACACTGGCGACGCAGCGGCTTTGGTTGACCATGAGTTTCGCGTTCACTTTGCGTGACTTCAATTGAAGTATTCTCAATTTTTTTTTAACTAAAGTTGGTTAAACAATAAATAAAGGTATTTTATTTCTCAATATTCTTTCAGAATAATAAATATACGCAGTCAATTTGGAATAACCCCGTATATAGACAGTCTACAGTCTCTGTCTATTGACCTTTAGCTTAAATAATAGAAATAACACACACTTTAATAAGGGATTAAATTAATAATTAAATGAATAACGCATATACAAGGAACAGGAGAAACCAAAACTAACAAAGCAATGTACTGTCGTTAAACAATTGTATAGTATGGTAACAATTAATAATTATATCGAAATATAATATAAATATAATCTCGAAATTATTCCTCAAATAACAATATACACTTAAGTGCATTGTGGAATAAATAAATTAAGTAATACTTTCATAAATACTTTTGTTTTATTATAAATATACTTTCCGAAGCGCATTCGATAAAAGACATTTTATGCCTAATTTTTTTTCCACTTGCGTTGGTTTTAGTATGATCTCTATTTTCTTCTAGTATTAATATATAGCCTATGTTACTCAGTGATAACGTAGTTTCGAAACGACGAAAGAATTTTTGAAATCGGTCAGTAGTCTCTTCGTTACACACAAAAATACAAATCTTTCCTCAAGTGTTAGTGTAGATAGAATTGCGTTTGACCAGAACTCGACTGATGCAGTTGCATTCTAAAATCAAACTACGTCCCTATTCTTTTACGAACAACGAGATTCCTTGCTGAAATCGTCTGTCGTGTAATGTAGACTGATTGACTATCGATGGTCCAAAACAAACGCATAGCGTGCCAGGGCACGATATAATCTATGACATTGGCTTTCTGAATTCCGTATATTCTTGATGGTGAATAATGCGGCCTCTTTTTTGAGATCGTTTGTATGAATGCAAGATTTACGCGCGGAGAGAAACCACCGGTGAATTTCATTTTGTACTATTAACGAAGGGTATACAATTTAAAAAATGGGACTTTCTTGAGTATCGTTCGTAAGTGACGTCATTACGCCCGGCTTTATTTTTGAAACGCTCGTATGAATTCATCACAAATTGAATGACGTCACAAACGTACCTAGTATAAATAAATAATTGACAATGCAAATAGATTTAAATCGAATGTTTTCTTAGTATTCTCGTGTAGGTACCCTCAATAATATAACGCAACAAGTATAATATTTCATATCATATGCAATCATAACTAAACACAACTTCAGAGAGGAATCTGTGCGTGCTTTATCTTCACACTTGAAACCAAAATTTAAGAATGACTGGTTCGATGGAGGATTCCTGATTATCGGATTACTTGATGCTGGATTATTTAGGCTCCTACTTAAATCAACGCTTTTGAGTGCCTAAAGATTCAAACAGAGTAACTGTTATGACAATATTAAGTTTGTTTCGGTTGTTCATACCTCTCTAGTAGGAATATGTCTGACAGTGCTTCCTCCCTGCTGGTAGAGCAGCGTGTGTCCCTCCGTGAGCAGGTGTTCGTTCAGATGCAGGTCCAGCACCAGCTGCTCTGTCTCCACCGGGATCGACACAACTACTTCAGAATGATGTGCGCCGTTCTGAAACATATAATATCATATAACTAACGCGACAACGGCTGCCCTCACAAGACTGCGCTTATCACAGAATGGCTGTTTTACTATACCTAACATGTTTTACACGAGAAACAACTGACGTTGTTCTGTGGGCCACGTTGGACAAATAAGTTAATAAGCGAATTTGAATATATTAGCTATGAACTCTCCTAATAGTTTAATACTACTTGATAGTCATTATGCATGTACTTGCATACAAACATACTCACTATATTATCTCTTGTAGTTGATATTTCTCTCTTAGTTCGTGCATGTTTCACAGTTGGTAATATTATACTGTGTTTATTAAATTCTCTTGCAGGAATTCCTGAAAAGTAAGCCTAGTATTAAAATACACATTGTTATATTAATTTTAATCATATATCTACCTATATATTTATGCACTTTTAACCTAATAAAAATAAATATATTATCTTAATATATATAAATCTCGTGTCACAATGTTTGTCCTCAATGGACTCCTAAACCACTTAACCGATTATAATAAAATTCGCACACCATGTGCAGTTCGATCCAACTTGATATAGGATAGTTTAAATCACAAATTATAGTCGCAATTTTAATTTATTGCTAATTATTTGTCTGTTATTATTTGACAGTCACAATTATCTGTTAACTCCAAATGATTCTAACAGATGTCGATACCTTTCGACTGGGTAGAGTAAGTAATCAATAGATAGCGCTGCTATGGTAAATAATATAATAAAAACTTTAGCCACAGCAACGCGTGGCCGGGTCAGCTAGTTATACTATATGACAGGGAATAATAATAAGTATATAATCGTTTGGTATGAAGAGCTCATCATTGGCGATAAGGCTTTTAGTCTGCGATAGTTAAATTATTTTATTTTATTTGGTATATATAAAAATAAATAGTAAATTATAATATAATATTTTTTCAATTTCAAGGTGTTGCACCTCGACATATTGAACTACCGTAAACTGCTCCAACTTTGCCAACTAAGACCAACTTTGCCTAAATCATAAAATACCATTTTGCTTTTGACACATCATCTGTATTTTACTTTTGAAAATGGGGTAAATAACATTTCTAAAGTGGCAACCCATTTCGTTTTTTTTTCTGAGGTAACACTGTCATATGAACCGTCATTGTATTGTCAAAGACTCGCAGGCGAGGAACGTTATTTTGTTGTGGTTGTAAACTTTTTGTTTTTTCCTGTTTAACGCTAGAAATCCTATTTTCTCAAACCATCACAAGGTAAGAAAATATACCATTTTAATGTGACTACTGCTTTTTTTAGTGAAATTGCTTAGTTAAGGTAATATAGAGTGTAGGTAATGTTGCACACGGTTACTCGAACACAAATTACACAACTTTGCCTAGAGCTAGGGCTGCCACTATGTATTTTAACCGACTTTCGAAAATGAGAATTTTTGACCTCACAATTTGCATGGAATATGTACCTGATTGTTACTTTCGCGTATCTTCGCGTTTTTTACGAAACAATTAACCGTAGGTATGTTATTTTAATAATATCGAATATATAAAAATAATATATAGAATATTTATAGTATTTATATTTGTATTCTCTACCCCTGACGCAAAAGGGGGTGTCAATTTGACTGCTATGTGTGTGTCTATCTGTCTGTGGCACTGTAGCGCCTAATCGAGTCAATCAATTTTGCTTTGGTGCGGTTTTTTGTTAGAAAGCGTGTCTTCCGGCGGTGGTCTTTAGACACTTAATGTCAAAATCGGTACTTATATTATAAATAAATATGTTTTCTTATATTTTCGGCAGTGCCTACATGAAGAAATGGTAAAGAAAGGAAGCAGAAGAAAACCTGGCGCCAGGCAATATGCTGACTACTCACAAGAAACTTTGGAGGTTGCAGTGGATTTAGTTAAAAGTCGAGCCATTTCTTCCTATGAAGCTGAAAAACAGTTTGGAATACCGCGACGGACAATTTTAAATAAATGTAAAAACTTACACGACAAGCCCGTAGGGCGACCTCAAGAGCTAGTAATAGACGAAGAAAGGCACATTGCCGAAGTAGTTAACATCGCAGCTGAATTTGGTAGCCCCCTTAGTCTACTTGAATTGCGTATGTTGGTATATAACTACTTGGAAAAAAATGGAAAGTCAACCCTTTTTAATGGAAAAATGCCTGGTGAACGTTGGGCTCGTAATTTTCTGAAGCGCCATAATTTCACGCAGAGGGCTACACAAAATATCAAAAGAAGTAGGGCCACAAAAAGTGTTGCAGAAATGACCGAGTTTTATAAAAACTTAGAATCTTCAATAAAAGACATCCCTTGTAGCAACATTCTGAATTTTGACGAAACAAACCTTAGCGATGATCCTGGCTCTCAGAAAGCAATTTTCAAAAGAGGTGTCAAACATCCCGAAAGAGTGCTGAACTCTAGTAAGAGCTCCGTGTCCATAATGTTTACCATAACAGCTGACGGTGATTGCTTACCACCATACGTAGTGTACAAGTCGGAACACTTATGGTCCCGCTGGTGTGAGTTTGGTCCACCAAAGGCGCGATATAATCGTACAAAATCCGGATGGTTCGATATGACTTGCTTCGAAGATTGGTTTAAAACCATTGTCTTACCATGGGCGGATTCACGTGAGGGCACTAAAGTCATAATTGAAGACAATCTTGCGTCACACCTTAGTGTTGAAGTTATCAAACTATGTGAGGAGCGTAATATTCGCTTTGTATTTTTACCACCCAACGCAACACATCTAACACAACCACTTGATGTTGCTTTTTTTGGACCAATGAAAAAACGTTGGCGCGAGATTCTGCTGCAATACAAACTTCAAAATCAAAATTCAAACACAATAAACAAGTGTCACTTTCCACAATTGTTGCAAGAGCTAATGACAAAAATTCACATGACACAAGCCACCACAATACGTAGTGGGTTTGCGGCATCAGGAATTTTTCCCCTCGATCCCTCGAGAGTTCTAAAAAAAATTCCAATCACGTCAGAGGAAGACAAAAATAAATTTGATAGTTGTCTTCTGGAATATCTTCAAAAAATAAGGAAGCCAACGAACCAGCCTAGTAAAAAATCAAACAAAAAGCTATCTGTAGAAGCCGGAAAATCAATATCGACAGAAGAAGCAGAAACACATACGATCAACAAAGTAACTGATTTATCAAAAACTCAAGGTGTTGTCGAGACATCGAAATATAAGAAAAGTAAAAAGAAAATTGCAAAGAAAACTAAGATGAACGTAGATCAAAATACAAAATTCCAAGAATTATCACAGCCAGAGTCATTGAAAAATTTATGCACTAAAGTTATAAGAGAGCTCTGGTTATTTGAAGAGAGTAAAATAATCGCAAGTTTTAATACACAATACAGAGAAACACAAAATTCGGTTCACTTAATTGAGCAATTATAAACTAAAAATGATCCTTCGAATTTGCCATTCATTGCTATGAATGGAAATGATTTGCCATCATGTCTTATGACGAAAAAAATAGAAGAGAGCAAGAAACTAGAAGAATCTTCTATTAAGATATTATCAAACGTAATCTACAAACCTGGAACATCTAAATCAGAGCCCTCTTGGAATAAAAATAATACTCAAAAAAAGGAAATTTCTCCAGATACTACAACTATAACGAAGTCAGTATTGCAAACAAAATTGTTTCCTAAAATTAAAGAAACAAATTACAGAGAAGAAAAAACACTAAAGAACAAAAAACGAACAAAAAAAAAGATTCTGATAGCAGTAGTAACAGGAAGAGGAAAGCTATAACTAATTTGGACTTAAAGAAAGAAAAAACGACACATATAAATATTCCTTGGAAAAGAAAAAAGAAGACAGTTTTTTGTGAAAGTTCTTCCGAGAATTCTTCTATTGAAATTAAAAACAATGACACAGATAGTTCTGATTACGAAACGTTTAATGATTACATAACTGAATGTCTCATGGAGCATGGAAAGGAAAATTTAGATCCTATGCCTGAGATTCTATTTGGATTACATGATATTGATTTTTCTAGAGAAAATAACAAATTTAAGGAAGGTGACTGGATTTTGACTCAGTTTTCCACAAAAAAAAGTGTGAAGCATTTCGTTGGGAAAATTATATCATTGAATAATCAAGTACCTACAGTAAAATTTTTAAGGAGGGTGAAAAATTCTAAGCATGAAAAAGGGACTACTTTTAGCTACCCGAAAGTGGATGACGTCTCCACCATACCACATTCGGAAGATGTTATATCACTTCTGCCCGAACCACTAATTTCCCGTCGTGGACAAGTCATATTTAGTGTCGATTTTGCTAAATTCAACATTCAATAAGTGATAGAATAGCAAAGGAAAGAAAGGTGATTTTGGACAAAAAGTACCTAATTTGTGATTAATATGAATAAATAAATAAAAATCCGAAGTAAATTAAAATAATTAGGTAGGTAATTAACACTAAGAAGTTATAAATGATTCAGTTATATATTTATTTATATCCACTTCTAATTCGTAATATTGATAATCGTATAATTTAAGAATATTTTATCGTACCAAAGACGCTATGCCACCTACTAACTTCTTTTAATTTCAGAAATAGATAGTCAAGTGCTTTTTTTAAAGCCTCTTAATAAATTGTTGTCAACTCTTTTTATCGTCACTGAATGTGTTGTTAGTACAAGAAGGTAGATGTAAGATTTATGGTAACAAATAAAGTTGTATAACGTGTACCTATCTATTGACTTTGTTTTTTTAGCACAACCCTAATAAGTTTCTCCGATTGTATGGGTAAATTTTCCAGGCAAGCTCAACTTTGCCTAATTTCAAGAAAAAAAAATCTAAGCCGTTTTGAATTGTGTGCAAAGATATTTAACGATCAGACTTTAGCAAGCCTATAAAACAAAGACAAGGTTTTTTGACTCTGCTTTTATTTTGTAAAATAATCTTCTAGGCAAAGTTGGATTTTTTTGCCACAACTTTGCCTACTACTTTGGAAGCTTCTATTTCATTTTATTCAAAGATTTTGAACTATTTGACACCATACAGCATAAGATAAAATGTCTAATATTGTGTATTCGAGCAAAAACACCCAGATAATATACATATTATGGTAAATATCTGCAAAAAACTTGAAATCCCGTGCAAAGTTGCAGCAGTTTACGGTATGTAGTAAAGACTGAAGAACCTCCACCATATTTGAAGTTACTTAAGAAGACAAGCACGCTTATACAGAGTTATCCATCAGGGGTGTGCTAAGCCGAAAGGAGATTACATAATTACAAAAAACTTTCACTCTGGGACAAACTCTCAAAAAAACAGCAGTTTTTCCATCGTAAACGTTTATCGCTCGTCGACAAAATGTTGCTGAATACACCTGTTATCTTTTTAGTGTTTTGATTTAGTTCTATAGTGAAAGTGGATAATTAGGATGTGTATAGTAACCCCCTTTCGGCGAAGCTATCTTCTTGAACACTTCGTTATACCTGTATAACGAAATGTTGTGAAGACGTAACCTTTGACGCTAAGAAGTAAATCTACGCTTATAAGTACTCACTCATTTCTTGGGCTCTCGCGATATGCAAAGTCAGACCGAGAAATACTAACAAAATCACACGAACAGCGACGGAACGTGTTAATAAACTGAAGTAAGTCCGTGACATTATTATAATATTATATACAAAATACTAAATATATTATTATATTATGAATATTTTAAGTACAACGCGTATTCAACAAGCCTAAAGTAGAAAGTAAATTAGGTCATGAGTTATATACATGTAATTATCAATATATATTTGGGTATTCAACTGAACATTTTGTCCTATGCAATTCCCAAACGTCATGCGGTTATTTCGATGAAATCTACTAAATATAGAAAATTCATAATATGTTTCCCCCTTACGATTTTCCTACATCTGTAACACATAAATATATATTATGTAGAATTATAGTAATAATAATTTTACAGTTTTAAATCGATAGGAAAACTATATAAAACATTTATAAATTACAAGTGAAATCAAAATTTTAACAAGTGGCAAAAAGTGCAGATGCAGCTAGTATTATAGCCTATGACCATCTGCAGGTGAAGACGAATCTATTGACATCACTCACATAAAAATACGACAAGACGAGGCTCTAGGGCGTGCCAAAGAAATATCCTAAGGGCTAGGGTAACATGGTTATTAAAATGTATAACTTTACTGGTTTTTTGAAAATGGTTTTCTACGTCCGACTGTATTTTTAATGCATTTTAACTTACATTTCAGATTTACATACGTGGCACATTCGAGAAAGGATATGTGCTTCTCAGTGCTCCCCTTAAATATTAAGGGTAAGTATATTCAATCAAACCCGATTGAGTGTTAGGCTTGTAAATGAAAATAACTGAAAACATATATCGGCGACTGACTAATAAAAATCGGTAGTTACTCTTTTAAAATAATAATTTACATACTCCTTGGCCTCAGCGACCCTAAGTGGGTTTTGGCCTCCGAAACAAGAGAAGGCTTTTGAAGCTGATCCTGCTCCCGCTAACTGAACGGTGTCTATCCAGCGATTTCTAGGATAGCTCAGCAGCTCGCTCGCTTTGGGATTCCTAGAATTATTTTAATAACGAAGGGAAATGACAACGATTTATGACGATTATATTGATCATCATGGTCTAGTGGCCAGCATGCTTGCTTCGTGTCCCAGGTTCGAATTCCGGCCGGTGCAGATGTTGAACGACGAGATTGAATATCTGTCTTCGAGTCTGGGTGTGTCGTGCACAGGTTTTTTTTATAGTCCAATAGGCTTGCGCTTGAACGATTTAAAGTGACGATGCGGTCTAGGATGTAGCGCGCTTGCCTAGAAGAAACCGATTTACTCGCGATTTGAAGACAGGTTGAACATGTGTTTGTATACCTACTGTAATTTTAAATTTAATGAGTACCATATAATATACAAGTTAATTCTAAATTGACTGCTTATATTTTTACCACGCTGTCGTTAATATTTCGCTAATAAAAACCACATCATTTTTATTTACAAAAAACTGGGAGATATGTTCATCTAAGCACGATTACACATATCTGGGCCATGTAAACGCGCTTCTCGTCGCCGTGACCTAGTTTCGCACAGCGGGCGGCGACACACTGGCGACGCAGCGGCTTTGGTTGACCATGAGTTTCGCGTTCACTTTGCGTGACTTCAATTGAAGTATTCTCAATTTTTTTTTAACTAAAGTTGGTTAAACAATAAATAAAGGTATTTTATTTCTCAATATTCTTTCAGAATAATAAATATACGCAGTCAATTTGGAATAACCCCGTATATAGACAGTCTACAGTCTCTGTCTATTGACCTTTAGCTTAAATAATAGAAATAACACACACTTTAATAAGGGATTAAATTAATAATTAAATGAATAACGCATATACAAGGAACAGGAGAAACCAAAACTAACAAAGCAATGTACTGTCGTTAAACAATTGTATAGTATGGTAACAATTAATAATTATATCGAAATATAATATAAATATAATCTCGAAATTATTCCTCAAATAACAATATACACTTAAGTGCATTGTGGAATAAATAAATTAAGTAATACTTTCATAAATACTTTTGTTTTATTATAAATATACTTTCCGAAGCGCATTCGATAAAAGACATTTTATGCCTAATTTTTTTTCCACTTGCGTTGGTTTTAGTATGATCTCTATTTTCTTCTAGTATTAATATATAGCCTATGTTACTCAGTGATAACGTAGTTTCGAAACGACGAAAGAATTTTTGAAATCGGTCAGTAGTCTCTTCGTTACACACAAAAATACAAATCTTTCCTCAAGTGTTAGTGTAGATAGAATTGCGTTTGACCAGAACTCGACTGATGCAGTTGCATTCTAAAATCAAACTACGTCCCTATTCTTTTACGAACAACGAGATTCCTTGCTGAAATCGTCTGTCGTGTAATGTAGACTGATTGACTATCGATGGTCCAAAACAAACGCATAGCGTGCCAGGGCACGATATAATCTATGACATTGGCTTTCTGAATTCCGTATATTCTTGATGGTGAATAATGCGGCCTCTTTTTTGAGATCGTTTGTATGAATGCAAGATTTACGCGCGGAGAGAAACCACCGGTGAATTTCATTTTGTACTATTAACGAAGGGTATACAATTTAAAAAATGGGACTTTCTTGAGTATCGTTCGTAAGTGACGTCATTACGCCCGGCTTTATTTTTGAAACGCTCGTATGAATTCATCACAAATTGAATGACGTCACAAACGTACCTAGTATAAATAAATAATTGACAATGCAAATAGATTTAAATCGAATGTTTTCTTAGTATTCTCGTGTAGGTACCCTCAATAATATAACGCAACAAGTATAATATTTCATATCATATGCAATCATAACTAAACACAACTTCAGAGAGGAATCTGTGCGTGCTTTATCTTCACACTTGAAACCAAAATTTAAGAATGACTGGTTCGATGGAGGATTCCTGATTATCGGATTACTTGATGCTGGATTATTTAGGCTCCTACTTAAATCAACGCTTTTGAGTGCCTAAAGATTCAAACAGAGTAACTGTTATGACAATATTAAGTTTGTTTCGGTTGTTCATACCTCTCTAGTAGGAATATGTCTGACAGTGCTTCCTCCCTGCTGGTAGAGCAGCGTGTGTCCCTCCGTGAGCAGGTGTTCGTTCAGATGCAGGTCCAGCACCAGCTGCTCTGTCTCCACCGGGATCGACACAACTACTTCAGAATGATGTGCGCCGTTCTGAAACATATAATATCATATAACTAACGCGACAACGGCTGCCCTCACAAGACTGCGCTTATCACAGAATGGCTGTTTTACTATACCTAACATGTTTTACACGAGAAACAACTGACGTTGTTCTGTGGGCCACGTTGGACAAATAAGTTAATAAGCGAATTTGAATATATTAGCTATGAACTCTCCTAATAGTTTAATACTACTTGATAGTCATTATGCATGTACTTGCATACAAACATACTCACTATATTATCTCTTGTAGTTGATATTTCTCTCTTAGTTCGTGCATGTTTCACAGTTGGTAATATTATACTGTGTTTATTAAATTCTCTTGCAGGAATTCCTGAAAAGTAAGCCTAGTATTAAAATACACATTGTTATATTAATTTTAATCATATATCTACCTATATATTTATGCACTTTTAACCTAATAAAAATAAATATATTATCTTAATATATATAAATCTCGTGTCACAATGTTTGTCCTCAATGGACTCCTAAACCACTTAACCGATTATAATAAAATTCGCACACCATGTGCAGTTCGATCCAACTTGATATAGGATAGTTTAAATCACAAATTATAGTCGCAATTTTAATTTATTGCTAATTATTTGTCTGTTATTATTTGACAGTCACAATTATCTGTTAACTCCAAATGATTCTAACAGATGTCGATACCTTTCGACTGGGTTGAGTAAGTAATCAATAGATAGCGCTGCTATGGTAAATAATATAATAAAAACTTTAGCCACAGCAACGCGTGGCCGGGTCAGCTAGTTATACTATATGACAGGGAATAATAATAAGTATATAATCGTTTGGTATGAAGAGCTCATCATTGGCGATAAGGCTTTTAGTCTGCGATAGTTAAATTATTTTATTTTATTTGGTATATATAAAAATAAATAGTAAATTATAATATAATATTTTTTCAATTTCAAGGTGTTGCACCTCGACATATTGAACTACCGTAAACTGCTCCAACTTTGCCAACTAAGACCAACTTTGCCTAAATCATAAAATACCATTTTGCTTTTGACACATCATCTGTATTTTACTTTTGAAAATGGGGTAAATAACATTTCTAAAGTGGCAACCCATTTCGTTTTTTTTTCTGAGGTAACACTGTCATATGAACCGTCATTGTATTGTCAAAGACTCGCAGGCGAGGAACGTTATTTTGTTGTGGTTGTAAACTTTTTGTTTTTTCCTGTTTAACGCTAGAAATCCTATTTTCTCAAACCATCACAAGGTAAGAAAATATACCATTTTAATGTGACTACTGCTTTTTTTAGTGAAATTGCTTAGTTAAGGTAATATAGAGTGTAGGTAATGTTGCACACGGTTACTCGAACACAAATTACACAACTTTGCCTAGAGCTAGGGCTGCCACTATGTATTTTAACCGACTTTCGAAAATGAGAATTTTTGACCTCACAATTTGCATGGAATATGTACCTGATTGTTACTTTCGCGTATCTTCGCGTTTTTTACGAAACAATTAACCGTAGGTATGTTATTTTAATAATATCGAATATATAAAAATAATATATAGAATATTTATAGTATTTATATTTGTATTCTCTACCCCTGACGCAAAAGGGGGTGTCAATTTGACTGCTATGTGTGTGTCTATCTGTCTGTGGCACTGTAGCGCCTAATCGAGTCAATCAATTTTGCTTTGGTGCGGTTTTTTGTTAGAAAGCGTGTCTTCCGGCGGTGGTCTTTAGACACTTAATGTCAAAATCGGTACTTATATTATAAATAAATATGTTTTCTTATATTTTCGGCAGTGCCTACATGAAGAAATGGTAAAGAAAGGAAGCAGAAGAAAACCTGGCGCCAGGCAATATGCTGACTACTCACAAGAAACTTTGGAGGTTGCAGTGGATTTAGTTAAAAGTCGAGCCATTTCTTCCTATGAAGCTGAAAAACAGTTTGGAATACCGCGACGGACAATTTTAAATAAATGTAAAAACTTACACGACAAGCCCGTAGGGCGACCTCAAGAGCTAGTAATAGACGAAGAAAGGCACATTGCCGAAGTAGTTAACATCGCAGCTGAATTTGGTAGCCCCCTTAGTCTACTTGAATTGCGTATGTTGGTATATAACTACTTGGAAAAAAATGGAAAGTCAACCCTTTTTAATGGAAAAATGCCTGGTGAACGTTGGGCTCGTAATTTTCTGAAGCGCCATAATTTCACGCAGAGGGCTACACAAAATATCAAAAGAAGTAGGGCCACAAAAAGTGTTGCAGAAATGACCGAGTTTTATAAAAACTTAGAATCTTCAATAAAAGACATCCCTTGTAGCAACATTCTGAATTTTGACGAAACAAACCTTAGCGATGATCCTGGCTCTCAGAAAGCAATTTTCAAAAGAGGTGTCAAACATCCCGAAAGAGTGCTGAACTCTAGTAAGAGCTCCGTGTCCATAATGTTTACCATAACAGCTGACGGTGATTGCTTACCACCATACGTAGTGTACAAGTCGGAACACTTATGGTCCCGCTGGTGTGAGTTTGGTCCACCAAAGGCGCGATATAATCGTACAAAATCCGGATGGTTCGATATGACTTGCTTCGAAGATTGGTTTAAAACCATTGTCTTACCATGGGCGGATTCACGTGAGGGCACTAAAGTCATAATTGAAGACAATCTTACGTCACACCTTAGTGTTGAAGTTATCAAACTATGTGAGGAGCGTAATATTCGCTTTGTATTTTTACCACCCAACGCAACACATCTAACACAACCACTTGATGTTGCTTTTTTTGGACCAATGAAAAAACGTTGGCGCGAGATTCTGCTGCAATACAAACTTCAAAATCAAAATTCAAACACAATAAACAAGTGTCACTTTCCACAATTGTTGCAAGAGCTAATGACAAAAATTCACATGACACAAGCCACCACAATACGTAGTGGGTTTGCGGCATCAGGAATTTTTCCCCTCGATCCCTCGAGAGTTCTAAAAAAAATTCCAATCACGTCAGAGGAAGACAAAAATAAATTTGATAGTTGTCTTCTGGAATATCTTCAAAAAATAAGGAAGCCAACGAACCAGCCTAGTAAAAAATCAAACAAAAAGCTATCTGTAGAAGCCGGAAAATCAATATCGACAGAAGAAGCAGAAACACATACGATCAACAAAGTAACTGATTTATCAAAAACTCAAGGTGTTGTCGAGACATCGAAATATAAGAAAAGTAAAAAGAAAATTGCAAAGAAAACTAAGATGAACGTAGATCAAAATACAAAATTCCAAGAATTATCACAGCCAGAGTCATTGAAAAATTTATGCACTAAAGTTATAAGAGAGCTCTGGTTATTTGAAGAGAGTAAAATAATCGCAAGTTTTAATACACAATACAGAGAAACACAAAATTCGGTTCACTTAATTGAGCAATTATCTAAAAATGATCCTTCGAATTTGCCATTCATTGCTATGAATGGAAATGATTTGCCATCATGTCTTATGACGAAAAAAATAGAAGAGAGCAAGAAACTAGAAGAATCTTCTATTAAGATATTATCAAACGTAATCTACAAACCTGGAACATCTAAATCAGAGCCCTCTTGGAATAAAAATAATACTCAAAAAAAGGAAATTTCTCCAGATACTACAACTATAACGAAGTCAGTATTGCAAACAAAATTGTTTCCTAAAATTAAAGAAACAAATTACAGAGAAGAAAAAACACTAAAGAACAAAAAACGAACAAAAAAAAAGATTCTGATAGCAGTAGTAACAGGAAGAGGAAAGCTATAACTAATTTGGACTTAAAGAAAGAAAAAACGACACATATAAATATTCCTTGGAAAAGAAAAAAGAAGACAGTTTTTTGTGAAAGTTCTTCCGAGAATTCTTCTATTGAAATTAAAAACAATGACACAGATAGTTCTGATTACGAAACGTTTAATGATTACATAACTGAATGTCTCATGGAGCATGGAAAGGAAAATTTAGATCCTATGCCTGAGATTCTATTTGGATTACATGATATTGATTTTTCTAGAGAAAATAACAAATTTAAGGAAGGTGACTGGATTTTGACTCAGTTTTCCACAAAAAAAAGTGTGAAGCATTTCGTTGGGAAAATTATATCATTGAATAATCAAGTACCTACAGTAAAATTTTTAAGGAGGGTGAAAAATTCTAAGCATGAAAAAGGGACTACTTTTAGCTACCCGAAAGTGGATGACGTCTCCACCATACCACATTCGGAAGATGTTATATCACTTCTGCCCGAACCACTAATTTCCCGTCGTGGACAAGTCATATTTAGTGTCGATTTTGCTAAATTCAACATTCAATAAGTGATAGAATAGCAAAGGAAAGAAAGGTGATTTTGGACAAAAAGTACCTAATTTGTGATTAATATGAATAAATAAATAAAAATCCGAAGTAAATTAAAATAATTAGGTAGGTAATTAACACTAAGAAGTTATAAATGATTCAGTTATATATTTATTTATATCCACTTCTAATTCGTAATATTGATAATCGTATAATTTAAGAATATTTTATCGTACCAAAGACGCTATGCCACCTACTAACTTCTTTTAATTTCAGAAATAGATAGTCAAGTGCTTTTTTTAAAGCCTCTTAATAAATTGTTGTCAACTCTTTTTATCGTCACTGAATGTGTTGTTAGTACAAGAAGGTAGATGTAAGATTTATGGTAACAAATAAAGTTGTATAACGTGTACCTATCTATTGACTTTGTTTTTTTAGCACAACCCTAATAAGTTTCTCCGATTGTATGGGTAAATTTTCCAGGCAAGCTCAACTTTGCCTAATTTCAAGAAAAAAAAATCTAAGCCGTTTTGAATTGTGTGCAAAGATATTTAACGATCAGACTTTAGCAAGCCTATAAAACAAAGACAAGGTTTTTTGACTCTGCTTTTATTTTGTAAAATAATCTTCTAGGCAAAGTTGGATTTTTTTGCCACAACTTTGCCTACTACTTTGGAAGCTTCTATTTCATTTTATTCAAAGATTTTGAACTATTTGACACCATACAGCATAAGATAAAATGTCTAATATTGTGTATTCGAGCAAAAACACCCAGATAATATACATATTATGGTAAATATCTGCAAAAAACTTGAAATCCCGTGCAAAGTTGCAGCAGTTTACGGTATGTAGTAAAGACTGAAGAACCTCCACCATATTTGAAGTTACTTAAGAAGACAAGCACGCTTATACAGAGTTATCCATCAGGGGTGTGCTAAGCCGAAAGGAGATTACATAATTACAAAAAACTTTCACTCTGGGACAAACTCTCAAAAAAACAGCAGTTTTTCCATCGTAAACGTTTATCGCTCGTCGACAAAATGTTGCTGAATACACCTGTTATCTTTTTAGTGTTTTGATTTAGTTCTATAGTGAAAGTGGATAATTAGGATGTGTATAGTAACCCCCTTTCGGCGAAGCTATCTTCTTGAACACTTCGTTATACCTGTATAACGAAATGTTGTGAAGACGTAACCTTTGACGCTAAGAAGTAAATCTACGCTTATAAGTACTCACTCATTTCTTGGGCTCTCGCGATATGCAAAGTCAGACCGAGAAATACTAACAAAATCACACGAACAGCGACGGAACGTGTTAATAAACTGAAGTAAGTCCGTGACATTATTATAATATTATATACAAAATACTAAATATATTATTATATTATGAATATTTTAAGTACAACGCGTATTCAACAAGCCTAAAGTAGAAAGTAAATTAGGTCATGAGTTATATACATGTAATTATCAATATATATTTGGGTATTCAACTGAACATTTTGTCCTATGCAATTCCCAAACGTCATGCGGTTATTTCGATGAAATCTACTAAATATAGAAAATTCATAATATGTTTCCCCCTTACGATTTTCCTACATCTGTAACACATAAATATATATTATGTAGAATTATAGTAATAATAATTTTACAGTTTTAAATCGATAGGAAAACTATATAAAACATTTATAAATTACAAGTGAAATCAAAATTTTAACAAGTGGCAAAAAGTGCAGATGCAGCTAGTATTATAGCCTATGACCATCTGCAGGTGAAGACGAATCTATTGACATCACTCACATAAAAATACGACAAGACGAGGCTCTAGGGCGTGCCAAAGAAATATCCTAAGGGCTAGGGTAACATGGTTATTAAAATGTATAACTTTACTGGTTTTTTGAAAATGGTTTTCTACGTCCGACTGTATTTTTAATGCATTTTAACTTACATTTCAGATTTACATACGTGGCACATTCGAGAAAGGATATGTGCTTCTCAGTGCTCCCCTTAAATATTAAGGGTAAGTATATTCAATCAAACCCGATTGAGTGTTAGGCTTGTAAATGAAAATAACTGAAAACATATATCGGCGACTGACTAATAAAAATCGGTAGTTACTCTTTTAAAATAATAATTTACATACTCCTTGGCCTCAGCGACCCTAAGTGGGTTTTGGCCTCCGAAACAAGAGAAGGCTTTTGAAGCTGATCCTGCTCCCGCTAACTGAACGGTGTCTATCCAGCGATTTCTAGGATAGCTCAGCAGCTCGCTCGCTTTGGGATTCCTAGAATTATTTTAATAACGAAGGGAAATGACAACGATTTATGACGATTATATTGATCATCATGGTCTAGTGGCCAGCATGCTTGCTTCGTGTCCCAGGTTCGAATTCCGGCCGGTGCAGATGTTGAACGACGAGATTGAATATCTGTCTTCGAGTCTGGGTGTGTCGTGCACAGGTTTTTTTTATAGTCCAATAGGCTTGCGCTTGAACGATTTAAAGTGACGATGCGGTCTAGGATGTAGCGCGCTTGCCTAGAAGAAACCGATTTACTCGCGATTTGAAGACAGGTTGAACATGTGTTTGTATACCTACTGTAATTTTAAATTTAATGAGTACCATATAATATACAAGTTAATTCTAAATTGACTGCTTATATTTTTACCACGCTGTCGTTAATATTTCGCTAATAAAAACCACATCATTTTTATTTACAAAAAACTGGGAGATATGTTCATCTAAGCACGATTACACATATCTGGGCCATGTAAACGCGCTTCTCGTCGCCGTGACCTAGTTTCGCACAGCGGGCGGCGACAGACTGGCGACGCAGCGGCTTTGGTTGACCATGAGTTTCGCGTTCACTTTGCGTGACTTCAATTGAAGTTTTCCCAATTTTTTTTTAACTAAAGTTGGTTAAACAATAAATAAAGGTATTTTATTTCTCAATATTCTTTCAGAATAATAAATATACGCAGTCAATTTGGAATAACCCCGTATATAGACAGTCTACAGTCTCTGTCAATTGACCTTTAGCTTAAATAATAGAAATAACACACACTTTAATAAGGGATTAAATTAATAATTAAATGAATAACGCATATACAAGGAACAGGAGAAACCAAAACTAACAAAGCAATGTACTGTCGTTAAACAATTGTATAGTATGGTAACAATTAACAATTATATCGAAATATAATATAAATATAATCTCGAAATTATCCCTCAAATAACAATATACACTTAAGTGCATTGTGGAATAAATAAATTAAGTAATACTTTCATAAATACTTTTGTTTTATTATAAATATACTTTCCGAAGCGCATTCGATAAAAGACATTTTATGCCTAATTTTTTTTCCACTTGCGTTGGTTTTAGTATGATCTCTATTTTCTTCTAGTATTAATATATAGCCTATGTTACTCAGTGATAACGTAGTTTCGAAACGACGAAAGAATTTTTGAAATCGGTCAGTAGTCTCTTCGTTACACACAAAAATACAAATCTTTCCTCAAGTGTTAGTGTAGATAGAATTGCGTTTGACCAGAACTCGACTGATGCAGTTGCATTCTAAAATCAAACTACGTCCCTATTCTTTTACGAACAACGAGATTCCTTGCTGAAATCGTCTGTCGTGTAATGTAGACTGATTGACTATCGATGGTCCAAAACAAACGCATAGCGTGCCAGGGCACGATATAATCTATGACATTGGCTTTCTGAATTCCGTATATTCTTGATGGTGAATAATGCGGCCTCTTTTTTGAGATCGTTTGTATGAATGCAAGATTTACGCGCGGAGAGAAACCACCGGTGAATTTCATTTTGTACTATTAACGAAGGGTATACAATTTAAAAAATGGGACTTTCTTGAGTATCGTTCTTAAGTGACGTCATTACGCCCGGCTCTATTTTTGAAACGCTCGTATGAATTCATCACAAATTGAATGACGTCACAAACGTACCTAGTATAAATAAAATAAAAAAATATTTTATAAAAAGTATCAATAGAAATGTTTGACTTAAATTATTTTCTATGGTTAGTACCTACTTGGTAGTTTCTGTCGAACTTTATCAGTAGGATTAAAATGCGAGTGGTTTAAAAAATTCTTAATTTATCGAAGCTTATGAAGTTTCTACCGGCTTAAAAAGAGGAGGCACTCAAATAACCGGTTTTTTTAATGTCAATATATATATATATATATATGTTTTTTTTTTCCTTTGCTTATATGTTTTTTTTAAATATGTCATGAGAACTATTAAATTAAGAACTAATATTAAGTAATCGTATATAAATGAGATTTATAAGGTTTTTTTTAAGTAATATAATAATAATATGGCACAACATAAACACAAAGGTCTTAAGGTCCCAAACTAGGCAAAGCCTGTGTGTGCTTTATAACGGTTACCTGATGACTGATATACATACTTATATATATTATAAACTTATATATAGTATGTTTTTATATGAGTTAGGTAGGTACTTGATTTCTCAGAGACGGCTGAACAGATTAGAAAAAATTATCAGAATTGGTCCGGAGGTTTCATTTTGAAATCGAAAGAACTGATAAAGTTCTATCGGCGCCTGCCGTCATGGATTTTGCGTTGGAGGTTAAAATAGATAAAATTAGCTTATTGGAACCACTCGTTAGTGAAACGCGTCCTTTAAAATATATATTTTCTTGGGACTATCTAAAAACATTGGCAACCTTTTAGACAACATAACTTACCGTTTGGCTATTTCTTTGCGCTTAGGCGCTATAGGCGCTTCTTGCCAAGTCCGAAGTCGGTGTCTTTGCGGCGAAATGGTGGATGAACTTGGCCACCATGGCTTATCTTGCCAAAGAAACGCAGGTCGCCTATCGCGGTACTCCAGTCTGTATAACCTAATCCGTAGGGCCTTTGTAAGTGCCGGCGTCCCTTCGACTTTAGAACCGATGGATTTAATGCGTGACGACGGTAAAAGGCCCGATGGAATGACACTCATTCCTTGGAAGTTGGGCCGGCCTCTAGTTTGGGATGCAACTTGTGTACATACCCTGACACCGTCCCATCTCTCAGAAATATCTGTACAGGCTAGTGGTGCCTCCATAAATCCAGAATTTATAAAGCGGCGCATATATGAAAACCTTGATAGAGGTTTCATAATAGGTACTGCCGTTTGCAGTAGAAACCTTGGGGACATGGGGACCGAGCGCTTTAAAATTGTATGCAGAAATGTCAAAACGTCTGGTGGAAGTATGTATACGTTTCTCAAACCCAAATGGTCCACGCAAAGAAAGTCGCGAGTGAATTCAATATATACAGTGTAGTGTCTCCAGCATAAAGCTCCTATATAGGCACTGCAGTAGGTCATCTGAAATGGCTTACCCGTAGCTATGATGACTACGCATAGCTACGGGTAAGCCATTTCACTCTCATAAGGGGCAGTAAGCCCCCCCTGGAAAATATTTCTAGATACGCTAATACTACCTACTTGAGGAAAAAATCTAATAGCATCTCATTGATCTTAAGGCCCTCTGCTTTTATGGCCCTCCGCATTCAATCGGAACTAATACCTCACAAACCCCGCGAGAGATGTCGCTACAAGTACCTCTGGCAACCATGTCCAATGGAAACTTTTTGGTTGGGTGTAAAGACTTTATTAAGCACTTAACGTAGTTCAACAGTAACACGAGAGATGGCGCTACAAGTACCTTTGTCGGTCACGATCAATGGAAACTCTTTAGTTGGGTATAAAATTTATTTTAACCTTATTAAACACTTAACATAGTTCATAAGTAACGCGAGAGATGGCGGTACAAGTATCTCCGTCGACCCCGTTCAATAGCCTCGTATCACGCAGCGACCTTTTGCGTTTCGCGCCACAATTCCGCATTCACAACACAAAATTGTTTACTTACAACGCATTGTCGTACCAATCCTCGCAGAGATTGCGCGTTCGGCGTTTTAATTAAAACTAAAAATAATTTCGAAACTACGTGTTTGCTTACAGACATGTTGTTGAATCCAATTAGTTAAGTGAAAAATATTAAAACATTTCGCGCGTTTTTTTAAAACTTTTTATTTAGTGATGTGCATGTGGAAAGAACCTCGAGTTTGTTCATCCGAATGTTTGAGTCATCTAGGTGCCTAAGCGTTTAAATATATTTGGTGAGTATTTTGCTTTTTACTACTTGGTTTATATCAATGTTTATTCGGTAGATACTTCTTTAGGTAAGTAACTACAATATTTTTGTTATGTTAAGAACATCTACTTGCAATTAATAAAGTTTTGTTTTTTTTAACATATAGGTAGTTAGGTAATAAAAATTTTGATGACAGGAAATCTAAAGCTAATTTGCAAATTATTCTCTCCTTCTCTAAGGGTCTTAGCACAAATTGCACGCAGATTCATAGTAGTCGAGATTTATACCTTGGTTACCTACATTCCTACAAGCATAGATTAAAATACCTCAAGGTATTTTAATCTATGCTACAAGTAATGTAAGTACTTTTTATTTCAATTTATTTCATGACCTTTGTATTCAAGTCCTTCGGCCGTTGCATTGGTTTTTACCTATTATTAAAGAAAAGATAAAAACAACTATACAGAGAAAAGATAATGTTTTTTTGACATACCTAATTGTCCAGTGACAATTAAGTCCTCAAAGAAATGTGTAGTTTTTTCTTTTTGTTGATTTCTTCCGAGGTTGGCTCTAAAAGTTATCAAAAATTAACCCAAAAAGTAGACGAGTACTTACATATATCCCTTTTCTGATCCTGTGCAAGGTTAAGGGCACTGAATTAAGTAACAAGGTAATCTACATCCATGGGTAGTGTTTAGGTTATACAGTTTTAGGGTATCCATCATAACAAATAAATTTCTTCAGGAGAGAATTCACCAAAAAACATTAGCGATTCTATTTTAGTACTTACTATTAGTTGTCGTCTGAGCGGAGATAATATAATGAAGTCTCAAAATTTGAACCCTTTCTCCTAAGAATTTTTAACAATCCTTGCTTAGCACACCGCTACACCTACATCATGAACACATCAAATCTCATGTCTCTAGATTCAGCGGTTTAAGCTGTACGTTGATTCCAAGCAATGATCAGTCAGTCAGTCAGGACTTACTCTTTTATATGTATTATATATGTATTATATAGATAGATTATTCTATAAAACAGCAGATTTTTTAATTAACTTTATCTTAGTACCATAATGAAACTTGTTCGTCATTATAAATGTTTGTGGCCCGCTCCTGCTTAGTTCACTCCTAAACGAGAACCCTGTACTTATTAACCTATATATTTGCCATTCAGCGCGGTGATGCGGCTATGGGCACGCTGCCCTCTGGTGATGGGTTGGAGCATTTGGACTATCTGTAGATCTTAAACGGTCTATAGATAATCTTTATTATGATATATATTTTTTGTCGTTGTAGTTAGTTTTTGGTAATAACACTTGGGCACTTGCCCAATATATTTGAGTTTTACGATATTCAATATCACTACCTACCTACTAAAGCAATTTCCGGCTTAATCCAACTATAATAGACGCGTATAGTAGTTACCTATTATAGTCGGCTTTGCGACAATACCAGCATCCAAGTTATTGTCTCATCTGAATGCTCACAAATTCTTAGATCGATTCCAAAAATTATGTAATTATTCTAAAAGGACTCTGTTGGACCCATACAAATGTTATGAAAATCGGATGAAAAAAAACTACTGGGTAGTTTGGTTTATAAATAATTAAAATCCAAAAAAGTCGGATCCTTTGAAATTATCTATTGAAAAAAACCCACACCCACACCAATATTCAATGATTACTGAATACTCACAGAATGATATGTTAAGAAAATAAATAAAGATTTTTTGAATAAGATACAGTTAAAATCATCATTCCGCAGCTTTCGCGGGTAACTCCTTGTCAGTTATGATGGAGCATCTGAGACTATTTTACCCCACTAGTCCCATAGTAAAAGTGAGACCAGTATTTTGTGTCTCTGGTCTCATTGCAAAATAAAATAAACCGGTGCTACCGATTTATTTTATTTAATTTAATGACTGGTCAAGGCTTTCATTTGATTGATGCAGTTTTGGAAATATGTAATTCGTCATTTTGTGACGGTGACCATTTTGGACAGATTTTCACCAAACATAGCTAATCTAGACTAATTTACCTAACAAACAAATAAAAATCAAAATCCGTTCGGAAGCTACGATGCCACAGACACGTATTATCACTCATTCTGTTTGCCAAATCATTTTTAATTTTTTTTTTAAGTAGAAGTAAAAATAAAGGTTGCTAGTTACATCCCCTAGCAGAAACCTAATAAATTATAAAATATCGATAAACGTGTGATATAAATCATTTATGAAGGCTCGATAGCTTGTCACTCCATCTGTCTTATTATTTTAAGGCAAACCAAATTTGTAAAATTGACCCTGACTGGAAATAAGACTACTAAGTATTAAAAGAAATGACTTGTAAAAATATAAATCGCCATCATTTTATTTCTGCCGACATAACTCTAGCTGTTTATGAAATTCTGGATTAAAAATAAAGCATAATAAACTCGTCCTAAGTCATAGACGTGAAAAATGTTGGCTTATCCTAATAGGCAATTAGGAATTATTATGATGATACAATTTATGACTAACTTAATACAAATTATCACAATGTGTGCTATTTACTATGCCGGAAATATTTCCAGTACCAATTAAAGTGTTTATTTGAAATTACATCTATCACATCATAAACTTGTCAGATGATAAAACTTACCCAAGGTTTGTACTCATGCGTGCAAATGACGCGACGCGGTGCAAGCGACACCTAAGTTATTGAATAAGATAGATTAGAGAGACGAGGCGAAACCCTGAAACATTAATTTGAACTTCGCAATCAAATTAAGAAGAAAAATACCTTGGAAAGGGTTGAGCTAAAAATGTTTTTATTTTAACCTATGAGAGAGACCTTACTGTGTCGGAATGGGACGGCCATTCCGACACAGTAAGGTCTCTCACATAGCTATCCACGCCTGTGTGTTTACTGCTACTTTTCGTCAATTCTTTTTAAATAAATGGAATGCGTCACGTAGGTGTCGTAGGCCTGACTCAGCCACCTAACCCGTCATTCTCCCACTGTGGCACGATCTTAGCCTACCCTGTCTTGGCTTACTTCTTTGAAATAAGACAATATTTTAACAAGCTAAAAAAAGCGTGGCTACTTTATTTTTAGCTTCTTGTTCTAATAAGATGGTATATACAAAATATTTAGTGTTTTTCCGCCTCGTCTTGATGTCTTCCTCGACACGTGTTTCGCCTTAGCACAAGGCATCCTCAGGAGATGTTGACTCTTCAAGCGCTCGCTCGAAAGTGAGCTGTTGCGTTTTTTTTTTTTTTTTTTTTTTAGAAAGGACCGGACGTTTGGCAAGCGCTAGTGCGCTGGGCCGCGGTTTTGGTTTTGGGGCGACAAGCACAAGGGCGCCTCAGACGGCACGAACCTCGGCTTGAGCCGTCGCCCAGAGTTGGACTAACGAACTGCCCTGGCAACCCAGACGGGGAGTGCCTAGGGCCCTAGCCACTGGTGGCATCCTAGCTAAAACTTTTTAGAGCGAATTTGCCCAGACCTCCCTGAGGGGAAGGACAAATGAGCCCTATGAATCTGAGTGACTATTTGACCTGATTGTCCTGGAGCTCTGAGGCCAGAGGACCCTACACTTGATTGGCATCTGAACGACGCTTTTTGGAGAGAGGTGCCCTGGCCCGCGCCAGAGCCCTATCATTAGATCGACTTGTGTCCATGGCATCCCGGGGAGAGGCCTGGACCCTAAACCTAGCTAATTTAGGCAGCTGGTTTGATTATTTGACCGAATTGCCCTGGCCTCCCAGACGGGGAAAGACCTAGGGCCCTATCAATCAACTGGGTGACCCTAAGGGTCGTAAGAGACCACGTCCTCGCCGGCGAGGACGCATTCTGTATCGTCGGAATGGATGTCGAATCTGGTGGCCCGGACCAGTACCAAAAACGGAATGTGTGTTAGGAGACGAGTCAGGTGGGCCGGGCGACCCCAGGGCGGCCGATACTACGGCTGCAATGGGGTCGTCCGGATCATCCAAGAAGTGTCTAGGACGCCTATGCAAGGGGGGCGGACCGTTCGGGTCAGTCGAATAGTCCGCCGCTTGAACCACGAGCGGGTTCGGGTGGTGGGGAGCAGAGTCGAAGTACCTACGCGAGGCATCCTTCATAAATTGACGGATGGAGGGGAGCTCGAGGTCGCAGTGGAGGTCCGAGTTGCGCATATACCATTGCGCGTCTACCGCTCTACGGATGAAGCGGTTTTGAATGACTTGGAGTTTATCCAGTTGATAAGAGGGCGCGTGTGCGAAGACAACAGAGGCGTAAGTCATGACGGGGCGGATCACGGTCTTGTAAAGTGTCACCTTATTTCTAAGGGACATTTTACTTCTCGCGCACAGGAGGGGGGAGAGACGGCCTAGAAAGAAGGCCGCGCGGTTACGCACCGTGGTGATGTGTTTTTCGAAGTTGAGCCTATTATCCAGGGTAACACCTAGGTATTTGGTCGAGGAGGCCCAAGAGATGGGCTGGCCATGGAGGCGTAGGGACCTATTCGGGAGTTTTTTACGCGGAGTGGAGCTGTTGCGCCTCTGCGAGCTCTTTATATAACGGCCGGTCACGTCACGTGTTGTGCGTCACCGTTGTTGTTGTGTCGGTGCATTTGATGACTCAGCGTAATTTAACGGACTTTGTCGGTTAAAAATCCGCAAAAGTGGTGACGTCACCAAATTCGTTTGGTCGTTTAACAGTAATGAGTTCTGATTTCTGTGTTTCAGTATTTCCAACTGTTCCAACACACACAACCGAAAACCTTTGTCACATATGCCTGACTTCATATGTGTTACTTGCTTGTAGTGAATGTCCCGTTTCAATTAAGTGTTTCGCGAAATGTGATTGTTCTGGGTGATCATTTCTATAGGCGGCAAGATGTTCTTTAAACCTTGTTTCAAAATTCCGTCCAGTTTGTCCAATGTATACCGCATCGCATTCGTCACATTTGAGTTTGTAGACACCAGATTTCCGCGCTTCTTCTAAACGATCCTTTCCGTTTGTCAGGTGCCGTAGATTATTATTTGTGTGAAATGCTACGCTGGTATTGTTTTTGTGTAAAATGTTTGCAATCCTCTCTGATAATGGACCTATGTAGGTTATACTCCCCATAAATTTGTTAATTCTTTCCGGAGGTATTGCAAACAACATCGATTGGACTTTCTGTCTCTGCTTTTTTCTGACCAAGGCATCAATCATCTTTCTATTGTATCCATTGGAGACAGCAATCTGATAGATCGTGTTTATTTCCTTCTTGTAGCCCTCATGTGTTAGAGGTACTGATGTTAATCTATGAATGTAGCTACGGAAAGCTGCTAACTTGTGATGAATAGGATGACATGATGAGTTCGGTATCACTGTATCTGTATGCGTTGGTTTCCGGTAAATTTGAAACTCCAATTTGCTTTGTACTCTTGTAATAGCTAGATCCAAGAAATTAAGTGTCCGGTTCTCTTCCAATTCTACCTTGAATTTTATTTTAGGATGTATACGGTTAAGTTTATTTACAAATAAATCAATCTGTCGTAACGTTCCGGTCCAACAAATAATTATATCATCTACATATCTGTGGTAGAATAAAATCTTGGGTTCTCTCACCACATGAGTACACTCAAACTTGTCCATGAATAAATCGGCCATGAGTGGACTAAGTGGTGATAGAAGAAGCGCGGAAATCTGGTGTCTACAAACTCAAATGTGACGAATGCGATGCGGTATACATTGGACAAACTGGACGGAATTTTGAAACAAGGTTTAAAGAACATCTTGCCGCCTATAGAAATGATCACCCAGAACAATCACATTTCGCGAAACACTTAATTGAAACGGGACATTCACTACAAGCAAGTAACACATATGAAGTCAGGCACATATGTGACAAAGGTTTTCGGTTGTGTGTGTTGGAACAGTTGGAAATACTGAAACACAGAAATCAGAACTCATTACTGTTAAACGACCAAACGAATTTGGTGACGTCACCACTTTTGCGGATTTTTAACCGACAAAGTCCGTTAAATTACGCTGAGTCATCAAATGCACCGACACAACAACAACGGTGACGCACAACACGTGACGTGACCGGCCGTTATATAAAGAGCTCGCAGAGGCGCAACAGCTCACTTTCGAGCGAGCGCTTGAAGAGTCAACATCTCCTGAGGATGCCTTGTGCTAAGGCGAAACACGTGTCGAGGAAGACATCAAGACGAGGCGGAAAAACACTAAATATTTTGTATATACCATCTTATTATAAATGGATTTCCGCAAAGTAACGCCTGACTCCATCAATTATCTTCTTGTTCTATTCTATACATAGACCAGAATTTCCCACTGGCGAATGAATTCTCCTGTGGGAAAGTCCAGTCCAAGTCCAGGGTAGACGGGGCGTGACCGAAAAAAACCACAACAATAAATAACTACTTATTTTATGCGCTTTCTGTTCCGTTTTTTAATCACAATGGTTGCCATGTTTTATCATAAAAAAAAAACAATATATCGCGTGGCTCGTGCTGCGTGTATGAGTACCAAAATCTTATTTACACTGCAAAATGGCACGCTCACGAGGTTAACCTTCTAAAAGGACGCGACATGTTGCTTGATTGAAGTTTGTTTTACTTTTATTTATAGCTAGGTACTAGCAGTGCCCCGCGGTGTGACTTACGGTACATATTTCACTTATTTCATCATTTCAGTTTTTCATCTAAGTATATATAATGATAGAGATAATAGATAGGTAGCCCAAGTGTTGTCCAGGACATAAGCTATCGTGATACCAAATTTAATTCAAAATTCCAAAAGGCATGTTGCCACCATAAAAATAGAATAGAACACCAGGTATTAAAAAAACACCACTTCCAATGTAAACTAAATATCCATCACTCCCAAATACGACGTTTGTGGCTACATATTTTGTCCCTATTTTTAAGATTAAACCTAATTTCCCATTTATCTTTATTTTGGGGACACGCACTACGAGACGTATGGGAATAATCCTATATACCTACTCATGCTACAGGTGAAGTGAATATTTGATACGTATTCGCTACCTACTGCGAATAAGAACTATCTCTAGTTTTAGGCCGGCTTTACTTACATATTAAATCCATGGCGTCTCACTGCTTTAGACAGATCTCCGCTCTTACTTAGGTATGTCCTAGTTCACCGCGCTAGCTAAATTGTGGGTTTGGGACTTCACTTATCTTCTAAACCTATTAACTTCTCTGATAAGCACGTTTTTTTTCTAATAATAATAGTTTATTGACAAAACATGAGTTATAGCTGTAGTATACGAGACATACACAGCAATCGTTCGCAAGTAAAGTTATCATTTTTACAACGGGTCCCAAACTAGGCAGAGCCTGTGTCTTGGGCACCTTGGTTTACAGTTTCTTTATGCGCTAGTTTGTAAATACACATCTCCATATTGGTAGCCAATACACATGTGAGTTATAGGTTTTCTAACAATGTTTTCTTTCACCGCTAAAGAAAGTAACAATTAATTCTAATACGCAAATGAATGAAAAATTCAGAGTTGAACCTGTGATCGAACCTGCGCTCCCTCGCTTGAAAGGCAAGGAACTCACCAACCAAGCAACCACTAAGTTACGCAGGGTTAATCTATAGTAATTTTAGATCCATTACACCAATCGATGGAAATTGTCGCAATCAAGTACTTACCGGTTTTGACCGCTGCAAAACAGATCGATCTGGTTGGTTATTAACCGATTGTTTCGATTTGTTTGCTTGTGGTTCTTACCAATAAGTGATTAATTGCTAGACGAACATGACTGCCTACCTTTATATTGTCACTACCTACTACGTTTAGTTTTACTATATAACTGTGCGTTGCAGCAAGGAAAATCATACATATACCGTTTTTTTTATCTCGAATTCAGGTTTGGTGCCATTATGAAAGCTTTTCGTAAAACAAGAATAAATATAAAATTTGTATAACCTCCGGCCAAAAAAATTTCTCCTCCATTTTGCGGCGACTGATTTTCGTTAAACATATCTTAGAACACTTCCGACTACTTCACCTTCAAAACATAAAAAAAAACAAAATCGGTACATCCGTTCAAAAGCTACAATGCCACACTCAGACACGTTAAACTTTTAACACCCCTTCGTTTTTGCGTCGGGGGTTAATAAGTGTAGAGAAGTGACCGTATTTCGACTTCGTGTACGTCTAACCGATAATCCTGTATATCATGTCTACGACCCTAGTTGTCAAATGTACCTGCATAGTAATGTAATATGTATTATATAATGTAGAGTAAACAAAGCACTCCCTTGCATTGTTCTTGCTCGTATGACCGTGTAAAAAAAAACCTTCCATTACTTACGAAATTCGTGTCAGCGAGCGTAGCACTGTGAATAGCTTATGACATGACCTAAATATATCTATTGAAATCTTGTCTATCAATATAAATGACAAGTATATATGAAGTAAAAATCTGCAGGAATTTTGATATTTGTCTTCTAAGCAGGTTATATTACACCAAGTTGTTTCTAATTATCCATAACGCAAAGCCTGAAGACAAAGTCTTTAATCAGTGCATCCTACACGTTATGAACTACATAGCCGAAACGTGGACACTCACGGTTGGTATGTTCCGGAAATGAGTTATGTAAAGGGCTTTGCTCGGTATATCTCTGCGCGATCGCGTTCGAGATGAAGTGGTTCGCCAGAGAACTAAACACCGACATAGTTCTACGTCTTAGTAAGCTGACGCGGCAGTGGGCCGGTCATATGTATATGCTGTAGAACCGACGACAGTGGAGTTCTTGAGTGGAGACCGCGAACCGGTAAACTTAGTGTAGGATGCCCTACTACTAGCTGGAGCAAAGATATACAGAAGCTACTTAGCAGGCAAGGTTTGAAGACGGGACGCCCAGGATAGGGCCGAGTGGCGTGTCATGGAAGAGGCTTATGTCCAGCAGTAAATGAGTGAGAATAAGTTGATTATGATTACTAAATAATAGTGAATTACCAAGCCTAATTCTATAAGTTATTAAAATTCCGATTATGGAACCTATTTACTTAATATAGATAAATCCTCAATGTTATAGTTATTGTATTTATATGTTTTACACTATATGTAATGTATCAATTTATTCCTAACGTATATCCCTCGAATTTAGAGTTTATCTCATAGTGAAAGTGTTTCAATAGGGTGAGTTATTGACTTCCGTTTGGCTTTGTGTACCCCTAACGAATAAACCTGTATAAGTATGCACACTTACCATATAGAACTAAGTTAGTTCTATAATAGTCTGGTAAGTATGCAATAAATCTGATGCATGCCTACCGACTCTACATCAAGTGCTCGCAAGCCATTCCTTCCGCTTTACAATTTCCTTACTCAAGTACGTGTAATGTTTTGTATAATTATTTTTCATAATCTTATCTGGTTTATACATGCATTTTAATATCAATTTTGTTTGTAGCTGTTAAAACACGTTTAAAGCTTGGAAAAAAAATTCAGAATTAGCTTAGATCGAGCTATTGTAGGTTTTGGGAATTGTTCTGTCCACTTGTGTAGGCTCCCAGTGAAAGTCATAGTACTAAAATTTGTTGTGTGGTTAAGGTCACTTGTCAGACAAGGCTTGAAGAAGTAGAAAGGGTGTCTTTATTACGATAAACAAAATGACTAACTACATAAAAAAATATAGCAGATAGATTATCTATAGATCATTTAAGATCTACAGATAATCCAAATGCTCCAGAAAGTAGGGTGTACTTAGTGTGTTCCGTTAACTGCAATTTGATCAACGCTCAAATTTGCGCAACGTACCTAAATATAGGCTTTATAAATTTATTTTTTGCCTATTGCTGTTGAGACCTTGGGCAGCGCGATACAGGCCGTAGAATCAGAAAAAGAGGTGGTGACTACCTTTCAGGCTCTTTCTTGGTTCAAAGGTTGGCCATAACCAAACAACGCGCTAATGCCGCCAGTGATATGGACCCCTTTGCCCCAGGACTGACTCGGAGCGGTTAATTTTGTTCATAGGCTTAGTTATTTTTGTAAGTAAAACTAGAAAATAAATATTTGTGATTAAGATTTATTTATTTAGCTACTAGTACCTACTCAGTAAGAGCATTGACATAAGCTCAAGAAATAAGGTCATGAGAGAGTCCCTTGGGAAACTACTTCTTGGGACAACGCGAAGGTTGCTTCAGGATAGAATAAATAAAGGTCAAAAACGTTATTAGATTTTTCTTGTACGACATCACGGTTGCCTCGCAATATTCAATACATTTCAAGGTCCCTTGTGACGCACTCGTATAAAAAAATGGCGTATATCAAATTTTCCAAAAAATAGGTATCAGATCGCTAGATCAATGAGACACGCATAACGAGGATGTTGGTGTTTAATTGGTACAACGTATAAGCAGCATCATTAAGCTTTTAAGCGTTGTAATGCAGCATATTTTTATTAAATACATAGATACTAAACAGATACTTAATTATTTCTGTTCGCTGCCATCTAAGCGTTTGAATTGAATCGCATTTAAATTATCAATGGGTGATCCAACTGCAAATTGTTGCTGTAGTTAGTAATACCATTAGGCTTTACTAACTACAGCTAAGGGAGAATTTGTTAGATAGGTACCATAGATCACTGACATACTATTGATATAGAAATACATAGCCGGAAATTATACCCATATCTAAAAATAGTTCGTAAGTGATAGATTCATTGGAATTATTATTGTCTATTTTATAAATATTAACAATTTCATTATAAAAGCGCTCCAGCGTCTCTAACATACAATTATCAACTGTAATACTCGTAGCACGGATTTGGTACTGGTTGGGTTTGGTTTTTTATTTCTAATCAAGTGCCCATCTGATTTAATGAATTCGCGAAAAAGTTTTTGCTGCTAAAAGTCGTTTATTTCCACCTGTTCATTGACAAAAAGACTACTCTTTTTGTAGGAGTATAAACATATTTAGTCACGATTTGTATTTAGGATTCCCTAGCGTGATCCCTGTGGGATCCTGTGGCGCACTCTTATCGATTAGACGTGTACTAAGCTAAAAGGGAGTAACTGTACTCGTTGTGAACATGTTTCTCTTTGGTTTTAATTGGAAAACGTAAATAAACATTACTATAATAGATCCCGTAACTGGTTGGAACCATGTCAGCTTTTTAACAAAGTTTCTTACTCTTGTATTCTCCTGTTTTATGCCTAAGTTGGGGGGCTATTCGCTCTTAGTTCTAGAAGACACCTATATCACTTTATTCAGTAGCATACGCAAAACTAATGTTAATTCTCTTATAGTCCAGGGATGTTAGGGAGCTCCGTAACCGATACCGAAACTATTGGATATCCGATATAAAATAATATCCATAACCGTTACCGAAACCGAAATAAAAGTTTCGGATAATATCCGATATTCGTATAATTACTGATTAAGTATAAGAAATAATTTTGTTATTTTATTTTAGGTAGATAACACTCAACATTTATCTGACTGATTTTTGTTCCTACCAAATAAAACCATTTTATTAGCTATATTATATTTTACTTATGAAATTCCTTAAAAATCTAATATCCGTAACCGATATTATCCGAAACTAACGGATAATCCGAAATAATTTCATATCCGTGTCCGGTATAATCATCATTTCTATATCCAATCCTTATCCGAAATTCAATATCCATTACATCCCTGCTATAATCATCTTTATAGCTTATTTTATGTAGAAAAACCACGTAAATTACAGTTTAAGTTCACAAACTACGTAGGTAGATGATTGGTCACCGAGGTCACTAGTAAAGAACGAAAACGTGACTTTACTCGTGACCAAATAAAGATGACGCTATGACGTATATGGTTCATATAGGTACCTAGTAGGAAGTTAGGTATTGTGTCTGGTGCTTTATGGTGGTAAGTACTAAAGACAATTATGACGTAGTGCTTGCTTCATATAAGCTAGCGCGCGTAATTTATACATAATTTTATCACCTGACTCGAGGGTAACCTCTGTAAATCCACGTAAGTAGATCTTAAGTGGTCTATATGTAATCCAACTGATTATTTTGTGTAGGTAACCAGTAATTTCTATTTATTTAATATAATAATAATTGACTAAATACCTCCTGTTCAAGTGGCCCAGGAGTTAGTCAATTGCCATCAGCATGTCTTCGAATTCATTCATGAAACTAAAAATGGGAAAATGCTGTTTTATCCAAGCGACCTTGCCAAAGCCGTATTAATTGATGTTATTTCTTGATTCTCATGCATTTGCTTGCAATAGGCGACGGTATCGAACCTTTAGTTGTAATCCTTGTTAAGTAATAGGTACTTTTACAATTGCGTGTATGGTTAAATAAGAACAACCATTAATTACGACTATGGCTTTTTAAATCCGCTCTACACTTTGTAACATCCCATCTGACTTGCAAGCTGATGTTTATCAATAAGAGACAAGATCTTACTCGTAGTGTGATGTCATGAGTTTTTGCTCGACCTCCATCCCCGACCCATATTTTACGTGAGATTTTACAAAATGCATATTTTACACATTTTATGAAGTAAAAAAAGTGCTTGGTATTTACCGTGACTTCTCTTTTCTGTACGTGATATGGTTAAGCTGGAACTCCCCTTCGCCCAAAATGTGTCACGAGATTAATAGAGGCTCCATTGTGAGGAAACATTCAAAAGGAGCCTGATACTGGTGAAGAAAAACATAGTGAGAAAACCATAACAGGTTTTCCTATCGCTCGCCTGGCTAGCTCCCACTCTCACGTTGTAAAATCTGTCGCTAAGCACCTAACGGTGTGTTCCCGCTGCCTTCCTTGAGAGCCGGTATATTCCAGACTATTCCAGACTGGGCATGCTCCATCTAAGACTACAGTATTGCTGACATCCGTGATCGTCCGAACTTGTGGTCAAATGTTTAGCTGTGTAGGATAAAAGAAATCAGGACTAAAACCTATATGGGGTCCGCAGCTGTCGTACGAGTAGCTTGCGTCAACGCATACGCGTAGCATCTCACTGCTAGACTCGGGTCTCCTTATGAAGGGGATGTAGGCCATAGTTCACTACGCTGGGCGAATTGCGGGCTGAGGACTACACTTACCATAAAGCTAATTTTATAACCTTCTTAGAAAGAGGGTATCCTCGTAGGTATTTTCTTTCGCTGTTTAAGGATTAACTAATGTCGTAACTACAGACCAAATTATAAAGAGCCGAACAATGGAAACCAATTGCATTCATTTACCTGTACTAACTAACTAAACAAAGCAATCAAAATGTAAATATTTTTCATGAGAACTATTAAACTAAGAACTAATATTAAGTAATCGCATATAAATGAGATTTGTAAGTAAAATTTTTCAAGTATTTATTAATTCAAATGTAATAAGACTTGCCTAATTAACTTCATTATAATTAACTTGATTTTAGTGGCTTTGGTATTTTGCTAATGTTTTTGGAGAATTAAGTTGTTTTAGGGCATGTTTTTCCATTCAGTAATTTGCACTTGCGTATCAGGAAACATGTTTTTTTTTAATATTTTAAATTTTTGTACACAGTTAACAGTTATAGGCGCGAACTCAAGGTCAAAAAGAGGTCACAACACGACAAACAATTCACTACTAGTGATTCAGAACATCAACAAACATGTAAATGTTTAAAAAGTGATTACCAATCTACTCGTATACATACTCGTCCTAAGAAATAAGTTTCAGTTTGGGACCAACTCAAAATTGAGAGTTGTTTTATTAATTAAAAATATTGTATTTGGTTTTTGTCTTCCTCTTTCCCCGGGGTAAAAATACCGCCATCACCTTATGGCGATACTTATCGCGAGAATTATTCTTTGTCTGTGTGGTAAATACTTTAAAAGCTATTAAATAATTAAAACTTGCAATAAAGTACTATGATAAGATTACGATTATTTATTCAGTGTATGCGTTTAATATAACGCTAAATCTAATATTAATTTCCCATACCCACAAAATGGGTCTAGAAGAGATCGATTTTTAGCGATAAGACCGCCTTTTATGCCTGTCGTCTGTTTTATTTATTGTTTTTCTACTGCTCTTTTTTTGTGGGGTCAATAAAGAGTTTTATAATTGTAAGATTCTAAATAATGTTTTTATTAAAATGTTTGTATTATACGACGCTGATGTTGTAGGATCTTATTTATTACTTTGACCTAACCTGACACTATCAGCAGTCGTTTTGTACTTCCTCTAACAAATGCAAACACCATAAAAAGTCACATATCCCTTTACATACATTTGCAATCTATTGTTCACGGGAAAGAAGAATTTAACATGTTAGTTATAGAGGTGGATTTTGTTTGTATTATCTCAAGGTAATGTCATGTGTTACGTGAACTTGAGACTTGACCCACAAGCCAATGTCATGGTCAGTAAGTATAAGTAGGGATGGAAAACATACTGGTTTTATGTGAGATATAGTTTTATAATTTATTATTCAGAATTAATTTTATCTGAATTAAAAAAATGGAGTACGGGGAGTTTCAATTCGACGAAAATTTTCTTCGAATAGTTATTGACGCGACGTCTGGTTGATGATTAAGAAAATTATTTTTTTGATTTTAAAATATATTCCTTAGGTCCTATATAATTGTTATTGAAGTAGTTCGAGTAGTTTATTTAAACAAAGTATTAAGTAAAAAAATTATAAACGCTCTGTTACTTGTTAGAAAAATCCAGATCCCCCAATCAATAATTATAACGATAAAGAAAAAAACCTAATTGTATTCTATATAGCAAGCTATGTGCAAGCTATCCTGCTGTGGAACATGTTACCCCTGTCAATCAGGCAGGCTAAATCTCTATATATATTTAAAAAAATTGTTGAAAAATCCTTATCTCTCCGTAAATTAAACGGAACATTTATTTACGAATGATTATTGCGAGTATGAAATGTATGTATCGGTGTATGTATTAATTATGTATATTTTAAAATATTTTTTTTTCTTGTTGTTTTTTTTGCGGTACAATATTTGTACTTGTGTTTTTTATTCTATTTTTGCTATTGATGCACCAACGACGTGACTGTTCTCACTCAGTCCGATCCATCCCAAGGTTGCCTGGAAGAAATTGCTTTAGGTGATAAGGCCGCCCAATGTACTACGGATGTTTTGTTCTTGCCTGTATCTTATTGTTTATTTTGTTTTTGGAGTGCAATAAAGATGTATTGTATCGTATATAGAACTCAAGTTACACCAGTTTTCGCGAAGATTAGTTGGACCAATTGTGCCATGGAATTACACAATTCGATTCCCCCGTCCCCATTCCACCATCGGACAAGTAGATGGTAGATGGGAACCTCTACCATGTACCGATGGCGTCTGGCTTAGGCTCGCACAAAACGCTTTGGTTTTTTCTAGGCAAGCGTGCCCCATCTTATCTCGGTATCGTCGCTCGCACATCAGGCGAGTTACGGCCAAACTCAAGCCTATAAAAAAAAGACGGGTCTGACATTTTTTTCATGACATGACATGAAAGAAAAAATGTCAGACCCGAAGTAGAAACGCTTTGCTCGCTCGGTCAACTATGTATATAATTTGATGAACGCCGTGGCCTAGTAGCTAGCATGCTAGCTTCGAGATCTGTAGGATCCAGGTTCGCTTCCCGGCTGGGGAGATGATCGAACAATGAGTTTATATATCTGTCTTTAGGTCTGGGGTGTGTATGTTGCATGGCATCCCCGACACAGGAAAAATCCTAAGGGGAAGCTATGAGTGTGAAACGTTATAAAAATAAATATTTTAAAAATAGATGGCGCCGTAAATATAGTACCATACCTACATTAGCCGGTACATCATTTAATAAGGTCACGAATATAATTGTGTTAATAATGAATGTTATAACAATTAATTGTTTTCTAATGAACGCAATTAATAAATCGTGTGCCTACGTGACTTTAAAAAGGAATTAACTTATAATGGGAAGTCGTTTAGTTTTTTTGTAGACAGATATTTATACAGGGTTCCCAAATTTTATTCCATTCTTCCGACTGATAAACTTATGCTACGGGACAGCTGTTGTTTTTTTTAATTCAAGTTTGCTAATCAAAATTTGACTGTTTTGACTTAATACTACTAACCAAACCAACAACAATAACAACAGCAGTAACTTTAAGTAAACGTTTTTTTTTCGAGGTGGATAATCTTCACAATATAATCTTTATATTAGGGGTAAAACAGGATTATGTGTGTATGTTGTACCAACTAAAACCCCTCTTAGCCTGCCTCAGTGCTTGACGGAGGGCGTCGGGATCTTTCGTAGAACGCACCGGTGGACTTCAAGTAAACCTAAGAAGACATTAAGAAATCATTGAGCATACTTAGGCAGGTACTTAATTATTTGTGAGGGTTATACCTTCATTAATTCTGGCAGAACAGCGATCTCTTTGCGCTCTCCCGAACCAAGCTTATTTATTATCTCAAGTCTTAGGGCCTCGGGCATAAAGGCGATTAAGTAATAAGGGTTTAATTAAGGTAGCTTAGTATTAAATATTACTTGTGTGTTTTGTGTAAGCAAAATAAATATAATTTAATAAAAGTATGTTTATTTTGCTTCAGTACTTGTTTGTAGAATGTTATTTGACATATTTACAGTAAATTTTTTGTTTAATCAAATTGTTATATTTACTGACTTTAAAATCGCGATATCATCAAAGACATAAGAAATGTACAACTACATTGCACACAAAACATTCAAATCGACCTCTCGGCACTTCTTAGAGCGATATTATTGACGAATTTTATTTAATAATTTTAGTCAAAAATGTCGAAATCGTAAGAATAGGAATACATATAGAAAGAGGCCTAGACCTATAACATTCTGACACTATAGGTAGAGCCTACATCGCTTGGATGAACTACAATGAAAAGAAAACGTAAAAGTGATAGGTCAGTTTCGTAAATAGTTAATAGATAATGTATTGCGTATTAATTAGCAATAAATTATAATGACGTCAATCAATAACGACGGGTAGTTTAATTACCTATAAAATATATTTGTAGGTACTTACTTACCTATGTCTAGGTATTGTTACCTCACACTCAGAATGACGATTCAGACCATATTGGAGCGGAAAAACGGTACAACAATGATTTAACTTCAACAAGAAACAAGTGGTTAGAAGTGAGTCTGAATAAACCCGACAGCTAAATCGTTAAACCATCATCATCAATCAAGAATATTTTTTTTTAATTTTAATGTACCCAGTGTCACTCTCACGACTAAGACGAATCTATTGACACCACTCACGTAAAAATACGACAAGCTGTTTAGGCTCTAGGGCGTGCCAAAGAAATATAAGCAGTCGGGTAAATACAAAAACTTTACACCATTGTATCTAACAAGTGAAACTGCAGGATAGAACTACCATAAATACCTATGCCCTGTAACGTATATAAATATGTATGTAAAAGAGTAACTGACCGATATTTGCTAGGAATCAACGCAGAGCCTAACGGCTAAACCTTAGACATATACAATTTGGAGGGAGTAATAATAATAAGATGTACTTCTTTGAAAGAAATCCTTTTTATATACTTAGTGAATAGGTATATGTCAACGCAGCACGTCGAATCATGGCTCTTGTGTAACGAACAAACATTACAAAATATTACCAATAACTATTACACCAATACAAGAAATACAGATCACAATGTAAATATATATTATGAGAGCTATAAAAGTATTTAAATTAGATTTTTAAGTAATTAATAATTCAAATGTAACCAGACGTTGCCTGTAACGAACGTTATTTAAAGGCCAAAGAAATGATTTCAGATATCCTACCCCTAATGGAGTCAAAAGGGGTGGTTTAAAGTGTAAAGCTTCTATGTATTCCATTTGATGTCGCGGGCATATTTTTGTTTTTATTGATTGATGTTCCCCGATTTCTCTAAGACGCCTTGACCGATTCAAAAAGTTTTTTTTTTGTTTAATTCTCAGCTATTCCCATATATTTTTTTTTACACAAATCTACCCAGTAATTTGCTTTGGTAAACTAAAATAACCGAAAAACTGAAAGTGCTTGTCGAATTGATGTCGATTGTCACTTTCTTCAAGTAAGAATATACTATAACGCTTACCTTACTCTCTTTTATTCCCATTTGTCCCAGAGTCTATTTAATAAACGACAGGTTTAAATTTTATTGTACAGGTAATTTCTGCTGTTCTTCTTCCTTCCTTCTTCATGTCGTCACGAACTGGGTCAACCTTTACGTTCTCAGACGTGTCTATCCTGCAAGGATACGCGTAAGCATAGATGCACCAGTAAGGACATTTTCCTCCTATCTCTTCCCAGTTGCATCCAATCGTTTATGTCTTCATTTATTTATTTATTTATTATTCGATACAATTGTACATCTATTAATGCATAAAAAGGTGATAAGATATTTTGAAAATGCTTTAGGTTATATATAATTTAATTGTTCAAAAGATCTTAATAAGTATGGTATAAAATAAATTAATCACTTAAAAATTTTGAATTCGGGCAACGTGACCTAAATTATACTTTAGATCTGAAGTAATTAGGTCAATATAACAGCAAATGGGTGCCTAGTTTCTAAAATTAAGGCGTAACATGTATATAGTATTCATAATATAAGTAGGTTGATCTTTAGAAGTGTTTATATAATAAAGTGGGTACATATATCTATACTTGTAATAAAACTGTAACAGGTCAAATTCTGTTCATTGAATATATTTTAAAAAATTCTTTCGCGGGGGAATTATTAACGATACAAACCCCAAATCTATATTTTTTCATTATTTTTCATTTGAATGATTCTTTTTTTGTTGGAAAGGTCAAAACTGAAATGATGTTAACCCGAAAATTAGTGGTGGTTCCCGTGGGAGGAGGGATCAAAGTCATATTTAACTATAACTCAGTAACGTGTGCTATGATTTGAATGATTCTTTTTTTGTTGTAAAGGTCTCACTGAAATGATGCTATCCCGAAAATTACTGGGGGTTCCCGTGAGCGAGGGGATGAAAGTCGTATTTAATTAAAACTCAGTAACGCGTGCTTTGATTTGAATGATTCTTTTTTTGTTGGAAAAGTCAAACTGAAATGATGTTATCACGAAAATTAAATTCCCGTGGGAGGGGGGATGAAAGTCGTATTTAATTATAACTCAGCAACGCGTGCTATGATTTGAATGATTCTTTTTTTGTTGGAAAGGTCTCACTGAAATGATGTTATCCCGAAAATTACTGGGGGTTTCTGTGGGACGCATGAAAGTCGCATATAAAACGGTAACGAGATTTGAATGATTCTTTTTTGTTAGAAAAGTCTACCTGAAACGATGTTATCGCGAAAATAGGTGGAGATTTTCATGAAAGTCGTCTTTTACTATAGCTCGATAACGCGTGCTTTAATTTGGATGTTTTTGAGTGTGTATGACTGTACGAGCACGTGTATGAATACAGCGTTCACAAGTTTTTGTAGCGATAGTGACCGAGCTAAAGGGGGTAGATTGCCGTGCGAGAGGTACGAGAAGGAAAACATCGTGGGGAAACAATATCATGATGGAAGGGCATTTTTAATGGGCCTGGGCCTGGCTAGCTACTACCCTCAAATTGAAAAATCAAGCCAAGCACCTATCGGTATGTTGCGGCGGCCTTCATTGAGAGACTATAGACGTATTCCAGACTAGGCATACTCCATCTAGGGGCCATAGTGTTGCTGACTTCTGTGATCGATCGAGCTGGTTGTCAAATACCTGCCTACCTTGAATAAAAAAGAAATGGGCAATCGGGATAAATACATTTGCATAAAAATTAACTATAAGTTAAAATAAGTGCTGAATTTGCACAATGAAATAGGAGTTAATGCTATGCAGAATCTTTAGTTCTTAAAAATTTACTACTCATGGTGAACATAATTGTGCAAACTTCTGTATTGCTTAATTAATCAAATTTACAGTTCAAAACAAACACTGATATTGTATTGTATCTTTTACAATGATAAGACTTTCAAAAGGACCACTGATATACATTTTCTATTTTTTTAAGTCCCACTTATATATTTATGCAAGGTTAGCAACCGCGAACGAAGTCGCGGGTACAGCTAGTTAAACATAATATTAGGAAAGATACTCGTAATTCTAAAAGATGACTACAATTACATATAATATTTAAGATTATTTTAAAGATAAGTGGTATTTTACTATGTGATGTATTGTTATTTTAAAATACATATTTGCACATATTAATTTAATAGTAGTAATAAACAATAAGCTTTTAATAGCGCCTTGGCTATTTCTAATTTTAAAATAATTCTATTACACATCTATTATACTTGATTGCCAGTATTTATAAACACAAACTTTTTGAAATATTAAGAGTTTATGGATACTTTTTTTGTATTATAGGTTGTGTGTTAATCAAGATGTCGGTACCTTTCTTACTGCTGTTGTAGTGTATTTCAATAGCAACGTACATTCTATACGTCCCTGACATTCTCGCCTACTATGGAAGTAATAAAACGGAATCGCACGGGCACCTCGTCTCTCAAATAAAGATAAACTTCTCGTAGGTGTACTTAAATTATTTCTCATAAAACATATTATAGTACCTAGTTACTCTAGAGTTGTTTCCACGTGCATAATAACAAGACTTTGCAGGAATATTACGCAGCTATCTGTCGAGAAGTTCTCGATGTATAAATGTAAAGAAACTAAAACCAAAAAAGACTATCTAGCTGAAATGTTAGGGAATAATAAAAACCATATCCTTTTCGATAGCTGCGTGAAATTTCTGCTGATCTTTTACTCACTTTAAACTGCGGGTACCAAAAATAGTGATACATTGAGAACCCATATTTTTTCTCTGTTAAGTGCAACGTTACGGTTGATTATAATTATAGGTAGGTATTAAACTACAGTCAATTAAATAAAATAAGATACCAATATTTATTATAAGTAATAATTTAACATGGTTATAGTTTAAGTGTGTACTAAATCGATAGCTGGTAACTATACTCATAAAAGTGGCCAACGTTGATCAAATCCCTGAAAAACTATCATTCTTAAATTCAATGTAGTGTTAACCTTGAAATAGAAAAATAAAGAAACGGATATCTGTTATATTAGTACAATATTTTGTTTGAAGCAATCTATATGCTTTGACGCTGACTTGTATTATATGACCCTCCGGGTAGAATCATTAAAAAACAATTGCTAATAACTATGAGTTTTCCAGTACACCTCTACCCAATAACCCTGTGTACATGTAGTGATAGATGATCATTTCATTTTCGCAAAAGCCTTGCCAGCAACACATTTGTCGATGGCCATAACCAAGTCTACCGTCTCTTCATGACAGGTCTCTGCTGTGTACTCCTTGGACTCAATTCTCTTCTGACACGCCTGGAGGATCTTGAAATACTTTCGCGTGTCGCAGTTCTCTAGAAAGAACAAGTAAATTCATTTAAAAAAGTGACAACTGACTTTAATTGCGATTGAATCAATTTCTTTAAGGCAAGCGCGCTACATCCTTGGCCGCGTCGCTTCACATCATGCGAGTTGTGGTCAAGCACAAGTCTACCCACCTATCTATAAAAAAACGCGCCTTACACAACATTTTGACTTATTTAAATTAACAAAGCAAACTACTGAACTGATTTTGAAAATATTTGTGTTTGTGAACACATTTGTGTTAAATACACATCGGCGGTAACTCAAAAACAAATTAATTTATTATTTATGTATTAAGTACTTGAAAAAATGTATAATGAGACCAATAAAAAAGGATATTTAGCCATTAGAAAAAGACAAAAAAAAATTAATCGATCCAGCCGTCTTTGAAAAACCGATAGCTATAATCTCGGTCTCTTCAAATCGCGAGTGAATCGGATTCTTCTAGGCAAGCGCGCTACATCCTAGACCGCATCGGCACTTTACATCAGGTGAGTCAAGCGCAAGCCTATCGACTATAAAAAAAAACCGTGAATACTTAGTAAATAGAAATACCAGACAAATGGAGAACTTCTCCTTTTAACCCGACTGCGAAAAAGAAGGGTTATGTTTTTCGAGTATATATATGTATATTAATATATGTATGTATATTTCTTTTTGCACGCCCTAGAGCCTAAACGGCTTGTCGTATATTTATGTTAGTTGGTGTCAATAGATTCGTCTTAGTCGTGAGAGTGACATTGGGTACATAAATACATTGGGTACATTTTTTGAACTCGCTTCTTACCACTTTTTAAAGTTAGTAATAAATAACTTACTGGTCATACAGACGCTCCGTTCCCGCGTGAGTTGGTCTTTAGACTCCTGAAACAATAAAGGCATTACAATGTACTTAAAGTCTGAATTGAACTGAACATCGTCGCTAAGATTCGCATGAAATCGGTTAAAATCGGTTTTAATTGTACCACAAATTAGTGATCATAAGTTGGGCGATGAAATTGACCGAATGTTATGTGCTTTAATTCTGGCAAAGTTTCTGGATGATAGTACTCGCGTAATTTTCAATAATATTTGCAATGTGGTGGTCAAACTTCTCAGACAAGCAGATTTCCTGTTCCACAGTGTTTTCCTTTGGCATTCAGCGTAGTAATGCGGCTAGTACTGGGCACGTTGCCCTCTGATGATAGGTTGGAGCATTTGCATTATCTGTAGATCTTCAATGGTCTATAGGTAATCTTTCTGCTATCTATTTTTTTGTTAATAATTGTGGTCATTAATTATAAAGTGTACATGAGTGAAAAACCCAGAGATGCCTGTACATGGGATTAAACCTAATTAATAGCTTTCGAAGATAGGTTAAGTCTACAATCAGCAATTAGCAATCGTGGTGGAGAAAAAAGTCTGCTATCCATAGAAAAAGTTTATCGATCGACAACATTTATAAAGCAGGTGATTTTTTACTAATATTCTTAGTTGGGTTTTTAAATTTTTGTCAGTCCTTAGTAAAATAATAACTATGTTTCAAAATATTTATATAGCAAGACTGTAAAATTCTTTGAAAGGTCAACAAGGGTATTTAATACTTAGAAATGCAGACTTCAAAGTTTCTAGCTAAATATCTGGTAACTTTCTGAGCCGTAAATAAATAAACAGTTTCGGTCTTAACTTTTGGGCATAAATTAATAATTAGGTAAAATCTTGCGAAGAAAGGGTTTAGAAGTAGGTGGACACACCCTTGATAACTTTCGACCCACATTTAAGTACGTCAAGTTATTTTGAATCCTACTATTATAAACGCAAAAGTTTGTATGTATGTTTGTTACTTTTTCACGCCCAAACGGCAGGACGGATTTTGATCAATTTAGGATAGCTTATTCCCAGGGTTAACACATAAGCTATGTATCCTGGAAAATGCAGTGTTCCTATGTGATCAAATTTTCGCGGGTAACACCGCGGGGCGACACTAGTGTTGTTATAATAATTTTAATGTTTCAATCTCACGATAGGTTTCATGTTAAGTAGTTAGCTAAGTTACTACCTACGGAACAATCTGATTCGTAAAAGTGGACCTAAATAAAGTCTAGGTTTTTATGTTAAAAAACACAAAGGATATGTTATACTACTTATCTCCACATTAGTAAATATCTTGCACGTGCTTGGTTGCCTGGATGAGGTCGCTTTAAACGATAAGGCCGATGTAAAATATATCATTTTTGAAAGAAATATATTTTAATAAGTGCTTGTACAATAAATAATGGAACAATCAATAAGTGCATATAATAAAATAGCTGTAGGATGAGTTCTGAATAGAAATACAATGAGTTAAGAAAAAACCAGACCAAAGATAAGACGTCAAGGATGAATCAGGAACTACCCCATTAGTCAGGGGTGACGAATATTTTTTGGTACGAATGTGCGATGTCTATAATTTTAAAAACTACGTGCTTAGGGCACGTAAGACAACTGACAGATCGAACTGAACCCCGGGGGATGAGTTGACGTAGTACACATTTGAATCGATCTACAAATCTCGCTGTATAAGGATCATGTGAAGTTCAAATGAGTGATAGAACTATTAGGTATTTCGTAACTAAAATCTGCTGAAGCAATTATTCAGAAGAAGGACATTATGTTATACTAGCTGCACCACGCAGTATATATAAAATTGAAATTTGATTATTCCAAAGGAACACTCCAATTTTCCAGGATTAAAAGTAGCCAATCTGTTTACTCAGGACATTAGCTATCCTGGTGCTAAATATCATCAAAATTCGTTTTGACGTTGGAGCGTAAAAAAAACAAACACGCACAAATTTAACTTTAGAATATTAGTGTGATTTTCTTATAATGTCAAAAGATAACTCAAACTCTCAACGATTATTGTGCCCGTTCGACAACATTGTAAGGACCTGTTAATTAATTATCATTACAAAGAAGCCCCGCGAAGTCAAAACATTGACCTTCACTGATTAGCGTCCAATTTAACTGGAAGACGTCAGGTTAGATAATTGATTTGACCACATTCTATAATAATGTTTAATCAGACTTAAATGTTGATATTGTCATTGCCACATGACGAACTGCTAAATATGTGTGCTAAAATACCTCAGCGACAGTAACGCGCAATATAATATAATAGATAATAATACTCTATACACGTATATAATAGTACCTACTATTACTACTATTTGAGATGGTGAGCTTCACAGGAAGGATGTGTAATGCAAGGTTCTACAGAGATCAGTGCTTAGCTCACTTCTGTGGAATATTGCATATGATGCAGTAGTTAGGACCGATTTCCCCGCGGGAGTATGTTTGCGAAAGCGAGGTGGACGTCCAAGTGTGCTAGCATCTTAAATATCTTGGACGGTGACGAAAAGTTCCTCGAATCAGGTTGCAAGTGCCCTGCACAGACTGTTGCCGAATCTCGGGGAACCTAACGAAAAAGTTCATTGACTCCATTGCGGATGCTGGCATATATATGCACACACATCTAAGTGACGGGTTCCAATACCTCATGGCAGCACAGGTAATGTAAAGGCACCAAAAGGCACTTGAAAGAGTAGGCGACGCCTACAACATGGTGGCAAAGGCCGCTCCAGATTCTTAACCCTGTTGCAAAGGTTTTAGATTAGAATACTATTGCAATATCCCCATCCTACATAACCCAGCTTCAACATTACAGTTATCGTCGAGTTTTACAAAAACATATACTTAATTTATTTAAGCTGATTTACTTACTTCGTAAAAACAAATTCTAACATCGGAAATTTGCTTGGTACTCATAAACGAAACATTAGAATTAATTTAAAAAGTATTTTCTTAATTTTAACAAGTTGGATATACAAAATAAATAGACAAGGCAGCTTCGTCATGTTAATCCCTAAAATGGCTTCTAAGTAATTCGTTTCACAGAATATGTAATAGATATTACCTACTTATTGTATCTAAGCGGCTACACAGATATTGTTTTTTAAGCGTCTTAAATGTATATGTACTTAGGTACCAAATAAAGTGGGCAAAGGTATAAATAAAGGTCAAATTCGAGCAGAGTATTATTTACATGTTTACAAATTTATATTACATAAGTGTTTTTGTTTACGAGATAAGGTTATGAGAAACTTTGGGTAGGTATGTTACATAATAATAACGCTAAATTATATCTACTCGTATATCCCGTCCTCTACTTCTGTCTGCCACATTGCTGTGGAAACTGAGACCGACGGAAATAAAAAATCCCATCTACCCCAATGATGAGGCATATCCAGGGCCTGATTGTAATATTCTTTTTGTAAATTGTTCCATTTTAAAGTTGCCTGGAAATGATAGCTTTTAGCGATAAGGCAGCCCATTTTTACCATTATACATAATAAAGTAACAATTTTCTTTTGAATTACATTGTAAGTCTTCTATGTCTGCAATAAAAAAAAACAATCATGTATTGCTCCTTACTAGGAAAGCTCTTGTGCTGGAAATGCGGGAACACATAAGTACTAAGTATAACTCTCAGACGCGCCACAAATAATCAAAGACACCGGTTAAATTTTCTGCCTCGACTGTGAACCCGGGACCTCCTGATCTAAAGGCTTGCCATATCGCTCAAAGCGATCTCGCTCAGGCATCAATGCATGAAAATTTAATGTTTTTTCAATAGTGAATTCATGATGAATAAATAACTGCTAAAAATAACTTTATTATACATATTATCAACAAGAGTGAAAAGTGAGTTCCAATCGGCCCTTATAAACTGGATTTTATTCGTAAGTTTTACTTGACATAATAAGTTTACTTACAAATCAAATTTATATAAGTCACTTTTCAGTTTTATATCATTTGTACTTAGCAGTTATTGATTTATCATGAATTCACTTCCACCACCACTTCTACCACACTAAAAAAAGATTTTTTAATCGGTACACAATAGGCGAAAAGATCGATGAAAAAAAATCACAAAAAAGTACATACAGACAAACATAGAATCTCCTTCTTTTTGGAAGACGGTTTAAAATAGATTAAATAAATAGACAGGTATTCCTGGTATAGCTATTGCTTGAAGCTAAATAAGTAATAACAAGCAATGTTTACCTTGTGTTAGTGGAAATACAAACATTTTGTTTAAGAGGAAACGCTAATAAACAACAAGCGAAATCCTTGAGATGTACCTCCTTCATAATTCGTGTTTGAAGTAAGTTGTTTTTCTTAGACAATGGGGGCAATCATTGATGGCAATATCCACTATCTTTAACGGCCCGTTATAATATTGCTATCTATGAGCTACCGGTAATTGAAACATCGTGAGAAAACCATAGCATGGTAGTAGGGCGTTTCCTATCGCACGCCTGGCTAGCTACCACCCTCAAGTTGTAAAATCTCACGCCAAGCACCTAACGGTGTGTTCCGGCAGCCTTCCCTGAGAGCCAGTGTATTCCAGACTAGGCATGCTCCATCTAGGATTACAGTATCGCTGACTTTAGTGGCCGTGCGAACTTGTGGTCAAATGTCTAGCAGTGCAGGATAAAAATAATAATAAATCACATTCTTACGTAAAGTAAGCATTTAAAAGAGGTACATTGGGGATATATCAAGATATCAAGGGAAGGTCTTGTCCCTCACGAGGGGATACAAGGAATAGTTTCGGGCTACTCTTTATGCTGGGAGTTAGGGCACTCGGGCCCAGGGGGGTATTTAATGTGTGCTTTCTGCGCCCTTGGTCCTCGAGTCAAGTAGTTAATCCGCGCACCCGACATCTTGGTTCGGCTCGCAATTCGTTTCCCGGTACATTGGTGGGAGCGTAAGATACAGTGATGCGAACACTACGTCATTTTCTTCTGTGATAACACGTAGAAAGAGAAAACTATAGATTTCGTACAAGGAAGAAGGTTACGCAACATCCATAGAAATCAAAGAGACTTATTTAGTAACGTAGCGTATGAGGAGGACACAATTTTAAATTTATCAACCTATTTTCTACGAGATGTTAGTTTTGATGGATAGGCCAATGACTAAGTATTATCACGCCTTTCTATTACACGTTATATAATTCTGATGTGCAGACAGTCTTTCGGTCATACATATTTGAATTCTCCGTACTAAGTATCTCTAATAATCTGTTTGCTGTTGCAGAATAAGACCAAAAACAAATCTAGTGTTCGATGTGGTCAGGCGACTAGAGTACCTATATTATTATTGTGTACACTATAAATTTGTTCTCCACTGTTAATTTGCAACAATAACATTGGCACATCAGCTGTATCGTATTATTACTTATGTGGTTCTACCTACTTAAACTCGAGTCGGTAATTTTAGGTACTTATATTATGAAAGTCGTGAAAATGTCTTGTTATATAGCTAATCAAAAAAATATCCTCCTTTGCGATGGACTACAAACGGTATGTTGGCAGGTTATTCCTATCTGCCCCGGAGGCAACAACAACCATGTTCAGAATATCACAATATTGTCCTCAAAGAACGACCGCGGGCCTCATCGTAAAGACGTTATCTACCCCGGCGAGTCTCATATTGGTAAATATTGTGTTAAAGGAATGAAAAATCAATCTCAACTATCAATGAGGCAGATGAGGCCCGCGGTCGTTCTTTGAGGACAATATTGTGATATTCTGAACATGGTTTTAGTTAAGAGCAAAAAGAACTGTGATTGTGTATGACAATTTTAGAATAGTGCGTATTTATATATTTACCAACATGAGACTCGCTGGGGTAGATAACGTTTTTACGAACCCTTCGTGCGCAAGTCCGACTCACACTTGGCTGATCATTGTATTTGTCGCGTGTTATAATTGACAGCGAGAGAAGCGTCTTTGTCAGTTTGTATGTTTGAATGTTTTTTCGCAAGAAATTTCGTAGGTACTCATTTAGGCAGTGGTCCGACAGCCGGCGAGAAAACGATTAACTACCGGCGATTTTCTCTTTCAAGAAAGGGACAATAAATGTACTTTCAGTGTAAACGAAATAGATGCATAATAATATGTTAAAAGTTACTCTCCGAATGTTCACACTGCCGGCGACGACTCGCTTTACTAGTTTTGTCATAGAGCGACGAGCTTTCCAAAATAAACTCGCTCAGCGATACTCGCTTGTAAACATGTGCAACGCGTCCGCAGGTTTGCATAGGACTGAGCGACCGCGGGCAAGTGGCCCGAGTAATCGCTCACTCGCTTAAAGCCCGGCGACAAAACTATCGAAACTACACACTCGCTTCCCGCTGATTGCCAACTCGTTTATAGTTTCTAGTTGTACAGGTCGTAGTTTTCAATCAACCATCTTGAGGAATGTTGGTGTAAGATTTCAACGAATATTTAGAATTTTTAGTCATCCGGGATTTTCGATAGGGGGGGATATCTCTCCCAAAAAGGAGGGAAGTTAGCTCCGGCGCCATTAACTGGCCGATATCAATAATATTTGGTACAAACATGCAGAATAATAATAATCTTCAAAATCCCTGAATTAAAAAAATCGGTCAAGTGGTTATAATCTTTTTTACAAAGTTGTAAAATAATTCTCTTGTTCGTGAGGTCGACAGTTCGCGGAACAACTAGTTACTTATATAAATATACTTAGGTTCTTATCTACATATAAAATGTTTTTTTTGACAGATAAGAATACCTGTGTTGGTTGAAAATGGCGACGACTACCATGGTAGTGTCACCGCTAGCCAGCCAGCCATCTCCAAAGAGCAAAAGAAGACTTTTTGCAGAAGCACGGCAGAATAGCCTACAGAAACTCAGTATTATATTCGACCACGGCCATAAAAATGGTAAGTACGAAGTGTAATGGAAGTATATTTGTAATTCTTATGCCGGTACCATCAGAAGACCAGCGCTGGCTCCGACAAACAAATTATGGCGGATCCAAGGGCAGGAATGAATGAATGAATGTAGCTTTATTGCACACCAAACAAAAATAAAAGATACAGCAAGACAAATCTATGCATGAGTGTATGAAGAGTTCAAAATAGGAAGAAAATCGGTCTTGAGTTTTTTTAGTGTCACAATTATTGTGTTCACGAGATCAACAGTTCGCATTACTAGTTATCAGAGCCTATAATTAAAATAGACACAAATCTAGTTTAAAATCATCTTATCTGCCTAGAGTTCAATACAAATAGGTACCAATATGCATAAAGAGCGTTGTGTAAAAAGTATGTATTATCTCTTAAACGATTCAAGTTACGTTCAACTGTCTGTGACCTGCGACCCTATGCGCTTGCGATACGGTTCAACCTTGTGACCACTAGCAACGTTTAGTCGATGGCCATGAGACACATGAGCAGACCAGTTCGTAATAACAAGTAAATTCATCATACCGCACTGAACATATCTTCCGCCATATCGATTTCTTTGAGTATTACTAAAAATTACAAAAATAGATTAGGCACTGCGGTTCTCACAAAACCATAAAATGACACATGACGTAAATGAATTATGAATGACACATATTCGAATAAAACGACCGGATATACTTCGTGTAAGAAGTAACTTTTAATGAGAACGTTATAACCGTCCATGGATTATCATTCTGTGAATAAATTGACGTACTTATATATCAAATTATTTTTGCTTTTTTCTTACATAAACTGTGTTACTATGTTTTACATATTCAATTTTAAGTACCTACATTTGAAAATATGAGCAACGGTTTTTTTGGTACCTACCTATAATAATTTACTATAGTCTATGATAAATGTCGGTGAAACAGCATAGCAGGCTTTAGTTTTAGGTCGTTTTGTACAGATGGCACTACACGCATGTTTGCGTTATTTTGCAATAAATGTCATGTCAATTTTGACATTGTCTATAAAAGTGTTGCCACAATAAAGGAGCTTCTCACAAAATGGCAGATTTCTTTTCTTTTTATAAATAATAATATATGTAATAAATTAAGAGGATCCTTTGCTTGATCCTTTATGGACAGTAAAGGAATAAAAAATATTAATATTAATATTTAAAAAAAAAACAAGATAGTGTAAAACCATAACCAAAATATTTTTTAGGATAGAAATTGATAAATAAATAATTTTTTTTTTGAGTTGATCGAGCGAATAACCTGGGCAAAGCGTCTCGGCTTGTTTTTTCTTTCGTCTATCAGTTCGAATTTTTGTATGTTGGTGTGTATGTATGTGCCCTGAATTTTTGTTCTCATGATAGTAATAGTTTCCAACAAACTAACTGCATTTAACAATTAACCGTTTAGTTTTAAGGTCTTTAATACATCATACATATTTATTAAGAGCTCTGTGAACTGTTGAACTCCTTATTTCAATAATTATGCGGCTTATTCGTATAAATCAAAGCCACCGATTTTTTGGCCAATTGATCGTATTATAATTGTATACTGAATAGAATTCTTATATGTTTTTTCATAACTACTTTAGCTGTAGTGAACTCATTTACTTCAAACATCGCTTTCAAGTCAACCCACATACTACTTTTTTTAAAGAATGGAGCAGGTGATTTCTTATAAAAACAAGCACAATCTATAAAAAAAATATAAATTATTCTTCATTCGTTCAAGTTTTTTACTTCTTTCATTCAGCAGTATTCATATGTAACATCTTAATATATATAAATCTCGTGTCACAATGTTTGTCCTCAATGGACTCCTAAACCACTTAACCGATTATAATAAAATTCGCACACCATGTGCAGTTCGATCCAACTTGAGAGATAGGATAGTTTAAATCTCAAATTATAGTCGCAATTTTAATTTATTGCTAATTATTTGTCTGTTATTATTTGACAGTCACAATTATCTGTTAACTCCAAATGATTCTAACAGACGTCGATACCTTTCGACTGGGTTGAGTAAGTAATCAATAGATGGCGCTGCTATGGTAAATCTACGAACGTGTCATATAAGCTACATTTTAACAGCATACTTACCACGTGTTGTTGACGCTATAAAATAGCCACAGCAACGCGTGGCCGGGTCAGCTAGTAAAATATATAAGATAGATTATCTATAGACCATTTAATGTCTACAGATAATCCAGATGACCTAACCCAGCACCAGAGGCAGCGTGCCTAGTTGCTAGTCGCATTACCACGCCGAATGGCAATGCTTATGCAGATAAAAACCGGCATATATTTTTTTAGGGATTAAGGCTTAGCCCGGTAGTTATTTGACTTCAAATGCCGTTTTTCATTTTATATTAGCGTTATTTGGATTATCGCTATCAATTAAAATCTATATTGCGGAGGATTTAATTGGTCCCATATTATTATTCCATTTAATAGAACAAGAAAACGTAATCGGATAATTTATCCGTTTACGATTTTGCTTCATCATGGAGTGTAGTAGCATTACGAAATTTGATCATGGCAACCCTAAATTCTGCAGTAATTATTTGTATGTATTTCTGAGCGCCATTGCTTTTTACCGATGTAATGTTGAAATGTTTCTAATCCGTTTTCATCGGCAAATCTGTGTGATGTTTTAGCAAAACATTCAAGTGATTGTGTACTTAAACTATCGAACTTCTTAAAGTTTTTGTGCTGGGCTTTGTCATGGCCGGTAAGTGGTGACTTTTTGCGCCCGCTAGTCAAGGGCGAAATCGGATTTGGGAATCGCAATAAGTCGAAGATGTTTTATCGTTCGAACTCCGACGGTAAATTCAATGTTATTGTCATTAGTTTGGTTTTTAGTGATTAGTGTTTACATACTTTCTGTGACGAAAGCTTGGTTTGATGTTTGGTTAACATATATCGCTGATACTTTTACCCTATTGTCTTCTGATTTTCTCTGTTACGTTATATCTGTGAGTTAGAGAATGCTCTCATGACGATCTTGAGCATTCATTTCGTAGAATAATCAATTACTAACACTGTAATGCGTGTGTCAATAACACTGTTTGCTAAATCAGGTGATTTTGATAGTCTAGTATACCTACTTTTGGAAGAATATAGTTAACAATTTTGCCAATAAACTATTTCACATGAGTATACATCGTTAGGTTTCTTAATCCTTGTTTACAAATTGAAGGTGATCGTTATTGAAAATGAGGTTAAACAGGTGACAAGATCTGATCGGGACATTGTGTACCGCGTCATTTTCATGGCCAATAATTGTGCGCCTTGTGATTCACATCAATTCGCTCAATTAGTTTCGATTCTATTTTATGTTTGTAAGTTTTAAAGTTGCTACTTGTGACATTCAGTGTATCAGTGCTAATACTTACTAGATTTTTGATATTAACTAGGAAAAAATTAGCTAGTGGGTGAAAAGATGCGTATAATGAGGGGTAAGTTCAAACATGGTTATACAAATATAATGTTTGTCCCAAATAAGGAAAATACATCTGTACTTAATACTATAACTTTCATGTGATTGTTGTAATTCATGATTTTAGAAATAGATGTGTCTATTACTTACTGGAAGATTTGCTGAATACTCCGTAAGTATTTTAGCAATTTTGAATTCATAAGTCAACTTTTTACTTCCTCTCTGTATTATTTTAAACATTGATTTATGTATGCGCAATGTGTTGGCATTTATTATGTGTGTATAGTACCTTCTTCACTTAAATTACCTAGTTCAGTTCTGAGATAACCTCTTGTAGAGAAATATATAAATGGAGTACACTGTATAATTCTGTATATTATTTACATACTATTTATTACAGCTCTTGTAGTGCTTGTGTTCCTATTGTGGTAATTGATGTCTTTACAATGATCAATCTATTTCTGTTATGAATAGAATTGATACCAATGGTCGACAGCTAATGTAGTGCTGAATAAATATCAAAATAAAACAAGCTACTAGCCTAGCATTAGCCTGCAAATAAGAGTTTCATATAGAAACTCAACATGGCAATGCACTTTGGCCGTCATAATAAAAAAAAAGAAATTATAATATATACAGAAGACCTTACCAAGCATTACTTCCAGCCAAGTGTGTAATAGTTGGACCTATTTTTTGAATCATAGACTGTGATCATAGGCCAGGCGATATTTTTAGCCTGGACGGGTAGACTAGAGTCAACAAGAATAGCAGAATTGTTTTTAATTGCTAAATAACTGCTGGAAGGGAATGATAAATCTTCTTATAATGCAAATTAGGGTGATTATAAAGACACCATCCAAATAAATTGAGATAAATTGTATGTGACTGATTTTAACATGTGAGTAAAACATGGATATATGTATAATAGGGAAAACCTTGAACTAGGTCATGTGAAACATCTGTGAAAAGTATGTGTTCTTGTCCCGTCACCTTGTTTTGAGGCCTCGGTGGATATTGCATTCCATAAGCTATAATGGGACATGGCATGCCACTTCTATGTGTCATATGAAATAGTTGTGTGGTTAATTGTGTGGGCATGGGGAGTGAGTAGCAAGATCACTGCTGACAAGATGTGGGGGAATATGTAACGCTATGATGCCCTCTCATAGAGAGAGAGAAAAACATGATGTTGATGCATTTGTTGAGAAAAGTAAAGCAGTAGTCTCTCTGGCTCTAAGTCTTAGTGGCGATCCCCAAACATATTATAAATGTGAAAGTGTCATTGTTTGTTTTATCCTCAGCAACTGAGTAAAAGATCAACTAGATTTTTTACATAGAGATAGTTCTGATCGGAAAAGTGCAATAGGCTACTTTTTCCCTAAGAAAACAAATTTAATGTGGGTGGAGCCGAGGACAAAAGCTAGAATAATTGTAAGAAGAATATAAGTAAGATACGCCATGATGACCAAAGCGGAAAAGTGATGTTGATGCACTTAGTTATTAACTAAATAGTAAAGCTTTGGCTGATTGTCTTAAAAGATTATATCTAATCTGGTTGGAGTGACAAGCCAGATTGTGACTTGGTTAACTCAAATGCTTCAAATTGTCTGATGCCGCCTATAGGTGCTATCTCTCTCAAACATGAGAAAGGGTAGACCTCTTATGCTTGCAAGGTAGATATTATATATCTAGAAGTCTTTTTTTGTCACATTATTTCTTGTCCTGTGTCAAAGAACTGATTATAACAAATAAAAGGTTTCTAGTCATCTCTGTGGTCATTTTGAAATGGCAACAAATAGTCTGTAGGCAGACTAGCAGCAGATCGATCAATGATATCCAATCCATCGCAGGGATGCTATGAAAGAGATTGGATAGAACAATATAGCACAAGAGGAAGTAGGCCTTGAGCCAGCAGTAGGCCAGCCAGCAGTAGGCCAATACAGGCTGTGCTCATTGCATTTGTGAACTATTAAGTGAAAAAAAATGTTCACTGCTCTGTCATCTTCCCTTACTGTATTTACTATTAACAGTCTTGATTATAGATGTAAATAGGTGAATTTAATAACAATTATTATGCTCAAAGCAGGAAATAATAAAAACAAGGGCACAATAATGCCATTGGCTTGTCTAGCTAGAGCAATCTATACTTGGTTTCATGCCAAATTAGTCAACTAGACTATTCTATACAACTTTTTCCTTGCAATACTTCTAAGCTGAGACAGGTAGGTAAGTAATGATACTAACTTAACTGCATTGATTTTTACATGACAAACATATAGATAGATAAATTGATCAATTCTTAATGCAGGCACACAAAAAAATTTAATACAAGAGTCAAATTCTTACAAAATATAGTGCTGCAAGTGGCGGCCTTGTAGCTAAAAAGCGATCTCTTCCAGGGAACCTTAACATGTGTTGTATTAAAATTATATAAGCTTTAGATCATGCAGCTGAAAAACTGAAAATAGCCTACTTTGGCAATGGAAGCTTTACTTATTTTATCTATTGATAAATCAATTGCTGTTAGTTTGTCTTGCTAAAACTCGAGAATGGCTGCTCTGATTTAGCTGATTTAGGTTTTGATAAATTCAAAGAAGGCTTAAACAGTGAGAAACATACATTAAACTGTTAGGCAGTATGAAGTTCGCCAGCTCAGCTAATACATAATAATTTGTCACTAGCCTTTAGCTTTAATTACTTTGTGAATATTATTGTGTAGTTAGTGCACCAAATTATATTGAATAAAATATTAATATGTAATAGAATGAACTGAGTTACTATATTATTTAAGTTTGTAGTTACCAAGACAGCTTTGGTACAGAGAATGTGCAGGATGTTAAGCAGGTGGACCAAACATGTAGTCTTAAAACTGTATTAGAAAAAACATAAGTTTCAATAATGTTTTTATGGTATTGAAGGACCAGATATGCAAGTTATTAGCCTCATAGTAAACATCAAATTGACCCATTAAAAGTTTTGAGCATGGTACAAACCCAAAGATATTGTTAGGAAATAGTTGTAATATCTTTATTATACTCTGTTATTTTACTGGAATCATTGCATTTCAAACAGCATCGAAATAGTCTTTCTTGTTTGTATTTTAAATTTTTCTATGAAGTTGTAAAGTACAGATATTTTATGGAGTTGTAGTCTTTAACTTGATACTGTTTTGGCTATTAAACGAGAGGGGAAGGTTTATTGACTGTAAATATTGATATTCTTTAAAATTAAATGCTGTTTAAGAGGCATTTTGTGTGCAGGAAACTGAACCTACTTAAAAAAAAAGGTTTGTGTTAGAGTACAAGAAATCTATTCATACTCTCGCTGCTACAGACTGAAAAGAAAGTATTAAGTTCATGGGCTTTCAAAATGCTTCAAAATTGATTATTGAATTTTATAATAAATATAATGTGTTCTAATTTACATATTTTTCTGGAGCGATATGGTTGAAAACTTTCAAAATTAATAAAAAATATATACGATCACAATATTGTTATATCACAAAAGCAATTAATTACTTTGGCCGGTAGATACAACTCTACTGACATCAAATTTCTGTAACAGCTGCTATTTATACCATCACAATGATATTAAAAACCAGTTGAAGGAATATTATAATGCCAGTGAGACAATAGTGGTTTCCACTTGTCTGTCATGATAAACCTTTTGTTTCAATATCCATTGTGTTCCTACCCTACAATACCTCAAAAGGAGGGTGTAATGTTTCATTTAAGGTATTGGACAAACCTGCACAGATACATATGGAAAGAAATGCTTGGCTAACCTAATATTGAACACTGAATTAAATTTGACAGATCTCAAGTTGCCATTCTTGTTTCGTTTAGAAAGATCTTGCTAGTTTTTTTCTAATAAGTTTTAAGAGGTGTCTCTTCTAAATACCTTAGAAGCAGTTTATACTTAGAGGACATTGGGGCCAGTCTGATTAAAGTATCAATCATATTATGCCTAGTATGGATCAAGAGAACTTCAGATATGACATATGTTTTGACTATGAATAAGACCTATAATATTTGAATAGATTGCTATACAATTTCAGAATTTGAATATCAGTCTAAGCTTATCATTGCCATGTAATATGGCTCCAATGTCACTTGCTAGGGGCGCACACCTTGACTAAGACTGCAGTTTAAAGAAGGAAAGAGTGTTAACTTATTAATTTAAAAACATATGAATGGCTAGGGGCATGTTATTTGATTAATATGCCACATTATTTATTTATTTCTTGACTTGATCAAAAATAGTTAATAGTGGTTTATGACCCTTGCTAGGCACGCCACATTAATTGACCCATTCAATCAAACTCTGCATTAAGGCAAGTTTTAGTGTCATATATTCTCCTGTATGCTGCGACGCCGTCGCGCAGGCTTGACCTACAACTAGAGAGTACAATCCTCACACAACAGCCCTTCTCGGGTTACCATTTTAACCCAAGAAACTGGTTCCAAAACCAACTTTTAATTGTCATTTCGATTCAAGTCATGACCAAGATCTGGCGTGCCCAGTTTTTGCTCAATAATACTTAGTAAAGTAGTGAAATGTGCATCAATGTGAACCTCAGTTGCCTTGTTACGATTGAGAATTTTTAGTGGAAATGTTGAAGAAAAAAGAAGTGCCCTGGTATTCTAACCATCGGTTGAGAATTCAGGATAATTTTACGAATCGGAGGCATCATTCCTGTCGCGTGCATTGGAATACAAGCTGTGACTGTATGTACCAAATGTTGTCGACCTCTGACTATTTGGTTTGCAAATATCTCTCATTTGTATGCCAATATTTTAAAATAGCGAGGTGTTTTAATAAGATGTATCTGAATGAATGTGGTCTAAAAATCAAACTATGGCATGGTATTTTTGGCGTTTTTCTGTCTAACTTGCGTATTTTTATTTTACTAAATATATTTTTTTTTAAAATTTGTTTTTTAACGCGTGATAATATCGTACTATAAATAATCTTATAAAAAAATTAAATTATTGTGTGCATGTGTCTTTTTTGTTATTATTCATAACAGTATTTAAATTTTTAATTATGGCACTCTCACTTATTTACTAGATACTGCTTTTACTCGTACAGACTGTTACAGATTTTGCTATTCCTATGGCAGCAGGTTCGAATCCTGAAAGTTGAACAATCATTGTTTCATTATCTAACCTAAAAAATTTGTTCATAGTTTTAGGTAATGGAATTGCATAAAAAAATCCTGTTATAATTAATTTATTAATTAGCTATTGTCCGATTCAGAGGAAGACAAATTTCCTACAGAGTATTTAGCAAGGCCTCTATTAAATTTCCAGTTTATATGTTATAGTTTAGAAAAACAAGGTAGTTACTTACAAACCTCTTTTAGCATGTAGCTGAAACTTAGTACTTTTCCATCTCACTCATATGTTGTATGAGTGCCTTAGTTTCCCTATTTAATGGAATATAACACCTGATACTTTAAAAGTGGAAACACACTTAATGTTTTTAGTAATTTTAATTTACAAACCATATTTCCTGGATTTTGATAAACTTTATATGGAACCAACTAAAAAGTTTACCATTTTGAACAAAACACAATTTTCCCAATTGGTTATTCTCTCTATGATAAATTAGGTTACACATATAAAAAACGGTCATGAGAAAGTCCCTCTTTTCGTAGAGTTGCTAAAAAAACGGGTGATATTGAAAATCTCCTCCATTTTGTAGTCAGTAAAAATTTGTTCATATGTCATATACCCCTCATTCATTGTTCCAGGCAATGGTGGTGAGACATCGTGGTGTTTCAGCCAGGTGAAAGGCACTTTGGAGGACGATGTGACCGAGGCAGACCTTATATCCTGCGTGGAGTTCAATCACGATGGAGAACTGCTAGCCACTGGTGACAAGGGCGGCAGGGTAGTTATATTTCAGGTAAGTCACTACAGTCAAGTCAGTGCGAGACGTGTCATCATTGATGACACGAACGACTCATTTCATCCCTGATGAAGTTCACCGAATGTGAACGAAACTATAGTTGGACCTTTCCAACTATTAGGTACGCGTGAAAACCCGTCTTCTTAAACAATATAAGTCTCTACACATATCTTCTAATGGTATGTTAACCAGAAACCGAACCCGAGCTCGGAAGTGATATGCGATGGTTTAAATTTCACGTACTTGGTAAAGCAAATTACAATTTAGGGTCCATAGTGAATCTGTATTTTCTAAGCACTCTGTGTGCCTTATCTTAGGCCACATAATGGCTTTTTAGGTGGTGAGATGATATGACACTATTGTTGAAAGCATCTTAATTGCTTTGCTAATCTGATTTTTAAATTCAGTAAACACATGACATCACGCCTTGTGATTTATTGGATGATCATGAGAAAGTTAAACCTTAACATACTGCTTATATTAATATTCACTTACTGGTAAATGGAGTAACATGTATATACATTGTAGACAAATTCATAAAAATGACTAATTGATCACTGTACTCGTAATATAATAATGTAGAGATAATATAGTAATGTATGGTACAATACAGTTAAATAAATATAAATTATTGTTCTAATTAAATTTCGTTAAAAAATTACAATATTAAAATAATCGCCTGAGTAAGTGAAACCCAACAAATTCATCAATATCATAGACCGCCTCCTCTACAAGCCAGCGTTTTAGACCAGTGTATTAACGACGGGAGGCTAGAAGCTGCTTAATAGCCTACGTTACTTTTTGGACCTACATAGTACCGCAGAGGCCATAAAACAAATATAGAATAGAATAGGACATAGCAATGGGAGTGTTCAATACGTCCGCTATCAGGACATACGTCAGTGCAAAAAAAATGTGTACGATGCTGAAATCGTACTTGGCTAGCGTGATCACTGAATCCGCCCTGTGGTGCATACAACTCATTTAAGTTTGAATAATCACACTATAGCGGGGCTAGCATGGCCAGTCCACTGCACATAAAAAAAATAGTTTTTATCCACCTTCCTTGGGATAAAAATGTAGTTAGAAAAAATCTTTGAAAGCAGTCGTTTTGTCTTTACCAATAAGCCTTGTTGTATTTTTTTTATTACTAGTTGCTAGCACCCGCGGCGTTGCCCACAACTTAGAATCAAATATAAAGAAGTTTCAATGTTTGAACCCGCGTTTGAGCCCCTTAGGGGTTGAATTTCCAAAAATCCTGTTTTAGTACACTCTTATACCCTATAATGAACACACCCTTCAAATTGCATGTCTCTAGGTTCAGCGGTTGACGCACTGCATTAATTTCTAGCGAATATCAGCTAGTCAGCTAAGACGTTTTTATATATTTAGATTAGAGAAAAATTGTATAATCTCATAAAGGGCACGGACCCAAGCGTCTGTGGAGTATTAATATTTAAATTTAAAAAAAATGTATTTATATTTTCCTTTCCTCTGATATAGACATGCGTCAAGTCGCATCACTACCTCGTCAAACAAGCTTATGCTTATGCTTATACCTATGCCATAGCGACCGAAACAGCTAAAACCGTTGGCGCCTAGTATTCTCATCTGAAATTCGCTTTAGTCACGCGACCCATCTCTGGCTGTCACGGCCATGCTATTAAATTCTTATTGCATAATGCAAAACAATCAAACATAAATCGTGATAGAGAGTGAATTAATTTCTGTTAAAGTTTGCTACATCTCATTCTTCAACGTCGCTTGGTATGTAGAGAATTGATTGTATTTGTTGTAATTGAAAATTTTTTGACTCTCCATTTTCATTACGATAATAATAATAATGACGTCGAGAGTTCAGAGAAAAATAAAAAGGATACGTTATTTTTTATTTATCTCTCCGTTATCGTAGTAAAAATGGGGGATCACAAAATTTTTAATGTTCTCAATTGAGGAACGCAAGCCAAGCCAAATTGTAAAAGCTGGTAAATTCGAATCTACATTTGTTAAATGTAGTTATTACCTTATGAAAGCATTTTTGAAGTACTTTTATTGATAAGTTTGTTTTGTACTGCAACTCTTTGTCATTTCATTTAAGACCCATATTGAGGGAGATATGGAAAAATACGCAATCCACCATATCATATCGGCTTCCATCTTGGACTTTTCATCAAACATAGCTAAGAACACTCCTACTATTTCACCTTTCCAACAAACAAAATCAAAATTGATTAATCCGTTCGGGAGCTTCGATGCCACATAATAGACAAGTCAAACTTATAGCACCCGGTGGTTTTTGCGTCGGGGATTAACAACTGATAATAATCATAGAATGTATCTTCCACAGAGAGACCCAGCGTCCAAACAATGCGTGCCCAAGAAGGGCGAATACAACGTGTACTCGACGTTCCAATCACATGAACCCGAGTTCGACTATCTCAAATCATTGGAGATAGAGGAGAAAATCAACAAAATAAGATGGCTCAAGCGCAAGAACCAAGCGCACTTCCTTCTCTCTACCAACGACAAGACTATCAAATTGTGGAAGGTTGGTGTAATATTTATTATAATCTGACTAGCGCACCCGGTGAACTTCGTACCGTCAAACAGTCCTGCTCTCGAGATTTGCGCTTAACAACACATTCAGCGATTCATTTTTATATTATAGATGATTATTAAAACTGAAGCTAAGCGAAGCGCCGCGGCTTAAAGTATCTAACATAGGTAGGTATCTTCCTTAATAATATTTTAACTTCGTCGTGGATTTTACGCATTTTGGTTTTCTTTTGTTCAAATTCTAGGAGTAACTGGAGAGCATTATATAGCCACATGACATATGTTTTATTTAGTACAACTTTATACTCTTGTTGTCTTGTGTACCTACGTACTACGCACGGCTTGTCACATCACAATATACAGGGTTATCGGTTAGGAGCGCACTAAACCGAAAGGAGGTCACTATACTCGTCCTACCGATATACTCCTAAGGCGTAACTCTCACTAGGACCATCCCTGAATTCGAGAAAAATAAAATCAGCTGTCTATGTTTTGAACCAAGACACACAATTTAATAGAGGAGGTACAATTCGACTGCTTTTTGTTTGTTACCTTTTTTCACGAAGACGAGTAGAACATTTTGAAAAAATCTTTTTTTGTTTGAATTGAGTGATCCCATTTTAATTTTATGAAAACGGTTATGAGTTTGATTTTGCATTTAAAAAAAACTGAAAAGAGCACGCCGCCGTAGTGGCAGTCGGTAAGTACTTTTTTGAAAAATCGTTCTTTGTTTGTCAACTAATAGATTCTGATGTCGTTGGCGCACTCGATAGCATTTGTACTTGACGGGAGCAAGCTAGTTGAGTTAATTGTGGTTGACTGAAGATATGTAACTTTGGCACGTCAAATTAACCCGCCTCAGCATGTGTTTATCATCAGATCTGACGAAGCCTGCTGCTGACTTTTTAGCGTAATATTCAAATTGTAAAGATTATTAAATTTACTCATACATGCCACGTGATGTGGTCATTATTTTGTCAACTTTCTTTGTTGCAAAGTCGTCGTTGCCGGTCTGTTTTAAAAGTGGCCAGCCAAATTGTATGGAATTTCATTACTTCCGTGTTTTAGGGCGTCAGAAATTTCATTTGAAAATCCATTATGGTGAATGAATGAATGAAATGTTTATTGTCGAGTTTTGTTTCGAAAGGCACTCGTCCAAAAAGATCTTGTTCAGATCTAGTTGGCCATGGATGGCTTCATTGCCGTTTTGTACCATACTAACTATGATAATAAACTATTTCATTTCATTTGCAAACTGTCATCCGAAACGTAACAGTTTAGTATGTTGTTTGTTTATCTCAGGTGTCAGAGCGAGACAAGCGAGTGACGGGGTACAACACGCGCGAGGAGGGAGGGAGAGCGCGCGACCCGGCGCGCATCACCCAGCTGCGCGTGCCCACAGTGCGGCCCGCGGAGCTCATGGTCGAAGCGTCGCCGAGGTGAGATAATCCTAACTAATATCGAAAGTAACTCTGTCTATCTGTCTCGCTTTCACGCCAAAACCGCTGAACCGATTTGGATGAAATTTGGTACAAGGTAGGTAGATTGGATCCAGGGAAAGGACATATGATACTTTTTAACCGACTCGAAAAAAGTAGTATTTTTTTTATGATTATGATACTTTCTAACGAGATGAGTGTAAGTGTCGAACAGTAACACGGTGTCAAAGATAAGTCCCCAACCTTCAATATGGCCAGAGTGGTGGACTATATGTCCTACGCCCTCTTCATAGGTGAGACCCAAGCCCAGTGATACGTTAAAGATTGATGCGTAAAAATGTGGGCGCCCCAGGGTTATTGTTGGACACATAGCCTAATATAGCAACCCAGAGACAAAGTCAGCGATACAGGGTTGCATTTAGTGAAACAGTAATAAATTCAATAATCAAGAGCCGTTTGAAATTAAAATGTCTTAGACCGAATTTATCCTACAAATCTAATCGTATTTTTATTGTTATGCATGATGAATCCGATATGAAAATAGTTCCGTTTAATGTCCCAGAGGCAAATTCTGCGACCCAGAGCTAAATTCAGTGACCCTGGGCCAGATTTTGTGCCCTAAGGTGAAATGAATCAATATAATTTAATTGTGTTTGTGTTGATGTGCACAATGAATCCAATGTATAGATTGTTCCAGTTCATACTAGCAATTGTTGTCTGCCGATACATTTTTATCTTTGAAAAAATGTTGAATAGTATTTATTCATAGATTAGATAATGGTTGTTACAAGAGATTTAAATTGTTATCAGAACTTGGTAAAGCCTATCAACACATTATTCCTGTGTTCTGCATTTATTTAAATATATGTAAAAGAGTAAGTCCTGCCTGTCTGACAGGTCACGATGAAAGCTAAACCTAAACCCTAAGTAAAGAATAAATGAAGATAGCCTAAACTGCTGAATAAAGATACTATATCTAGATATTTGGAGAGTACATTGTTTATTAAGAAAAGTTTTTTTTGTTAATTCAACCCCTAAGGAGTTTTTTGAAAAAAATAGATTGAATAAAAGTTTCAATCCTATCTGACCAGATAGGATTGAAACTTTTTTTATGCTTCTAACTTCGTTTAAAAACCAACTGGATTTATTACAAAATGACAATCAACTATCTCATGCAAACCTATAAAGACAATTTGTGCTGTGCATTTGACAACAAGTGGTTTAACTTCTGTATCATCTATTATCTCTTTTTTTAATGTTAATGTACTAAGTGTCACTCAAAACTATGACGAATCTATTAACACCACTCACATAAAAATACAACAAGCCGTTTAGGCTCTAGGGCGTGCCAAATGTATATACATACATACACTCGAAAAACACAACCCTCCTCTTGGGCAGATCGGTCAAAAACTTAAGTATTTTAATATGTGAATTTGATTTAGATAATGACTTTATTTTACCCGCGGGTTGTTTAGTTTTTCCCAAAAAAAGCCGAGTAGTCTATAGCATTCTCCAAACTATATTTGCGCATAAATCAAAGTCGATCCGTCACCCAGTCGTTGAGAAAAAGGAGTATATTATAATATGTGGTAAAATACAAATGTATTTTATAATGCTCGCGGCTTCTCTGTCTCTGTTACTATATTTTTTTATCTAAATCTAATTACATATATCTCTTATATTTCCAATCATAATAAATAATGAACGATAAATATTGAGGATGTTAAGGTCGAGTGCTAATATTGTAGCAATAAAAATATTGACGGTACAAAGTTATCTGGTCTTTATTGAAATGTCGAGTATTTGCCCCGCTTGATAATAAGATAGGTACCTACACTACGGTTATTACACTTCATATCGTATATTTACTTTGGGAGATATTTTAATTATTATTTTGTTTATTGGGTGTTTGAATTCATTGCAGCTTTTACTACTAATATCGTACTGTATTTACTAAAATTAGTCTACACCGCCACTGTCCAAATCTGATTCTTTTGAATTTGGGTTTTTTTCTCAGTATAATACAGAATTATTATTTTTGGATCATTAAAGTTGCATATTAAAGAATAAAAAAAACTGACATTAAAAGCGATATCTTCAGACAGTATTTGTAGGAATAGAAAAATAAATGTAGGTAGTCAAAAATAAATATTTGATTGAAGGTCATTTGATTGAGGGAGGGGTGTTAAAGAGTGACTCTTGACCTGGTAATCACTAGGGGTCATCGCAGAGCATAAACCGCTGAAACTAGGTATATGAAATTTGGAGGGTGGTGTATCCAATTAACCCATAATAGGTTAAATCGAGACTCAAAATTCGAATCTTCTTTATATACATCACAACAAGCGCAACTAGCTACTGCTAATTATATATTAAAACAACTGATTAGAAGCGAGTTAGAAAAAACCCGACTGCTAAATTGTATCATACTTAATTATTTTTATTTTGATGTACCCAGTGTCACTCTTACGACTAAGACGAATCTATTGATACCACTCACATACAAATAAGACATGCCGTTTAGGCTTTAGGGCGTGCCAGAGAAATATACATACATACATGCACTCTAAAAACATAACCCTCCTCTTTCGCAGTCGGGTAAAAGTAATCTTAAACAAAGATTAGTCAAGTTAGTTACTTGCTTGCAACATGTTTTTTAGACAAGTCTTGTGTAATAATAATGATGTCACAATCCGTCTTGTGCTAGACATAACAAACAGTCCAATATTGATAAAGAAATTTGAAAATGTATTTATCTTATCACCGCTAATATCATCACATTTCGTCACGTTGTGAAAATCAAGAGTAAAATAACCGCTTCCGTCGAGAATGTATGATAAATGGCTAATAAAATAGAAAGAACCTATTTTTAGAATAAATAGTATGTAGGAATTACTATATGGTATTTGCCTGGGTAAAAGTATTATATTACTTTTATGAAAATCAACTGAATAAATAAATATTCAAAACCGAAATTCACATAATGAATTAGGTAGTATCAGCCAAGTAAACATTCCAGGTAACATCAATAATAAAAATTACAACATCGATAATATAACTTTTCAGATTTTCCTCTCGCAAAAAATACATCAACACTTTTAGGTAAGAAAATTAGGGATTTTGCATCATACATACGAATTAAACAACAACACATAGAAAGCTGTTTTCTTTTTTTATAATTGATTTAAGATTAATAAAAGAAATTATATATGTACAAATATTAATATCATTTGGTTCACAAAAAGTGATAGGTTGTCTCTGCTCAAAATTCTTTTTTTATATCTTACGTCACGGTCAGAGAAACGATATGAAACTCTGACGTCATATTTTATGTTTATTAAATGAAGAGTGTAATGGAATCTTGTCGTTATTGAGCTTTTAATAGAGTCTGCATTTGTTCGTCATCGATTTACATGTGCGTATGAAGTAAATTGCGAGATGAATTTATGTAGCACAGCGAAAGTGACATTAGTACATTCGGTTCAGTGCCTATTATTTCTTTAAACATATCTAAGGGCGCCAAAAAGCGTCGTTTAGGACAGTCTATATTTCCTTCCCATCAATATAATTTATCGTTATTTAATAGTATTATAGCCTATGCTATTGGCATCATTAGGGCATGTTTCTCTGACTAGACCAATTCGACAATTTATAATTGTTGTATTTTTATTTTCTTTTGAATTCATGCAAAGAATATATTTATTATATAATTATAAAAAAATTAAGCGTTGGATATATTAAAACATCGGGATGAGGTAAAACAGACATCCTTTCACTTACATCACCAATGGCAATGGGGGCCAGGGGGAAATTTTAAAAGAGTTAACTTAGTAAACTAGCACTTTGCCTGATGTACAAAAAAAATGATTTAAATTATTTTTCTTCGTTTACTCCGAGAAGCTCGCTCCATTAACTGAGAGTTTCCAGGTATTCGGAAAGCATCTGACTGGCCTAAGTCTGTTAAAGGCTGTGAACCGGTGAAGGAGAACATCGTGAGGAAACCATAGCATTGTGGTAGCACGTTTCCTATCGTTTGCCTGGCTAGCTACCACCCTCAAGTTGTAAAATCTGTCGCCAAGCACCTAACGATGTGTTCCGGCAGCCTTCCTTGAACGCCAATGTATTCCAGATAAAGCATGCTCCATCTAGGGCTACAGAATCGCTGACTTCTGTGGTAGTGCGAACTTGTGCTTAAATGCCTAACTGTGTAGAATTAAATAAAAACTATTTTTTTGTATATTACAGACGGATATTCGCAAACGCTCACACGTATCACATAAACTCGATCTCACTGAACTCCGATCAAGAGACGTATCTATCCGCGGACGATCTACGCATCAACCTGTGGCATCTGGAGATCACCGACCAGAGTTTCAACATAGTCGACATTAAGCCGGCTAACATGGAGGAGCTCACTGAGGTAAGACGAGAGCACATGTCTGGTAGGTCGGCCACAACAGCCATTTTCAAACGTCGTTTGGCCATATCGGGTTATACGTCATTTATGCTTACTTGGTTAAACGTCATTTATGCTTAATTGGTTAAACGTCATTTATGCTTATTTATGCCATTTGGACTAGGGCCAGGCGCCGTTTGGCCTCTACGCCATTTGTGCTTATTAAGAAAACGTCATTTGTGTTTATAGGGTCAAGGTTAAAGCCGTTTGGCCATTTGAACTTATTGGGTCAAACGCCAGTTGAACCCATTGCACAAAAGGTCCTTCATCTCTGTATTTTAAAGACTTCTGTAATTGTAATCAATATATCAGATATCGTGAAGCACGCTCATGTAGGTTTCTTCCCACCAAGTGTATTATATTAACGGAGCTTTGTATCTGTTTCCAGGTTATAACCGCGGCTGAGTTCCATCCGACTGAATGCAATCTCTTTGTATATTCTAGTAGTAAGGGTGAGTACTAACTTTTTCATAATGTTCGTAAACAAAGCCCAATACGTGATACTACGACGCTCGAGCCGATTTGAATAATTCTTGAACATAAACAAATCTTGAAAACAAATTAGCGGGGTAGTTTGTTTTACACGTTGACGTGCCGTGTCGTGCCGTTGAGGGTAGCCGCGGGCTTTATAGCTTCGCAGTCAAAAAGACTGCCCCGCCCCGCCGTGTTCAAAGTGCCTTAGGTTAATAGGATCACCGACCCTAGACTGTTTTCGTGTTTCCAATAGAATTTCGTTCCGGGGCTTACATCTTTTCACCCCCTAAATTGTGACGTAATTTTTTGTAATAGGTGTCAATCGCTTCACTATGATGTGATCTAGGTCTACACGTTTTATTATTTTGAAAAAAGTTATTGAATTCTGTTTAATAAAGGCTTTTAATATTTATCGTATCAGCGCAAAAATATGACTGCTTAGGAAGTTTGTAACTTTATAGTGATATAAAAGACAGAAAAAAATAAAACGGTAAAGCCTAACAAAAAATGTGTTTTAACTATATGAAAAAAAAAACACAGGAATCGGACAACATAAAAATTTAGAAAAGAGCTATATCTTATTGTATGGATAAGTTGGCGGTCTATAGCCGTCTTAAGGTTTAACTCTTGTAATGTTTATCACTTTTTAATAGAAATTCGTCCTAATATATTGTTCACCCAAGTTGTTTCTATTGTTTAGGTACAATAAGGCTGTGCGACATGCGAGCGGCGGCGCTGTGCGACCGACACGCCAAACTGTTCGAGGAGCCGGAGGACCCGCACGCGCGCTCCTTCTTCTCCGAGATCATATCCTCCATCAGCGACGTGAAGCTGAGCAACACCGGGAGGTATGACCTGACACCATCATCATCATCGGGTTCCTTTAGTATTAGAACAACGTTGAACACGTCACGCGTTTATAAATTGTTAAGCAGTAAAGGACGCATCAGGCCTACAGCTCTGACATTTCTAAATAAAAACCATCAGCGACAACTGCGAGCGCACCTAGTACCATACAGAGTACATGGATCAGGGGTGTACTAAGCCGAAAGCAGGTCACTATACTCGTCAGATTACGAACTTTCATTATTGGACAGCTGTTCCATACAAAAAGTTTGTTGGATCATCGATAAAATGATGAGAATAATGATCCCCTTTCGGTTTAGTACGCTCTATTAGTAGATAATCCTGTATATAAAACTGTTAATTGTTTAAAGTAATACTTGAAATCTAAAGCCCCTTGCCTCTCAAATAAATAATTAACAGTGTGTATACCTATGAATATAATTATTATCCGTCATATTATATATTTGTAGTAATAATTAATTATTTTATTTATATTGTCTATTTGACCTGTGTCTGGGTGTTTATTATATATATAAGTACGTATATCAGTCATCAGGTTACCAAAGCACAAGCTTTGCCTAGTTTGGGACCGGAAGACCTTTGTGTGGATGTTGTCCAATATATTATTACCTAGCTACGACCCGTGGTTTTACTCGCGGTATATATTGGATCTTCTCATGGAATCAGTTCAATTTTCCGGGATAAATATACGCCTATGTTTTAATCTAGGGTATAAGCTATCTTCGTGCCAAATTTCACCCAAGTCCGTTAAGCCGTTTGAGCGTGGAGGAACAAACAAACACATACAAACATTCGCCTTTATAATATTAGTGTGATTATTAGTTTTCTTGTCCTTTTCAAGATACATGATGTCCCGCGACTACCTCGGCCTGAAGGTGTGGGACCTGCGTATGGAGACGAAGCCCGTGGAGACGTACCCGGTGCACGAGTACTTGCGCTCCAAGCTGTGCTCGCTGTATGAGAACGATTGCATCTTTGACAAGTTTGAGTGCTGCTGGAGCGGGGACGACCAGAGGCTCATGACTGGCTCATACAATGGCTTCTTTAGGTGAGACGTTTACTGTAATCTATGTTATACTAAGTGTTGTGAAATTAAATTAAATTGTAGTGTGACAAGACAAATTTGTGAGCAAATGGTCGCACAGGATGTTGTCACGCTATAATAGCAATCGATGTATTGGTTAAAGTAATAATGGTAATATTTGTGTGTGTGCAGGATATTCGAGCGGTCGATGGCCGGTGGACGGCGCGGCGAGCTCACGCTGGAAGCGTCCCGAGACGCGGCGCAGCGACCGCGGCAGCCGCTGCGCGCGAGACGCGTCGCAGCCACCGCCAAGAGGAAGAAGGTAACATACTGTTTTTACTGACATTGCAAAAAGTTTATAGAGGTCCTGTATGTATGCTAGTTTGTTTATTGAACCCCGACGCAGAAACGTCGGGGTGTCTAGTTTGTCGTGTCTGAGTGTGTTTGTGTCTCACGTCTGTGGAATTGTAGCTCCCCAACAGATGATCCGATTTTGATTTAGTTTATTTGTTAAAAAATAATCAATCGGGAGTGTTTTAGCTATGTTTGATGAAAATTGGTCCAAGTAGTATTGGTGGCTGCCACAAAATGGCGGATTATATTTTATTTCAGAACTAACTCAGTATGGGTATTAAATGACGAACATTAAAAATAACCATTAACAATACATTATTCCATTTGCAGGACGAGATAAGCGTCGATTGTTTAGACTTCAACAAGAAAATCCTCCACACGGCGTGGCATCCTCACGAAAGTGTAATAGCGGTGGCGGCCACCAACAACCTTTTCATTTTCCAAGATAAGTTCTAGCATCCCCACCAATCACATCCCTCGGCGACGGCCAACTGGGATACGGACTGACTGAAGGTATTCACTGGACAGTGCGCCAACTGTGGGCTTTACGGCCATCTGTGCAAAGTTAGTTCTCACTTGTACGAAGTGTACCTTTCCTTACGGCATTTCAAGAAGCGATAAAACGCTGCGTTTTAGTGCTACAATTGCTGACGTTACGGTCATACGGAGAAAGTTTGTAAAGTTGCGAGTGATGTTTCTGAAACTATTAGTGCTTTATCACGGCGAAACATTTTAGCATAAGTGTTTGTAAATTCTGATATCACACTTGCGTTACTGAATACGTGAAAATTTAGTGGGCAGTGCAACAACTGTATTTGTTGAGGCCATCTGTGCCAAGTTTGACGGAAGTTTCTATTCTGTACGGTATTTTCAATTGTTTCAAGTGCTTTATCGTCAGCTTTGCGGCGTTGGTGTAAATGTGTCGGTTATATATAAACTACACCCAAAGGGCAGATCCCCTTCCTGATCCACTTTTGGTGAAGGTTAGGTTCCAAAAGGTTTCTTTAAACAATTGGTTGTTAAAGGCAAAACAAAATATATGTTTCTGTAAACGATACATTTACACAAAAGCGCTACATATGTCTTTATCGTACCGAGTTCATGTTTTCTATAAATTCTAATTCAGCTGTGACACTGAATTTAAGTTTTCTTTAATTTCAAATCTAACTATGTCAATGTTGTGCTCAAAACTGCACCACACGCGTTTTGTAATCTTTAAATTTGTTTCTCCCTATATTCTTAAATAACATTATTTTCAATATTCTTTTTTATTGTGATGCTTCATGATGGTCTTCAGTGTGTTCCATTAATGTAGCAAAAAGTGAATCAATTCCAAAAATAATCAGATAAATTAAAAGAAAAATCTGTTCACGTCACAGATTGTAATGAAACTATTTGTATAAAATGAATGTACTCGACAACAAAATAATCTACATTTTGTTCAATCATTTGAAAATTTTTGAATTCATAAATTGCGTTTCTATATGTTCCCTTCAGATCCAATGTGATAAAATAAGGACATGAAATATATATTACACAGTGTAACAAGAAAATAATTCATATCCGAAAGGGTTAATATCTCGTATGTATTTCCAAACACATATTGTTTTGCTCGATAACATCCTCAATCGTTCCTTGGTTCAGTTCCAAATGGCTACTAAAACTGCGAAGTTATAAAAATAGGGAATGCCCAGAATATCCTTGTTGGTCAGTTGGCTAAGATCATAATGTTATAAGGTATGTGATTCAGCTGTCAGTACCTATGCAATGACAATAATAGTGACATGGATTGTGAATATACTCGTAAATCTAACCGCTTTATTCAAGGCAAGCGTGCTTCAACTTAGATCGCATCGTCGCTTTACATCAGACGAGATGCGATCAAACGCAACTACAAAAAAATATACGTTTCACTAAGACAATTATCCCTATTCGGGGATACCATACTTACTAGACTAACCTTCTAAAATTGTCGGCTAAGTGAGAAAAGAATTATATTATATTAGTGATATATTTTTTGGAACTGTCAGTGTCCTCAATTTAAAGTCACTTGACTAAGATATATATAATAAACCATTGACACGACATTCGTTAGTACAAGGCAGGAAGTTGTTTTTTTACTAAATACGACGTTTTTGTATGCACTAATCTTCTAATCCCTGGTTTGAATGTACAGATTAATTATTAAAATTCTCCAATTAATTTTTGTAAAATATTAGCCCTCAGGAAGATATAACTAAAATCACGACTTAGTTATATGAACAATCATAATGTTTAAAATTATTTTTTACTAAAAATTAGCATTGCCATTCAACGCGGCAATGCAACCAGCATTTTGATTCCTTTCCCTTCTACCACGGGTTTATTATTAGATTAGTTTATATGATTGAAAATGTTTTTTATGCTAAATAAATGATAATTTTTTAGTGCTAATTACATAAGAGTGCTCCTGATTGAATATGGAGAAAAAAGAGAGAAGATTAATGTTTATATTAATATAAAATCACTGCCGAAGACTATTATTACTACACTATTATCCCGATAAAAAAAAACACATAGAGACTCACTAAGAGTTATTCAATAATGCTAAATAGTACTTCAATATATTCATACATTCTTGTGAGATAGCTTTAAAGATCGAGCATTAAGTACTGACAGCTAAAATCCACACATTGTTAATGCAACATGGTGTTTCGATGTATGGTAGTCACACAAAACAATATATCGTCATAATTTAGATATTGAGTACTTGCGTGTTACTAACTATTACTAGTATTTCTACGAAAGTTTTAGAAAGTCTAACATGTTTTGCGTTAAGTACAAAAATTACCAGTGATTTAAAAATTCATACATTTTTGTATGAGTCTCATACAATTTGTATGGCTCCCATACATCGGTCTATACAAACTAGATAGGTAGGAATATAAGTACCGTTAACTCGTATCTGATAAAAATTATACGCTTTTCACACTTAAGGTTCTAAGCGGTATAATGTATAAGTATTTATTGTTTTGATGATGATGATGATAAAAACGCGTTTTCGGACGCTTGGACTTATTCGTTAGGTATGAGATTAGTTAGGTATATCAAAATGGTGTCAATATAGGACTGATACAAAGTGGTCTCTGAAAAATGTATGACAAGCATAGTCAAAATTGTAGCATTTATAAACTGAAGGTATTTTTTTGGGATTGCTGAAAAATTAAAAATAAAACTATAATTTTCATACATTTTTACTAGGAAACCGCAAAAAAACATTGGTATTAGAGAACTCGATGTAGATGAAAATATCAGAATTGTCCATAGTTTAGAATAAGTACCTATGCGATATCAGTAAGAAAAAGTCCACCGCCATTTTTTCGAAAGGTGTCAATTTACGTTATAAGCTTCTTTTTGGTTTGATATATGCCTTTTAATCGGGATACGGTTGAAAATCAGGAAGTACAGAAAAAAATCATAATGGCAAGTCTTGTACTAACTGTGTGTTTCGGCAGCCATCTTTGAGAGCCAGTGTATTCAGACTAGGTATGCTCCATCTAGAATCACAGTATCGCTTCCGTAGTCGTGCTACCCGGTGGACTAATGCTTAGCACTATAGAATTTAAAAAAAATAGTTTTATGATTGAGAAATACAGTTGATCTGAAAACTTTTGCCATATCGTGTCCTGCCTGTTTCATGTATGATTCATCATATTGATGCTTATAGAATCGAAGAGATCAAATAATGTTACAATATTCATTAACATTTATTGGCAAAAAAAATTACACGTTAAATTATTTTATTTACACGTCAAACTATTTTACTATAGATATCTCTCGTGGATCGCTTATGAAATGTTGGGATTAAACTTACAAAGGGTGAACATGTGGTTAAACGAATCAAGTGCTACAAAGATAAAGGATTCTGTAGCAATATATGAAACAGAAATATAACTAATGCTACGGAACACTACAGTTTTTAAATTGATTAAATATGTAGTATTGTGAGAATAAAGAAATCAAAAAATGTATTCTAAATAATTTTCTACAACTCATGTCAGACAATGCTTTTAAAATGCCAAAAAATTTACCTAACGGATAAAAATTACCTATACGCGAGTTAAAATTGTACCAAATTTCACTCATTTCTGAACCATACTTCTGAAACTTAACAGGGGTGAACGGACGGACAGAACAAAACTATAATGGTTATGTGTAGTGCTACTGAACCCTAAAAATAGTGCAATCTGCGAGAAAGACTTGTAACGTAAATTATCACGTTTCTCTCATCTACTACCATAAAAATACGTAAAATAAAATGTAAACTTGCGATAGCCTTTTTAATTTGGCGATCGTTTCTCGCTGTGTATGAAAACGATTGTTTGTTAATTATTATCTTTATTTATTAGTATTGTGTACACTTTATTGATTTGTGGTTGATTGTTTTGTTTTTCTTTCTTATGAATTTCCGCAATGGCTTCATGATAATTATGCGGTCTTTTGACACCAATATTGAGGTTGAGTTTTGATTTGAATTTGGGTATTGGTGAAACTTGCTTCATTGGTTATTTGATTGTTTTTTTTTTTTCAAATTGAATCATAGTGCGTATTGATAATTAGGAGTCCGAAATACATGAAGTACTTAAAAATAAACGGCTGACCCAATTTATACCTTATTTTGGAAAATAAACTTGAGAGATGGGTTTGGACAACTAATATACCAATTTGTGTTTATTAATTTATAGTTTTAGCCTGCCATAACTAAATGGTACCGTTAATTTCTTAAATATTGGTTGGACTCGACCAACGCTCAACCATATTTAGTCCATCTATAATAAACATCATCGGGCATACAATAATTACTAGAAAAAAGTAAATTTCTATTGTGATTTTAGTTCTTTTACGTACTAATAAGTGGTAAGCTTGAGAAAACTGTGTTTTAAAGTTAAATTTAATAAAAATAATGTATATAGCGAACGAAGGAAGAGGCCTGTAAAGGTACGGATACGTCACAACACGTTGTATTAATGTACAGAATTATTATGTTATATATTTTTACTTGTATAGCTATTCGAAATTATGTTTTCATACGAATGTATTGAGGATGAACTTTTTGTAGTAATTTTGTGGCCGCGTACATGTTGAGAAAATTAATGCCTAGAAAAGTATCTGCGAGTTATTAGCTGAGATAATTATTGTGAATGGTGAGTTATTAGCGAGCGGTCATTTTGCGGGTAAATTTTGACTATTTTGTTATCAGTGTATTAAATAAGTGTTTGAGGAATTAACTTTAGACCTTATTATGAAAGTCGTTCGTGATTGCGATCGTTTTCGTGAAGTGAATATGGATCTGTCATGATCTTCAAAGCTTTTGCTATAAGAGAACACTTTACTTTAAAATTGATGATTTTTGCTCAATGCCCGCTCGAAAATGAATTTAGTCTTCATATTGTTAGCTTGTGCTCTAAATAACTGCAATCAGGCACTTCCATATACTTTGTATTTATGAACAATCTCCAGTCGAGCGTCTGTGTATTTATATCCTAAAAAATATCGTGACTATCTTTTGAGTGTAGAAGAAAGAGAGAGCTAAGTCGATATTTTTTTGATTTGTACGCGAAAGTTCTTACGATTTTTCTTTTGATAATGTTGATCAATTGTATAGGGTTCGTGTTAAGTTTTAGTAATGTTCTTTTTTTCTCTGATTTTTTTTTGTAAGGGGCCGTGTCAATTCCTCGGGATCTACGAAAAAAAAACGCTGTACGCATCATAATTGTAAGTGAAAACGTGTGATATGTGAATTATGCCTTGCAGCTTAACACCTTTACTTGTAAGTACAACAGAAATCGCTTATAAGTCTTGGGTATATTTGTGTAAAAAAATAATATTGCTTGTGAAGCAATAATAGTGTGTAGGAATTGACTGTCCCCTAGATATATCAATGTAAAAAATATCGAAATGTTATAGCGTAAAGACAGAATGAACGTGCGGACGCGTGAACGAAAAGAGTGAACGAAAGCGGGTGATGATATAATTTAAGTCTAGTATAATAGTTAGGCGAAAAAAAAAAACTGCGCGATACACAGACAAAATCTTTTTTTTTCCTGCATTGAGGGATCAACAGTGTTGCTTGATGAAATGTGATATGTCGCAGAGAACGGTGTTTTAGCGGACTCTAGTGACTTGACACTCGTTTGTGGGTAGTTGGTGGACCTCGGACGATGCTCGGCCGTGTGACAACGAATGTGAAGTGTGACACGCTCGCGTATTTGCTATAAATGCCTTGATTATATCAATATATTGAAATTTTCATATTCAATATAGGCCGATGGCTATCGGTTTGAAGGTTAGATAATCTGGTTATAGTTGGTATGACTTGTGAGAGATTAATGCTTATGACGTGTCCTAAAATGTAAACCAAATTGCAACACGTAGTCATCTGCAGTGTGAGAAGAAGATCTTGATAAATGAAAGTACTCCATTTTGAAAAATTTACTACGTTTCTGGCCTGTTAATCAGTATTTTTCAATATAATATTGGCCAGCTAAGTCTTTTTGTGTAAAAAGAGCGCTTGACTCACTTGTCCTAACCTAGGAAGGCGTTAAAATTACCAAACAAAAAAAATTTCTCGTACCGTAGGATATTTGAAGACATACTTGAGTGTATAAGGGATATATTGAGTTTTTTGGCAGCATATCACTTGACAATACCCGTGGATTTACAAGAACTAATGGTTATTTAGACACAAAGTAGGTAGGTAACCCAAGATGTGGATATAATACAAATCTACGACGCAGAACGGCCTTCTTTACCCGTGTTAAGACACTAACACTTTCTCTATTTGCTATCCTATGTATAGAGTATTGAATTAGTTTATTGAAGTGCTCTTTTTACACGGTACATATGATATTTTGTATGACAATGTGCCATGGAGGTGGTAGCGAATGCGCGGGCGCCGCACGGTTAGTGTTGTTGTTGAATCCAAAATATTTCCTATAATAAAAATTTTTATATCTGAGTTTCTGGTGTTTTATTGTTATGTTATATGCTAGTAACGACTCGGGTATGGTACATTTGATTTAGTACGATGGAATTACTCGCCAAGGGAGTAACGTTTCTTGTTTTAGACGCGATGTATGTTCATGGATTTAAATATACCTAAATTAAAAATAAATGTTCAAAGTGCATACAAACGAGAGATAGAGATAGCTAATTTAGAAGTTAGCTATCACAATCACGAATGGGTTCGATAATAAGATATTGAAATTAAATTTGTTACGGGATTTAGGTAATACGATTACTTTAGGTACATAAATTATAGCCTGACTGCATTATATCCTGCATTTACTTTTAGTAGCTGCTCTTTTCAAACAAAATAGCAGTAAGTGTTGTAAAAAACTTTATTTTTATAAATTACCCTCATCACATTGATATCACGACGTTACGGCAATACAAAATACCTCAATAAGTAGCTTACATAAATCTACTGCGTTTATATAATCTTAGTATCTATTTAAACAATCATTTTCCACATAAAATGTCTAATGAAATCGTAAAAACTGAAATGCAACTCAGTATTAATCGAATACATCAAATTCACTGGATTTCTATTGCCTAAGTCTTGATACACAACTAAAACTAAGCTATTTACAAAATATACCCAAAGAGCTTCGCTCTCAAATTAAAATATTATATAGAAATAAGTTGGTGAGTCCTGAAATCGATTTCAGACTCAAAATCTTTTAAGTACTTTACATTCACATAATACGAAAAATGAACAGTATCTCAATAACTAGTCGGGAGTATTAATTATACCTAATTATAATTCTTAAACAACCATTCCTGGCTTCAACATAAATTCTTTAGGTACCTATCTTGATATTTATACGATTTAAATTGATTACTGCTGGCCTAGTACGGGTTTTACGCGGGGAAAGTGAAAAGAAAAAACAATACGAGTAAGAAGAGAAGAATAAATAGCATTTTTTATTTCCTCATTTTATTTTTGGGATTTGGAAATTCAATACCAAGCAAAAAAGTAAAACCAATTAATAATTGTTGAGATACCGTTCAGTACACGCTTTTCATTGCGATTACATAGGTAAATTAAATAGGCTAAATTAGTCAAATCCAGATTTGACCGTAACCTTACACTATTACCATTCAATAACTAAAGTCGACGTGAAGTATTTCTATTACCTACTCGCAATAGTTATACCTACGCATCTTACTTCATCTACGAACTACGACTTCATAGGGTTCATATAATTCTATTTAACGTTGGATGTGCTAAATTATATACTTACAATTTGAATCGTTTAAAAAGATCTGTAAATATTACAGTGTATTTCTTTAACCAGATAAAGCAACTGCGCATCTCATAACCTTTTAAGCGTCAAATAAGTTACTTAAACTTGACACGTTTAAGGTATTTTCAAAAAAAAAATATATATTGAAAATATGTTAATTGGCGTACAGATCAAACACCCAATGCAGTTTTATCGTGTCGGTTAATTATCAAATCCCAAACACTACACGATATAACCAAAATATCTTCTTGGGCCGCCTACGCAACTGGAGCTGCGTACCCAGTTACATTTAAATAGTTCATTAATTACTTATTTTAACAGTTACTGGTAGACACGTATTAGAAAACTAGCTTTTCCTAAGTTCCTAAGTCCTAGCTCTTCCTAAGTTTAAGCCTGAGTAGAACTAAAGCTAGTGTGAAGATTATCCATCCCATTGTGACTAAGAAGCCGTTGTAGACTCCAGGGTCTGCGATAGTAGAGCCCTTCTCGAGGATATCTCTTAGTGATTTCGCTGGTATCGTGAAGGGTAACATCAGGGCGAAGATTCGGAGGCCTGTTGACATACCTTCTAGAGGCCATAGGATACCTGGAAAAATGAAATGTTATAGGCTTATGGGCACAGTACAACAGACGTTAAATAAGTTTTATGTAGGTACAGCACGGGCGGATCCAGGAAGGGATAGAGGGTGGACTACTATTTTTTTTTTATCACTATAAAGATTTAAGTAAGTAGGTTAAATTAGTTGTAGGTATATAATATTTTGTATGATGGCAAACGCATTATACGGGAACGAACGCTACAAACATTTAAAAAAAAACTATGTGACCGCCTAGGAAAAAAATTTGGATTCGGCCATGGTTGCAGGTTGTATAGATCTTTTAGGGAAAGGATAAATCAATGCAAAGGGAAAATAAAATTTATTTTAATGCCATAAATGAGTCACAGTCTACGAAAGCAAATAATAGACAAATAAAATTGAAACTATTAAAAAAGTACGCTTGGATCGATTTAGTTTTTTTTATAATTTAATGGTAGTGTTGGTTTATCAATATTAGTCTAGCATTTTTTTTTCAAATTAACATAGTTGAAAAAATACATAGGCGCATTTCTAATTATAGTATGTTCTTTAACAGTTAATTATAAAATAATTATTATAGAAATTTATAAGATAAGAACAGTTTTCTATCAGAATCCTTGAATCTGGCAAATACCATAAAGGCTTAGTATATACTAATCACATGACGCCATAATTAAAAAAAAAAACAGTTTTTGAACTTACCACACAACAGTATCATAGGATAGAAGCTCCCAGTAGACACGAAGAAGGATATAGTATGACTGGAACAGTACACAGACAGCAGGAACCCGTAGCACATCCCTGAGAGACCCTGAAGGAAGAGTAGAATGGCCACGAGCATTGTGCTGCCTTTGGACGGGATGCCATAGCCGAAGAATGCTAGTGCCATCATTTCTATTGTCTGTGGAAAAATATAGGCGTAAATGAATTAACTTTTTATTGCAAACACACAAACATCCAATATATAGGAAATCTTACATCTAGTGTCACGAGTGGTAGCCTTATCGCTAAAACATAGTTAATGATTCAGTGTGTAAGTATAAATGATGAAAGGCCTCATCAGCTAACGATAGCCATGAAAGATGTAAATATAAGAACGAAAAATGACTTCGATATTTGACTACACTAACTGACAATTAACTGTAGGACCCACCCGGCATTTAAGATATAAAGATCTCCTATAATATGAAAATAAGTGAGTAGAACAGCTGTTTTTTTATAGGATTTCGGTTTCTACGATGCTCACTTGTTGCTGCGATGCTCACTTGTTGCTGCGATTTTCATTTGTTTCCTGGATAGTTATTTGTATATGCGACACTTACTCCTTATCACATCACACTAATATTATAGAGGCGAATATTCAATCAAATCATATGTGTGTGTTTGTTTGTTTCTCTTTTATGCTCAAATCGTTTACCGGATTTGGATGAAATTTATATATAAATAGCTTATACCTTGGGTTAACTTTGGTTTAACCTTGGACTACTTTTTATCCTGGATAATTGTAGTGTTCCCATCGGATGATCAAATATCTGCCGCTAGGTATTGGTCACTAGGTACACCCCGCGGTAGTGTGTGTGCACCTTTACACATTTATAACTCACTAGTTAAAAATATCGGTGTAAACACATCAATTAGACTCTGTAATTCCCATGGGACAATTCTAAATTAATTTTATTAAAAAAGCCTAAGCATTAATAGTATTAAGTAGATGGCTAGTTCTCACCTGCATAACGATAATAGCGGATTGCATAGCGATATGCACGTTGAGCATCTCCCGTGGTTTCACCCCCGCGACGGCACTGCGTTCCCATACTCCCTCCAGCCGGTCGGTGATCATAAGGGTGGATGTTACCACGGCCGGCAGGAAGAAAATTATACTGGCAATAGGAAGAGTAAGTACAATCATATTATTAAAATAATAGGTCTAGCGCAACGTTAGTTTAGGATGACAGTGGCAATTATTTAACTCTTTCATTCAAAGACGGTAGGGCAAGAGTTGCCATACTACAACAATGGTTTCATTTGTTTGTATTTACACTTATGTATGTTACCCTGTACCTATAGGAAGATCGCACAAAAAATATTTTAGACGAAACTGTAGGTACTTATTTACATTGTTTGTATGATTTCATAGGATTTTTGTCGTTGAGATTTTTTATAATACGAACTTCCTATTTTTAGAGTTAAATTTAGTTTTCAGCAATAAGTGGAACACTTGTGACGCGGCGCCGTTTAGATATAGATTCTTTAAAAAATCATATCATTGTCAAGTTTCTAGCTAGCGACTAGAGTTAGGCATGGAAAAAGTGAAAGCAAGAACAAGCAAGCTTGTTGACAGCGTTGAAGCGGTGAACTTTCATAACGAAACCAAGTTTGCTCGCTCTTGTTTTCACCTCTGTAATGCCTGACTATTCGATAGCCCTGCTGGTTAAAAAAAAAAGAACTCACGTGATGAGGATGCCAGGAGCCATATACGTGGTCATCTGCGCCTCTCGTTCCCCGTAGATCGGCTCATGGAAATTCACTGGAATCTACAAAAATAATAATAATTAAATTCACTAGTTTTGGTATGTGTAATTATTCCCCGACGCAAAAACGATGGGACTAATCAGGCTAGAGTGATGTCGATCTTGAGTGTGTCATCCAAACGTAAAAGCGAACTAGCGCAAGTAAAATCATTATCGAGTATTGTGATTATTAGTGAGTGATTGGATAGTGAGAAGCTATGTGACCATGGTAAAAATTCTAAAAGTTGGGAAAATTGGAACAGAACCTGGCATACCTCAACGCCCTGTACGAAACAGCAAGACATTAGGGAGCGTGGTTAACGAGCAATAACTGCTAAACGATAAATATTATTTCAACTGGTGCCAGCATTTAGGATCAGAAGGTTTAGAAAGCATAATGCTATTGGGCGCACATCAACTATAATACAAAATGCTCAGAGAGCAAAACGTCCTCAGTTTAAAATGTCTGGGAGTGTTCAGAGCACAAAATCCTCATTACTGAATATTCGAAATGAAAAACGTCATGAGAGCTAAATATCCGCAATTTATAATGTATCTGTATAGTTGAGTCGCACAAGCGTTAATTTCACAACAAATGTCGAATTCACGAAATTTCACGAGACATACAAACTAAACATAATACTTGTCTGGCAGAGGATAGGATAAATTTTTGCTCGCTCGGTCAATAAACCTATTATGATTGCTTTGGTGAGGTGGATGAAATGCTCTCGATTTGAAAACATCATTTCACTTTTTATCGTTTTAATTGATACCTGTACAAGATTCTCGTGCCTCCCGCACGCTCGCATCGTTCGTTTCGTGAAACTTTCGTACGCTTTGTGGAGGACATTCTTCAGGAAGTACGATATTTGATGATCTGAAAATTTAGAAAAACATTTATATAATTCATAACTGAATTCAATTAGTTTAGTTTAAGTTAGTTTTAATTATTAGCTTTTGTACGTATAGTCAGAATATATCTTTTTATCGTGTAAGTTTGAGTTAAATTTTTAACATGTTTTATAAGTTTGTAAAATAAGTTTGTAAATTTTACAGGCAATCCATCTGCTATTTTTTGTTCTTATTAGTCATATCATTTTTCTTAATAAAGGAAAAAAAAAATATTTATCATAGAAGAATTTATGCCACCGATCTTGGGTGATTTGTTTCTAGGACTCATAATTATGCAAAATGTTTCTGGTTCTAATGTTCTGAGAAAGAGGTACTCACTAGTCATATCGAGCCATACACTGATGCTGCTGTCATTTAGCACGTCGTCCTCCACTTCTCCTTCTGCCACCCGATGTGCCATGGCGGTACTGAAGTTGCGCTTGAAGTGTATAGCTCCATACACGTTGCCAGTTAGAACGGCGGATTTGGCTTGGTCGGTTGTGTTGTAGTTATCCTGAAGTGAAATATTTGTAAATTAAATATTGTTATAGTTAATTGAACTAATTAATTATATACAAGCCTTACCAAATAATAAAAAAAACTACACATAACTTACATAATATTCTGAAAAAACAACAAACTGTTATTTTTACGTTATATAACAAATCAATAATTAATTGAATTTAACTTTATTTAAAACAATTTTGAAATATTCACATGTCGAGTCTCGGCAAAATAGGCTGTACAAAAAATTATACTAATCATCAATTCTTATACCCTATTTTTTGTATAATAAATATTTTCATTTCAAACGTTGTTACCGGATATAAGGTCCCCTCTATTTTCAGAGTAAGGACCGATAATTTTAAGTCTCTAAAAACGTAATTATTTCATTCTTCATTTGCTTTTCAATTGACGACCGCTGTGGCCTAGTATGCTTGGTTCGAGGTCTAATGCTTCCGGGTTCTAATGATAGCCGGTGCAGGCGTTCTAACGATAAATATGAATATCTGTTTTCAGCGTTCGTAGGTTGTACTTGTATTTACGAATGTTGCATAATATCCCCAACTCAGGAGAAATCCTAGTGGTGAACAATACAACATAAGTACTTACAATACAATATATTATTGTCTTTTGGAACTTTAAGTATATTTATTAATCCATCAAAATAATGGTAGAATAGTTCTTAAATTATAATCACACTATCACACTAATATTATAAAGGCGAAAGTTTGTATATGTGTGTGTTTGTTTGTTCCTCCTTCACGCTCAAACGGCTTAACGTATTCGGATGTAATTTGGCACGAAGATAGCCTATACCTGGGAATAACACATAGGCTATTTTAACCGCGGGGCGCAGCTAGTATTATTTAGTCAAAACTTAAATCAAAGGGTCACAAATAGCTATGATCGTCATATTAAAAAAATTACTTGGAACAGATTTCTTTTTTCCATTTCTTCTATGAACCAGCAGCTCAGCATGTAGAAGTCGCAAGTTTCGTCCTCGTGTAGTGTTGTGTACGGCAAACTGTGATTTCTGCAGATGTCCAGGCCGACTGTAATGCAATCATTATTTTTTAAACAATTGTTTTATCAACATCTAGCTGATCCGGCGAACTTCATGCCGCCTAACAATTATGTATGTCTCTCACCGTTTAAACCTTCCCTGAACTTTCACAAACATTTCAAAAACCAAAATCAGTCAAATCGGCCTGGCCGTTCTCGAGTTTAAGCGAAACAGCCGACAGCAGTTGTTTTTTATATATAAGAAAAAAAGAAGAAGATTAAGGGTCCAACAAACTTAAATTCGGCAAACGCTTATAAAAAAAACGATAATATTTTATCCACCGACTTTAAAAAGGAAGATTCTGTTTGTTTTTGTGTTTCCCGATTTATCAGCAATGTCGATTGAGTGAAAATTCTTTCCTTTAGAGAAGATTGTAGTCAGAAACTTAAAGGCTTTCTCAAAATCAGTCTAAGTTTGGTTTGTAATGGGTACGATTCGGGGTTTGACTAATACAATAAAACTGTGACGCAAATAATCTCGTTTACAATTGCAATTTGACGATATATAATTGAATTTAATTAAATTTTTAGTATTACTGTATTACTTTCTATGAGTCCTGTTAAATGATATAAATAAATACCTACATAAAATAAATAAATATTTTTTTTCAGCAATGTGACGCATATTATTTAATTTATAATTGTAATTTTACAATATGACAGAATTTAATATATAAATTCAATAATTTAATATATTAATTTCTAAGAGTTCTGTTACATGAGATAAATAAATACCTACCTGAAATAAATAAAGATTTTTTAAGGTCAGTTTTACACTTTTTAATATTGTTTCCTACTTGTTGGTGAAGATGTTTGTAAGGCTTTATAACTAGTTGAATATAATAGCTTACGTGGTGAAAAAGAAGCCTCGTCGTTAACAACAGCGATGTGAAGGTCCTTGGGGTCGTGTCCTACCGCTGAGAAGAACGCTACCACTTGTATGATGGGGAACATTATCGAAAATATCAGCCCACTGAGAATAAATAAAATCATTATTTAATACTGTTGGTGTGTTGGTTTTAAGTCTATGTTGGGTCGCAGGCTAATTGATGTAAGTATTCTATATAGGGTCAATGAAATGCAGTTTCGGCTTTAAGACAGCTATAGACCGCCAACTTATCAATTTTCTACCTTTAAATGTTATCTGATTCCAGTGTCTTTTCTCACATTGCAACACATTATTTGCTAGGCTTTACCGTTTTACATTTTTCTGTCTTTTACGTCACTTTAAAGTTCTTAAGCTTCCTAAGCAGTCATATTTTTGCGCTGATACAATGCCTGCTGAAAGCCTTTATTATGCAGAATTCATTTTCAAAATAATAAAACGTGTAGGCCTAAAATACATCATAGTGTAATAACAAAAAATTACGTTACACTTTAGGGGTTGAAAAGAGGTACGCCCCGGAACGAAAATTCTATGAGGAACACGAATACAGTAAAGTGTCGGTCCTCTTAAGACATGCGCTTTATTGGAGCACCAGCAAAGGACTGGTCTGAGGGACCGTGTGAAGTAATACAAACTTACTATAAACAAACTACGTCTAAGTATGTGTGTGATGTAGGCGTTAGCAGCCTGTCCTACATCACTTTATATGTTCATGTAAGAATTAATTTATAATTTTTTATTTAATTTAAATTTTCATCTAATTATATTTAATCTTCTTCTTGCTATTTTCTACTGCTGAGCACGGGTCTTACTTGTGAAAAGGATGTAGGCCATAGTCCGCTGGCCAAGCCAAATAATGGGCTGGGAACTTGTTTAAAAGGCTTTAGATAAGCTTTGAGGAAAATCATATTCACGGAAAATTCTAGGAGTATAAAGTAGGTAGTATATTAGACAATATATGAAAATGTAAAATTATCTCATAAATTGCTGCACAGTTTCAGGCATTTCTTATTTTATTTATTAATTTCTAATTTTTTAATATTATATATCTTTTGCTTTGCAATTTAAATAGCTTTTAGAACTCTAATTCTAGAACTAAATTACGGCTAATTATAATAATTAAGTTCTAATGAGTAGTTTCTGTATATTCAAAAACTTTATTTAACTGACCGAGCAAGAAAGGGTTTCTGTTTTGTATCTGGAATAATATTCTTTTAGAAAGCATTTTTCCCCAAAAAATTGAGAAAATCGCTGCAGCGCTATTTAATTAACCAAGCAACAAGATTAGGACTATAAACCTAAAAATACTAGGTCTAGAACTCACCCTGGATGCCTGGAGAACTGTTGTATGCTTTTGATAAACACAGCTTTATATCTCGAATTTGATAATTTTTTACAGTCTTTTGGTTTCTCTTCCTTCTTTGTCAGCACCTGTAAAAGAAACATTTCAAATGTTCTAACCCACCACTACCAAAAAAGCAGCGTACCCAGTACCGCGACCGGTATCTGCTCTCAGTATTTGATATGTAATCCGCAGGGATCATGTCCATAGACAACGCTGGTTTAATATAAAAAGGTGGTATGTCGAGCGCGTTTCTAATGTTTCTAATCTGGAGCTGACGCTTGCATAGCTTCAAGCCACCATTCGAAGTCAATATCACATTCTCTACAAAGCGAACACACGTAATTCTCAATATGTCTCAATACTCGCAACCAATCACACAATTAAGTATATTCTTTATTGTATACCCCGTCCTATTGTCTCCATCCTAAGGTTGCCTGGAAGAGATCGCTTTTTAGCACTTGTAGCACTACATTTTGTGAGAATTTTACTTTTTTACTAAATTTTTGTTGTGTGTCTGCAATAAAGAATCGATCTATCTATTTTGTGTGGTAGGGGGGTAGCCTGCATCGCACAAGAAATGTTTTCAGAGCTTAAACGTGGTATTCAAGTTCCAACTAGGTAGGTACACGCAATCAGACAGCTTTTCTCGACCACAGTATCCGCTCGGCCACTCTACTCTTTTGATAAAATGGAGGACCTTTACTGTGGAAGTCCCTGCCCACAACCTATACCGTCTAATTCTTCCTGAGACGGTATAGGTTGTGGGATCCTTCCTAACCTAACCTAACCTATACCGTCTCATTCTTCCTCCATAGTGGAATGTAACTCACGTCAGTGCTGCTGGTGACGACATTAAATTCCTCTCTCGACTGGTATCTGCTGTCAGCATTCGATATGTTACCCGTGGGGATCACGTCCGGAGACGAGGACGGCAATGCTAGGGTAAAAAGAATATATGTGATAAGAGACTTGGTAGAACAACTTCAGAAACGCCAGGTTCTCTATGCGACTGTTATCTTTTTCAGGTTTTTTAAATGTTATTTTACTTAATTTCTGGGAGACGGTCGATTTTATAAAGACCCGTGTTTAAACACCACCCAAAAAAGAATCCATTTTACGACCAAAAAATTCTAAAGGTTCTGTTACCAAAATGGATAAATGGTCACCAAATTACGTTTCCTAAAATATTACTGAACCTACTGCGGACCATGTTGCCGAAAGTATTCAGAATGTCATAAAAACCCTGAACCTACTGCGGACCTTGTTGCCGAAAGTATTCAGAATGTCATAAAAACCCTGAACCTACTGCGGACCTTGTTGCCGAAAGTATTCAAAATGTCATAAAAAACCTGAACCTACTGCGGACCTTGTTGCCGAAAGTATTCGGAGTGTCATAATTTGGTGACCGTTAAGCCATTTTAAGAACGAAAAATAAGTTTTGATTTTTGACTTTCTAATGTTTCGGTTATTACGATTAAAAAATCAACGGATCCGAGACAAGGAATAAAAATTGTAGATACATTAAAAAAACGTGATGAATTGAGAAACACTCATTTTTAAGTCGTTTTTAAATTAGTAGTAAGTAATTTAGTCATCTTTGACTGTTTTTGAAGTTATAACTTACTGCTTCTCCTCGGCCTTGGTGGTAGCTCATGCTGCCTCATTGCCAGCTTCAAGAAGGCATCCTCTAGCGTGTTGCATTCGAACTTACGCAGGATTTCCTCCGGGGAGTCTTCCGCTAGCAGTTGACCGTCGCGGAGTAGACCGATCTAAGAAATAATGACATTAAAAAAATCAGATATAAGAATGAAGATAAATGACAAATAAGGGTTAACTTTTTAATAAAAATACAAAAAGAATAATATATGGAGCTATCTGGAAGGTACATTGTATTCCACTTTGTTCGTTTGGGTGAAAACATCTGTGTTAAAATAAAATTAAAAAGTTAAAGGTGATTTTTTCAAATCTTGTCTTGACTGCTCATACAATACATGCAAAAACAAAGATTCTGACGAATTGAAGCTTAGTAAAAAAAATATCCAAATAAATTATCTATCGGCGGCAAAATGGTTTAAAAAAGCTGATTTTCCTCGAATCCAGAGATAGTCCAGTGATATGATAGAATGAGTATAGGCGAAAGTGGGTCACCCCTTAGGACTCTAACCCATAATTGAAAACATTTTAAACGTATAGTAGCTACCTAGTGGACCACAAATAATCACAATGACACACATTCCCGCCTCTATGTAGTGGGATAGCGGTAGGCGGATACAAAAAAATATATTTATAAATTGTTCAATTAAATTCTATTTTTAAAATTTATCTAACAACATATCTCCAATAGCCGTGACTAAACGAAATTGAGAAAGAACGTGATGCAGTGACAGGTAGAACCAATGTAAATATCGGTAACTTTTTAGAACTATGTCAAAGAATCTTAGCTGAACTTTATAGACATGATTACTAAATTGACCGAGCGAGTGAAGCGAACCAAGCGTCTTTGCTGGCGGTTTGGCATTTTTTTCTTTCAGTTCGTATGTTTGTAAGTCACCTGGAAATTACATACTCGCGTACGGGTCGTAGCAATCAATAAATCTTGACGAAACTTGCTACAAATTTTTAGAATTTTTTAGTTGTCAGGATTTTTGGATTTTTGATAGGGGAGGAGGACTTTATCTCAAAAAGGGCGTTTACCACGGTTCCATTTACTAGCCGTTATCAATAATATTTGGTACAGACATGCGGCACACAATATTAATAACAATCAAGATTTATTGTTGTAGGTTTGTCATTCCATTTTTCTTAATTAAGATTATTTATACTAAACCTCTGATGGTGGGTTGGAGCATTTGGATTATTTGTAGATCTTAAATGGTCTATAGGTAATCTTTCTGCTACATTTTTTTGTCATTGTAGTTAGTCATTTTGTTTATGTTAATGAAGGCGTTTTTTAGTAAAAATATTTTCTATACACGAACAAATTGATCTTGTGGTTGTAATGTTTTATGAAGTTGCGAAAATATAATGATCGAGAGGTCGATAGTTCGCAAAACTACTATTCGTAGTAATTGGTTTACTGATTCATTGTGACACGGTTCTTCAATGGTTGATGCATTTCGTATGTCTTGGTGGCTGCGTTTTTTCAAGGCTATTCAGTAATATTAGCCGCATTTACTACGAGAGACTGTTGCATGCAGAGCTAATTTAATAGATACCTATTAGGCTTTGCCACCACTTTGTTATTAGGTTGGCAGGTATGTTGCATTTTTATAGGCAAACAATTTCCTGCATTCAAAAAGTATAATTTTTATATCTGATGCCATATTTAAATTTGGGGACAAATGAAATTTAAATTCCCATCTTTCAATGACGTATCCAGTTAGGTAGCTATGTTGGCGGTCTAGATAAGTCGTCGGTATATTCCACTTTATTCACCTGGGTGAACAAAGTGGTAAATAAAGTATCCTAAATTAACTTTGGACTTACTGCACCTGGGTGTGGTGACTGCATGTGAGTGATAAACACAAAAAATCATGAAAAAAGTCGCCCATTATCATCTGGGTGCTTTAATTCTAAGGTGAACGAATAACACTAATTTTGTTACCACAAATCACTTGGGTGATATAACCCCAGTGCAAGGTGAATTGAGGACGCTTAAATTTCTGATATACTTAGCGGTGGTAGCCCTAATAAATCAAAATAACTGCTAAATTGAAGTCAGGTTTCATTGAAGTGAGTATTTGAGAGTTTATTAGAATCTTTTTAATATATAAGGAAAATTTTTTTTTTGTTTATTGTTCAAAGTAAAAATAGGAAAAATTGTTTGCTGAATTGAAGTAAGTTTTTTTTTAAGTTCCTAAAGCTACACAAAAACATTACACTGCTGTTCTTACTTTATACGGTCTTGAAGCCTCAACTAACAAGATTGCATACTAACAAGATTATATTACAAATTGAAATAAAAAAACAAATTAATGAAGGCCATCTTGAATTTGAAATTTATCATATTATCTTCTACTAGTCAAGCTCATTAATTTGATACTCATATTGAGGTGTTGTCAAAATACGTAGTTACCAATTTTCTGGCTGCGGCCATCATGGACCGATTTTCATCAAACAGCTAATGACACTCCCGATTAATTCAAATTTCAAACAAACAAAAAACACAATATCAAAATCAGTTCATGTGTTCAGTAGCTAAGATGCCAAAGACAGACACACAAAACTTATAATCGGGGGTTAAAGAATACTCACTTTATGTGCCTGTTTAGTTTCATCGATGTAGTGTGTAGTGATTATGACGGTGGTGCCAGCCCTCGCTTGCTCCGACAAGAATTCCCATATTCTGAAAAAACAAACACAGTAAATAACTTTAGCACAATTTCCGTGAGAAAATCTAGATCATTGTTGTGTAAGAATTGGTAAGATAAATGAAGTTTCTTGTGTTTTAGGAATGCCAGTACGAATTTACCCGATATTACTTAGTAGCTATTTTCCACGGGTTGTTACTGGTTTTTAAATTGACTTCAACAAGGAGGAGGTTAACATTTTTTCGTAGTTTTTTTTGTGTATGGTTTCGATTTCTTAGAGATAGCTGGAACGATCTAAAAAATACTTTTGTGTTTAAATTTTAGATTGGCCCTATACAATTTTTTATCCTAATCTGTCTTATAATTGCTTGGAAGAGATAGCTTTTCAGCGATAAGACCGCCAGTTGTGGCATTATATTCTGTTACAATTATTCTCTTGTATTTAATTGCTACTTAGAATTTAATTTTTTGTGCAATAACGAGTTGATCTATTTATCTGTCTATAGTTTTTTTAATCAATATAGCTTTGAATTTATTATGAGTATTTTGCGAGCCATATATATATACATAATTATTATATCTTATTACTGAGCGAGCGAGGCGCCTTTGCTTAGAGTCATAATTATAAATTTTAATTAACATTATCCACTTGATCTACGAAACACTATTTTTTTTAACTTAACTTCCGGGTTCATCCTATTGTAAAAAATATTCATAATGCTGTAAAAGTACAGCGACTCCTCCTAGCTCAAAATAATTTAACCGATAGTACTGTATTCGACGGAAATATTGTAAATCATTTAAATGCAGTATTTAATTTATATCAAGATTTTCATTATTTTCTACATTTATCACAGGATCTAAAGGTTCTATTGTTCATCTGTCAGTAAGTATATAGCAATAATTACTTTTAATTAGCGAATGAACGATCAGATACACGCGAACGTTGCGCAAGAGTCGATTGTTTGGACTTAGAATATGACATGCGCAGTATAAGTAAAAAACAGTAACTCATGTTACAATTCAAAATAGATTCCAACAGCCATTCCAACCAAGGACATTAATCTGATATTTGAAATGTTTTAGAATTACAATTGCATTGCGACATAATGGTTGTCGTTATTTCACCGAAAAATGTTTTTTAAATTTTAATATTTGCATTCTCGTATCGTAAGGTTTGCAACACTACTCCTACTGTTCCTAACTTGTAAAGTTAGACAAAATAATGTACCTAACTGTAGGCATTTAATTTTGCAACAACAGTCTAACCGACCGAGACATTGCGGTGAAGTAACGGTACTTGATAACAATATAGGTTAAGGAAACTATTGATTTGATTGTAACTGCTTTCGCGTGCAGTGAGGTGACCCATGAGAATATATTTATTGCTAGCAATGCCAGTTTGTACAGGAACCCATGACAATATATTTATTGCTAGTAATACCAGTTTGTACAGGAATGCAATTAACTTCTAAAGAAGTATCTAATGGAAGAACTTAGAAAATTCAAAACCCAACTTGGATTCGGCATATTTTAATTTTATAGATCTCAAAATTAAACTAATTACCAATATTAATATAAATGATATGTAACCGACTATATAATAATACTCAAACATTAAAAAAATAAAAACTATTTAACACAAAAATATGAAATTTTCATATCTATCCAGGCGTCGCGTATTATTTCTTTCGCTGAAAAGTAGGGGAAGATCCCTACATAAAAAGAAAGTTTGCAACGAAACGAGAACTTCGTCCTTTTTGAATTTGATTAAAAAGGTCCTTATTTGTACATAAGACTGAATGCCCAATGCACCAATTGGTATTTATCTAGCGTTTCTAATAAATATTTGTAATAAAAATAAACAACGCTCATGTCCCAACACCTAAAGAATAGGTTTACGAGATGCGTTAGGCAATGGAATGAGGTTACGCATCATTGAAAGCTACTTTAGCTCTAGTGCAGCGCTCGTAGCTTCGGTCTCTTGACGATCACCAAAGCGAAGGTTCGAGTATTTATAAAAAAACAATTATTTTCGAGCTTGACAAAACAAAAGCAAAGCACAAGACAAAGGGTACTGGAAATAAGGTGGAGAGGCCTTTGCCCTGCAATGGGATGATACTGGTTGATAAATAAAAAATGAATACATGCCTCAAAACGAACAAAACACATGTTAAATGCTATGGTGATCTTTTCTGTACCTACGTCAATACAAAACACGTTACATAAAATGACGAACAAAAATCTATACATATATGTAGAAAGCTTTGTCCTGAAGACTGACAGACAACGCACAGCTTATACCGAGGAATTAAAAGAATTGAAATTTCAGAAATGAAATTGGAAGATTTTTGAATTATTGTACCTACCCCATATAGATTGTTAAATATATATTAAACATAATCTTCTATTTTGCAGAGACGTCACGCAAAGTCGTCAAAGTTTTGAATGTAGCTTTCAATTTGCATATTACAATTTACACGTGCTTTACGATTATCCGAAATTTTTCAAACCTGGAGATTAGAAGCCGCATTAGTGATTGGATTGTCTAAAACGCAAAATAAATTACAAGAATAATATTTAGAAACACTCCTGGCACGGGTTTGATGATGAAGTGGAAACTTCATTCGTCAGTAAGAATACCATGTTATTTTATGCCATGATCATTAATTACCATAAACTGAATTAACAAGTGGTTAGAAGCGAATTCGCAAAAACCCGACTGCTAAACCGTTAAACCTGTTTATCATGCTTAATTTCTTTCTTTTTTTTAATTTTGATGTACCTAGTGTCACTCTCACGATTAAGACGAATCTATTGTCACCACTCAAATAAAAATAGTACAAGCTGTTAAGGCTGTAAGGCGTGCGAAATATATATATATGTATATTTGGCACGCCCTACATACACTCGAAAAACATAACCCTCCTTCTTTCGCAGGCAGGTTAAAATATAATTCTCACCACACACTATCTTTCCTACTTTACTAATATCATAAAGTCGAAAATTAGTGCGTTAGACATAGCTAACACCCAAGATTAATACATAGCTAATTTCTACACCATCATCATCACTGCTCACCAACATCCACGCGGGTGAAATCGCGTGGTGCAGGTAGTATTCAAACATTAGTGATGTTACCTCCGTTTATTGAGGAAATGCGGTCAAGAAACAAGATTTTATGAAGCAAATAGGAATAAGTAACTTTTTGTTGAGTTTTTGGCTACGGTGCCGTGTCTCCCTATTAAATCTCTCTGAGGAGAGACAAGGGGATGGTGGTAATCCATTAGTTTAATATATCTATCTTTATGAGAGATAGAGTTGATAATATTTATTTTTATCCTGAACAGCTAGGCATTTGACCACAAGTTCGCACGACTACGGAAGTGAGCGACACTGTAGCCCTAGATGGATCATGCCTAGTCTGGTTTACACTGGCTCCCAAGGAAGGCTGCCGGAACACACCGTTAGGTGCTTGGCGACAGGTTTTACAATTTGAGGGTGGTAGCTAGCCAGGCAAGCGATAGGAAACGCCCTTCCACCATGCAAATGCAATAGAGTTGTACAAATGTTGCGATCTTTCCGGAATGTATTTATTGTGGCCAAAGAAGACAATGGGTGTGGGTTTAGATTTTAATTTTGTAAAGTGCGATAAACCTTCTAATCGGTTTATTTTTTATTACACGATTTTAGTGGAAATACTTCATCTAAATAATATGAAGAGGCTAATATATTTTTTTTATATTAGCTACTTATATTAATTTTTTTATATATATAAATGAGTAAGTCCTGACTGTTTGACCGACTGACTGATACTTATTCAGTAGGAATTAACGTGGATCCTAAACAATTGAACCTAAAGACAAGAAATTTAGAGAGTGTATTTATTATAGAGTATACTTATGTACTAAGAAATATTTTTTAGAAACTAAAGCTTTAAAGGGTTCAAAGTAAGAAACTTCTATATATTCCATTTTATATAACTGGCAACGCCGCGTGACAGCTAAGTACCTGTCATCCGAAACATAAAGATCCTTACCATACCAGACCAGTGTCTGGTATAAATCCTAACCTAAGATCTTACCGAAACTTGCAATAAAATATTTATACTACGTTGCAACAAATAAAATTAACATAATCAATAATGCGGGATTTCCAGGTACAAATATAACCTGCCCATGTTGCTGTTAAGAAGTTAAAATGAACTACAAAACAGAGAAATGTTCAGGTAAAATATTCTAATCGAAACGACAAATGGCTATTTTGAAGCAGCTTTTTTTAGACATGAACATAACCCGATTACGGTCTTTTCTGTTATTACCAAATGGTAAAATAAACCAGATATGAAGGACGGTTTGAGGTTATCTTCAAAACATCACGTGAGTTTGTGGTAACCAGTTCCCTTAAAAATTCAAACTTTATGTTACCTACTTTCTATCGTAAAAAGCTTTACTTCAGAGTTCATTGTATAAGCCGACGCAATCAATAGTATTACAGTAATTCGTCAAATCACCTTACGCGTCTGTGGTCATATTTCTGATATTTCTGTTGGCAGTTTAGTTCTGATCAGAGATCAAACACGCAGTAGAGATTTCTAATTCAATGGTTTTGGTAAGAGTTCTGTTGTATCAGTGTGATTACATCTGTCATTATATAAAACACATAGAATCAGGAATCGCTGTAAAATACGTCCTACTGCTAGGCACGGCTCTCCTCTATGTAAGGGGTGTAGGTCATAATCCACCATATCGGCAAAATTACAGGCTAGGATTATAATTTATGTTGGGTGATATTCATGATAATATTGACTTACTCGTATTTACCCAAACAATTAATTTGTAGGTTCATAGTTTCAATTAGCGTAATATTGAATTATGATTTCTTTGTTTTACGATGACATGCGAATGCCAAAATCCGATATTTTAATATTAACAAACAATGTAATTTACCTTAGTGTTTTCCTTACCCATAGACATTTGTAACGCAAGCTGTCATCGGCGTTGCACGTGATATAAAATGGAACATAAGGAAATGTCAACTTTGAATTCCCATTTGGCCCCTTTTAGGTTTTGTTTTTTGTACAACTACACAATATAATGAATGTACCCTTTAAATTTCATGTGTGTAGGTTTAGCGGATGAAGCTATACGTTTGTTCCTAGCGAATATCAATTAGTCAGTCAGGACTTATTCCTTAAAATAGATTATATACATATATATAGATTATAAATGAGTCAACTTTTTGCAACTCAATATTTTTGAACAAAATAAAAGATTTTTTGTGGTCAGAAATTAAACGTTGATAATCGATAATTAAATGTACCAAAACCCCAATTTTATGAAGTTCTTGGAATTTACCGACAACCCTAATTATAACAACATAAGGTTTTTGAAACCTCGTTATTTCGTGAATTCTAATTTTGTACGCGAGCAAGGTTAATGCCCGTCAAAGGAGTTGAACACTCTAAAACTATATATTTTTTTTTTCCGTGATTGATTGAAATAAATCGACAACGGTACATTCAATTAAACGATAGATACCTACTAAGTCCAAAAACTTAATTATAGCTAACGGAAATAAAACGAAATATCAAAGTTACAAATTGCCAAATGGCAAAAAGATTGTCACGTCGTTTGATTACGAATTTTGAGCTAAAGTATAAACTAAGTATATTATTATAATTTATTGTTGCCTACTCAAATAGTATATTTAACCTAATGTTGTTATAATTGTTAAAGTTGTTATTATACAACTTTTTGAATAGAATAACACTGAAGAAACATAACTAAAATGGGTCTGTAAGAAGATTGCTAAATTCTGGCAAAGTGCCTAAAATACCGGCCGCTTAATGCCTAGGCTAAATTTATGGGCACATTACATGATAGCATTTTTGTCACGTGAGTTGTCTTTAAGTCGTACCTAAGAAGAAAAAAGTAAAGAGCTCTCGGTCCCCATGGCCAAAAAGCTTTGGACTCTATGTAAAAGAAACTCGTTTCTTTTGTAAATCTACGCCCATGCCAAGTTTTTACTGCAAATGGCACAAATGAATACGCTCTAGAGACTTGACCATTCTGTTATTGGCACACAATATCACGTCTTCTTCTCACTAAGTGAGGTGTGTGTGTCTATTTGGACAAGTGTGCTAATTTATTTGTGTCCGTATGGTCAGCAATCCCTTTTTTATTTTAGTAAAATACAATATACCGATTTCGATCACTTTTTTCTTAGACTGCAAGACTTTTGATTGCCAGCTGGCACGACCACGGTAGTCAGCGACATTGTGGCCCTGGATGGAACTAGCATAACGGTTAACTCTTAACGCATTTTCAGCAAAGAATCTGAGTAGAAGTTAGAGAATAAGGGCCCAGGCGAGTGTTTGAATACGCCTACCACAGTGCTATGGTTTCCCCATTGTTTCACTCACAGCTCAGGCTCTTTTTGTATGTTTTTGGGATCGACTCTTCTCTGTCGTGTATTAATCCTGCAGTTACACATAAAAATCACTTTCCAAAAACATATTTACATTTGAAACTCTTTATAATTAAGATTAATAAGAAGTTATTTATTTGAATTTGAACAATTTATCGTGATCGCATAAAATCGTCAATGTTTATTTTTCATTTGTTTTATTTAATGAACCATTTTTTGTCGTATTTCGCTGGCATGTTGGTTTCTCAAATGTTTAATACAGCTTTAATTTGAGGCAAAACGAGCCAATCATTGTATGTCAATGACATGAAAAATTATTTTTAATGACAGTTGTTTACTCTGAAGTATAGGTATACATGCAACCAAAAAACCCTTTCAAAGTTTTCCAGTTAAAGTTGAAATTAAGTTTTCCATTCTTAAATTATCTGTATTTTTATTTCTGCGTGTGGCATATTTTTTACGGTGAATCGATTTCGATGGCTTAGCTTCAAAGAGTAAAACAACGAGTTTGATTATAGACTCAGATTTGGGACAGCACCTAACTATGAATAGTTTCAGATGTTAACTAACGATTTATCGTATTTTAAATATATTTTTTATCCTACACAGCATTTGACCACAAGTTCGCAAGACCACGGAAGTCAGCTATACTGTAGCCCTAGATGGAGCATGCCTAGTCTGAAATACACTGGCTCTCAAGGAAGGCTGCCGGAACACACGGTTAGGTGCTTGGCTTGGTTTAAAGGTAATGGTATTCATTTCTTTTATCATTATAAAAATGTAGTTTCTATAATATACATACATACAATTTATGTATGTAATACATGGATTATTAATAAATAAAAATAAATAAAAATACTAGTAAAAACATACCTTTCTCTCAAAACTGGGTCCAGTCCAACAGTCGGCTCATCCAAAATCAGCAGTTCTGGTTCATGGACCAGCGCTGCCGCCAAAGACACCCTCCTCTGCTGTCCACCTGAGCAGTTTTTGATGAGCTTTCCTCCACTAGGTAGTTCCAAAAGATTGCTGAGGAAGTCGAACCGTTCCACCATCTGTTTCGTCTTCATGCCGTATATCCTTGCGAAGTAGAAAACCGCATCGCGCACTGTGAATTCACCGACCAGGGCTATGTCCTGAGAAGAAAGACGAAAATTAGTTCATACATGTCGACCCATAGCGTCCCACTGCTAGGTACGCGTCTCTACTGAAGGTAGAAATCAAAGTCAAAAAAATAGAAGGTCAAATTGCAAGTTTTTTATTTATAATATTAACTCTAAAGACTCCAAGGTCCGTTTCATTTTTTAACTTACATATAATTTTTTTAAGTTAAATTACATTTATTTTTATTTTTGGGCTTATATAATTACAGGTTCACGATTTTATTTATCTTCATTTTAGCTATTTATTAGCCTTTTCCTACAAGCAGGCTTCCTCACGACGTTTTCCTTCACCAATTTAACAAGTGGTAATTACGAGTAAGTGTAATGTGCACATGAGTTTAATACTCAAAGGTGCTTGACTATGGATTGAAGTCACGCCTTTTCGATTGCGAGGCAAGAGGTTTACCGCCTGGGATACCGCTAACTACCACTTCTTACATTCATCATCATCATCATCATCAGCCAGAAGACGTCCACTTTTGAACATAGGCCTCCCCCTTAGAACGCCATTCCGAACGACAAGTTGCCAATTGCATCCACTGCTTACTTGTGACTTTATAAAATTCAAATTGAAAAGTCTTAACTAACTGTATTCTGTTAAGAGCTGGTCCAACTCAACAATTTGTTGGACATAGATTAAAGATATCATACCTGAGGCATATACCCAACCCTAGGCCCAGGCACACCGCTGCCCTTCTGTCCGGGGGTTCCTCCCAGCACCCAGACGTTTCCTTCGTCCAAGTGACGTCTGCCAACGATGCAAGACAGCAAGGTAGTCTTTCCGCATCCTGAAGGACCGAGCAAGCCGTATCTATGAAAGAATAACGTGATGATTATTTTGAAATAAAAAAAGACCACTTATTTAGATAAGTGGTCTTTTTTCTATGATTAGTCATAGAAGCTTAAAATTACAACTTAAAAGAAATTAAGAAACCGACCTCAATTCAGCAAGTTTTATTTCTCTGCTGCTCTTTCTAACAAAATAGATAAGATTTTTTTTAAGCCGGTAAAGGCTTCGATGAGAAATTGGGAAACAAACACAAAGTAAAGAAAAAAATGACGATTCCAAAGAACTTCCTCTTTTTTTGAAGTCTGTTTAAAATTTAGAATAACAAGAAAATAATTTTAATACTTCCTTATTTTTTATTATTGATTACTTTTATGATAACTATGTATGAACATCAAACGTAGTTAATAGCGTAAAAATGTGAACATTTCATTGTTAGAAACTGAGTGAATTTCTGCTTCCAGATATTCTTTTACATCAAGATCAATGAATTGTGATTTTCATTTCAACAAGTTAAAAGAAAAATCACAATTCATCAGCAAAATAATGGTCCACCTAATATGTCCAACTGGTTGTACTACGGATAAATAACACTAGTTATGGTCCAACTGTGAAAATATTTATTTTAGTGTAGATATTATAGAGGCTTTATGCCAGAGGTATCAGAACAAAACACCAAGTTGTTCCAAGGAACTATTGGCGAAAAAAACCCACAAGCCCCATGATGGAACTAGCTTATTGAACTAGGACTATGGTTATCATAGACCACATATATTATATTCTTCATGGAATTGCTGTTCGAGTAAAGTCAAGAAAGACCTACGCTCGTTTTTAACATATTTATAGTAAGACAAACCCTGGCCGGGTTTAGACTCACTACTCTTGGGTTACAAGAGTTCCTTGAACTTTACGATGACTCCCTTCTGTCGTCCACACAACCGGATTTTGAACCCGAATTTAAGACTTTTTTAATTTAACATAACCGGTTACGATGTAGAAGGATAATTTCTAACGTGAATCACTAAAATACACGTTATTCAGTCACTATTTCCTTGTATTTTGTATATTTTGCTTTAGAATGTTCACGTATACGCTTAGAGTTCCACTGTACTGGTCTCCCTACAAAGGTGGTGTAGGTCAAAGTCCACACAAGTCTACAGTAACAAGATGATCTCCTGATGCACATAGGACATATAAATCTATAAAACAATGAATAAGTACTACGTGAAGACGATAATCACCCGAACTTCTTGATGGTATGCTCGCATAAAAACGGATCGATCCCCTCGGCATTTGAAGACCACAGAAGAAACCTTATTAAAAACAAGTATTTTAACAGAGGTCTAATATTCTTTGTGAAGACCCAGTGGGCTTGGCATGACCGTTTATGTCTTTATATTTTATTTATGTATTTATTATGGTGTAAAAACAATAAAAGATATTTTATAAATTGCTCTACAGCAATTCTAAATTGAATGAATGAAATATAGTTTTGGATTTTGCTCAAAAATTCAATCCAAGAGTCTTTTTGCTTTCTCTGGCAAGCATTTTTTACCATTTTTTCCCGAGCCGTTACAGCAACTGCCAATTGCTGACTTGAAAATGAATGCAGATCCAAACACATACATGTAACAGCTTTCTTTACCATAATTTTAAATACATTAGAGATAATTATATTCTAACCTTGACCGAGGCTTTGCTCAAGCGTGAAAACTACAGTCAGCGGTAAACCACTGAGTCGAGACGTTGACCTAAACAACAATTATAGCCATACTGGTGATGCTGACCTGAAAGTTACTAAAAGCCTGTTTACTTAAAGTTTTGCAACCAAGAATACTAAAAGTGATTTTTGATTGATAGCGCATGAATTGAAATTTTCTTTTATTATCATAGAAATCACCTTTTTCTACGAAGGGAAAATCTTCACAAAGTACTCGGTCGTATTGGGCTACAACCGGGTTATGTAGGATTGTACCTACTAAAACCCTCCCTGGAGCCTGTCTCAGTGCTTGACGGAGGGCATCGGGATCTCCGTAAAACGCACCGGTGGCCTCCTAGCACGTACATTTGTACCTCCGACTATGTCGCACTGCCTCTTACGACAACGTGAGCTACGCACGTTGTCGTCTTCCCAGGGCATCATAGAAATCACATATGAGCTTGGAACAAGACTTCAAATCAAGACTTCAGAGAATTGGAATGTGCAGATCTCTGCAGATCCATTTCATTTGGAAGATAAATAAAAACACACCCAATGGTCCTGGTATCTTAAAAAAACATACCAAACTTGAGTACCTACTGGTATCAATTATGGTACGTTTTTTGTAATGTTTGTTAACTGATTTCTCGGATTGATTTGAGAAAAAATATTTTTTTGTTTGAAAAGGTATAGTCCCATCGTGTAGACCCATTATAATTTTGTATAAATCGAAATACCTGAAAAAGTTCTATCGACGCCTGTGTAATGTAAGTCGGGAATTACTTTTCTTTTAAACGAACTTGTTTTTATTTTGTCTCTATTTCTTGGAAAATTTACTAAAAAATTGCGTAGCAATGAGTTTTGAAAAGGTAAAACTTTACATTAAGCTGCGACATATAAAAGACAGAGCAATATAATTTCAGTTATTACATACAAAAGTACGTATAGGTTAAGGTAAGAACATTATAATTTTTTTGCCATATGGGTTTAACATTTATTTAAGGTGGAATAGCCGAGATTTTATCTGATCCTCATAGTTCTCATTCTAAAAGTTATTCACGATGCTAGTTAAATGCCATAGTACGAGTAAATTGCAAGTCAATACCCCACTTACGTGCCCGAGTTTTGCTAAATAAATAAAAAACTACAACCAGTAAAACTAAAACCGGTGGATCCGGTTCAAGAAGCTGGATGCTAAATAAAAAAGGTAGTTTAATAAAGTGGAGTCCGTATTAACAAGTAAAAAAAGGAAATGGTTGAGAAGGGTAGAAATAGGCTCATGAAAAAGGGCATTAAAAATATTTCTTAATGGCTGCGGATCTGTTACAAAATTAGAATTAATGTTGACTACCAATACAAATTCTCAATTGCTTAACTATCTGCAAGAATCAATATGAGATCTGAGACGGGAACCAGTATGCTTTCTTCTTCGGACAGGTTGAACCTAGGGTACCTAAATATTTCTAGGAAGCTCGAAGGCCCTGTTTATTTGTGACACGTCAAACTAACTTAAATCACCTTATATCTGTCTAGAAATAGAGTTCCTAAATGTGTGTCTATCATCTGTTGCCTTGTTTTTTATTTATTTTTTATTTTAGTATCCTGAACAGCTAGGCGTTTGACCACAAGTTCACACGACCACGGAAGTCAGCGACACTGTATAATGTGCCTCAATATAAATACATAATTGCTCTCCTTACAGCCCTTTCTATCTCGTTAAGTAAAACAAGGCTGCCATACTACTTCTTAGCACGCTCCACGACCACCGCGCCTTTAATATCTTTAAGAAAGATTGGAACTAGTGGGAGAAGAGGTCCCAGTAGCCCCAAGATGGAGCAGCTTTGGCCGCGTACGAAACCTGACGTTTGTAACCAATTACGAACAAAGATCTTTTCATCCTACCATCTCAGAAAGAGTATTTTTGCTATTCGATATCTGAGTGCAAAAGTCGTTTTTATCCGCTAGAGGACAAAGTAAATTTGAATTTAGAATATCGTGTGCACTAATTTTATGTATTAAAAACCTCATTCAACCTATTTACTTCTACCTCTATGGTGCCGAATTCGTCATACAACCTTTTTTATTTTGATAAAAACTCAGACTCGGAACCTTTTTGCTGTCCTTGTTTTTATTTATTTTGGGCGCGCCAATATTTTTTTGCGTCATATTGTTAAAACCTTATGTTAAAAATAAGTGATTCAAATTTTTTATTTTTCGTATGTAGTCGTTTCCTCGCTGAGGTGGGATGAAAAGTTACGTCTTGCACTCGAGTGCAAAGATTTTTCACCTTGTGCTCTTTTAATTCCCTCGCTAACGCTCTGGATTCTAACTTTTTTAGAATCTTTCGCTTGCTCGATCATCAAAAGGTGAGCACGCGGTTAAAAAGCAACTTTGCACTCTTGTATAACAAATAACTATCCTTGTACTAAAACAATTACGATAGAAGACTTTTTTATCCTTAAACAAAACTTAAACTGAACTACTAAGAACATGTAAGAGTCAGGTAAGCAGGCAAACTTATCCCATTCGGAGGCTGAAAAGAGGGCGCTTACTCCAATGAAGGTTCATCAATACTCTCATGATTTTTCTCATCACCGTCATGTCCATTGTACAAGTCCTTAAGTACAGAAAGTGACCGCGACCACCGCAGCCATTAGTGACTCCATTTTATCTTATGATGCTATGGAACTATTGGAAGAAAAAATGTCCCAGTAGCCCCATGATGGAACATCTTATTGAACTACTAGGGCCATGTCTGCCAGTTGACCATCATCCTTATAAATGCTTTTCACGTAAAGTCAAGCTTTATCTACACTGGATTTAACATTTGTTTGAGTTAGGCAAGCAGGTAAAATTATCTTTTCCATCCCACCATCTCGGAAAGAGTATATTTTTGCAATTCGATATCATACAACCTTTTATATTTTGTTAAAAACTCAGACTCGGAACCTTTTTGCTGTACTTTTTTTTTAATTTGTTTTGCGCTATTTTCTTTTTACGTCATATTGTTAAAAGCTTATGTTAAAAATAAGTGAAAAAACTAAAATGAGTGATTTAGTTATTTTTTTCGTATGTAGTCATTTCCTCGCTGAGGTGGGATGTTACGTGTTGCACTCGTATGCAAAGATTTTTCACCTTGTGCTCTTTTAATTCCCTCGCTAACGCTCAGGATTCTAATTTTAGAATCCTTCGCTTGCTCGGTCATCAAAAGTGAGAACGCGGTTAAAAAGCAATAAATAACTATTTTGTCCATTGAAATTTAAAATGAGGGTCATTGCCTTAGGCAGCTCAATCTACCCATTGCAGGTCATAAGCCTACTCTCTCTTATACCGATTTAACATGTCTTCAGCTAATCTTGTCCAGATGTTAATGCAAAACCTAACTTTGTCATCAATCCAGCGCTTAACCGGTCTATCGCGATTTTATTTTCCATCGCGTGGAATGAGGGTAGGTACTCCAAAAGAGGTTCAAGGTCTCAAGCCTTAATACGAATACTCACATAATTCCTCTCTCTACAGTCATGTCCAAGTCGTTGAGTACAGTAAGGTTCCCATACTGCTTGCTGGCACGCTCCACGACCACCGCGGCCGTCCGTGCCTCCATTTTGTTTTAGGATGAAAGCTACTTTAGTGGCAGCTCATTATTCTGTTGACAAAGAAATGAATGCTATTAGTTACATTGAACGGGATACCGATAAAAACATCGGTTATTTTTTCTTGAGTCATTGTAAATAAAAAAAAAAATTAAAGTAATAAATATGAAAACTATACCAAAAATTAACAAAATATAAACATACTCAGCAAAAATAAACTGGTTAGCTCATATTCGCGGGAAAAATGACGAAAAACGATTTTATATCTCTTGTAATGTTTAAATCTTAGATGATTAAGTAATAATGTTTTGTGTATATGCACGACCCACATGTAGTAATATAAAGTTGAAATAACGTGGTTTTCGAGTTTGCGGATAATCTCCGTAGAAACTATGGTTTAGTCTCCGCTGCTTCAATAAAGTTCGTGATTTGACTAATTACCAGGATAGACATTAACTTAACTAATAGATTTTTTCATACCTGTGAGAAAATACTCTTTATTATAACGAATAGCTTAAATTATTTGCTGAGAACAGATATTATAGATAGATAGATAGATAGACTGAGGTCGGAAGAGTTATAATACAATATTTATTTGATGTCACCAATACACACAACAATATTGTAGAATTAATACAATAAAAAAAAAATAACACAATAAGCGATCTCTACAGACAACATTTAACCTTTGGAAAATTATGTTATTTATAATATTACTATTAGAGTCACATACTTAAATGGTAGGTACCAGTCTTCATGTGCACTCGATATAAATATCGAACGCATGCATTTTTTTCACATTGCACAAGGAAAACCTGTAACAGACGTTCCTTGATGTCATTACAATCTAGCCTAAGCCTAAGGCTCATAAGTAATTTTAGTTTAAGTTAATCGTCTACAAAATAATGTCTCTAAGAATTTGTCCATCGGCACTTTTCTTATTTTAGTTGTTAAGCCGAAAACATTTTGTTTATGTGTTCTTAAGTCTTAGCACTTTCTCTATTATATTTCACTATTTTAATTTTAACACTACACTAACTCGAACGGTTTAGGTCTTGTTAGTCTTTTAGTTATGTCTGTGTGGTCGAGGAGCTGGATAGCCTCGACATTGACATGATGGTGAAGCCGGTTTTGGTGAGCTTCGGCGTATTTTTTTATTACTTGTTCAACGAATTCTAATTTTAAGTTTCGGTGAAGATCGTTGTTTCTTATGTACCAAGGTGCATCGGTAATATCCCACTGTATTTTGTTTTGGAATTGTTGGATGGAACGCAAACATAAAAGAGGTGAAAATAAGAGCAAGTAACTTTGTTTCGTTTTCACAGTTTTTTGCGCTTGCACGCTGTTTAAATGAAACCTTCAATTCCTCTGTTCGATATTTATATCGAGAGTATCAAATAGTTAATGATCGGTTTATTCGATAAAAATCGGCATGAGTGTTTATACTGGCTCGAACTGTCAAAACCAACGATCGTAATGGCGCCGTACCTGCGGGTGACATTTTTCTTTCGGCGATATCATAACCTTGGGTCAATAACCTTGTTTCCGGCAGCTTCTCAAATATACTATTAGTGGTACTTTACTTATCACTTTAACTTTGTCTAAGTGTTAGGCAAATTAACACTTATGTTACCTACCCACACGGTTTTTTGTGCTAATTTAGATCACGTTTGACGTGATGACGCAGTAGGTCTATTTGTAGGCCATATTTAAGAAAAGCTCAATAGCTCTTGTCGTATTAATGCCACGACGTTAAATAAAAGACCACTAAAGGTATGGCGACAGAAATATACTCAGTCTGTAAGTATGTTTCTTACGGATAATGTCTTATTCTTAAACAAAACCTTTTTTACCCCACTGCGAAAGAAGGACGGTTATGTTTTTCGAGTGTATGTTTGTATTAAATGTGTGCATGTATGTATATATCTTTACCACGCCCAAGAGCCTAAACGACTTGTCGTATTTTTATGTGATTGGTGTCAATAGATTCGTCATAGTCGTGAGAGTGACACTGGGTACATAAAATTAAAAAAATTAAGAATGATAAATATTAAAAATATAAATTAATAATGAATGGTTTAAACATCTTTCAGTCGGTTTTTTTAAGTCACTTTGATCCACTTGTTTATACTCGTAAGGCAACGTTAATTACCTTACTACTTTTCAAAAATCAGCAAAAAAAAACAGATGATTCAGTGTCAAAAATCATCGTGAGAAAAGTATCATCATGTTGCTATAGTGTCAGGAAGAGGGGTTTGGAGATAAGTTGAGACTTAGACTAAGTGCTGGGTTTCCCTTTTAAAGGGTTGTAAGACATAATTATATTTATTCCCTATTGAAAAGGGAAAATCCCGTGCATACCAAACAACCACAATGGGTTGATACGATGTAGTGTCTTAGAATTAGATGCCTTGTTTTCCCAAAAACAAAATTATATAAATAATACTAGAATGTCTATATCAAAGTTGTTCAAATCATAAATAACTCGCATTTCTGTCGGAAACGCTTTGGAACGTGTTTTAGCGTTTTGCTTCAAGCATGCATGAACATAAAAACACTATTAGGATTTGAATATTAGCTTATACAAGGATTTCAACTTTCAATAGGAATTGCTGATTTCGCCGAGGTTTTTTGGGGTTTCGTACTACAAGAATTGCAGATTTTTCTGATGCTTTTTAGGGTTCTTTGTTTTTTACAAGAAAACATTCTAGTCCTTTCTAGGTCTTTCTGTCAACCTCTTCTAACTTTCAAAATAATGGGCCAAAATGCGTAAAGTCAGTACACTCGTACATATTTTGCGTGTAGGATGTACAATTGACATTGTAAAATAATAATAATTTTACATTAATTCAAGTGTACTCTCAAGTGTTGTCTCCTTGATCTGCACAGCACAATATGGCTTGATTTTCAATTTATTGCGTTTGATATTCGCGTTGGATATAAAACGCGTCAATGAATTAAATTTAAATTTAAATAATGTACACTTGAAGACAGTCGTAAAGTTGTTATGAAGATAATGCACTTCAGCCACCGTCCAAGTACGGCATTCAATTGCCTTGTTTACTTCAATCTCAATTCGATGAACAGTGGTGCAAAGTTCGCGATCTTTCCACGAAATAAAAAATCCCGACAGATGGACAACTTAAGCCATTTGTGAGAATATGCGACACATAGAATATTAGCGGCCTGTTCCTACTAGGTACGCTGCCTTCTCGTGGTGGGTTGGAGCATTTGGTTTATCTATAGATCTGAAGTGGTCTATAGGTTATCCGTCTGCTATTTTTTCGTTTAGTCATTCATTTTACATTTCTTAATAAAGGCACCTGCCCGGTAGTTATTTTGTAAGATGCTTATAATCTTTAAAATGTGTTATTAATATATTTTGTCTGTGTTCGTTCAAGTAAGTTTCCTTGGAGTTGTCCCTCTACAATGTCGTATTCTTATCGCATCGACTCAGAATGTAGGTCGAAGTAATATAAGACAAACTTGCCGTGTGGTTTGTCCCACTGCACTACTCTTTTCTTCAACACTCACTCAAAACGTATTCATACACATCCCCACCTTTACACCTTGTTACTCTACTCATGCACTAAGTAGACACAATGCGAGAAATTTGATATCAAGCGGGTCGTTTGACCAAGTTCTTGAAACTAGAGTAAAATTAACTGCGAGATAAACGCAATTACCTAAAGTATTAAACAAACCGGCCAGATGGTGGAGTAAGGACTTGTGAAAGGCGGCTGGCAAGAACTAGATGCGCAAAGCGCATGAACGCTACTAATGGCGTTCTTTAGAAGAGGCCTTCGTCGTGAAGTGGATAAATACGAAAAACCGATTATTTGCTTCAAGTCCAGCAAACTTTATTTATTCGGTCAGTAGGTATAATTATTTGTCTGGATGTTAGCAGTTGTCAGCTGATCTTGACAAAACTAGCATTCTACGATTTTACAGTTGTCAGGGATTTTGATTAAGTATTTTTTTTACCTAGAAGAGTAAGGAAGTACCGGCAAATTATGTCAATGAGTAAATGGAAATCTTTCCACTACTTATATGAAAGATACTCTGCAATCCAAAATTCTAAAAACTAACTAAAAAGAAAACTAAAATCTCATCTTCTTTTAACCCCTTAACTTTCATTGAAAATACGGCAGATACGCGAGTCACACATCATAAAAACTTATCAGACGCAAATTAGAGAAAGAGCACTTTTGTTCCCACAGCCCATTATTTGGATCGCTTCGCATCGCATCGTCTCATGAGCTAGGAGATGAATAAAGTTGGGTATGCACACAAATATAGGTAATATTGTCGGACGCACCTCTTATTTGATCAGTGCATGAGTGAGGTTATTGTTGCGTATTTGTGTTGTATAATACGTAAATGTAGTACCTTCGACATCTCCTTGGCTTACAATGTCGGTAAAAAACGCCTTATACTCATGTTATGCGAAAACTAGCAATAAATAAAAGAGTGATTACGGTCAGGTAATTTATCAGTTGTTGTACCTAGTTGTTGATATAGTACTTTAGTTGCTTTGATGAACTTTCATAATGAAAGGACCTGGATAGTATAACTTTTCGAATCCTGAATTTCTCCGAAATACTAATACCGATTTGAAATAATATTTTTTGTTTTAGAGTTTCTAACTATTTAGTTTGTCCATATTTTATTTAGAAAAGTAACGCGTGTTTGTTTTATTTTGATTTACAATACGGGTTTTCACGCGTACCTGATTGTTGGAAAGGGCCAACTATAGTTTCGTTCACATTCAGTCAACTTCATCAGGGTTAAAATGAGTTGTAAGTGAACCTAGAAACATGTTCACAACGATAGTCGACGTGTGAGGAGTGGTGCCAGTGTTGTGGACACAAACAGCTCATTTTATCTCTGATGAATTTCACTTTTTTTTTGTAAGTATAATTCGTTTATTTACTTTTTTTGTCTGAACCATATAGCTTGATAATTTGCACAGATGTTTTTAGTTTAGCCTTAATAACTAGTAATTCTGTGTCTTCTCGAACAAAATAATTCCTCATTAAATGGTCTCAAAAATTACTTCACGCAAACTAATTTAATTATTACCAATTGAGATAACTTCCTTATCTGTTGCTATGGTTAAGTATCAATCCATAGCGTCCCACTGCTGGGTACGGGTCTTCCCTATCAAAGGGGTGTAGGCCATAGTCCACCGCGCTGGCCAAATTACAGGTTGGAGACTGCACTTATCTTTGAAAGTTATCAACCTTCCCCGACAAGCAGGTTTCCTCGAGATGTTTTCCGTCACCTTTTAAGCTTGTGATTATTAATTCTAAAATGCACATGAGTGAAAACCTTAGAGGTGCATGCCTGAACCTGGATTTGAACCTGCGCCCTTTCGCTTGTAAGGCAACGGGTTTACCGACTAGGCTACCACTAACATACTAGTTCTTTACCAGAGATTATTTGAATATAGTACTTGAGATAAACATAAAGGTCAAGTTTAAAACAAATCTACGTTCTAGACATACTAATTATTTTGTAGAATGTCAGATAGACCGGTTTTGTTAGACAAGGATAATATCATTTATAATAATAATGTGATTAATCTAGTAAAACAGTAAGTTCGGACTGACTGATATTTGCTAGGAACAAACAAAAAATACCGCTAAATCTAGAGCCAAGAAATTTGAAGGGTGTATTCATTATAGGATTAAAAAGTTAATTACCCTAAGAGGGTCAAATAAAGGTACAAGGTTGTATATTCTTTTCTTCCATTTCCATTCCATTTCTTCTTCATATTATATAGTAGTTATAATCTATGTACATATAAACGAGTAAGTCCTGACTGACTGACAGATATTCGTTAGGAATCAACGTAGAATCAAATCCGCTGAAACGAAAGACATGAAATTTGTGCGTGTATTCGTTGTAGGAGAATTTAAGAAAGTAAGGATTTTTGGATATTCAAAATCAAATGTGGGTTTAAAGTTTGATCTTTTTTATATTTAATTTTAAGTCGCGAGCAACGCCGCGGGAATAGCTACTAGTTATTTTTGCATAAAACTAGAATGTTGCAATATGCGCGCTGCATATTGCAACATTCTAGTTTTATGCAAAAATGTAGAAAAACTCAATTTGAATATTTCGATGACTCATATTTTGAATGATATAATCTACGTAATTTGTGTTCGAGAATTAAATTAAGTTATGCAACGTGAAAATTATTTAATAATTCAAGTAATTTTAACCTTTACCTTTCGAATAATGCATATTTTAATCACTTAATTTTATTAGCGATATGCTTTTTGCTGAAGGATAAGGTTTTTAATATGACAGAAGTATATAAAATTAGCGTAAATTTTCATGTGACAAATTAATTTATAAATATGTATATTAAAATGTTATCGTTGACGTATGTAAACTAATATAAGGTGTAAACTCCATGTAACATGTTGATTTAAAGACAAGCTCTCTAAAGCGTTGAAATCACTTGCCCACCCACTCTCAATAACGACAACAAGTCGACTTTTAAGTTGCCAAAATTAGTAAAAGCTTAATTACTAAAAACGGAATTACTAACTACAACAAAAACAAAAAAAAAAATGCAGTAAGATAACCATTTAAGATCTACAGATAATCCAAGTGCCACCATCCACCCAACACCAGAAGGCGGCGTGCTTCGGAAACTAGCCACATTACCACGCTGAATGCAATGCTTATTCGTTGTCAGATAAAAACTGGAATTCTAGTGACGCGTAGAAAAAAAAAAGTTAAAACTGCGCTACTATATACGTTCCTTTATTGCTTTATTGTCCTAGCCCGTAATAAACTCGACTGTCGGCATCATCACTACTTTTTAAACTCTCTAAGAAAATTGTTCTTTTATTTACAAATTGCGGTTTTGCACGTGTATATTGTTGTTGGCCATGACTCAGCCTTAGACTCCTACTTATTATAAGTTAGATGCTGAATTTTCTTATTCATACTCACTAATCAAAAGTCAAATTGTATATCGTGCCATGGCACGGAATGCGTTCGTTTTGCATCATCAGAATAACGTATTGCGTCAACATAACGTTTAAAACATCACGCGTTTTCAGCAAGGAATCTCGTTTTTCGTTAGAGTGCCCAGGTGAACTAAGCCGGGCATTAGAGAAAAAATTATTTCCCCGTGGTAGAGTACCTACCACGGGTACTAGATACACGTAGGTACTAGGTACACCATATATAAACCATTGGTACTACAAATAATAAGTTGGCCCATTTTTACCCGACTGCGAAAGAAGGAGGCTTATGTTTTCCGAGTGTATATATGTGTGTACATTTTTTGGCACGCTCTAGAGCTTAAACGGCTTGTCGTATTTTGTTGTGAGTGGTGTCAATAGATTCGTCTTAGTCCTGAGAGTGACAGGGTACATCAAAATAAAAAAAAGAGAGAAATTCAGGATGATACACAGGTTTCACGATTTAACAGTCGGATTTTTTTCGAACTCGCTTCTAACCACTTGTTTTGAGGTCAATGTGACACTTAAGCCAATACAAAGATGATTATATTACTACAAAAAAGCGAAGTAAAGTAAATAAAGTAATTTGTTGATGATTTGTGACTTGTTTGATGATTAAAATTGTGGCAAATATGTACATTTGTTGGGCCTTTTAAAATTTGCTTAGGTATATATTAACAACGGCTAAAGTCAAAATAAGATCAAAAAAATAATCAAACAATTTATTTCTAATCAAATTTTCCAGTTTTCTGCCCTCTTTCCACTGACTTTAAAAAAGCGAGGTTATCAATTTGTCGAAATGGTATTTTACATCAAAAACGCGTGATATTTAAGACAGATTCCAAAAAAATTATCAGCTGTTTCATACATTTTGTCAACGACCAATCGCCTTTTTGGACCTAATTTTTCTCGAATTCTGAGTTGGTCCCATAGTGAAAGTTGGTCCTTAGGATAGGTATAGTGACCCATTTTGAGCTGAGTACACCCCTAGCCGCTAACCCTGTACAATACGAGTCAAAATTAATATAACATCTTCTATACGCGCGATTGACGCAATGCGTTACGTACTATTCGTTTCGTACGTCGACCGACACTCGATGTGTGTCAACCCTAGTTATGTCATCGACCTCGAGCCGAAACGGTGACCTTTAATTGCGATGACCTTTAAATATATTTAACTATTCAGCTTTTATATATTGATTACTAATGTGTTTTTAATCCGATTTTTGCAAAAAGAAGAATGATTAATCATGGGTTAGTCTTAATAAATCAGAGTCAACTTACGACATCATGCTTAACAAATTTGTCTATATCTCGTATCTGGCGTAAAATCGTATTGTTTTTATTGGTCAATATTTTTCGCATAACTGACATTCTCTCATGAGATTCACTACAAGCAAGTACGAGTAACACATATGAAGTCAGGCACATATGGTTTTCGGTTGTGTGTGTTGGAACAGATGGAAATACTGAAACACATAAATCAGGACTCAGTACTGTTAAACGATCAAACAAATTTGGTGACGTCACTACTTTTGCGGATTTTTAACCGACTAAGTCCGTTAAATAACGCTGAGTCATAAAATACACCCACAGAACAACAACGGTGACGCACAACACGTGCCTTTGGGTGGGGGAAACACGTGACCGGCCGCTATATAAAGAGCTCGCAGAGGCGCAACAGCTCACTTTCGAGCGAGCGCTTGAAGAGTCAACATCTCCTGAGGATGCCTTGTGCTAAGGCGAAACACGTGTCGAGGAAGTCGGATACTGAGAGAAAGATAAATAATAAGGGCCACACCATAAAAACAAAAATATTATTCGATTTCTCACGCTGACCTCAAGACGAGGCGGAAAAACACTAAATATCTTGTATATATTAGGTCATTAAATGAAATTGGCGTTTTGTAAGGGAGGAACATAGTCTTCTATTTATAATAATATTTTTTTTAATCAAAGTATGTACCATTGCTATCTATGCACTTTTGCCATCTCATAGGTAGTTCATTGATCCCTTTACTAAAAAAACCATTAGGACGAGAATCAATGAAATCTTTGAAGGCGCTTTGGACTGCCCCATCGGAGTTGAATTTTTTCCCTTGCAAGAAGTTATCCAAATTTCGAAAAAATGGTAATCTGTTGGAGCCAGGTCCGGGGAGTACGGTGGAAGTCTTAGACATTCCAATTGAAGCTCCTCTAATTTGGCAGCCGTCTGTTGTGCAGTGTGTGGTCTAGCGTTGTCCTGAAGCAGCAGTGGCCTAGAGCGATTGTTCAACCTCGGTTGTTTAGCAGCTAGCTTTTCCATCATGGTTTGCAGTAGCTGACAATAGATATCTGCTGTAATCGTCTGGCCTGATTTAAGAAAGCTGTAGTGAACGACACCGGCACTAGTCCACCAAACGCTCACAAGTAACTTTTTTTGAGTCAATTTTCGCTTGGGGCAGTGTTTGGCTGGTTCGCCAGGATTCAGCCATTGCGATGAGCGTTTCCGATGATCGTACAGGATCCACTTTTCATCACAGGTAATGATCCGATTTAAACTCCCTTCATTATTGTACCGGTTGAGTAATGTAACGCAGCAGTTGACGCGCGTTTGTCGGTTTGCTGCACTCAATTCATGAGGTACCCACCTTTCAAGCTTTTTCACCTTTCCAATTTGCTTCAAGTGGATTAAAACAGTTTTATCACTAACACCGCAGCCTGGAGCTAACTTGGACGTGGTTTGCGATGGATCTGCTTCCACAATAGCTTACAATTCTTCATTAGCAACTTTAGTCTCCGGCCGTCCACGGGCCTTGTTCTGCAGGTCGAAATTTCCAGATCGAAAACGTTGGAACCAAAAACGCACTGTGTTTTCTTTTGCGACACCGCCGTCATGAACATCATTAATCCTTCGAGCCGTTTCTGCAGCACTGGTACCACGGTGGAACTCGTACTCGTAAATAACGCGATATTTCAAGTTTTCCATTTTGTAAACTGCGTGACGCAAAGAAAAAACCAAACGAGGACAAAACAAATGAATTACGGTTTTCGAAATACAAATGTATGAGTAAATAGCCGTATAAATTTGAAATTGGAATCCCTAACCAAAGAAAATATATTTGAGATCAAAGTGGCCAGTACGACAAAACGCCAATTTCATATGTAAGGACCTAATACCATCTTATTATAACTAGATTTCCGCAAAGTAACGCCTGACTCCAACAATTAATTTAATAAGTTAACTTCTTTTCAAAAGGTGTAAAAGTTGTAAAATAAATTAAACACTCAAAAAAATTTGAGTTTCGGGCAATGTGAACAAAATGTTGGCTGCGTTGCCCCGCTGGATGGTTAGCCTTATTTTTTGCGCAAAATATAAGCCAGCATTTCTGTCTAAAACAAAGTCCTTCAGTCGTACCAACAAAAAAACTACATAATGTAAATTAAATAATGTTATAATTTATATTATGTACTTTTTTCTGGTATTTACAGACATGTAATTAGATATTTAGGCAGATAATTATTAAGTTCCCGTGATAATATTAAACTGATAAACTCCTTGTCTTGAAGACAGTTAAAATTAAGCATCTAACTTTCACTCCAAAAATGCACATCCACCAAAAACTTTATTAATGTCATCGATGACTAATACGGATCTATTCTTTTACATTTTCATCTTGTTTTGCAAGTTCAAGAAATGAAATTTAAAGCAATACCGGAAGATCCTTTATTTATATATAAAGAGTCATTTTATTGACAAATTCTTATTTAGCAACGTGCAGTTTCGAAATAAGAATAGTCTTTGGCAACTAGTTGAGGAAATCAGTTGTCAACACGCGAGTAAAGTAGCTCCAGGCGAGCTACTTTTAGGTGACTTCAAAAAAGGAGGAGGCTAATTTTTCGGAATCGTTTTTTATATAAGTACGTTATCGATTTCTCAAAGACGTCTCTACCGATTTTCTTTTAAAAGTATATATAGGTTTCATAAATAGTATCAAAAACGGTCAAGTAGTTTGGGTCTTTAACAAGAAACAATAAAAAAAAAATTTAAAGGCGCCAGTTGCAATAAAGCTAGCAGAACAAGAATTGTCCTAATCGGTACAGGCGTTATGGAGCAATTGAGAAAAAAAGATTCCGACGTACTGAGAACCTTGTCCTAATTTTTTTTAAATATCTCATAAAAACCGCACCGACGCTCGGACGCCGCCCTTTTCACGGCCTTATAACACAAAAAGAGAAATAAATCGAATAAAATATAAAAAATCAGAGTGTATAAATGCCAGGACAGACGTACGTTTTAAATTGCTTTTGAGATCTGGGTGACATTGTGTTTTAAAACGGTCAAGGGCAAGTAAATACCTACTATACAATTGTTCAAGTAAACCTACTCGGGAAGTAAAATCGTGTTTTTACCCGAGTAAAGTCAAAAAAGAGCAATACGTTTCTACAGGTTTACCTATAATTACGAAGTCAATTTTGTGAAAATGAGTCACAAAATGGATGAATGAATTAACTCTTTACTGCAGACACAAAATCATCAAATACTCAGAAATTTTTTATATCTAGTGTCAGAAGTGGCGGCCTTATCGCTAAAAGTGATGTCTTCAAGGCGAACAGGATGGAGACAATTTACAAAACTAATGCAGTATAGGATGGGGTATTATACAATAAAGAAACGCCTAATATGTCGGATAAAAATAAAAATATTGCGATCATTTCTGTGCCTCTTGATCCACTTGATTGATCTCCAATTCAGGCCTACCTTTGAGATTTTTGCTCATGTTCATACAAAAATTAATTATCACTAGTTTCACGGTGTAGGAAAACATCGTGATGAAATCACGTATTATACAATAAAGAATATTAAGTTTTGATTAGTTAATATTATTTATTGTATAATACGAGTAGGTACCTACTATAAATATTATCTTTAAAAATAGGGAGCGATGAAACCTTTGAACTCGACCTATTATTAACAATTTCCAACAAGTTTCCGTGAAATAAAATGTCAATGTCAGTTATACAAACGCAGTTTTGATAATTTTTATCTTAATAAAATATTTTGATTAATTTTTTTTTACCTGAATACTGATTTTAACCGAAAGGGAGCTTACACGCGTAGTATTTACGTAAAACTGTATTCACTTAGCCAATGTCAAATTTTATATCGCACTGTGACACGGAAATTGTTCGTTTAGTGTCATCAGAATAAGGTAATGCTTCAACAGTCCCGTTATAAGAATGTGCAATTTATATAACGACTTATATGAAACTTGAATTATTTCAAAATCCAAGGACATATTGGGTTGTAGATTCTCGTCTTATCAATTATGTCATCGCTCTAAATTAACTTAAATAATCTGAATTAAAAACGTGGCAAGTGCCTTTATTGACATTAACAAAATGACTAACTACGAGAACAAAAAAATATAGCAGAAAGATTACCTACAGACCATAAAGATTACCTACAGACCATTTAAGATCTACAGATAATCCAAATGCTCTAACCCACCACCAGAGGGCATCGTGCCTAGATGCTAGCAGCATTAGCACGCTGAATGACAATGCTTATACGTTGGGCCAGATAAAAACCTGGTCACGCGTCGAATCGATCAAATGCTCCGATAAGTTTTGGAAATTTATAATATTTATATAATATATTAACAATATTTTTAAAATTTTTTTAAAATTTTATTTTAAGTTATTTATTTTTTTATCTACATTTGTTTGTTTTGTTAAATTCCTAAAATTGTATCTTTTTTATTGTGTGTCTACGATATACTCATACCTAAGTTATGTACAGATGTAATTAGGCTTTAAACAATTTTTTATTGTTAAGGTGTGTAAATAAGCAATAGCATAAGTAATGTCTGTTACCATACTTATTTAGATAAAATCAACTCTGATTTGAACAAATCAACGTTATGTTAATTCAACTCAAGAAAATGTACGTGAGTTTCATTTTGTTATTAAAGCACAGGTTTTCAACTTTCAGATAACCTGAGTTACAAAAAAAGTTACCTATATGTTACTATGTTTTTACCGAAATAAAATATGTCGAGGGTCCAACCTGGACGAGATTAACAAAGGGCCGAGGCAGGTGATTTGAAATGAGACAGGTCTGTAGCCAACAATCAGATAAGGAAGGCTGCGAATAATGATGATGTTTTAAAAACTTACTTATTGAAGTTTTCGGTCTGAAATCCGCATTAAGTAGAACTACTACAAAATACTCTAGCTGCCGCCAAAATAGCACAGCTTTACTCATTCGCTGCGCTCGCGCAGATTATTTTCTAATCAGATTATCAGAGCGAAACCCTACTGAGTTACTTGACTATAATTTTCTAAGCGCATTGTTCTTAGTGTCAGAACAATGTGCTCACAATGGATCCTAATTGAGTAACCAACTCGGAAGTGTTTAAATTAATTATCTTGAAGGTTTCCCATTATAAAGTATATAATATTTGCCAATCACTCTAATTGCACTAACATTATAAATGCGTACGTTTATGACGATATCAACGCTATTTTACTTTTGCACATATCGTTTATTTTTCGTTTGCTTTTGCTACTGAAATTAATTCAATCTGAACAGGAGTAAAAAACTCAGAGGTACATTTCGGCCTAGATCTATTTAGGGGCAAACCCGGATACTTGTCTGTTCCAGGCGGCTGTTTCGATCGATCGATCATATATAGGACCAAATCAAAATTCAAGAACATAAAAACCAGCTGTCGCATTACAAGGACAGTTTCTACTTTTGCAATAGGTAAAGTCAAGTTTAATAACTTTATTAAATCTAATACTGTCTGTGCTCTCAGTCTCTAAACTTAAAGTTCAAGCTCATTAAGACCTATCGTTATACAATAGAGATCGCTATCACAATCGGCTACAATAATAAACCGTTACATAATATTATGTCAATTTAAAATGGGAACTAATATATCAATTAGTAGAGAAAGCCGACCACTGGCCATGTGAACATGAGACACTGACTGCATAGCTTAAGAGGAAATGCCAACACTAAGTTTTATTAAAAATGTGTAACACGTTTTTACCCTTTTACACTTTTGAATCATTTCTTTCCTCTTTTTTATTTTCCATATTTTTACTTAATTAGCACAAATATGTAACGTACGATATTAAGTATATTTAGGAGTTTTGCTTATTTAACATATTTTGAATTCTCTATTAAGGTTTTGTTACGCATGTATTATTATGATCGGCCGGTAAAAAACTTAGTTTTATTTATTTTCTTATAAGAAAGAAATTCTTATAACTGTGGATGCTAGGAAGGCCCGAGGCTAAATTGATATTCCACCCACCTCCGAGAGACACAATTTAAAATTGGAACACATACTTCTAAGTATAAACGTCATTGATTCCTGATCCCCGACCAATTATCGTTGTGTAATTTCAAAGAGCGGTATTATTTTTGTCTTTCCTTATTGTTATGATAAATGGCCATTTCTTGCCACTTGTTGGTATTTCTTCTTAACGAGGTGGTAAAAGTGGTTAATGGTAGAGTGTGATAGGAAATGTCATTCTGCTTTGTAGTACCCACTTTTGTTAGCAAGTCGACATTCTGATCAGGCCCAAGAAAAGTTTAAAATTCCGGTTTAACATAAATACGGTACTAATAATACAGTTTTAATCACTTCAGTTATTTTAAATGATTTCATCACCATGTTTTCCTACACCGTAAAACCAGTGATGATTAATTTTTGTATGAACATGAGCAAAAATCTCACAGGTACATACATGCCTGAACTTGAGATCAATCAAGTGGATCAAGGCCCAAAAGTAATTGAAATATTTTTATTTTTATCCCACACATTAAGCATTTCAGTATAAGTAGAATAAAATAGAATATTTTTTTTTTGTCACAGAACACTATTACACAACTTAAAAAATAACAATATTTAAACTTAATTACTGCTTTCTGTCACAAACCGGTTTCAACTCAACATAATACTGGCTGAAACAACCAGCGCTGATCTTCCTTTGGAACCGGGACGTAAGAAGCACTGTATTATATGTAGTATGACACTAAAGCCCTAGATGGGACATGCTTAGTCTGGAAAAAACTAAAATATGTGGAGATCAATGACCTACAAGTTCTTGTCTAGATCGTCAGCAGATCTAGGTATGTATTAGTGGTATTAGATAGTTGGGTCATAATAGTTACTCATTCAATTCACATTTGTCCATTGTTAGCATATTGCTGACGAATTTCTTAGAAATGCCGTGAGTGAATGTTATAACATGAATACGGTTTACATTGTTATGTTACTTACTTAGCTTATTATTTTATTTCTCTGTAAAATTAATTATATATTTCGATTGAGACAAATAAACAACTCAAACCATAGCCGCAATAATAAGATTATTACATCTTCCTACTTATAATATATATATATATATATAAATGTGTGGATGTATGTTTGTTGCTCTTTCACGCAAAAACTACTGAACAGATATGGATAAAATAAGATACGGATCCAGATTAGACCCTGGAATAACACACAGGCTCCTTTTAATCCTGTGTTAACGGGCTAGCACCGCAGGGCGCAGTTAGTTACTTTTATGACAGAGTTCCTTCAGAGGACATTGTATAAGCCTTTAATGCATAGGTATCGCGTAGGCTGCACTACGCATTTGCAAAGTTATATTTCACAATGCAAAAAAACTCAAATAAATCTGAACGTACTCATAAGGTCAGATATTTTTGTATGTGCAACATTCTGTAGTAAATACAAAATGTGAGCCTTGATTTCCTGTCTCAGATACATACATTTTTGATAAATAAAACCTACGCTTGCAGCAAATGACCTGGAAAAATAATTAATTGCAATATGTGGAATTTATCAAGGCTATCAAAATTTTTATACTAAAGTAGTTTCGAAATTTTTTGCCCTATTAAAGTAAACTTTGGTGAAAAGGATTTAGTAAAACAACATATCAAAAACTTCATATCCCTTGAAAAGAAAAAGTTTTGTAACATTTATTGGATACGATTGATGCTTAGTAATTTTATCCATCGCCAAGCACTTTACGGCGTGTTCCGGCAGTCTTCCTGGAGTGTCAGTGTATTCCAGATTATATTTTAGGAGTATATTCTACAGCCCACATTACATTTTTATAAAGTTAAGGTAAAAAGTTACGGTTTTTTAGTTAAGTTTTACTGTAAAAGTAAAATTTTACTTTCGGTGAACTTCATCAGGGATGAAATGAATCGTTCGTGTCCACCACAATCACTCACGTTTTGCTTAATTATGTGTACATATAAATTAATTTAAGCATTGTCACTCGCATACATACGAGTACGTATACAATAGTTCTAACTTTAGACACAATTATTATTTTTTTGTTAAAATTACGTAATTAACTATAATTTTTAGTCATAAAAGTGAGCACAATTATTTCGTTGTTCAGATAACGTGTTTTTGCAAGGAAGTATTATATAATTTACTGTAGCAATTATTAATGTGATTATGATAATTAGTTATAATACCAAAACTATGGTGTAACGGATTTATTTACCTACAATGGAACATTGGTAAAGGTCAAAGACGCATATAAACGAATAGCGGCCTACCGTTGGGCTCGAATCTCCCCTACGAAGAGGTTGTAGACCAAAGTACATCACGCTAGCAAATTGCGGGGCTTCTTCTATATCTTCGAAAATTATTAATCTTCTCCGACAAGCAGGTTTCCGCATGATATTTTCCTTCACCGTTTGAGCGTGTGGTAATTAATTCTAATATGTGAGTGCAAAACTCAGAGGTGCATGCCTGAACCTGGGATTGAACTCACGAGGTCAGGGGTTTACTAGCGAAACGAAGCAAATAGCGAATTTGATTAGCTGTCTCGTATCTATGATATTGTACATGTGTATTTTACATCGTCAATACAGGGACAATCATAGTGGGGAGCTGTGCTAGTCAAACCATGACTAATATATGTAAAATTGTACGTATTTTATTAAGAAAGTAAAAATATTGAGAACAATGGTCAAAAGAAAGCGCAAAAATTTGTTTTTGCATTTTTTGCAACATGTACAGTGAAATTAAAATATTCTGAGCGTTTGTTTTAAGCATTGTGCAGTTAAGTAGGTAATTTCACTTTTTCCTCGCACTCTTAGTGGAGACAACTTGAATTAAATTAAATCTGATTAACATTAATAAGCTATTATTAACAAAAATGAAATATAAAGAAATTTTAACATTTTATTCCGACTCTGTTAGGGGTTGAATTTCCAAAAGTCTTTTCTTAGTAACCCTAGAGTCCACCCTCTAAAATGTATGTCTCTAGAGTCTCTAGTTTAAACTCTGCATTAATTCCTAGCGAGTTTCACTCGGTGAGTCAGGATTTATTCTTTTATATGTATATTTTGTTATTAAGTTATTGTTATCAATTAAAAATTACTTATCATAGCTCAGAAACCAACAATTAGATCACTGTTACAATATTTACCTGGAAAATTTTACTCCAAATATCAAGCATATGATTACCTACTTACAGCACAAACTTGTTAAGAGAAAGTTCAAGCGTGTCGCCAGCGTTCATTAATTCATATCTTTGCGGAGTTCATTGCAAAATGTCATTTAATTTGACCCACTTATAGTTTTTTGACACAGACGAAAGGTGAGCCCAAATAGACTAGCCCAAGGCCGTCGGTTATATAAGATTACTGCTTGTAATGGAATGCTATAATAACTGAGAAGAGTTTGTGAATAAATTAAGTGGTTAGGTCGAATAAGATGGTGATTGTTATAGGATTAATTATTGGTTTGTGATTTTGGAGACGATTTTTAACTACAAAACTTCATAACTTAAATGCTTAAATTGTATCTTACTAATACAATGTACTATTTATATTATGCTAATACATATTATGTTTTTATTTTATTTTACATTGTTATATTTGACTACAAGTTCGCACGACTGGAATACACTGGCTCTCAAGGAAGACTGTCGGAACACACCGTTAGGTGCTTAGGGTTTAATGATCGGTCATTAGATTTTGATTGGGAAATTGTGTATGTTTAAATGTTTTTAGTAATGCTTTAGTGAAACGACTGCGACATTAAATTATATCAGTTTAAAGTCTATTCTAAAACTTACGTGTTTTTTTTCTTACAAATTATTAGAACTAGCGCTTTTTTGTCTTTTCTATGTAAACATAGAAATATAGATTTAAGTTTCTTTTATAAACTTATTAATGTTTTTAAACTAAAAAAATATTATACAATTCTTGCGTTGGAAGTGACCATATAGACTAGAGTTTTGAAAACGATAGATTTTTTATTTTTTTTTGTGCTGTGTTGCTTTTTATCTTTATTAACCCGGCGAGCATGACCCAGGGTATCTCATACCCTGTAACTTTTTAAAAGTTGTGTAATTTTTAAGTTTCTCGCTTGGCAACTCTAGTGCGCTTAGTAGCTGGAGGGAGAGGCGTGCAGGGCGGGTTAGTGGCATGATCACAGTGCTGCGCAGGACACCGGCGGAGATATACGTGCGCAAACATGTCGAGGGTATGTCACACCCTGCCTCTTGCCAGACGTATTTTTTTTACGTAAAAATTTTAGAGTGAATTATTATCTTTTTATTAGTTTTGATTTATTGTTTTTTGAGTTTTATTTTGATTTTAGATTCAGTATAGTAGTTTGTTTATTTTTTTGAGTTTTTCTTTATTGTTTTTACAACTCCTCCAAAGCTGGCGTTGACGTGGTCGACGATGGCCTATGACTTTGTTTTTTGGTGTTCTGAACATGGCAGCTATCAATGCTTGCATCATATATCGAGCAAACAAAAACGTCAAAGAACTAAATTTATTCGTAATTTGGGCTTATCCATGATTTACGAACATCTGAATGCAAGAAAATCTAAAAAAATATACCAACTTACATCCGCCAGCGCATCGAAAAACAGCTCGGTGAGCCCTCACCAAGAGCTGTGAATGTTCCAGGACAATACGTCAGATGTCAGGACTATTCTTACAAGAAGGACAGAAAAACTAAATACTCTTGCAAAGCTTGTAACAAGCCAATATGTTTACAACATGCAAAATTCACTTGCCAAAATTGTACTGATCTCAACGGTAGCGATTAGTCGTAATTTTTAATGAAAAAAAATTAATAATTAGTATTTTACGAGGAGGATCTCATTATCTTTAAATTTTAAGTCGATTACATTCCAAAAAATAAAGTTTTTTTGTTTAAATCTATGTTAATGTAAGTCTATAAAGATTTGTTGTTAATATTACTTAAGTTTATGAAAAACGAGAATAAACGATGATAATTGTATAATTATGATCGGGCTTTATTATTTTTAAAATCAAAATATATTAAATTAAATAGTATAAACAATAAAGTTTAAAAATAACCATAATAACAAAATTATGGTACATCAACATAAGGGTATATCATACCCTGCCTCATGCTTAATGCAACTTTTTTACACCTCATGCTCGCCGGGTTAAGAATTAAGTCTTGACCAATTTGGTTCATATTTACAATTCTTATTTAAGAATACTTAGCGTATATTGTTGTTAGCGTACCGGGTAACAAAATTACTAAAACAACTCGGTAAATAGATCACTAATCACTTAGGGGAAAAGTTCTGGGGAAAAATTGCTCGTCGGTATTTGTAACCATCTCTGACAACCAATAATAAATTCGTAGAACAGCTATAACCAAGTTTGTGTACATTTGTAAACCAGTCTGTTGAATGTCGTTATCATTAGCCAGAAGACGTCCACTGCTGAACATAAGAACGCCATTCCGAACGCCAAGCTGTCAATTGCATCCACCGACTTTTATTACGTCGTCGGTCCACCTCGTGGGAGTAAGTACTAACATATGCAACATACTAACATAGCATCATACAAGAAAAAAATCTCAGTTTAGAAGCAGTGACTCTTCGCTCTCAACAAAAGAAAATCACTAAACACAACCTCACAAAATGTCCATCAAGGAAATCTTTCACAAAACGTTTCCTATCACGTCCCTCCAATGTTACACACTGATACAATATCGATACTAACTGCAACCTTCCTGCTTCCAAATATCCATTGTCCATTGTGTTATCAGATATCTTGGCAGGGACACAACTTGCTGACGAGAGACACAAGGGCCGTGCGTTTGTTACAGACTATTTTATTTTGTGTGAACATTTACTGGATACATAGGTTATTTTAAACCAGGCATTTCAAGCAAAGTGTGTATGATTCAAGTCTGATATACAAATTGATCAATCGCGGCCCTGGGTGGAGATATAGCTCATTGATAATAATTCTACAGGAGCCTGATGACCCCGGTGTCCATTCCGGAGAGAAAGCGTAAGCTAGAACCCCGTACTTTATGCCTTCCCCATGGTAGACAAAACGCCTTGCGATTCGATTCGGGATTTTGGCTTCGCTCTCTTTTCATACAATAATTCTCTCTTTTTTTTTTCTTTTTTTTTCTTTTTCCTGGGTGATTTCTGATGCAGTAAGTCCAAGGCAGAATTAACACTTTAATTTCTTTGTTAACATAGGTGATATTGATATTTACGCCGTTATTGGAATATCTTTGTCAAATCTTATCAAAACCGTCAGCTATTTATTCTGTATCAGTACTTAGCAGTGCAAAACAAAACAAAATCAAAATCGATTCATCCGTTCGGAAGCTACGATGCCACTGACAGACAGACAGACACACACGTGTCAAACTATCGCTTTATATATTTTTATATTTTCGTTCCTCAAAACATTTTGCGTCGCGAGTTAAAAAAAGTAGTTCGCAATGCATGCTTCAGCAGATTAGCCAATAGTTAAGAATCAATTCCTCTTCTAAAGTCCAGTGGACATTGCGCATGCCAAGGGCAAGTTGCGACCGATAGCGACGTGATTCACATAAATGATCACGCGCATTGAAGCGATTGGCGTGCGAGTCGTCGTGCTATTGACCACTATTAGTTAAGCGTGCCTTTTCACACACAATACACAGATACACTTTATGTTTCCTTCTGCTTATTATTTAATGTCAATCAATGGATTGGATTATTCCCAAAATACTTATTTAGAATGAATTAATTTTAATATAGCATGATTCACCATTTTTGTTTTTATTTAACAACAAACTAATGAAGCGATTATGGTTTTATAAACAGCCATACAAACTCTTTCAAACACACAAAAAATTGTCTATATCGGACAAAAAGAAATTGAGAAATCATAAAAATATACTGAAAAAAAAACCAGTCCAATTGAAAAGCTTCTTTTTTGGTCGAACTTGATGATAATTTTATGTAGGCAATTGTATTATATAATATATTTATTAGCGCATATTTAAAACATAACCGATGATCTCATAAGCGGTCGCTGAAGCGAACCACTCCACATTTACGCCAGAGAATGCTAACAATAATATCGCTAATAGCTAAACGCGTGTTTGTATGGCGCAAACGCAGCGACAACCGCGCCTATGTGACCACTACTTTACTGCTTAAACTCCAAGGTTAATTTCACTCGCGTACCTCACGAATACGAGATGGCGAATTAGTGCAGTAACTACCAAACAAACTGTGTCATATATTCATACCAACTACTACATATTCTATGACAAAGACTGTTCAAACTCGTACTAACTATGTGTGTATTCTATGTCATGAACAATGGTAGCCCATAAGTTATTCTGTATTATGGACAGTAGTAACTATTAAAGTAACTGTGGTACAGTCTGCAATGGATTTCCTAATGGGTTTAATGGTAAATGACGAAATTACGTTTGAAGGACAATGACACAAAGGTGATGTTGAGAATTAGATTCACTCACTTCAAAATTCAATAGGTACATTAACTAGTAGTCCTGATATTCTAGGAAGTAAGTAAATACAAGGAATTGTGTGATCTTTTTGCCCGATTGCGAAAGAAGGAGGGTTATGTATGTATATTTCTTTCTCTTATATTCTTTGGCCCGCCCTAAATGGCTTGTCGAATTTTCATGTGTCTAGTGTCAATAGATACATCTTCACCTGCAAAAAGTCATCAGGCTATATACTAACTGCATCTATTTCACTTGTTATACGTAGATCTAAAGATCGAGTAGTCGAGTTTATTGAAGTATAGAAGTAAAGGTATATTGAATTGCGCAAATTTCAGATCTATGAGTTACTCAATTTCATGTTGTTAAAAAAACGGGCATCTAAAACAAAAACGTGCAGTTAGATCACACATAGACAATTAAAGACCTCCTGATAATCCGAATGCTTCAAAATTCACACAAGCGTCATTACCTCACTAAATGCCGTTCCGATTTACTTTTGTTTTAACCTAATAAATAAGCTGTCGAGTCTAGAACCAGTCGAATCCAGAATCTATCCAATAACGAACAATCGAATTAAATCACATCCCAATATTAAACTAATCCTTAAGCGAATACAGCGGATTATCTAATTAAGTAATTTATTAGTTATTAAAATAATAATTCATCGATTTTTGTTTCAACCTAGACATTCTTAAATGACTTAATATCCACGTTAGGTTTGCTATCGAACCGGGCATCATGCTAATCGTCACAGTCCTCGACTAGAATACTAACAAAATGGCTACCTTTGCGAAACAGATCTATCAGATATGTTTGTATGATCACCATGATGATTGAATTTACACGGACTGTAGAAATTACATTAGAAACCGTAAGATTTTTTTTTTATATAAATACTAAAACGGGTTAATTACGAAAAAGGAAATGACTAACTACAACAGCAAAAATATAGCAGATGGATTACCTATAGACCATTTAAGATCTACAGATAATCGAAATGCCTGAATCAACACCAGAGGGCAGTGTGTCTAGAATGCTAGGTAAGCATCCCTTATAAGATGTTGTTTAACAAATATCTACTGCTTTCTGCTTCCTTTTGATTTTAGCGTGAGAAAACAATAAATATTTTTTCTTCAAGGTGTATTTCCTCCTCACCACCGCCACACCTTACCTTATTATTTCTCTTTTTAACAGTATCTGACTTTCTCGACACGTGTTTCGCCTTAGCACAAGACATCCTCAAGATGTTGACTCTTCAAGCGCTCGCTCGAAAGAGACCGTGCATGGGCATGCAATAATTACAACCTTTGGTCACAAAACCTGAGTGGAGGTGAGGAGGCAAGGCGGATGTCGCAGTGATATGCCCAAAAACGGAACACATTACTCGTGGCAGTAATAGATGTATTGAGTTGGTGTTCGGTTGTAGGCTGCGTAACTTACGAAAATACTACGTTGTTCATCGATAAATTTATAAAAAAATTACTTTCGTATCTACCCATCTTAATTAATTAATATACAAATAAGTGAACCACAGAGGTGTATGCCTGAACCTGGGATTAAACCCGCGCTCTTCCGCTTGTGAGACAAGAGGTTCACCGACTAGACTATCACTTAAAAAAAATAGAACAAACACATTTCATCTACATAAAATTCAATACCTTAAAAGTCTTGATAATAACTTCGTGCGTGTGTGCGTTTAGTCCGCCTTGTAATGAGACAGTAGGTTCCATACTCAGCACACGGGATTAGGATCTCTCGCATGACTAGGGCGATGTTCATAAAATACGATAGAATTGATTTTAGAATGCGTTAGCATATAAATAATCAGTAACTTCTTTTTTGTCCTACACAGCTAGGCATTTGACCATCCCGCGGAACACTACGTTAGGTGCTTGGCGACAGATTTTACTACTTGAGGATGGTAGCTAGCCAGGCGAGTGATAGAAAACGCCCTACCACCATGCTATGGTTTTCTCACGATGTTTTCCTTCACCGGTAGCTCAGGCTCCTTTTGCATGTTTCTTGGTATCGAACCTCGTACCTTTATCTAGTTACTCGTCTGGAAACAAAGTGTCAGTTTTATTACTTTTACGCTAATGCTGAGTTTTATCCCGTGTTTGCTGATAAAATGGTGTCTCGGTCTGTGTATTTATAGCAAAACTAAAAACTAGTGATTCTGCAAGTTTTAACATGTAATATTAGTGAATAATTAACCATTAATGTCTTGTTTATGTGCACAAGTGTGGGCAAGCGATATAAAGACGGAATAACGTGGTTCTCGTGTTCGCGGGAAATCTCCATAGAAACCTTGGTAAAGTCTACGCCGCTTTACGAGGGTACATGATGTGACTTTAACTTGACCAAGATGACTTATGACTTGATATTTGAATTAATTTGATTCATTATTAACTTGAAAATTTATAAACTTGACGCTGGTAAAAATACTAATCATGTGGTGCCATATATGTATAAAAAAAGTCTTACGATAAAATTTACTTCTTTTAGACTAAATAAAAAAAATATGGTTCTCAGGTTCTTAATAAATCGCCGAAACTTTTTTCCTCATTTTTTAATATTTGTGTACGTATGTATGTTTCCCGATTTATCAGAGACTATAGATAAACGAAATTAATTAAAAAAACAAGAGTACATTCTATTTATACCTGTATAACCTCACCCTGCTCACCCATTAGTATCAGCTGGTTCCATACACGGCAACTACCTATTTGTTTTACCAAACCAATAAATCTTGTTTGTATAATATACCTTGGCATTTTAAATATTACTAATTAAATTAAATGCGAAAGAAAAATATGTCTTAATAATGTAAATAATATATTACAATTTGTTTTGGAATAATTTTAACATTCTTAGGATGATTTTAGCCTAGCAAGGCGTGGTGCCTTAGTAATTTTGCCCCTTAGGAGTTTGATTGAATTTTGTAAAATATTTTTTCGTGTAAGGATTAAATCCTTTATAGTTTGAATTAGGATAAAATACTTTTAGAAAAACAATATGGGATTTATACTTATTCAAATAAGTTTATTAATAGTAATTCTACATTAAATAAAATGTCTTTTCTTTCCTTCTTTTATTGATCGTACCAGTTCCAAACTATGTACCCCCTTTACAAGAAATAAAACAAATGCTCCTTCACTCTATAATGCTTATGTTCAGTCGTTGATAGCGAATATCAGTCAGTCAGTCAGGACTTACCTCATTAACCAACTGCCAAAGAAGGAGGATTATCTTTTCGCGAGCGTATGTATGTACCTATATTTCTTTGGCACGCCCTAGTCGCACGCCTTGTCGTATTTTTATGTGAGTGGTGTCAAATGATTCGTTTTAGTCGTGAGAGTGACATTGGGGACATCAAAATTAAAATTAAAATAACGATGATGCACAGTTTTAATGATTTAGCAGACAGGTTTTTTTTTGATGTCGCTTCTAGCCACTTGTTTAAATATATTGATTATTAAGTGCCTGCACATGAGTGGAATAAATTAGCTTAAAAAATCTTAGGTTCGTGAATGTGTGATCAAAAATTCCTATAAATCTCATAAAATCATGGTGTTATTAGTTATTATGACGTTATCAATAGAATAATGATTAATCGCTCTGTAAACTTAGAACGTAAGGTGTGGCCAAAATTATGGAATATGATTCAATTGAACGAGCAAAGTGCGCTTCGACTTCGTAGCCTACTTGGAATAATCCATGTTTGTTATGTGTTCTTTATCAGTTCGAGTACGATGGTTCATTTAATGTTGAACTTCTCAGGAAAAGTTTCGACTTGTATATATTTAACTAGTTAACCCGGCGAACTTCGTACTACCTAACAGTCGACTCTTTAAGAGTAATTTTACCATCGTATGAATATTGACAAATGTTGACATTAATATTTATACGATACTAACGTCACTCAATTGTTTTGCCTTCCCTGAACCTCCCCACTAATACTTTAACTTTATAGTATAAATTAACTTTTAAGTATTATTACGAATCGATTGTATGGGAGTATAGAAAAGTGTTGTTTTTAGAACATTTCAGGCATTTAAAAAAAATCTCTTCGTAAGAACCATCCTTGCACATCAAGGAAAATTCTAAAAAAAGATTTAGCGACGGCGGTTCAGCTGCTCTCGAGATTTGCGCTTAGCAACACATTCAGCGGTTCATTTTTATATTATAGAAGATTAACTTCAAACGAGTGTTACTTTAAATAATTTAAAACCAGCTCCAAGCCGACCCGACGGAGCAGTACTGTGCAGGTGGCAAGCCATCGTTGTAGATACAAACGACTCATTTCATCCATGATGAAGTTCACGCAATGTGAACGAAATTTTACTTAAAGATGCGTACCAAGCTAATAAAAGCGTGTTAAACGAGTGAAAACTTACTTAAATTCGGCGTGCAATACTTAAGTAACAAAAAGGTCATCTAAGTATACTCAAAGAAAATTAAAACATTCAATCTGTTACATATAAAATTAAAAAAAATGTAATAGATTCTCCACGCAAAATTAGCTCACGTGAAAAGGCCGCAATATTTATTTTTAATTTTGTGAAATTTTGCTCAACAATGAGTTTAATTTGATGAGTAGACTTAGTCGTGAGAGTGACATCAAAATTTAATAAAAAGGATGATACACAGGTCTGATAAAGATTTAGAATTTTTCTGAAGTCACTTGTTTTGTAACCACTTGTAAAATTAAATAAGTAAGTTGTAGGATAAAATTAAAGTGAGACCACACCGAAAAATCAGGTAAAAAAAAAAATACATACCTTTGAATTAGTACCTCTTCCTTGTTTAGGAAGTCAAAAAAGTAGACTACGAGATTAGTAAATCAATCGCTAAATGACATCATAGCAAATTTACGATCATTTTGAGAAAAATCCGCTCGGTCGACATTTATGTCATGCAAAAGAGGTGATACTTAACTAAGTAAATATAAATTATCCTTGAATTTTTCTACACTTGTACACATATATTACGACGAGGAAAGATTTGTATTATTGCACTATTTAACGAATAAACTGTTTAAGTTTATTCGTTAACGATACGATACAGGAACGATATCAAAACTTCTTTTGTCGTTAGAAAGCGACATTATATCATCATAACATATTCTATGTTTATTTCTAAAAAATAGAGTTCCGCAGGTAACACCGCGGAACGCAGCTAGTCTACACTTCTACACTGAAATAATTTAGAGGAAAGTTTTGTGTTTTTGTATCAGCCGTTAGAAAGCTACATTATCACTGAGTAACAAAGGCTATATTTATTACTACAAAAAATTAGAGATCCTTAGAAATATTTACTAAAACCAACCTTAAAAAAATTGCCATAAAATGTTTACCCCAGTAAAGCCGGGACTGACTGGCCCTTAGTGTCCTACCGACTTTCAAAAAAAGAGGAGCTACATACTCAATTTAACTGTATGTTTTTACCTGATTTGAAATGAATGAAGCTGAATGAAGGGTGAACCGATTTCAAATTTGATCGGTATTTCCCGTAACAGAAGTCAGTAATTACTTTTTTTTTAAAGTCTTGTACTGGGGTGTAGTTAGCTGAAAAGAGGTCAAGATACTCATTCTATGGAACTACTTTCACTATGGTATCAACTATGAATTTGAGAAAAAAAGACAAATGTTTCATACATTTTGTCTATGACCGAACAACTTTTTGTATGGAACAGCTGGTTTTATTCTCAAATATAGAGTCATATAGTAAAAATTGTTCCTTATGATAATATAGTGACCCCCTTTGGGCTTAGTACACTCGTAACCGATAACCCTGTATTAGCTGAAGAGGTCTACATCAAGGACAAGTGTATGGGTAATAATCTTATGTCATTTTTACTAAAACAAATATTAAACTTGCTAATTCTATTAAATGTGTTATGTACGCACGTGCTATACAAGGTTGTTTGACAACTTTAAACCGGATATGACGTTTTTTTATATCTAATAGGCTTGCGCTTGACCGCAACTCGCCTGATGTAAAGCGACGATGCGGTCTAGAATGTGGCACGCTTGCCTAGAAGTAACCGATTCACTCGAGATTTGAAAAGACCGGGATTATATATATAGGGAAATATAGTAAAGTTGAGGTAATTTTTGGATCCCGTACCTGTTACGGAAAAAGGAACCTTAATAATTAGTTGTACATCTATCGATTTGTCTGTCAAGACTTCTATTCTCGTGAAAAAAACAAATCCTTACAGCTCTTACATTAGATATAAACTAAATACTACTACACTAAATATAAAAAAATATGATAAAGTCCTTTCATTTAATACCCATATGAGGAAGTTGTGGAAAAAAATGCAAACTATTTTAGAAGTAAGTATAAGCTTACATAAAAGATTTTTTAAAACGGTACAGTACCTAATCTCCGACACATCAAGTAAGAAACAATATATATAGTCGAATTGAGTAACTCGCAATTTTTGGACGTCGGTATAGAAAATACTATATACTGGTAAAATAAAACCCTGTACATTAGCATACACCGAGTATGTATAAGATTAACACGTTAAACTGTGTGTTTGCTAAAACTGACGACAAGCGAGAAATACCTACTATTGCTTGTCTTTATATACCTATCTTAGTATATAAGAACCTACTATATAACATTATTATAGCTTGGATTTATGGTATATTCCACATTGTAAAAATTTGTTAACTATCGGGCAAGTGCTTTTATTACCTAACTGCAAAAACTAAGTGATAAAAAGTGCTTCGAAAAAAAACTTATTGCAAGAACTTTAGACCCACGTATCTTTACTAGTGAATTAGCGGGATACAGCTAGTATATAGCCTATGCAGGTGAAGACGAAGCTATTGACAACACTCACATAAAAATACGACAGGCCGTGAAACAGAAACGTGCCAAAGAAAAGTACATTTATGAAAAACTTAAAACATTTATTGCTAACAATGCCTTAATTATGGAAAACGAATTACCTATAGACCATCTAAAATATACAGATAATTTTAGACTAGCCGCATTACCACGTTGAATAGCAATGCTTATACGTTGGGTCTGATAAAAACCGGCATTATTAAGTAACGCGTTAAAAACCAACAATTCCACTTTGTTCACCTGGGTGAACATATATACCTACCATTACATTAAATGATGAAATAAAGTTTAATTTTATTATTAACTTTTTTTTTTGGTTGGCATCCTACTTGATAGATTGTATCGATATTTCGTACATTAATTTTATTATGCATAACAACATAATTAAGGATTTCAAAAAAGGAAGATTACTCAATTCGCATTTCTGCTAAATTATACTTTCAAATAAAAAAACTGAGAAATTTGTCACATCTTTTCATGTGACAAATTTCTCAGTTATTTTATTTGAAAGTATAACTTAGCAGAAATGCGAATTGAATTGAAACTTAGCAGTTATTTTTTGTTCGAAAGTATAACTTAACCTAATATTTTAGCTTAAAAATTAATCACAATAATTTATAAAAGACCAAATGAAAAAAAACAATCCCATTAAAAAAACGCACATAAAAAAAAACACAATCAAATGAAGAACTTTCTATTTTAAAATTGGTTAAAAATGAAAATTATGCTAATGTATCATCTTGTAAGTTATCTTTCGCGGGATGACAAAACCAAGCAATACTTATATGGAGTACAAAATACAAGACTCGTGTGCAATCGCCTCTATGCGTTGTTAAATGACATAAGCATTACCTAGTGACAGTCATTTTTCCTACATCCGCTAGTTTTTGCGTTGGTGAGAGGAATCTTCATGTTCAGTTCCTCATTGAGCAATTCTGTCTTATAGTTTAGGTTTGAGAGAAAGCTTCAGCTTTTAGAGGTGAAAATCGGCCAAGTGCGAGTCGGATTCGCTTGCAGGTTTCCGTACCATCACCCGTAACATTAGAATAAAATAGAAATATATTTATTTTCAACAGAATACATCTTAGACAAAAACTCAAATTATAATATTATTCACCGCTAAATGATTTCTGTCACAAACCGGTCCCAACTCAACACAGTGCCGGCTGAAACTTTAGTTCAAGTTTCTACATGTTGCCTTAATTAATTTCGAGCTAAATTGGCAAAATCCACGTTTCTTGTATGGGAGCACCCCTTCAATATTTATTTTGTTCTGTTTCTATTTTTTATTATACAACAGAAATACACCATCTGTGAAAATATCAACAGCCTAGCTATCACGTTTCATGAGACAGAGGGACGGACGGCTAGCAAAGATTTAGGAATAAGGTCCCGTTTGTACCCTTTGGGTACGAAACTCTATTCAGTATCCGTAGGATAAAATTATAATGTTTTTACCCACTCCAAATAGAAGGAGGTTTTCAATCTACGAGTATACAACGTGTTACGAATGAATGAATAAGATGAACCCATAGTTCATCTTTATTGGGTAGACTATAATTTTTTTCATTATTTCAATAATTTTTTCTCGAATTTTGCAAAACTTTGTCTTATAATGGGTTCACTTTGACGGGTAGACATCTAGACTAGACTAACATTCCTTAAGTATTGTCACACCTTTCTGTTACACGTGGTATATAAAAGAGTAAGTCCTGACTGAGTGACAGGACGGACACAATCAACGCAAAGCCAAAATTGCTGAACTTAAAGACATTACATTTGGAGGTTTAATTCATAATAGGGTGTAGTGTAGAAAGGATTGAAACCCAATACACATATACATAAATATATATATATATACTTTTGCGTGTATACTGTCATATTTGTGCGTGAGGTCACTTCTCGGTCTCAACGGAAGACCAGCGCTGGCTGTATAGCAACTTACAATTTGCTGAGTTGGGAACGAGTTGTGACAAACACTATACAAAAATGTACACTAGTTTTAAATTGTTACTACGAGTATATGTTCCTATGTTTTTTCGTTGTGTGTTTTTTACAAATAAATGATTTATTCATTCATTCCATTTCTCGATGACGCCTGGATGCCAGATATGGATATTTTTTGTTGATTAAGGATTATACTTTTCATTTCTTCTTTATCAATATCAGTGATTAAAATTGCAAAAAAATAAATGTATATGAGCCTGCTGGATGGAAGTTTTAAAAATTGTTATCCATTACTTTAATTTTCAAAAATATTGTTTTTAAGAAATATGCTTTGCTGTTCATATGTCAATGCCTTCGATAAAAATTTATCGTTTTACGAATGCCGATATCGATAAAATATATTAAGAAATTAAAGAAAAAACTTTTAAAGAACCCTTTATTTGTTGTGCCCATGTACATATTTAAATTTGTTGAGTCAATTATTTTTCGTTAACATTGACTACCTAAACACAACAAACCTACATAATAACCTATATATGTGAATATTTGCCTGATTATAATTGTCGATACGTAGCTTAGTTATCGTTAATTTTGTTATTTGCGACAATAACATCGCAAAAAATTGTATGACAAAAAACTAAGCAACATTAAAATTATTTTATATAAATTCTTAGCCTCCTTAATATATTTTAATCAAGTAATTACTGCCCACGTTATTTTTTTTCTGAAACAAAAAAGGCTCTAGCAGTTCGTTCGTAGACATATAACATCTAATAAAACAAAAAAATTCAAACAAAATATGTATAATGACACGTTTCAGTGCTCAGAGTGTTTATAGGGTTCCGTAGAACATCGGCCAAAGCGAAACTACAGGAGTAACGTTCGTTGTAGTATGGAGCCATAAAAAACGTAAAACAGAAGTTTCAGAGATATCAAAATAATTGCGAGTATATATATATTCTGATATAAATCTACGAAACCCTTAAAAGTATTTCTATTTTGCATGCTGATAGGCAAGGACATGTGCACACTTACTTACCTTAAGATCTAGTAAATTGTTTCTAACCATGTTCCTAGCAAATAAAGCTAATTTGAATTTGAAAATATTTTTTGAAATCTGCGTAATTATGGCGGTCGCAAGGCCAACAGTAAACAGAAATACTACTTTAAAAAGGGTTTTGTATCGTAGTAGGCAATGCTAGTATTGAAATATCTGTAATATGCGATTTGTAATACAAATTAGCACCAAATTCGACCATACAAAGTATTAATTATTGAATACATTAGCTAAGATATATAAAATAAAAAATAAAAAAAATAGTTTGTAATCTATGCCATAATAAAATATTTTTTTTTGTAAAAGGTAATTAAGATATTTTTTTAAGGTTGCCTATAAGAGACCTCTCTTTAGCTATAAGACAGGAATAGCAATATATTTTGTAAGAATTTTTCTCTTATATTTAATATTTTGTGCGTGTATAATAAAGAATATAACCAGCCATCTATTTAATTTGTGCTGTATTTAAGGGCTATTGACACCAGAAAACCCTAACGTAGCATAACCTACGCTATGTAAAGGTTGTAACCATACTGCGTTGCAACAGCATAGCTTATTTATAAATAGTTATCATGTGCGTGCATGGTTGCCTGGAGGTAATCGTTTTACGCTATAAGACAGCCATTTATAAGCTGGTATATTTTAAGCTTTTCTTTGTCAAAGTTTATTTATTGTTAAGATGTTTTTTAAATACAGATTTGTTTTTTATTTCATTTTTATATAAAACATGGATATTGTAAACTCAAAATTCAATTTATGTAATTTCGAAATCCTCTGGTTTTTTGTAACCATTTTTTAGACATTGAGGTACCGTTAAGGTTTATAACACTTGCATGTTTATAGAGGTCGAAATTTCGCAAGCCGGTTATGTCGGGATCAACCGAAATACTTAAACTGCAGCAGGTTATTAAGAGTAGCGTTTTGAAACCTCAACAATGATACTAAGTTATTCGTGCTAAGCTAATCCATTGAATATTTAAATGTGTTATGGCTGAGGTTAGGTTAGGTTATAAGGTATAGCGTTGTAAAACTCATGACACATATATTCAATGTTTTTAGGTCAACATTTCGCAAGTCGGTTAAGTCAACTTCTACCGAAAAAATCCCAAACTGCAGGTTAGCTAAAATGACGTTCTCAAACTTCTGAAATACATACTCCTCGGATTAATCCAATGTTTTTAGGTCAACATTTAGCAAGTCTGTTAAGTCAACTTCTACCGAAAAAAATCCCAAACTGCAGGTTAGCTAAAATGACGTTCTCAAACTTCCGAAATACATACTCCTCGGATTAATCCAATGTTTTTAGGTCAACATTTCGCAAGTCTGTTAAGTGTACTTCTACCGAAAAAATCCCAAACTGCAAGTTAGTAAGAGGAGCGTTCTGATAGGTTTCTTTTTTATATCCTGAACATGTAGACATTTGACCACAAGTTCGCATGACCACGGAAGTCAGCGACATTGTAGCTCTAGATGGAGCATGCCTAGCCTGGAATACACTTGCTCTCAAGGAAGGCTGATACAATATCTCATGATACGATATTATAAAATGTTTTTAGATGTCAACATTTTGCAACTCGGTTAAGTCGACTTTTACCAAAAAAACCCAAACTGCAGGATAGCAAGAGGAGCGTTCTGAAACCTCAGTAGTGAATGTGGGGCCACGACCACACGAGCAGCTATTGACCGGTTTATTTCACAAGTAACATCTTATGTATAATCTGCGTTGTGAAACGACACACATAATACCCCAGATGGTGTTTACTTCTGTCCAAACCACTTTGGCAATTTTATTAGCACTTTCTATGGTTTTTGGGGGGTTTTAGATTTTGGCTAAGAAATTTGAGATTTATCTGGCAAGCCTAGATTGCGATACTTCCAGGGATGTTTTTTTGTGAGATTTATAGGTACCCACTACAATAGTACAACATAACAGCCCTTTATTCATTCCGTTGCTTTAGATCAAATTATAACTTATATATCAAATTATAACTTAAATATAGCTAACTGTTCATAACTTTGCAAATAAGGATATTTCATTTATACTTAATTTAGGACTAATATAATATCATGATATCCGATTAAATACCAAATATTTCTCCTACGAACATATTATATTACCAACTATTTGTCACGTTTCTTGTACATAAATGACGTGTCGTATTTCTTTTAGTGTAAAACTGGACGTTGTTTATTTTCTGACGGTAATTTAGAATAGATATCCTAAAATGTATTTTATGTAACTTTTATTAGTACTTACCTACTTATATTCGGTGCCAGTATTGGTGCGGAATTTTAAGAAACAGACCTATTTCTGCCCATATGAAATGAAATGAAATGATTCACCTGCCGATTTGAAGTAGTTTTACACTTTTTATTAAGTGTTACCAACAGACTAGTTCAATAATTTAAAAAAACAGTCACATTGAGAATCGAACTGGTATGCGGTTGTACCGCAACCCACTCGACCTCACAGTCGTCGTGGTTTCTGTAATTTCTGTTACATAAGCGATAAAAAACCTAGAACTTGTAACTTTGGCAATTAATGAGCTATCGTAATTTTGTAAGTAGGTTAATATTATGTGTGTACATCCTTTGTGTGTACATAGACAAATATGTGCGCATTGGTTGTTGAAAATAAGCTTCATTATACCTATAATCAGCAATTTTATTGAGGTTATAATTTTAAACGCATTCGCTTGCGTCAAGTCTAGATTGGTTAGGTATACCTAATCAAAATATATTCGCGGAGTGTTTAAAAACTTGGTTACCTGCGGTTTTTTGTTGCGTCGGATTATATGTTCTGTCAATTGAAATACATGATACATTTTTATGAATATGCTACATTAAATTTAAAACGACAATCATCTAAATAAAATTGTTAAACATAGTTTTGGTAATAACAATAGTAAAAATGATTCATTTACAAAGTTAGCACCGTAATCTTATTTGTATAGAATTTAAAAAAAAATCTACTCACCAACAAAATTAACAAGAGTTTCGCTCCTTTTACTCTTCACACTCACAAAATTATTAGTAATTTGATTTGACTATAAGTAAGTGCAATTCAACACGAGCAATTAATAAACAGTAAAAAATAAATCACTTTTTGAACGCAACTTCGTGTTGATCGAAAAAGTTTCGAGGTTTTATTTAAAATGGGCGCGCGATTTGTTAGGAATTCGAAAATGGAACGGTATGTTTTCAAAGCGTATCGTACGCAGCGGTCACGGACTCACACTGGTTGCTGTCGTTCCAAACGCTCTCTCTTGGATATCGCGACAGAGCTTCGAAGCGACAGACGTGGCGCGTAAAAAACATTCTGTAGCTGACATTGAGAATTCTAGTGGGCAAATTATATTATTTTCGTATATAATTCCTGTAATATTAGCATGATGAATTTAATATAATTAATTACACTTATACGGAATTACAAAAATAATATCATATAGTAATATGATATTATTTTTGTAATAATATCATATTACTATAATATAATAATATAATATCAATTAGTGCTCATAACGGTGTAGGTACATATTTATATGCATAATAGTTTTGATTGCAGCTAAAAAATATTTATTAAAATAAAATTTGTTACATGTCGGGCTGTGCGACATACAAATGATTCACTTCAGTTACATATAAAATTTCAATATACTGAACATTAAACTTAAATACAAATAAAACAAACAAAAACAAATATGTTTCAAAATTTAAATCACTCATTTCGACTCATTATTCTGCACAAAATTTAGTATTTAATCTGTTCAGATTATTTTTTACAATTATTTCTTTAATTTGGTTGCATATTATGATTTTTAGCAACTAACTTTGGTATTTAGTAATCATTACGTCTTCCTAATAATGTTGCAAATAGTAAGTCAGCGTTAAATTAACTTAAGCAAAATCATTATATCTTTACAATATTCAAGCCTGACTCTGAAGGTTTACGACATGGTCTAACTACGACGCTATAAAAAGTCACTAAGCACATATTTTGTGGTTTCCGCATAAGTTAGTAGTTACCTCTGTATGATGTTTTATGAACCTATTAGCACTAGCCTCTGTTTGGCTAGCTATTGAATAAGTTACAAAAGCAATAAAATATGAAAACAAGTAGACAATAAGTAGTTACTTTAGCATGTATTGCAAATGTAATTGAATATTAACTGTGATGGAATCCGTCATTAGTACTTACTGTTCAATACAACACATAAGATACTTCACTGATTCAATTAACTAAATTTATTAGTTTCTAAAAAGTCTGGATATAATCACTACATATGAAAATAATAATCATAAAACGTTTTGGTACATGAAATCGTATAATTTTTAAAAATTCAGCTTAGCACGCTATGCAAATACAGTAGAGAACTTTCAACCTACACCGGCATAATAGTGAAGAAATGTAGTATTATCAAACAGCTTAGCAAAAACGTAATTAACATTTACTATTTGGTACGTTACGTTAGTTTCGACAGAAAAAACAGCAAATTAGGAAAAAAACAACAATTTGCGATAAAACTCTGTGAAGACTTGTTATAATGTTTGTACTATATATCAGATTATGATAATAATATAAATCTTAGAACCCTTAGCCGGCGTAGTTTTGTAATTTAAACCAATTCATTTATATTAGATTCATATTTCATTATATTCAATCATTTGACTGATACTAATGAATAAGCATCAAGAAAATGAATTATTTATTTGCTAAAAGAACGTCAATTGAATACACTAGTCTTTAAATTACAAATATTAATTATGAAACTGTCATTTTCCCGTGACCTCGCTTGTGCTGAGAGATTTGCAGGCGAGTCTTTAGTGAAAAACCTTCAAACAAAAGTTCAACTTTTAAAAGTAATTCAGGTTCCTAGTTCCTATACAAGCTTTGATTCAAAAACCAAAATCTTGGATTAATTTTGATAAAATTTATTGAGCCACTCATCTGAGAATCTCTTGCTCAAAATTTTTTTATTATAATGAGTCAAGGCGTCTTCGAGTAATCGCAAAATATAGATAAAGAATTTCTTTAAAAAAAGTGATTACCTATCTACTTTCAGGGATGCATCTTAACCTCGTTACCGTTAGGTTAATTTTAGAATTGACAGTTTTTCCTAACTTCTTATTGTTCTAGTTTTGGAGGTTGTTAAAAATAGTTTTTTTTTTTTTATAGAAACGTTAGGTTTTTGTCTATTGTCATATCAATATCTACATAGGTCTACATTGGCGTGCTGTGACGTCAGTGCTGAGACACCTTTCTCTGGTTCGGACGTTGGAACGCAATGATTGTATGTAAAAGAGTCCGATAACATACCGCTGACCATATTTAGACGCGATTACTTACGCTACTGTATTTTGATGTTACAGAGTATAATTCGTTGTTCTGCGAACTGTTGAACTGCTCGCGAACGCAATTTTTATTGCGACTTTATTAGTTTTATTAAGACTTTATTAATATTGAGTTCCAACTTAGTTACTAAACTTCGTCCAGTGTGAAACTCCCCCAATCGTGATACTTGATGTTTTTAAAAATATTCGTAAACCAGAGGATAGAATAAGATTGACTGATTAGTTTTTTTGAATTTTGAGATGTTCCTGATGTTAATGTTCTTTATGATGAGTATATTGACCTCTTTTCGGCTTAGTACCTCCCTAATCGATAACCCTGTATACAAAACCCTGTATACAAACAAACAATGGCGTTTGCCCCCTAACGAAGAATTTGGTCCATAACTGGGTACTTAATGTTTTTGGCTCCACACGTAAATTACATTTAGCAAAAACTTCCTGAATTCAAATCGCAAGGAGACAATCTTCATTATACACTAATGTCCTAAATACTTACCGCCTTACTTGGACACGAGACCCAACTTTGTACATATTTTGTCTTGTTTTAACCCACACATAACGTTCCGTGTTAAAACAAGACAAAACACGTTCAACGTCGTGTCAAAAAGAACATTAGACGACTCACGAAGTGATTTACTTAGTCATTAATCAAATCCGTCTTGCCTATTTTATCACAAAGACGCTCAGCATTATGTCAATGTATGAAATTTTCAAGGCCAACGTCTTGTGTTAGGTTAAATTTAGAAATATTTGGTGCCTAAATACTTGGGTTTTGGTTCAGATTATTTATTCATTTGAAGTTTTGGGAATAATGTTCTATGATTAGGTCAGAACCCAAAGTTATTTCTATATTTTTTTAAGCTACTTCCAATAATGGATGATGGCCGAGTGGTTAGTGGGGTCGATTGCCGTGCGAGAGGTGCGAGGTTCAATCCTACGAAATACGCAAAAAATATTTATGCTACCGGTAAAGGAAAATGTCGCGAGGAAATCAGAGAATAGTGGCGTTTCTTAACGCCCACCTGACCATACCTACTCAAGATGATAAATCTGTCGCCAAGCATCCAACAGGTGTGTTTCGACAGCGGTCCTTGAGAGCCAGTGCATTCCAGACTTGGCACGCTCTATCTTGGTCCATGGTCGTGCGAGCTTGTGGTTTAGCTGACATGGATAAAAAAATACTTTAAAAAAGTTGTTTGGAAAATAGTTATCAGGCACCTTTACTGATTTCGTTCGGCATGCGCCAAATCAAAAAAATCTAATCGCTTCAGCTTTTATCGAGGAATCACGTATCAAATACAAAAAATGCAGTCGGACTGAGTACCTCCTCTCTTTGTTGGAAAAAGTGATTTAACCCACTCCGATTGAACAGCCGCCTTATTTTACGAGTTTAGTTAGATTTAAAAACGCTTGGTGTCCTTGGATACTAAAAATACAGTTTTACTTCATAAAAATCTACCTACTACCACCAATAGTATGTTCTTACCTATCTATGTCTAACACCTACTTACCATAATTTATTGTATCTATTATAAATTCCATAAAGTTTGATGACTGTCACAGGGTTTTACCAAGAACTGCTTAGCATAAAAATCACGTTTTTTTATCTGCTTCTGACCACGTCACGTGTCGAAAGATTAAACTGGCTAAGCATCTGTTTAAGCACAGCTATTTAGAAATTTAAATAACCCGATAAACTTGAAATATAGCTATCAATTACCTCCTAAATACTAAACTTACTAAATAAAAATCTTGAAAGTTAAGGTACTCTAATCGGTGAACCCCTTGCCTTTCAAGTAAAACAACGCATATTTTGATCCCAGGGTAATGCATATAACTCTAAGTTTGACAGATATGAGCATATCTATTAGAATTTATTACGACAATACAATACAATACAATACAATAATTCTTTATTGTCACCACAAAAATACAACACAAAAAGAATACAACAAACAAATAACATGGCACAAAAGGCGCGGTCTTATCGCTAAAAAGCGATCTCTTCCAGTTATCTTTATAGGAATGGAACATAATAAAAAAAATTAGCGTAGACGGTGTTGCAAAACAGATATGAGAAATTTAAATAAAAAAAAGTAATGAATACAACATACAAGAGTACATATAATAATCATCATACATAAAAATAATAACTAGCTACTCATATATGTAAGTATACTCAATTAAGGAACAACAGAACACTAATAAAAAAAAATTAGTGAACAATACTTAAAAGATAATATTTCTTAACCTGAGCTTTAAATGAATCAAGACTTTGCGCACGCCTGATAGCCAATGGAAGAGCATTCCAGAGGCAAACAGCACGCATGGAATAGGAGGAGCCATAAAAGGTATTATTGTGTTGTGGAATTTGAAGACGAAGATTAGAGGACGACCTAAGGTTACAAGAATGGGATTCGTGCATGTAAGTAAAACGAGATTTCAGGTAAGGAGGAGAACAAGGATTAAACAAAATATTGTAAAGAAGAGATAAAATGTGAGTATCCCGGCAAAGACGAATTGACTTGAGCTTGTTACGAAACTGGGAGACATGGTCATATTTACGAAGACCGAAAATAAACCTTATACAGTAATTCTGGAGGCGTTCAAGTTTATCTAGTTGATCCTGGTTTAAATCAAGATAACATGCATCAGCATAATCAAGAATAGAAAGAAGAAGGGACTGTGAAAGCGCAACTTTGGTAGCAATAGGTAAAAAATTTCGTAGACGTCGCAAGGAACCAGCTGAAGCAAACATTTTACGGCTAACAGATTGAAGTTGCTGATTCCAAGATAAGCAGGTGTCAAGTATTATTCCTAAGTTCTTAACTTCAGTACTGTAAGGAACTGCAACAACGCCAAACGAAATTTTAGGCAGAGAACAGTAGTCAATACGAGTAGTCATGTAGGAACTACCGATTATGATGACTTGCGTCTTCGCAGGATTGACAGTTAGACCATAAGACTTGCTCCAGGATTTTATACGTAATAAGTCACTGTTTGCAGCATCAACAACCTCCCCCAAGCGACCAAGTGAAGCTTGTGATTATATTTGGAGATCGTCAGCATAGAGGTGGTAGGAAGAAGATATATGAGATGTAATAGAATTTATAAAAATTGCAAAGAGAAGAGGAGAAAGCACACCACCCTGAGGTACACCGGAACTAGTGTCGCACCATGAAGAGTACGAGTCATCAACACGTATACGTTGCCGGCGTCCATACAGACAACTGCGAAACCAGTCAGTTGCTGTTGGATATACGTTTATAGAGCTGAGTAGTGCTAGAAGAAGTAATGTTAGAATGGTAAGCAGTTTGTTGTCCATGCCCCGCCTTATATCGTCGGTAATTTTGACAAGAGCTGTAACAGTACTATAGCCAGGGCGGAAACCAGGCTGCGTAGGATTAAGGATATTGTTCCGATTTAGGAAGAAACTAAGTTGGGTATGGATTAGACGTTCTAGAACTTTAGAAAGAAATGGGAGAATGGAAATGGGGCGATAGTCGGAAAAGGATTTTGGGTGGGACTTTTTGGGCAAAGGAACAATTTGAGCTTCCTACCAGCAGCGAGCGCGGGATTTCACCTTGTGACACGGAAGCATTCAGTGAGTGACAGATTATGGGTAAAATTTCTTCTAAGATAGGAATAATCATTTTCTTACTGACGCAATCGCCGCCAACGGCATTAGAGGAAATAGCAAGGATACTCTTCTTGACGTCACAAGCAGCAAATAGACTTATGACAAATGGTGAGTGAGTGGGTGTTGGAGCAGTAGAAAGATAATGGAGAGTAGAAAATTTATTGTTCGAACTGATATTAGATGACGATGAAAAGTGCTGATTGGGAGCATCGATATGAAGATTGCTAGGGACAGAATCATGCCGAGACTTTCCAACACCCAATGATCGCAAAAATTTCCAGACTTTAGCTGGGTCACCGTCTTCTACGGATTTGTGAATGTGGTGGCGCTGTGCATCCCTACACACTCTGTTGCAACGATTCCGCATGAAAAGGTACTTTTCTTTGTTTTGTTCGCTAGGGTGGCACTTAAACTTTGATTCTGAGCGCTTGCATATTTCATGTATGTTTGTTACCTTCACGTTTAAACCGCTGAGAGGATATGGATTGAATTTTGCACAAAAATAACTTACACACTGGATTAACACGTATGCTACTTTTTAGTCCAGAAAATTTGAGTACTCTCTTGGACTGGGATGATCAAATATTCGTCGCAGGTAAACCGCCGGACACGGCATAAAATTTATTAGAAACAGATACAAGCTGTCTAAATTTTTTTTTATGGATACTGAAAGCTTGTTCTACAAAACCAAATAAGGACCAAAAAAGTTCATGCTGAGAGGAAGCTCAAAAGAGTCTCTTGGCGTCTTCTTCCGCTTCTGCCGCGGCTCCAGCCCTTTAACTTCACCACGTTTTTCTTAAGAACCTATAGATTTAATTTTTTAACCGGTTAATGAAATCGCCTAATCTAGTAAAAACCTAGAGATCCGTGAGCTCTTTGGTTAGGAAAAACATTAATATGCTGCTGTATAAAGATAAGGTCTGCGTAGACAATGATCTTTTACTCGTATTGTACAGTAAACCAAGCAAATATTTAGGTTTTTGTAATATTCTATATTCGTTTTAACTTCTGAGTAACTCAAATTCAGATTAATAAGCATGGTAACATGGGTTTCGTCTCCTTCTGCATGTTGCTTCAGATGTAGGAACGAAATAGACCGAAATTAGTCTCGGATCCCAATCTTAATGAGATATTGGACAAAACCAGTTCGATTTCAAAGCAATGGGTGTCGTCTCCTTTATTAGCAGTATTGACCTTGCATATGAGTGGTATTGTCAAAGAAACATACGCGGACTTCACCATAGTCGAGGAATGAGTAAATATACCTACTTATTTTGGTATAATAAATTTGAACAACGAAAAAATAATAATGTTTAAGTAATAAGAGAAAATAATAACTTATACAAGTGTACAGCAAGTTAGTAAGTCTACGGAATATTCGGAGTGCTGGTTAAGTCGCGCGTTATTGTTCGACAATAACACTTCTTCTCCCGTTAGAGAGTATCATATTCTTTCGCTTCGCTTAGCTTGTTGTGTGCTATTCGCTTTACAATACGCAGTTTGCTATTATCGCTTATTACTAAGAATTGGCGATTTAACTGCGAATACAGTTTTATTGCCGTTTAAAAAATTGATTGCAAATTGATGTTAGCTAATGAAAATGATTGATGTTTATTTTCTTTTAAAGTCTACGTATACGCACTTACGTATCAACGTATAAATTCAAATTATTTAATAAGCAAAACTATATCCATAAGTAACCCTGTTAAATAAATGTTGGGTTATTATAACCACATGACTGCTCATTATGGCTTTTACTTAAGATGCTATAGACCGCCAATTTGTCCATAAACTAAGATATACTTAGCACTTTTCTACCTTTTAATGTTGTCCGATTCCAGTGTTTTTTTTTCACATAGCTAACACATTATTTACTAGGCTTTACCGTTTTTTTTTTGTGTCTTTGAATCACTTTAAAGTTACAAGCTTCCTAAGCAGTTATATTTTTGCGCTGATACTATACCTATTAATAGCCTTTGTTATGCAGAATTCAATAAAATAATAAAACGTGTAGGCCTAAAATACATCATATACACAAATATATTATAATACACAAATAACAAAAATTACGTTACAATTTAGGGGGTGAAAAAAAGTAGGCCCCGGAACGAAAATTCTATCAGAAACACGAAAACAGTGACGGGTGACAACCTTGTTTGAGCAAAGTCGTCATTGCTGTTACCCCAAGGTGCGCCAGCAAAGGTGTCAAAATGTCATTGCTGGCGTGTTTTAGCCGCCAGTAATTTTCTCCAAAAATATTATTGTCGAGTTTTATTTTAAAAAAGTCGTGTCACGTCGTGTCTTGTCGTGACCATCATCATCATTGCCAGCAATGCAGTCCCAACAGACCGCGATAATATTTTTTTACAAACAAATGGACAAACAAGCCATATAATTTACACAAATGCAATCACTCTCTTACGTAAAGCTTTATAATTTGGCGAGGATTATTATTTACGGTAAGACAACTATTACATCATAAAAACCGGATAGAGAATCGGCACTTTATTACCTACTAACTGTGGCCTGCGGTGTTACTTACGGAAATTAGACTATCCCAATATTGCATTTTTTCTGGATTAAAAGTAGCCGTGTTGATCCAGGACAGAAGTTATCCTGATGCCAATTTTAATCCAAATACTTTCAGCTGCCTAAGTATTCGTAACTTACTTACGCTCAAGCGATTAAACTTGAAGAGGTAACAATAAAACATGCGCAAACTTTCGCCTTTATAATAATAGTTTGCAGTATCATAGAGCGACAAGCGTTTACCCGCGGCTTCGCTCGCGCTAAGTTTGTTTTTTTTTGGAACAAATAGTACCAATATTTACTTACCCTTTACTTTAACTATACCTTGGCGATCTACAAACCTCGAACTATATGCGTTTCAACTCATTACTGCTGGGCTCGCGTCTCTCCTGTGACGGGGGTATAGGGCATAGTCTAACACGCTGGCCAAATTGGGAACTTCACTTATCTTTGAAAGCTATTATTAACCTACTCCTACAATCAGGTTTCCTCACGATGTTTTCAAATTATATCTTTGCAAAGTAAATCCGTCTCTCATTTGCTGAAGAGAATAAGGATGAACAAACCAACAAACTCGCGTTGTTTATTATGTGTGGGATTAGCTGACCCGTGCTCACTTTGAAGGAAATTTTACAGATGTCGTTAAGTTATATCTTATGTCTTAAAAAAAAGTCACAATCTAATACATCCTCAGAAAAGATAGATATTAATGAGATAAGAAGATTACTTAGGAATAGTGAAGTTTTTAACTGGTGGCAGAATTTTTAACACTAGTCTAATACCTACTAGTTTTACATAAGTATATGTATGCCTGTAAGAAATCGCCTTTAGCGATAAGGTTGCCACTTGTGACACTTGTGACTTGATGTAAAATTTTCCTTGTATATTTGATGGTTGTGTGTGTGCAATAATAAGTCATTACATTTATTCATTCATTATTTAACTTTTATACTACTATTAAGCTTTTAGTAAGTTGTATTGCTTATAATATTGTGTGTATTAAGTTAATTAAGTAATTATTATTTATTGGACACCCATCCATCTTAAGGTTGCCTGGAAGAGATCGCTTTTTGGGATAAGGCCGCCACTTGTAGCAATATTTTTGTAAAAATTTTTCTCTTATTTTTTTGTGTGTCTCATAAAGAATTGATCTATCGATCTAGTAGCTCAAGATATTACTTCCTACGAACAAACTCGCAAACTTTTACAGCTTTATAATTTTATTATAGTAGTCGTTACCCACGGCGTTGTAAGATTTTGCAAAACTCATTTGACAAATTTTTTACCGCCCTTTTACGCCCTAAATTGGTTAAATTTCCAAAAATACACTTTAACCCTGTGATGAACACTATCCAATTTTCATGTTCCTTGGTTCAGTGATTTAACCTCTAAGATGATTCCTAGCAATATCAGTCAGTCAGTGCTTACTCTTATATATATACATATAGTATAAGATAAATATATTTATATTTCAAGCAGAGGTACATTAGGTATTTAAGGTAGTTCAATAAAATCTAGTTTTAACCCCGGACATAACGAGAAGGTTGTTATTAGCTCTAACCTAGAATCGATTTAGATCAACGACACTTCGAGAGAACTAACTATAACATAACATATAAAAATTATAACCATCCCTTTTTTGTTTTACCAACACAGTTAGGTATTTGACCATATGTTCGCACGACCACGGAAGATAGCGTTACTGTAGCCCTAGATGGAGCCCTCAAGGAACGCTTTTTGTTATATTTTTTTAAATTGAATACATGGGCTTATTCTTTACATATTTTTTTTTGTAATTTGTAGTTTCCTGATGGCTTTGGCTAAGTTACGGAGTATCTTGGTCATAGCCATGGATTTGTTTTGTAAAAGAAATGCCAGAAACATCTGCTATGCATATCTACATTTTTTGTTGTAAGACGGTAAAAGTGTGTAACATTTTGTATTAATTTTTATCAAAATAACTACAGCAAGGTAAGTAGGTTAATTAATTAAAAACCGAGGTTACTTTGAGTCGCTAATCTATAAATGAATAATTCATGCAATAACATGCATAACCCAACTAGCATTTACGCGCGACTTAACCCGCGTCATGAAACATGACTTTAAAGATCTTTTGTAGGCGTGAAATCCGGCAGCTTGATTATAGGACGAGTCTGCTGATACGCGTAACTTTGAAAAAAGATAAGACATCGAATAAAGTTACAAAAAATATATACGCTGGTAGCTTAATCTACAGATAGCGTAGCGATATACTTAAAAAATGGTCTTTGGAAAAAAAACCCACCAAAAACGAAATCGACTATTTCAAAAAGTTTAATTTCGATATTATTAATAATTTTGCTTTTAAAAAATCAATTATCTAAAAATCTCAACGCGTTTCTGTAGATCAGTAGCTACTATTATTACTTTTTTAGCACTTGTCTTTTTTTTTGTAGTGTGTAGAAAACTTTTTTTTGGAGTATCACTAATCCTAGTGAACTCTGCAAATTCTATAGGTCTATAAATCCAATATACTCCTTTAATTTCAAATGATACATGTGCAGATTACCTACTATTAATTTTTATCACTAATTTACCTCTTGTTTCAATGGTAAAAATAAAACATTGTGAGGAAATCTGCATGTCAGAGATGTTTATAAGCCCACAACCATCTTTTGGTGGACTATTGGATGCACAACAGCGGGGTATTTTTACAGACTTCCAAAAAGAGGAACTCAGTTCGACTGCTGTTTTAAATATTTTAGCCGATATCTCAGAGGCGGCTGAAATTATTTTTTGTATAAAAATACTGTTCATGTGGTCTCATATAAATTTTGACATGATCGGCGTTACTAGTATTTTGGTTTTTAGATCAAAATAATTTTTTTTCGTAACATTATTATCTTCGTATGTTATTGTGCGCATCTCACCCTAGAGGCAAAGTTGCTAGGGCTCTGAAAATCCTTACGATAGTTACCCAGGGACATAAGACAAGATTCTTCATTTTATCGTGTGATTTGACTACTATGCGGTTACCCATCCACACCTGATTGAGGTAGAACGTTGCTTAATATCGGTAATCTTATAGAAACGCCTTACTTTAAAATAATCGGGTGCTGCCACCTAACGACATTTTCATATACTAAACGATACCCAATTTATTTTAGCTATAAAATTAGGCTTTTACAAAGCGCGAACTGGTAGTCGTACGTGGCAAATGTAACAGATGGCACTTACAGAGCGTTGTGAAAACTGCAGAGGTTTTCCCAGAGGCTTTGTAGGTAGTACATATAGTTCGTAGTATATTGCAAAGATGGCGCTATTTGTTATTTCTGTTTAAGATGAAAATTCATAGTGATGCTCTTATCTCATTTTGATAATAATAATTTAGGAACCCTTATTCTAGTTAACAACTAACTCGTTAGACTAGGTATCAAAATTAGAGCCTCGCTTTTTGGCTTTATGGTAAAGTGAAAACCAGCGATATTATTATATGCGTTTAAAAATCGAAAAGGTTTTATTCGAATTGTTGGCTAAGCAAAACAGACAGAAAAGAAGGGTCACGTCCAGTATTGATTCACTCGCAATTTGAAAACAACGGAATTGGACAGTAACTGAAAATATAGTCGTATACTAATTTTCATTGATACTTCGTGTTGAGGCTCTGATGTTAAGGAATTTATAAGGATAGTAGGGCAAAGGCTGGTGGTTAAAACAGGTGACTCCAGCTCCGGTTCGTTCTTAGTGCAAAGAATGGCCCTTGCAATTTAACATGGCAATGTGCGAGTGTGACCACATCCAAGTTTTGAACGGTAGAGGAACATCGAGCAAAGGGTACCAGGAAGAAATCACTTTAGGCGATAAGGTCAACCCAATGTATACATATTATTTTCTTGGGTCTTTATTTTATCGTTAAGGTACGTACATTTTATTTATAGTGTAATTGAGAAAACTTGTTTTATATCGATTGGAATCCTGACTTGTTGTAGAACGTTTAATAGCTATCGGAAAGTAAGTAAGTGATGTCTCCAATTCTCAATTCAAATTTGGCTAGAACTTGGCGGATTATGATTTACATCTTCTACGTAGGGGAGATCCGTAAGTCGTTATAGTTTGATACTCACATCCAGACACGTTTTATCCTATTCGTCTCAAGCTAGAAAAAAGCGTCAATACCTTCAGATAATTTATTCACAAAGGTCATTGTCAGTTACAACCTAGAGGCAGGTTAAATATAATTACGATGAACGATGCTTTTTTTACATCTCAGTTTATACGAATAATTTTAGATGGAAAATATTCCTTGTAAGTTTCCTTAATTTTTTAAAAGACTCCAAAAAAGAGCAGATTTTCAAGGTTTTAGATTTAGATATCTGGGAAGAATCCCAGATTACGTAAAGACGCCTTGAACGATTCGGAAAATTCTTAGAAAGGGCAGGTATACTTTCAAGGTACTGATATTGGTCCAGTAGTATGATTTGTACATCAAAGTATGCCCAAATAATAAGGGCACTTTGCCGGTTAAAGGATCTATTGTAGTTTTTAATGATTCGATTGATTTTTCCAAATCTTAACTTTCGTTTGATTGATTCGACGCGTGACCAGAATGCCGGTTTTTATCTGGCCTAACGTAAGTAAGTGATGTATTGCTATTCCACGTGGTAATCCGGCTAGCATTTTGGCTCACTGTCCTCTGGTGGTGGATTGCATTCGGATTATCGTTAGATCGTAAATGGTCTATAGGTAATCTTTCTGCTATATTTTTTTGTTGTTGTTTTAGTTAATCACTTTGTTTTGGTAATAAAGGCACTTGCCCATTAAATATTGATAAATTAATACAATTTTATATGTTATTTACAGTTTCCTTTTTTTCTCTTTTTCTTTAAGTGGGAGGGTGGCACATGGAGGGTCAGAAAAACTGTGAGAGTTGGAGCGTGAGCAACATCTGGAAAGGATGGGAGAGGATGAAAAGGGCGTATATGGGAGTCCCCGATGGCCGAAGACTCGTTGGCCGCCCTAAGTTCAAGTGGAAGACTGAGGTGACGAAAGATCTCCAAAAGCTCGAAGTTGATTAAAGTTAAGTTGAATTTGAATTTGATACCTGACACGAGCTGGCAAAGGAGAAAGTGGAGGTGGCTTTTGGTATCGGAGGTTAAGACACGGATGGATCGTTGCGCCGACTAAGTAAGTAAGTATGTTATTTACCGTATATTTTGTTTTACGTTATAATTTTAAAGAGTTATTTTAATGTTAAGTACCTATGAAATGAACGACATAATATTATTTTTATTTTGAGAGAATTAGCTTCTGTCTTTGTTTTTTATCTATTTACATATATTATTGAAAATGTGAACATAATTATGAAGTACTAGCTTTTGCCTGCGGTTTCGCCAGAGTTACGTTTCTTTTTCCGGAAAAAAATTGCCTATGGCACTTTTTGGGCCCCGAGCTATCTCTGTGCAAAAATCAAATCAGTCTGTCACTCAGATGTTGAAGATATGAATGACAAACAAACCAACAAACACATTTTCACATTTATTTTTAGGGGCCTATTTTGCGTGTATTTATACGGGACATAGAAAGTATATTATTTCTAACATATAAGTTTTTTTTAAATCACACCAGCCATCCCTAAAAAGGCTTCGAGGAACGGAAAATCTCTTTCTTTTTGAAGTCAGTTAAAAGGAACGACGACTAAAGTTCAAGTTAAAAAGATGTCAGTCATTTGAGTCAATCATATAACGACTTCCTCATAAGGTCGAGTCATTTAGACATCATTAGGCTCAGTAATGGCAATATTATGTTGTTACATAATATTATATCGCATGATCTTTGTAGGTAACATATTGCCTTGAAAGCTGCCTCCAACTGTGAATCAAGAATCCCTACTGAATTCAGATTGTTTTTTTACATATCTGAGGCGTCAGACTTATCAAGTTATGTAGTAATCAAGTGAGTCGAAAATATCAGTTTTAGTTATGTTCTACCTACTTCTAAAAAGGAGGAGGTACTCAATTCGACTTTGTTTTTTTTTACTCTGTAGACTTTTGGACCGATTTGAAAAATCTCTTTTTTATTTGATAGGGTATTTGATAGGTTTTTTTTTACGGTCCCATTAAATTTTTATCAAAGCCGGTCCAGGTGATTTTTAAATCGAAACAACTGCAAAAGTTCTATCGGCGTCTGCCATAATGAAATTCGATAAACATTTTTTTTTGAAAGTACTTGCAGTTAAGTCGTGTCATATCGAACTCCATTATTAACCCAGGTAACGCAGAAAAGAGCCTGCTAGTCCCATGGAGATTTTATGTAAACACAAACACCAAGTTGTTAGGATTTTATATCACCTTCCTACACTTGTGGACATACAAAAGACATTATATGTAACATAAAAAAATTCGACGATGTATAATATAGTGTCAAAAACCAGGGGCCGAATCGGCTAGCTTGAAAGATGGGGAAACAAAAGAAAAAATGGCGTCGATATTAGACAGTTCAACATTTCAACTCTGTCAAATATCATTTCAAATGACAGAAGACTTTCTTTTGGTTTTGGTCACATTGTCGTCTACTCGTATACGATCTGGTGGCCAAACGCGGTCCTATAGTCAATAAAAAAGACGAGTTTCCTCGCGTACCTCAGCGTGCGTAATCGCGTGAAAACCCGTCATCTTAAACAAAATATTCCAGTTTTGGTACGATCATCAGATCAATAATGTCAAGGCAAATAGCCTCTTCGAGTAGTACAGGTTGAAATGCGGCGTAAAACAGGGGGGGTTTGTGGTCTCCAACGATTTTCAACCAGTACGTGAACGATCTTCTGGTTGAGCTCAGCAGCATGAATGTCGGATGCCGCGTCGGGGGTATTTGTGTAAACAACATCAGCTACGCGGATGATATGACACTCTGGAGCCAACTGCGAAATCTATGGGAGACATGCTACGCATTTGTGAGAACTACGCTGTATCACATGATATTGATGTTATGATATGAGTTCTCTGATGTGTAACGTCAAGAAAAGCTAGTTCATGGTCTTTAGGGGTGCCGGCAGAGGTCCAGATACTATTCCTACAATTACCATTAACGGCATGAGCTTGAACCGAGTGACCTGGTTTAAATATCTAGGACATTTCCTTGCCGACGACTTTAATGACGATGAAGACGTGGAAAGGGAGCGAAGAGCACTGGCGGCGCGGGGTAACATGCTGGCCCACAGATTTGCCCGCTGTACAGACCAGGTTAAAATTAATCTATTCAAAGCTTTTTGTCAGGGAATGTTCTTCTCAGAAGTCCCTGGATACTTTGCGCGTCCAATATAACAATGCGTTCAGGATGATGTTGAAACTCCCCCGATTCTGCAGCGCCTCTGGTATGTTCGCTGAAAAACACACCGATGGCTTTCATGTCATCATAAGCAAAAAAGGTAGTATATCTAGTTGAAAGGCTTCGGGGGAGTGACAATAGCATCCTGAAAGTCATAGCGGATGACCCGCATGCTCCTGTATTCAGGCATCTAGTGAGAACCATGATTTCGGATTTCGTAAAGGATGCCTGCGAAATACATGACCAATTAAACAATTACGTCACTTTACAATTACTAACCTTAGTTATATTTTATTGTAATTTTTTTAGTTAAGTAAGCTACTTGCTCTTGTTTTCACATCTTTAATGCCTAATGTTAGCTGATTTGGTTTTTGAAGCTATATTTGCTTACAAAACAATTTCTTTTTCTTGTCTGACATTGTTTCTTTTGTCTGTAAGATTGTGTATGTGGCGGAAACTGAAGGATATACCTATTTGTAACTATTCTATCTCAATGCAGGCATACCCTCTTAACAAGTCTAAGTACATCTAGTATATAGTAGTAGTATAGTTTCCGCTAATGCTTAATCTACGTTGATTTACGTTCCGAGCTCTCATTGGCTTAAGATTGTAATTTATCGTAGATACAATCTTACACTTACAAAAGGCTGCCGGCAAATGGTGCGGATTAAGAAGGTCAAATCAGGGGTACATGAAACAGAAATCTTTATTGGGTGTGAGCCCCAAGGCCAATATTGATGTCCTAGTGTATATTTTTGAGATCTTCGTAGTGCTTGTAAATGTTTTCACCGATCGCTGCTGTTTATGTTCTGCTCGGTCAGAGGCCTAATTGGTTGAAGTTAGGCGTGAAAGAGGTGAAAACAAGAGAAAGCAATAGCATCGATATTTGACAGCGTTGAATCGGGGAACTGACATTCATACTTAACCTTAACCGATAAGAGAGCAGGTCGTAGGTGGGTGACCTTGGAGTGGTGTTTTCAACTAGGTATATACTGGTGGACCCTATCGTATGTCGGATAACATAAAATTCTAAGTTTCAGACATTGATCTCCGGGTATGTCCGTCTTAAAACGTGTTTTATGATTAAATTTACTGGACAGCTTTAAAAAATATGTTTTAACAAACTATAAGAAAAAAGGAGTTTCATAGTTCGATCGAATGAATTGAATGAATGATAGCGTAACAAACGTTACGCTATCATTCATTTTATTCAATTCATTCTATTCACTCCGCTGATAATGATTGTGCGAACTCCAATTTAATCGCAGATCTCATATTTTCCATCGAAATTCCATTCAATAATTTGGTTTTTATATGAAAATAAACAGAAAATATGGATAAATGAACGCTTTTCGAATTAAAGTCAGTTGTAACTTTTTAATTTATTATTCTAATTACGCCAGTTTTAAGCTAAAGTGTTAGTTTTTATGATTTTTTTTATTCTGAACTGCTAGGCATTTGCATGACCACGGAAGTCAGCGATACTGTAACCCTAGATGGAGCATGCCTAGTCTGGAATACACGGGCTCTCACTAGAATACACTATTAAAAGCATTTAATAGGAGAAAATTTGTCTCGTTTTTTCTACATTCGTAGGTTTAAAAATACTTCCTTAATGCAACCCTGTCGAAACAAGTTTGTGATGATATAAATCGACTACATTTTTTACAAGGCTGTTTTTAATCGCGACGTGAATTAAGGGTGTTTTATTGCGATCTCAATTACTCAAACAATGATAAAAAAATTAGTGAATGCCGTTTTAGTGCTTTATAAACAATATAATACAATAATTCTTTATTGTCACCACAAAAATAAAACACAAAAAGAATACAACAAACAAATAACATGGCACAAAAGGCGGTCTTATCGCTAAAAAGCGATCTCTTCCAGACAACCTTTATAAGAATGGAACATAATAATAAAATTTAGCGTAGACGGTGGTGCAAAACAGATATGAGAAATTTAAATAAAAATAGTAATGAATGCAACATACAAGAGTACATATAATAATATCATACATAAAAATAACAACTAGCTACTTATATATATATATATATAAGTATATTCAAAATTTTGAGTTATTCTCCAATTCTCCCACTGATATTTGATTCAGAAAACTGATCAGATGCTGAGCCGCAGCCTGGTCCATCGAAAAGACCGAGGACGGAGTAGTTCAAATTTATAAAATCACCGTGGATTAGGCCTATTGGGGATACCACGTAAAAAAAAAACGCGCCTTCAGACTCTACCTCGAGGGTGGTGAGGAAAAGAGTCAATAATTAATTATTAATAACATTGCAAAATTACTAATTAAAAGAATTATAATAACAAAATAAAAATAATAATAAATAACTGATGACACATTATTAGTACCCACGTATAAAATATGTATAGTTAAGAGTACTGAAAAATAGTACTCACTTCGGAGCGCTGTAAAACCTTAGCTATTGACTTAATGAAAAAATGTTGCATATAAAAGTTGTTCCTTAAAAAACGATCTACAAAAATGGTCTGATATAGTTTTTTCGTAAAATGATTAAAAAAAAAGTTATATCGAAAAATATAATTTTTTTTCTCGAATTTCTGAACATTTTCACTTATAACTTTTTTATTTATAGTTTTACGACAAAAAATTACTGGATCAAAGTTATAGAGAATTTAGTTTACAACAAAAAACGTTAAATTTTTTTTTTATCAGATAAATAGTTTTAGAGATATATCGTAAAAACCGTTTCAACCCCTATTTTCAAGATGGCGGCCGTGGGACAAGGGTGGCGACCCCACAAACTTGATTTTAGCTTTACACTTACCCCCCTACACATCAAAAAAATAAAATTGCGTCCTCTAAAAAACGCAAGGTAAGGCCTAAAAAATGTAACATTTCAATGGACTAAATGTCTGAGCTATAAAGAGTTTGCCGTAAACGTGTGAATTTTGTAATTGGACGGATTGGAAACGCTAATGTAAAGATATTTTATATTTTTTAATAATACTTAATGCTAAAAATAAAAGGAAACAAGTAAAGTGACTTTAGTAAAAAGTTTTTACTAAAAAATTTATAAAAATTATAGTATTATTATGTAGTAAATTATTATTACAATACACGTAAGATTTAAATTTAAAATAACGTCACACTATAACATTAATCATTTGTATTTTTTGGCTTTTCTCTATTGTAGTTAGTCAATTCGTTTTTACCGGCTAATAGTTAGCCGTTATTTTAAAAGTTCGGTGGCATTGTAATAAATACTGTACTTTTTCCTATTGGCACGTAATTTTTATTGTGATTACAATGTCCTCCTATTTTACTACTTTTTACCTAATAAACAAAACATCAAAGAATTGATATACAAAAAAAAACTGGCACAAAACATTGTTCTATACAAAAAAATAATTAAAATAAAAATTTTTATTAATTTCAGTATGCTGAATGAGTATTGCCACTGAGCTTTTATACGAAATACTTTCCGTATATCTGATCTATATGTTGTTACAAATCTGTGGTTCTACCCTTCCATTGCCATATTTTATGAGCAATTTGACGGAAAACCCTTCCGTCTTGGGGTAATGACAATGCCCCCCGAGAGGCCGGGGCTATTTTCGGGGAACAACATTATAACAGATTTATTAAGGGAAATCCCAGGGGATGTATCTATTTCGCATAACAAGTCTAGTTAATTGCAGTGAGGCAATCATCCTCAAGAAAGCTCTCCTTTTTACCGACCTTCCAAAAAGATTAGTTTTTTAATATTTGTTACCTGATGTCTCAGAGGCGGCTGAACAAATTCCAAAACTCTTATTTGTTTGAAAGAGTATACGTTTCGAGTGGTACCATTTAGATTTTATCAAAATCTGTAAAAGTTAGTAATAACTGAAAAAGTTTTAACGGCGCATGTCTTAGCACTTTAAAAAAAAGAACTTGTTAGGAGCCAAACCAAACCTTCAATTCGCAAAGCGATACAATCATCAGAAAATAATAACTAAAATTATGAAAACTGTAAAAAAATGCTAAAATATTTCTCAGACAATCTAGACAGATTTTGCGACATGTTTATGTTAATTTTAAAGAAGTAGAAAGCCTTTGCATTTTATAATTATAGTTTGTGACAAAAAACTGATTGCTTAGTTTATTAATTTGACACAAATTACGAAAAGTTGTCATGTAACCAGATTTATTCCTGTTTGTCACCTCGATTTGTCCCCTTTAGGGGACAAACAGGAATTTAAAATCCTTTCTGTCCCCCTACGGCTAAAAAGGTGACAGAAAGGAATTACTTCTTCCTGTGTGTCACTATGCGATATTTTCAGAGGGACAAACAGGAATAAATTTTCCTTTTTGACCCATTGTAATTAATATAGGAAAAATAGAATCCAAATGCGATTTCATCCTGTACTTTGAAAAATCGAGTAATATTTTTTTCAAAACAGATCGGAAGTGTTTTTTTTTATTGTTTAATTTTTGTATTAGAAAATAACTGCCGATGTTTGATGTGAATGCTACGGGCGCGGCGGCTTGAAACACAATAAAAAACAATTTAGGAAACAAAATTATATGAACAATAAATATAAATTAATTATTCAGTTTTCCAAATCCAGAGTTGGTGGTCAAATTATAAAAACAACCTAATTCATATACTTTTACAAAAATGATAATGAACTCTTATTGAGAAACCTATAATTAATAATTCAAACTAGAATAATCAATTTAATGAAAGTATAGCACAAGACAATACTAAGTGTAGAAGCTATTTTTCTCTTACGATTTTACTTAGAACAAAAGGCAACATTTCGAAATTAAAATATACAAGAATCACATCCAAGCAATCAAAATCTGAGGTTGTAAGTATATTATGTTGTAAACTTGGGAAATTCACGAAATATGCTTTACAGACTTATATCGAAACTTTAACATTTTAATTTGAATTTTATTACCTTGACTTAAGGCATAAAGTTGTTTGGTCAGTTTGCGCTGAAGGTAAGCAAGTCAGAAAGAACGGCGCGTAAGCACTTTTCAAGTTCAGTGTTATTCCAGCGTTCGAAGTATTCGGACGCACGCGCTACAATAAGATTATTTGCTTGTCAAAAAATACCGTGTTATAATATTTTGAAAATCGAAGTTTTGTGTTTAGTGGTGTGCGTAGTGTTTCATAGCTTATGTGTCAGTCCCAAAGTTTATAAAAAAGGTAAAGGTTTTTATTACTTATTACAATAATTGCTCTCTTTGTTTGTATTTTTTCACCAGATTTTTTTTCATGCGTAGCAATTGACTTGAGTCAAGAAAAAACTCGAAAGCATTGTATTCATATGAGTGAACATGAAAACGATTACGTTAGTTCTCGCTTATTGTCGTCTTTAACACACAATCTTACATGCGAAGGACCTTCAAATCAATCCCACGATCGGCCATCGGGTTTTTATAATCGAGTTATGTTAATTAATCGCTTATCGGAAATTCTGGTATTTCGCCAAAAAGACCGGTCGTTTGCAAATGGCGGGTTACAACACTAGCAATGTTACGGTTACGATGCATCTAGTCTGTAATTGCTTCACTCATAAAGCTAAGGTCAAACTGGCGCGACGGCAATGCGACGACGCGGACTGTTTTGAGCGCATGGTTCCCAAACAAACTTATTTCTGAATACTTTTTTGATTTTGACTCTACTGTAAATAATAATTTTCTACGATAAACATACCTACTAGGTACAACAGCATAAGATAAAAATAGTTACTGTATTCTCATGATTTTATAAATAACAAAGAAATCCATACAAGGACTAAAAATAAATTATGATAAATATCTTTTTTTTAGTTTCATTGAGAATATGTCTATTTGTAACATTATTCATCACAAATAGCAAAAAAGGTACGACATCGCAACATGTTTGGTGGCTTGGTATAGTGACTCGGCCCTTTTTCAACTCTTCGCTTGCGAAGGACGGTACGCTGAGGCTGCGGAACTGACAAAATAATACCTTTCTCTCTAAATGGCATTTTGCACACGGCACGTACGTCACGTCTTTTTACTATAGAACATCAAGAGTTGGCAAGATGTATTTTAGTGCGATGCAAAGCTTGATGTTACGTCGTGTCATAATGTCACGTTGTATAACACAACGAGCGAGATGACATCGTGGCATTCTGAAACGTTTTGGAACAAACACGATCGTCTTGTTTTATATTATCAAACATTAAAATCTTAAATGTACTATATTATATGTAATTATTGCTATGTAAGTAAAAATAAGAATTTACCATACGATGTTCGTTACCTGCGTGTTTCCATTTACTGACGTGACATAATAATGCTGTAAAATCCTCAGTACATCAATCAAGTCGTTAACTTTAAGCAATAATGCTGTTTTTCATTTATTTAAATATTGACGTCGTTTTTTTCTGGCGTATTTTTGCGGTTGAATTTTTCTCGTGCGTCGCTTACGCTTAGGTCTGTCCGTTGTTTAACGATTCAGTATTCATCATTGCCACAATGAATGAGGTAATAACTGCAATATAAATATAAAAAAAACAAAGTGCTCTTTCGCAAATATTTAGACGGAAGACGCCGACTTTGTTGTACATTCGCCTTTTACTCTAAGAGAGTATAGGTTTTAAGGGAGGACATCAGTTTTGTTTTAATTAATTTTTTGTAGCGATGATAGCCGAGTGGTTAGTGAGGTCGATTGCCGTGCAAGAGGACAAGGTTCGATCCCACGAAATATGCAAAAAGAGCCTGAGCTACCGGTGAAGGAAAACATCGTGAGGAAACCATAGCATGGCGGTAGGGCGTTTTCTAACGCTTGCCTAGCTAGCTACCACCTTCAAGGTGAAAATCAGTAGCCAGACACCTAACGGTGTGTTCCAGCAGCCTTCTTTGAGAGCCAGACTAGGCATTCTCCATATAGAGCTACAGTGTCGCTGACTTCCATGGTCGTGCGAGCTTGTGGTCAATAACTCACAGTGTTGAAAAAAATTTTTTGTTTATTTGTGTATATTTATGATGAAACTAGTAGTTTATTAGTATTTACCGAAACATGAGATACAGTTTTGCTGATTTTTTGCCATGGTTTTTAGTTAATAACTTTAGTAACTTTGGTAGTAATGTCATGTTCATCAGCTCTTATCCCACATACTGAAGTCTAATCAAAACAAAAAAGGAAGCGGTTCTTTATTCGTTGGAGATATTTTTATGTACGTTCTATTTCTCAGAGATGGCTAAGTATATTATTATATACAAATCTTAGTTCTGCAAACAACTCGACAAACTTTTCACTGAAATGGGGAACAAAATAATTGTGCATGTTCCTCATAAATATTTTTTTAATCAGTCGGTAAATTTGTTCGACTCCCAGTTTTAGGGAAAATACCTAATCAAATTTCCCAACGACAAAAAAAAAACAAATCATTATAGAACTAGAAGGTTAAAAAAATAACTAGAGCAAGATTTGATGAAAAACAACACCCATACGCGAGCACCTACTTCGAAACTAACATGCGATAGGTACAACTCAACAAAGAGCATAGAAAACAAGCTCGTTTAAAAAAATGGGATTACCGCCGATAGAAATGTTTCCGTTATTTCGATTCAATAATAAAGCTCTGAACCAATTTTGATACTATTTTAGAAGTACGTCCTTTCAAACAAACAAAGAATTTTTCGTATCTGTTCACCCATCTCCGAGATATCATGTAAAAAAAAACACTCTAAACTTATAAAAATACACTCAAATTAAGTACCTCGTCTTATCAGGAAGTCTAAAGAAAAGAAAATAAATCAAAGAAATATTAATAAGTACTTAAGTACTATAATTATTTTTCAAAGCCCTAACAAAGAGTCTAGTTGACGCTACTCGAGATCAAAATGCTGGTCTCTACCTGGGTCAGCGCATTGGTATTGCCATTCAACGAGGCAATGGGGCCAAGCATTTTGGGTACTCTACCAACTGGCAGTTGTTTAGATTTAAGTTAGTTTTAATTTTTGGATATTGCTTTTGTACATATAGTTTATAACTTTGTATAGTTTTAGTTAAAATTTTATCATGTTTTAGAAGTTTGTGCAATAAATAAGTACCATAAGTAGAAAAAATAATTGTTTTTGTTTGAAAGGCCTTACATATTTCTCGTGTTGTCACTGTTTATTTTTTTCATAATCAAGAGAAATCAGTCATGAGGTTTGATTTTTAAATAGATATAACTAGATAAGTTCTATCAGCGCGTACTCGGAAGTTAGTAGTAAGTTTTTAAAGTTACTGGGAACATTTTCTCTTACTAAATTCACACTAGTGTATGTGTTTAATAAAACGCGTTATTCAAATGCGAAATTAATTAATTCTCTTGTAAGAACATAGTAAACTTATTAAAGGCTGTAACTAACTATCGTATATTCTGTGGTATAGGTCACACTTGGCTTACCGCTGCTCACAGATTGACTGATAGTAAATTATGTACGCAGGGTCTGGTATTCAATAAGCATCTCCTCAAGGGTGGCTTTGATGATTTCAAGCAACAACTGTTGTTATAGGAGTTTTAAAATACTAAATTAAAAAAATATGTTCCACATTTTCTCGTTTATTTTTGTATGGAAAGCTGCTAAAAACTTAAAACTTTTAAGACTTAGAACAAAAGTATTTGCTTATGGTCACCTTTAAAAGGATACCAGTAACCCTGTTTAAGATAAATTCCCGTAAAGTCTACATAAAAGTATGAATTAGAAATAATAAGTGCTCTTATAATTGCCTTCTTCATTGTGTACAAAAATATCTAAATGCTGTGCAAAAGTATCTAATTCTTGCTGAACTGTGGCATCTTTGGTAGATTTTGGTACCCTTAGTTTACTGCAATGGTCACATTGGTCTATAAATTGTACCTACCGCCCGGCACAAATGTCAAAATGACATAATGAAAACACGTTAACAAACTTATTCCGTTTTTTCCCGCGTTCGCTGAAAAAATAGCGTCTTTGTCCGTGTATTTATTACAAATCTAGTGATTCTGCAAGCTTCAATGTGTAATATTTTTGGATTTTTAACCATTATTGTCTTGTTTATACACAAGTTTAGTGTGGGCAAGCGATATAAAGACGGAATAACGAGGATTTCGTGTCCGCGGGAAATCTCTATAGAAACCTTGGTAAAGTCTCCACCACTTTACGGGGGTACATGATGTGACTTTAACTTGACCACGTTGACTTACTACTTGATATTTGACTTAACTTTATTGATTAATAACTTGAAAATTGATAAACTCGACGCTAGCAAAAATATACAAATCGTATGGTGACATTAATCAGAAGAAAAGAAAAAAACCTAGTGACAATGTTTCGATTCCATATAACTGATATTTGCAAAATATCAACGTAGAGCCTAAACCGCTGTACCCGTAGAGTTTCAATTGGAGAGTGTATTCATAATAGAAGCCAGACGTGTATTAATAAATATTTTTAGAAATTCAACCTCTAAGGGCGTCAAATAAGGGTTCAAAGTTTTATGTCACGTGTAACGTCGCGGGTAATAGCTACTTGTTTAATATAATGTTTACCTTGCCTGACCCTAACTGGTTTTTCCATCCATTTATTTGATAAAATGCCTCAGTCCAGTTAACCGAGTAAATATGATGGAGTTTAACTTGAATATTAAAATTTTCTACTCAATTTTTTGTATTGTTTTTTTTTCGTTTGGCACCATACGATATGTATATTTGCCAGCATCAAGTTTATAAATTTTCAAGTTAATATTCAATGAAGTCAAATATCAAGTAATAAGTCATCGCGGTCAATTTAAAATCACATCTTGTACCCTCGTAAAACGGTGGAGACTTTACCTGGGTTTCTATGGAGATTTCCTGCGAAAACTAAAACCACGTTATTCCGTCTTTAAATCGCTAGCCTACACTTGTGCACATAAACAAGACACACGCAGAGACGCCATTTTTTTATCGAACGCGGGAAAACTGAAAAGTCGTAACACGTATTAGTTTACAAAGATGTTAATGAGTTTGTGATGTTCACAATCTTTTATACAACTTTCATTTATTTTTTCATCCATTCTTTCAATTCATTAAAATTATTTGTATTAACAGAGAGCTCAACACTCAAACAAACTAAGCTACAATTGTACGAGTTCAGCAAACAGATAAATTAACGGGATCATTTGTGCAAACAAGTCAATTATTATTTAAATGATTTACATATTTGCCTTGTGTTTTAATAATGGAGTATTTATTCCGGTCTACTCGCAGCTGTACTTATAATATAATTTGAATATACGAGATAATAAATAACAACAATAGAAGGAGAAGAGTATGAGAGAAGCAGCTATAAATAGTTATTTTTTTGTAGTTGGTAACTTTAAATATATATATATTAAGAAAACAATTAATCCGTCTCATTGCTGGGCTCGGATTTTATTATGAGTATCAACTTCCAAGAAGGTTTTTTTTAATTAACTGTACCAAATATTAAGGGGTAACATAATTCTATAAACGAATTGTTTATCATTAACCTCAGAACAATAACTTTACCTCATAGGGGAGAAAGAAAATTATTTTACAAAGAGTCCAATATGTCTTAAATCTATCTTCAAAGAGCTTTGATTCCCACGATTATAATTAGTTTTTGTTTAAAACTGAAACAAGTAAAGATTTTGAAAAACTCCCGACACGTGTTGTTGTAGCCATCGTGGATTTGAAATTATCATAATATATAGTACTCTACTAGTCAAACCCTTACGTTTGTTACCTATATTGAGGGAGTTGTGAAAATAATTGTACTTCGCCATTTTGTAGCGGAAGCCATTTTAGACCGTTTTTTTAATATAACTAAGAACACACTCAGCTAATACGGCTTTCATACTAAAAATATAAATCGAAATCGGTCTATATAACTAATTTACCGTTCTTACTACTGGTAGTTAGTTAGTTAGTTATTCCTCGCGGGAGTGGATAGCCCACAACTGTTACCGTCAGCCACCGTGCCGCTAAGCGCAGTGGCAGATGGTAATAAAATATGGCCGTATGTCCCCATCTCTCGTATGTGGGGGTCGGTAGCCATAGGTGTTACCGTCTGCCACCACGTGGGAGAGGTTCGTGGGGGCAGCCGGTAATAATTCTATCCGTTTGGGAGCTACAATGCCTGCCAAAGACAGACACACACACAGATACGTCAAACTTATAACACATCATAGTTTTGGCGTCGGGGGTTAATCAGACAGAATATATATGTATATTATGTAGTCGTGTTACTACACGCTAACACGAGCATTTTTTATGGGTGATGTATCAACTTTGCACCGTAGTGGTAACAATGGTAATTCATTTACCGTTCTTACTATTAGTAGTAATTAAGATTAAAAAGAACGAAACCGTTTAAGTTAGTGTTCAAAGTACCTAGTTGTAGTGATAAATTTTAGTGGAAGTGCTAAGACTAAAGAATACATTTAAAAAGTGTCTTCCCCTTAACAAAACAAAAGGAAAAGAGACGATGGACAAATTCTTAGAGACATTATTGTGTAGAATTTTAAGTTATATTTAAGTACCTAACTTATAGACTTAGACTAGATTGTAATATTTCTGGGTAGGCTCTTGAAGGGTCTCCCTTAAGCACAAAAAAGAAATTTTTGGTCGTAACACTGGTAATAAACAGTTGGTTGGACTTCTGTAAAGAAATATCTTTCATTTGAAATGAAGAGGTTATTTTTTAATCTATCCCATAGAGAAACTCTTAAGGAGATTTTTTCGTCAACCTTTTGATTTCAAAATATAATTGTTTCAAAATTCTTAATTAGTCCACTTCTCCAAGGTTTTGATTTTTATCTTCTGGTTCTTTAATTACAGTGAAATGGCATTTAGCGGTAACTTGACACGTTTCCTCGGAACTTGTATAGGAAGTCAATTATACGTTTCGATTTTATCTTTACGAAACAGGATTGTGACAACATCGAGAGAAGATTTTTAATAACAACAAGGTTTAGCACATTTACTTGTTTTCTAGCAGTACGTACGTTTGCACTAACCTATACAACAAACGTTATTTATTTCCGTTTTTAAGTTAACAAGTTGAAATTTGAACTAATGTCGTACGGACCCCTTACTGCGCGAGTCCAACTCAACTCGCACTTAGCTGATTATTAAATCAAAATACATGAAAAAATTCTCATCAGCAACTGCCGTAATGGAAGTCTGTAGTAACCACTATATATTTTGTATTTTTTTTTTATAAAATATAAGAAAAAAAATTTTATTCACAGCTATAAAAACTAATCTAATAATAAACCCCCACTGGAAGGGAAAGTTACAAGAATGCTGGCTGCATTGCCACGTTGAATGGCTATAATGATAATTTTCTGACTAAAATAATTAAGTGCCAGCATTCTGATGACATGTCGCTTCCACCAGACGTTTCGATATTTCTAGATATAATTTTAAAGTGCTATAAATATATACATATAATATATATTTTTAAGCTTTACGGACATGGGACCGAGGTTGTACTGCATCATTATCTTACTTGCTACTGTTTCGGTATCATCATTTCATTTTTAAAGTACCTCCAACACAAAACCAAAGTCACGTGTCTGCAGATGAAATATTTTCATTGGAAATTAGCAAAAAGTTGCTTACATATGTTATTGTCTGACCTTCTGACGCTATGGAATTTCCCGCAGTGACTAAACTTCCTACAAGCTATGGCACTCTACGTAAACATGACTATATGACGTAGTTTAAATGAGAATTTATTCAGAATTTTTTGGTATTTATCTTTCAAGGAAGTTAATTATTATATGTGTAAAGAGAAAGAAGTTAAATGTCAAATTATTTCTCAGAATTGAGACAACTCATTATAATTTAAATTGGTATGTAGTGCGTCAATATGTTCTGTATTTCCTGACAACTATAAGTCTGTTTAAGTTTCGAATGAATCGGTTTCTTTTAGGCAAGCGCGATACATAATAAGCCGCGTCGTCGCTTTGCATCAGGCGAGTTGCAGTCGAGGGCCTAATATTTATAAAAAATAAAAAAGAGCCAAAGTATATAAGTAAAAACCTTCGTACTCCTAAACCTACAGCCGGCTATGACAAAATCATTGCCGAGGCTACAAATTTCAAACTAAATAAAGCCTTGTCTACCTGTATGTTTCGCGTCAACCTTACACACTGTCACTAAAGTATGTTCCTCTCTGATGTTAGAATGATGACAAGCCAGGAAATAATCGTCGCCTTGACATGCACTGATCTTACTTATTTACGTAACAGCACGTAGGTAAAAAGAGAGACTGGTTTACGTATAATATAGGTACTACATATTATATTATAACGTACGTATGTACAATTTCAGACTGAACCTTGTTTGCGAAAAGATGTCTTCTTCTTTGAAATACAAGCATCCACAGAAGTTACTATAGTCTGTGAAACCCTTGCCTCTCGACGTAGAGGGCGCGAGTTCGCTTTCACGTTCAGGCATGCGTTTGAGATTTTCACTCTTTTGTTTATTTAAACTAGTTACAACTGGCTTTAATAATGAAGGAAACCCTGCTGTCTGTGGTTAAGGTGTATTGCTTATTTTTCATAGCTTATCGCGTCCATACCTTTTGAAGTTACGAGAAAGTGGAACGGAATCCATGAATGAAGGAATATGGCTCGTTTGGTAGACTATCGGTAACAGACCCGTATATATCAATTTAACGTTACAAATAACGATTGATAATCATAAATAAACGATAATTACAGCACTTGTAACTAATCTATATGTAGGTATAAAAGGGTAAGTCCTGACCGACTGATGTTACCCAGGAATCAACGCAGAGCGAACCTAGAGACATGAAATTTGGAGGATGTATGAACTATAAGGTCTAGTGGTGTACTAAAAAAGGATTTTAGAAATTCAACTCCTAAGGAAGACTAATGAGGGTGCAATATTTGAAATTTCTTTATGTCGCGGGAAACGCCGCGGGTTTACATCTACTACTTATATTCAACGAGTAAAGAACTAAATCTGTTTGTTTTTTGGCCTTTATATGACGTATATTTAAGCTTACACAACCCCATCATTACTTTTAAGTTAATTAATCGCACAATATCTCAAAGAACCATGATGCTATGTTGTCCATATTGCCTTTGACCATGATAAATTTCCGATGCCATTAAATTATCTTACAATAGCGGCAATTATAGGCGGATAAGGAAACATCAATGAGGTATAAAAATAATATTTAAACGGTGAAGAAATTGCGTGATCTCAACACAGGGTCATGGGCTGAACTTGGAATTTATTATGATGGAATACCATCACGAGGTATTCTTCAATTTCATCTCAAGTGTTTTGAAGGAGGTAAGTAAGTACGGAAGGTTATGTTTTTCGATGGTATGTTCTTATATTTATTTGGCACGCTCTAGAGCCTAAGCGGCTTGTCGTATTTTTATGCGAGTGGTGTCAATAGATTCGGCTGCATTCCGTGGTTGTCACTTTTTTCACAAAAGTTTTTTTTTTTATTAATCGCTATTCGTAAGTCTATAATCAATACATATATAAACAATACAATTTGGCGTGCATATTGAAAACTTCTCTCTCTTTCAAGTCGGTTAATAACATGGATCTAGCAACCCTGGAAAGGGTTGCCATGTTTAAACTTTGGTTAAAAGCCAAATACTTCTAATCCTTCAAATCAAAATGTCAATCAAAATTGTTACTACTAGCTTGTTACCCGGCATTAATTCAGGATAAAATGTAGCCGAAGGTCTAAGCTATCTCCTATCTGCGAACCACATTTCATTCAAATCGATTTAGCAGTTTTTTCCATTTAAGAGTAACAAGTATACATCGACACAATTATACATTCTTACAAACTTTTGCGTTTATAATATCAGTAGGAAAGAGATATAATCAGTAACGAACTTTTTGTACTCGTCAATAGTTTTTGTTCGACACCTTATGTTAGTACTCAACCTATCCTTGACCTTAACACTAATAAATAATTAATATTACATTTTTTATTTAAATTTATATTAATATTCATTATTGTTTACTTGTATAGGAGAAGATGGCATAGCAGTACTAATGTTGTATCAGCTGATAATTATCAAAAATATGGTAGAATGAAATTATCAAACATATCTAATATACAGAATTCAGTGGATAGTTTTCGTTAGTTAAATTTAATTTACAAGGCTTGTCATATAATATTTTAAATAAAATAATAATAATCAATAATTTTAAAATAATTATAAAAACATTGTAGCGAGAAGAATTCTTTTGTTGATTTAAGAACAATTTAAAATATTAAATACAAATAATGTAATTTAACAAAATTTTCATCTAAACAAGTAGGTATTAGGCTCCCTAGAACATTTTTGCAGTTTGATTACTATCAAGCTAATTTTCCGTGAGCAGCTTGATTTTGTTGAGACGGCCAACTATATACTGTCTATGACTCTCGGTTGTGGTAGCTAACAGTGATAGCAAGCACGAAATATGTCGATTTGACAATTCTAAAAAAATAATTACTAACCCTTCCTTTTTGGCTAAATCTCAAGATAATTAACAAAATTACTCGAAGAAATATTTGTCCTACAAATCTATGGTTTGATCCCTAGAGTCCCTTTTTTCCAACATGTATCGATTACGAGGTCATCAGAAATGATTACTAACGAGCTGATTTTGATAATATTACTTGGTATATATTTATAGAATTTAACAGTCCTACAAATTGCGTGGTACGTTATCCCGGTCCTACGCCTGAAAGTAGTAGAACTTATCCTTGATGTAAAAACTGTTACAATAGGTATCCAAATCTTGTCCTCCGATAACCAACCCAGGAAATTGGCTAATCGTGCGCAATTTCCTGCCGAACACAAAATAGATGTTTGCGTGCTTTAACAAAAACACCGACATATTCTGACGAAAAAATTGTAATAAAAAGCTGGTTTAATGTTACCATACACAACTTTAGGTTTAATACATAATCATAAATAGCAATAAATCATAGACACGGTGTATTTTAATTGATTTTGCCTTCGTTTATTTACGTCGTGACGTAGTCTTTTTAACCGACTTCATAATAGAAGACTTAATTCATTGGAGTCTGTTTATATATCTTTTCCTTTTTTGGTAGAGTTGGTGTCCCATATTAATTTTATCGAAATCAATTCATCACTGAGGTGGAAGTAAACGCCACAAGGGGATGCAATTGGCAGCTTGTCGTTCTGAATGGCGTTCTAAAGTTAAGGCCTATGTTCAGCAGTGGAAGTCTTCTGGGTGACGATGTTCCAACTGAAGAACGAGTGTTTGATACGTACGATATGAACTTTTCCAACTCACAATGATGGGCAAAATTAAAGGGAAGCGACGCACTGGACGTAAGAAAAAGTTTTGGCTACGAAATATAAGGCCATTGACAGGATTTGTCAACGTGGAAGAAATATTTCGTTTGGCACAAGACCCAGATAGATTCTTTGAACTGACAGTATACTTCTAGCAGAAGAACTGAAATAGTTTGCGTTTTTTTTTTTTACTTCACTGGCTACCACACTCTGTGTATTGTGCCAGTTCTCAGTCTGTCGACTATTGATATATTCTAAAAAAAGAATTGAGAATAATTATGTTTTAGTAAAACCTTTTTTTGTAATGTTCTTAACAGTACAAAAAAGTTACACTTATGACGTAACGATTCGAGTTTCGAGCAGACATTTATTAGCACGTACGTGTGAATTGCGAGCTACGCAACATACGAAGCTGTCCGCCGATTAGGACTTGAATATTACCTATTTTTCTCATATTATCTATTCCTTTTATTACCTATTTCTTTCCCATAAAGGTTCGTGATAATAGACAGTCTTAAAATCCTGTTGGTCTCGAAATAATTCAAATAATTAGATAAGTAGTTAGTCTTCTTATATAGGCCCAGAAGTCCAAGATATTTAATTAAATTAAATTCACAAGTTATTGTATAAGTTGATAAATGGCACGGACCGAAGCGGCTGTGAAGTGTAATTATATAGGTGAATAATAAAAAACAACCGCGAATTTTTATAAAATTAAAATAAGACCTACCTTTCAAACAAAAATTAAATTCAAATCAATCCAACTGTCTCCGAGAAATTCAGTAACAAACATAAAGAAAAACAAAATGTAGAGTCGAATTGAGTACCTGCTCATTTTGGACGTCAGTAAATAAAAACTGCTGCTTCAATGCTAAAAGCGGGCTAAAACAATCATTTCCGGGCAATCTTTGCATGGAAATATTTACTTTAAAAAGTTACCTACATAAATATTACACTTTTCAAAGCATACTGCCAGAGTCTGTACACGGGTGGTCTGTGGTTTGGCTGTTCCCAGAAATCGATTAGCGCGCTACGTGTACAATATAATAACATTTTCAGAATGATGTTGAGGCTTCCCCGCTTCTGTAGTGCGTCCGAAATGTTTGCCACTGACTATACCGACGGCTTTAATGTCCTGCTTCGGCAGAAACTAACATCATTGATGAGGAGAGTTCGGGGAAGTAGCAACGTCATTTTTACAAACAATCCAAAAACAAAATCAGCTAAATCAACCCAGCCGTTCTAGAGTTTTAGCGAGACAAAAACAGCAATTGTTTTTTTTTTATATATATTAACATAGATATACATATCTAAATTATCGTTGCATTGTAATCCTGATTAAATTAGCCGAATGTGAACGAAACTATAGTTGTACATTCCCAACTATTAGGTACGTGTAAAAACCAGTGTTATAAAACATAATAAATATCGTCAATACGACCAAGATTTCTAATAATCCTTCCAATGTCTTGTACTCATCAGAGGTCGAGACGTTCTTTGCTATTAAGGTCTAATATAGGTATTTACAAAGATAAAATATGTAAATAGCGTATATTTAAATAACTTGTTAACTTATACCGGTTTTTGCGTGGAATGTGAAGCCTCGAAGGCAGGGGACTTGATTTATTTATTATTAAGATTATTCGTTGAATTACAAAATAAATAAAAAATATCAAAATTAGTTAAGCAGATATCTTAACAAGTAGTTAGAAGCTACCTACTTCTAAAGAACCCGACTACAAAAAACTTTAGAACATTATATTTTCACTTGTGAAATCACGGGATGCAACTAGTATAGATTATGATCATCTGCACTTAAAGACGAATCCGATAACACATTGCTCATCAAAATCGGTCTACAGGTTTAGACTTAACCGGTAGACCGATTTTGATGTCAGAGAGGGTGACAAAGAGTTCGGCTTACATACTTTCAAATTTAAAAATACACGTTCGATCATTTATAATTGGCATCAAATTTAATCTATAATTCTTAGGTTTATTTTTGCAATGATGGATGAGATTCGAGAGATGTTCATAGCTAATGATGTTGTTCACCGTGATCAAGTTTTCTTTAAGACAAGAATGACAAAAAAAAATTTGGACACCGATTTTCAGAAAAGTTATAACGCTGATTGTTTTGGTGATTTTGGATTGGTCGATGATAATATTTCTTTTGAATATACAAACATACACACATTCAAGTATACATAATGAATTATGTATAGTTAACCCTTTCTGGCCTAGTATATCCTTAACAATATCATCGCGAGATTTAACTTCATTTAACTTAAGACTCAGGGAAGATAAAAAGACTGACGGATGGATTGACAGTTTGGTAAGATGCCTGAGAATTATTAAAATAAACTTAGATATCTAGTGCTTAGTTGATTGACAGTCAGTTCAAAGAGACAAAACATATTGACAATATTAAATATGATTTATTTTGACGAAAAGGCTTTGACTTGTAGAAATTAATTGAATAGAGGTCTTTATTTTTTAAATGCCATGATTAGTTTGAGTAAAAAATATTCACAATTTATGATATGAAATGTTCAATTAAATCTGTGCGAGATTAGCAGTCCGTTAATATAATAACTAGGTTTATTGCGGCTAGCATACTAAGCACGCTGTTCTTAGTAGCTGGTTAGAGCATTTTGATTGTCTATTGATCTTAAATGGTCTATAGGTAGTCCATCTGTCTTTTTTGTTGTAGTTAGTCGTTTCATTTTTATACATTTCCAGCTGATTTAAATTTGATCACAGTATATAAGATTCTATGGGTAGTTTATAAGTTAGTGGTAGCCTAGTCGGTAAATCTGTGTCCTCACAAGCAATCATCCATAATTTTTTTTAATATGTTTTTATTTTGATGTAGGTAATCATTGACACTTTCACGACTAAGACGAATCTATTGACACCATTCACATAAAAATACGACAAGCCGTTTAGGCTCTAGGGCGTGCCAAAGAAATATACATACATACACTCGAAAAACAAAACCCTCCTTATTTCGCAGTTGGGTAAAAATAAATGACGCTTCTATTTTTGAGAAATACGCCCCCGATCAAAAATTTCCGATGGCTGAAAAACTTATCGCAATTTTTTTGTCGTAGAATTTTATCATAGAACTAGGTAAGTATATAATTTGGTAGCTGTTCTATTAACATTGACCTATATTTCCTATTGCGATAGGCAATTATGATTTGACCTCACATTTCGAATGACCACAAAATTGGAAACTACGAGGTTGGTCCCATAAGTGGGTTGACTGAACATGGCTAATTTATAATACATTTCATCTATCGTAAACCGTGCAATAGGAATTCAACGTGATTGGAAAACATAGTCTCATAATAATTTTTACATAGTCGTGATAAGATATTTTTTTTTAAGTGATTTAAGACTTCCTTTACGACAGGAGCCGATAGAACTTTTTCAGTTATTTCGAATTAAACCTCTAGATTGATTTTAATAACATAAAAATAAGACCACTTGGAAGGTTATATTTATTGTACATCAGTATAATAACAAAATACTGATGTACAATAAATTACCTGATAGTATAATGGATCTCACTTTTAATACGTTCAAACTTAACTTGAAGTATTTTTTTGAAAGCAATCCTTTTTATAAACTCAGGGAGTACATTTCAATGCAGCTTGTATAATCATCGTTCTTCTGTAACAAACAACCATAATAGCAATCAAAATGTCAATATATGTCATGAGAACTATTCAACTAAGAACATTAACTACTCGTATGTAAATAAGACTTTTTTTTTTTAAGTAATTATTAATTCGAGTGTAATAAGATTTACCTGTACTCGTAACGAACGTTACTTAAATGTCAATAAAGATTACTTTACTGCAAAACCCTTTCAAACAAAAAATTAAATGTTTCATATCGGTCCAGCCGATAAAATTGTACTATATAAAAATATAAATAATCAGTTACTCAGTTGCTGAGGAGAAGAAAAACAGACAAACACACTTTCGCATTTACAATATGTGTGGGGATAATAAGTTAAATACCTGATAATCAATTTAAATTTAGTAGGCTCCAATAGTAAATTCTGTTCTTTAAATTAAAATAAAAAGTGTGATAATATTTATAAGGGAACAACCATTATTTTTAAGGCTTCTTTGAGTCCTGACTGACTGACCGGCTGACAGACTGACTGATATACGCTAGGAATCAACGCAGCGCCTAAACCACTGAACTTAGAGACAGTAAATTTGGAGGGTGTATTCCTTACAAGGTGTAAGGGTGTACTATGAAAGAATTTATATAAATACAACCCCTTAGGGGGCCAAATGGGGATTAAAATTTTGAAACTTCTTTATATTCCATATAACGTCACTAGCTACTACTCGTAGTTTCCTATAAATCGAATGGAAATATTAGCTTTGATATCAAATGACGTAAAACTAAAATGCAACGTCATTGGCCCGACCAGTTTCACGTCGAGACAAGGTTCGAGAAATAAGAGAGGAAAAACCGCAGGCGTATGACGTCATGTCATAATCGTTGGGCGAAGTCCACAATCCGTTCATAAATCCGGTCTTTTTAATGTAGATATTATGCTTGTTTGAGACTGAAACTTTTACTGTCAAGCTATAAGTAATTTAATAATATGTTAAGAGTGTCGTAGTTCTTCTAAAAACCTTTATGGTTGGGTACTGTCCATTTGTCTCTCCACCTCACAATTATATCAAACCAATTTTGGATGTTTAGTTATATATATTTATACTTGAGTAATTTGAAAAAGATGAATACGATGTCATAAGAAAGAAGAAAAAAAACTGGGAAGACCAGATTTTTTGGCTTAAAAGTGTAGGCTACCTTATTATTATTTTAATAAAACAATAATTTCATATTATTATCATTAAACTAGTTATAATTATATAACATTAGTCTATTACTTTAATATTTATGCCAAATTTACTAAGTTAACTATTTAAGAGTTGTGTAGGGGCCTGCCGAATGAAGTCGTCAAGTAAGAAGTTAAAATAAATAATATAGCCATATTTAAAATATCATATTATTTTTGTTACATGAACATCGAAACAAGCACATATGTTCCTTAATTTTTATCATCGAAACTGAAAACGTAACAATAGAAGTTATAAACGAGTCTAAAGATAGAGGTGAGTTTATTCACCGATTATATTTAATGTCACTTCAATTATTTTTGTGCATTTAGTTAATTTTCAAAATGGTCTTCGAATTTCTATCACTTTACAAAAATGAAATAATGTCAATTATTGACACTTCACCATTTCAAGATAATGTTTCAAAGAGGTCATACTTCATAACAAAGAAACCAAATTTTTATATTCATTTTCTTTCGAGTTATTTACAAAAAACTGATTAGAAAAATCTCGTATTTACGCTAAGATCGTCAGAAAAAAATATATAATTGTAACTGTCTTCTGTGAATCGTACAAAAACAAACAAGAAAAATACAGGTAATTAATGATATATTTTTTTACGAGCTTTTGACGAGAATAACATTATGCTGAACTTTTCTTATATTATCAACACATTAAAAACGTAAATTCAAAACACTAAAAAATAGGAGTACGCTGTTTTTCATTTGTCTTTCCATTGTAGCTTTAAAAAAGGGGGTGGGGGTAAAAATTTGAAATGTTGTTAATTTTTTGATCAAATCAATTTGAACCGTGCATTAAGCACGCATACTACGACAAGCAGAGTGACGCAGTAATAGTGTATTACGTAGTTTTAACGCACACTAGCATAGCTTTGGCCAATTAATTAATGTCATTAGAAATGAGAATTTTCCTTCTTGAAAATATGCAGATCTATACGATACCAGTTATATTAAAACTTTTAATTTTACCAAAAACACAATGACGAACTACAACAGCAAAAAAATACAGCAAAAAGATTACCTATGGACCATTTAAGATCTACAGATACTCTAAATGCTCCATCATCTTCCTGACCTTATCCCACTACCTTGGGTCGGCATAGCATGTCCTTCTCTTCCAGTATACAATATCAGCCGACATCTCTTCAATCATTCCCCTTTCACACAATTCATACACATCTTAGGTCGCCCACTCCCTGCGCTACCATCTACAATCATTTTCATGGTCCTCTTCGTCACACGGCTTTCTTCTGTACTCTAAATGCTCCAACCACTATATATTAATCACCAGTTCATATATTATTTCTAAAATAACTGTCTAGATACATGACATGTAATAAATAATCAAAGCACTCACCCTTCCCTCACCTATTACCACAGACTATCGAAACGTCGATGTTTACAAAGCCAGACGACGATGCACGCTGAAGGTTACATTACAAAATGTAGCCGGAATTCTCCATGACTCAGTACTCTTGCAAACACGGGCCTTTTAGACTGGTTACATTTTACTAAAATATATTTATTATAAACTAGCTGTGAAGTTGACCATGTCTACTTGGCAACATCGTGTCAGTTATTTATTTTGATCTGACATTTGAACATTTTGAGATTGGCAAATATTCGACATTATGACATTAACACATAACATTAGAGTAAGCAATGTTTTACTGTGACTGTAGTGACGAGTCCTTCAAAAAAGGGTCATAAGCTCAGCACAAGCCACTCAATTCACCATTGAGTGGTAGTACTACTGTCCCGTTTTGTTGTCATTTTGTTCCTTTAATCTTATTAACTAAATCTTTTTGCACTATTTTTATATCAGTAGTATAATTATTAAAGTAAAAAGCATCCAAACCTAATTGACCACTACTCATATATTAATATTTTTCATATAGCAAATATTGTATAACAAAATTAACCTAACAAATATGTAGTCTATTAGTATCTAGTACTAGGTAAAACGTAGTGGCAAAACTAACACCTGCATGGCAGACAAACGTAAATCCAAGAATTACGCTGACCGCTTAGCACCTGAGCACAAACGGAATGGTAGAGTATCTAATATAGATGCTTAGAATTATACCTACATTTAATATGATATGGAACATGAACAGGACAGGAACATGAACAGAACATGCCACAAAGTTGCTATTTGAGCCGCTTACATCACACACATATTTTAATACAAAAGTGTGTTTGTTGGTTTGTATGTTTGTCTTCTCCTCAGTAACTAAGTGACAGATCGTTTTTATTGAACAGGGATAGTTTGTCCGGAAACTGTCATATATAGGCTACTTTTATCCGATTAAAAAAACTAACATAACGCGGGCGGAGCCGCGGGAAAAGCTAGTAATTCATAACAAAGTGATCCTAGTACCTAGGTATCTGACATAGCTCAAGAACTAGCAAACAGGAGAGCCAGTGGGCTGGCCACCTATCCTGAAAATCTGATAACTGGGGTAAACGATTTCTAAAGTGGAGACCGCGTTCAGGAAAACAGATAGATAGATAGTAAACTCTTTTCTTTATCTACAAAGAAATAGAAAGCTTAAAATACTTAGGATTAAAGTACAAAAACTACCGGCCTTATCGCTAATAGCGATCTCTTCTATGTAACCTTTGCATGGAAGTAAAGCAGGCCCGCCAGTTGGGAGAATGACTTGCGGAAGGCGCCGCATAATCTGGATTAAACGAGCTATGTTATATTAAAAAAGGACTTTGTCCAGCAGTGGACGAATACCGGATGTTGATTATGACGTTGAACTGCTAATGTGGCAATCTTCTGCGTACGAATAGGTCTAAACAACGGAAGAAATTTAATACCCTAAACATAAATTTAAATCCAGGACTTTTCACTTGATAGCTTGACGACTAAGCTATCATGGCTACGCTATGTATCATTTTACCTAATAGTATTTCTAAGGTCAAGGTAGATAATGATACCTTCACTACTCGTATCTTGCGGTAATCTTGGCTTCTAGCAAACCTCAAGATGGCTTAGAACAATCGTGAGTAAGAATTATGTATTGTTTGAAATTTCTGTTTGATAGCGTTGTAAAAATTTGCAAATAAGCAATAGATAGTTTGTGATACCTACGCTTTAGCACGTCTAGGCTTCATGAATATTTTTCATATTCTTGATTTATGGATAGAACGTCGTAGATCCTATTTACCGACTTCCCAAAAATAGAAGAGGAAGATTTTTTTTGAGCTACTTTATTTTTTGTAGACGACTGAATCGATTTGAAGTTATTTTTATGTTTTAATGTATGTCTTAAGTGATCCCATTTAATTTTTATCGAAATCTGTTCAGAGGTTTGAATTCAAAATATAAATGACAGATTTTTTTTTAACAGCGACAGCCAAAATGAAGTTTACATTACAAATCACGTGATTTGTAATGTAATTACTTTCATCAGAGTAAACCAGTTCCGTCTATGAGGAAACTGGTAAGAAAAAAGGAGCAATGGAAAAATATTATCTCGTTTTCTTGAGAACAACTACAAATAAATAAATAAAAATAAATAACGTTCCACACTCCAGCTATTTGATTACTCAACTTTCGAACACCTACCCCGGCCATTGTACGAACTTAAAACTGACGGCTATAGAAGCGAAAGTACTAAAATAAAGCTATGGCAATCGTAAAATATCAATATATCTTATTTTTTCTTTACAATCGTAACCTTCGTAACTGGGTATCTGTAAAAGGAAATAATTAATAGTAAAACCAAAGAGTTAGCAAAACTGTTTAAGAAGTGAATCATCGTACCTTCACCTACTGTAGCTAGAACTAAACGACCCTCATCCAAGCAGTTTGGTGCATATAAGAATAATAGGCAGAGAGCTAGCGTACAGTTTCACTTACCTATATATTTGACATCGAGGTAATTTATTTTATAAGATGCATACTAAGGTTTTCCCATGCTATTAAATTTGACTATAATAATTATATCACTCATAACTTAGATAAAAATATTTCATAAATACGTAATATATCGAAACGAAAATATTGATGTAGTTAGATAGGTCTTAGCTATACTCGTAGCTATTGAAAATTATAATAATGGATAAAAATAAAAATGATGGTAAATGGTAAGAAGACCGACGACCTAAGAAGACATGGATGAGTTGTGTGAAAGAGCAGTGGATGAAGAGATGACAGTTGATAGAGTAGAATGGTAGAGGAAGAAATGTTGTAACGACCTCGCGTAGTGGGATAAGTAGAGGAAGATGATAAATAGAAATACATTTTAGATGTGACTAAAACCCGAGAGATAGTGTAAAAACGTGATGGTTTTTGCGCAGGCCTTAATCATTAAAATTGCATGGTTATTGCTAAACCAAAGATTGAATAGCGATCAAGTACAGGGTCAAGGTGTAAGATTAGATTGTGTGAATGGTCAAGTGGTGACCGCCAAAAAAATTAATCTCCACTTGACTATTGAAGAATAACCCGATGAGTTACGTCAATATTTAGTTAAATAATATTAATGTAAGTGCTCTTTAGAATCATTGATTTTTTTCCTTTAAAAGTTCTAGTGCGGAGTCAAGGAAAGGAATAAAAATTAAACTAATTTTGAGTTATAGTAACTGTGACCCGTGGCTTTGTCCGTGTCATTAAACGAAATTCAAATAGGTTTCAAAAATTAGGAGGTTTATGATTCGTTTTTTTTTATTGTAAGTTCTAGGATTGCTTTGAAACGCTAGCTGGTGAATTCAAAAAAATATTTCCGTAAGGGAACCTAACTTCTCATAACAAACACTCTTGTTATGAGCCCAACTACAAAGACACATCCAAACAAAAAAAGTTTTGTTAAATTTCTGTCCAAGTTATTTATTTTTGTATTGGCATAAACAAAAATAATTCCGAAAAAATTGAGAACCAACCTCTTTTTTTGAAGTTAGTTAATAATAATGTGGCCTCCTTGACTACAAGTGATTATTTTAATCTCTGTGCTATTCGGAGCATGTCTACTTTGATATGGTTATGTAATATATTTGCTAACTCTCAAATTAGGCTAACAATAAGTACTGCAGTGTGTTAATTATACATACAAAAAAGGTGTTAAAAATTTAATGAGAAAAATTAATGTAACTAAACAATTTATGTATATAAGTATTTCTAAGTATGTACATCAGTGATCAGGTTACCATAGCACAGGCTTTGCCTAGTTTGGGACCTGAAGACCTTTGTGTGGATGTTGTCCCATATTATTATTATTATTTATTGAGGAAATAAAACAACAGCAAAATCTATTTTTATTTATCAAACAATTTACTTATATATTCTTTTTTACCTGACTGCCCAAAAAGAGTACTGTTTACTACAGAATTCCAAAAAGAGGAGGTACTTAATTCAACTTATTTTTTTATTTTTGTAACCTGAATTCTCGTAGACGATTTGATAGAGTATACTTCTAGTGTGGTCCCATTTTCAATAGTTCGAAATCGGTGATGAGGTTGGACTTTTATATTGAAATAACTGAAAAAGTATGCAATGGAAGTCGGCAGTCACTTGTCTGGTTGTATATTTATATATTATAAAAGAGATGTTACAATAATGTATGGGGCTCCGGCTAGGACAGTGTACTCGTACATGAATCTATAAATACGTTAGGGTTTATTAATCTTTAATCTATCAACCAATATGTAAAATAAAAATAAACGTAAAAAGGTTAACAGAATTTTATGCAGGTTTTATTAGTACATAATATTTAAGCATTTTTGGGCATTTTTGGAAAACGTACACCTTCTGACCGAAAATGAAGTCTTGTGTGTGATAGTGAAATTTATATTTGTATGTAAGTCTACAGCCTAAACCAGATGACAGATTTTGATTTTCATCATTGTTTTTGCGTCGGGGGTTGAGAAGAAAACAAAGAAAGCAAAATAGAAGATATTAAGAAGTTTTAGAAGCCAGTCTAAATTCAGTCTAAATCTACTCTTCTTAGCTCAAAGAATGAATGAAATGAATGACGACTGAAATGAATGACGAATGAAATGAAGGACGAATGAAATGACTAACGAATTATTTTTTTCAATGCCACTTTTTATTTTTTCGTTCTGGGGCTTTGCGACACGGACATAAATTTTTTCAGACGTTTAATCTTTTTACAGTTTAGGTTCTTTTTAAGTTAGTTTGTAAGAATTATATATTTAAGTTCTGTATAATATTTAATATCATCCTTTTTTCTATAATGCATTCTATTTTTTTATTTGCCTTAAACATTTGCGAGCGAAATGTTTGATGGATGCGCCAGTATTTTACACGGAGGTAGAATTGTCAAACTCTGCCTGTTAGAGTCCAGTTGATGTACGGCGGTTTCTAACGAACATGGGATGATAAATGCTTGTTTTTCACATTTTGTTTCATGAGTTAGGTCAGTGTGGTTAGAGGCGAAATTGCTATGGAATTTTGCATTTTTTAGGGTTGTTTGTATATATAACTAGCTGACTCGGCGCTCTTCGTACCGCCTAACAGTTATATATGTTAAGCCTTCCCTGAACTTTCACAAATATGTCAAGACCAAAAACAGCTAAATGGGCTTATTCGTCCTCGAGTTTGTGCGAGACAAACGAACAGCAATTGATTTTTTATATATAAAATAAATAAACAATAAAAAAAATTGGCTATGTGTTTAGATCTTTTGAGAATTATATAATAATAACTTAGTGTAGTATTACACTTGTAACAAGATGCTTAGAAGCGATTTTCTTAAAATTATACTGCTAAATCTTTAAACCTGTGCATCATCCTTAATTATTTTTTTTATTTTGATGTACCCAGCGTCACTCTCACGACTAAGACTAATCTATGAATATAATGAAAGGGTACCCTGAGAAATCTCAGGTCTTATAGGAGTCATATAAATTTTAACAAAATTTTCCAGTTATTTGAAATCAATCACTTGTTTTATTTTGGTGCCGGCTGCATTGAACACTTTAGTGTTTGTTTTAAGGATTATTACATATAAATAGAAGTTTCTTTTGCAAATTTTTTAACCAATCTCAAAGAAGAAGGTTTTCAATTAAACTATGAAGAGTTTTATTTATGCATATTCCCTTCTTTATCCGAGATGACTGGATCGATTTCAAAAATGTTTTTTATTTCTTAATTTGTGATATCAATTTTAAATAAAAACAATTATCAGCTTTATGAGACTGTCGCTAGGGGGTAATCTTAAGTTTATAAATCAAGTCAGCAAATTGAGATAAAATGTATGAAAAAAAATCAAAGTAGGCATTTTGCAAAAAGTCAAAATCCACCTGTAAATTACCTTGATAAAAAATGTCTGTAGGTAATCATTTAACCGTAGTGAGAAATAAATATCGTATATTATTTATCGAAGTTTTTATAAAATGGGTAATTTAATACTTACATAATGACACACATGCCATACCTGCATGGTGACTTACGACTTTTACATGATTACATGCATAACCTGTTTATTTTTATGGTAAACCGATTTTATGTCAAGGTAGGTGTGTAATAAATTGTGTCTAGGATGAGTCTTTACAGAATAATTGACAGATATAAATTGTGATCTTGCCCGACAAAAAATTGTTCAGTCGCTGATGTATTATTCCAGTACAGAAATACTAACGTTATTTTTATAGTGTCGTCCAAGAGTTTATTTCAATTTTAGTAGCTGTTACCCGCGGTGTTGCCCGCGACAAAATTATATATAGAGAAGTTTCAACCTTTAGTCCAGAAATGTCCTGTGGTATTGCAGAAGGCGATTGTGGACAGAACGTCCAAAAATACCCTTACGAAAAACCGCAGGGGATTTATGGACACAAAATCTACAAATCCCCTGCGCAGGGGATTGTCTAAGGGGATATGTGGAATAAGCTTTAATAACTTTGTACCCCCATGGGACTGGTTGAAATATCCAAAAATCCTAGTACAGCCCTACATCGTTTATTGAATATACTCTCCAAACCTCATGTCCCCTAGGATTTGGAGAGTATTCACGGTGATTCCTTGCCAATTATCAGTCAGCCAGGACTTACTCTTTTATATACACGAGTATTTAGAAGAGTGGGTTTAAAAATAGCGAGTTCAGATTCACAAAACCATATTTTGAGTCCACACAATGATAAATGTTTTTCGATGTTTCTCCATAATCTAGGCAGATATGAACTAGACTTACGTCATTGTACAGCTGTATTCTCGGCACTAAAAATAAGTCTAATTTAATTATGATAAAGATTTCTTTTTTGGGATGAATCAAGGACTTGTCCTTTTGAAGAGATCTACTTTATTGAAGATGAGCATAATTGGTAACTGACATCACCTTGTTGGATTATTTTGTTAATGTCATTATTAAAAAAATATTGGTGGTTTTGTAAATAATTAATAATATACTATATGTACTGGTGGTTTTTTAATTTCGTAATGCTATACTAAATATTTTTTATTCAAATTGCTACTCAACGCGGTAATGCGACAAGTGTGATGGTCACCTTAGCGCAGTAAAGAATGGTCATTGGCGAGTTATTTGATTAAAATTTTGAGTTTTTATATGCATATTTTATATATTACTAGCGGACCTGACAGACGTAGTACTACAAAAACTTAGATACCGACTACAGCGCCATCTGCCAGGTTGATTGGTGAATCTAAACCATCCAGGGTGCCACCCAAACGCACACAAATAAAATCATTCAAATCAGTCTATTAGTATTAAGATTTTAAAATAATTAAAGATTTGACCGAATATTATGCATAATTAAAACAGAAATATATAAAATTTATTTTATTATTATTTTGTTTTATTTTACGGGACAGTCTTTGAGACTATGTTTTGTTCTTTGAGACTGTGTTTTGTTCTTTGAGACTATGTTTTGTTTTTTGAGACTGTGTTTTGAACTTTTCTATATTTTTTTGATATATATATATATTTGAGTGTGCAACTGAGAAATATTTCATTGCATTGTAAATTAGCATTTCATTGGTTTATTAGGTGATTATTAAGGCTCAATATTATATTCTTAATTTGTTGGCAAATAAATAGCGTTGATTATTATTTAGCTTTATCATAGAGTAGGTACTTCTAGAGTGATGCGTATGAGTCAATCAAATACTACACAATTTTGTAGACTCGGTAAAAAGGGCAACGAAGACCGTCCGCGGTCATTTACTGACGCAAGAAAAATACTAGAAAAACCATTGTTTATCTCAAAAATCCTAGTAATTTACAACTTGACTATGTGCGATTACAATGTTGCTAACTATTGGAAATACTGACAAAGGTCGCTTAGTCACGGATAGGGAAATATATTATGTATATTTTATTTTTATGTACCTATAGGCCATCATCATCATCTTATCACTTCCGTCTATAAATATGTACATATATGACTTAAGTTGACTTATTATTTTCTAAAGTGTAAATTCGAATTGAGTACCTTGTTTTTTGGGATGTCTGTATAGTTAAAAATATTGATACGACAACTACGGATCTGGAAGACTCCTATTAAAAACGCGAAAGTTTGTAAGAATGTATGGATGTATGTTTGTTATTGTTTTAAGCAAAAACGGCTTAACCGATTTAGATTAAATTTGGTGTGGAGATAGCTTAAGCCCTGGATTAAACCGTAAGCTATTTTTTATCCTATATTAAAGCGGATAACACCGCAGGGCGCAGCTAGTATCTGTTGACAACTTTGCAAAAGCCTACCACATTATTTCAAACGCCTTTAATATATGACTATGTATAATATATATACAAAAGAATATAACGCGATGCAAGGTCATTGCATCAGTTACTTAATAGCATATATCGTATGAATATAGACATATTTGACATGAATAAAATTACAAGAACTGTTTTGTGGGACCCATGGACGAGAAAAAAAAATTGATGTTGGGACCACAAAGTACATTGATGTCCGAGTTTTAATCCTATCCTTTATGATATTTTATACCGATTTCTAAAAAGAGCAGCTAATGATCGGGAATATTTCCTCAATTCGACTTGTTTTTTTTTTTAATTTTTGTTACCTAGTTATTTGGAAATGAGAATACGGATTTGTAAAATTCTTTTTATTCTTTTAAAGAATATACTTTCCGTATATTTATTTACATTTTAATTTTATTTAAATCGATCAAGACGTTTGATTTTTAAATCGTAGTAACTGAAAATGTACTATAGGAGCCTGCCGCCATAGTGGAAATCAGTAGTCAATTGTTATAAATTAATTATTCTTTACTATGTTACTATTTAAAAACAGGTAGGTATGTTTGTATGACTCTTATAATAAGCCTGGAACTATAACTTGAGGAGAGCGAGTAATAATTCAATTTAAATCGCACTTTGATCAAACCAGTGCCCAGACTTTGCATTTTTTGCTTGGAAGCCAAGCGTTCCGCCCATTCGTCTATCTTGTAATCTGTGTAGTAAAGTAAACAATACAATAATGGTTTACAAAGAAGACAATACATGTGAAAAAAACCTAAGCAATTATACAACATAACATCTAATTAGTAATTACAAGCTAAGCTTAGACCATACTATCTAATTACCACCACCTGCTATACTGTGATTAATTAGGCAAATGGTTCTCAACAATATATGGCTTTGTACAAAATGTACATTAATTAATTATTTTGTCATATTAATAAACGTGCCTTAACTGTGATCGCCTTTTAGTCTTGTTTTATCTGACAGAAAATGTTACGCGCCAAAATGAGACATAAAACGCTCAGCATTCAGACTCGTTTATGAATAATGTCGCTAGTGTTACATTTACATATTATTAAATCTTATATTTCTAAGTGACGCAATACATGCAATTTACACTATAAATTATCCCTGCCAAGTCTAGTCCTGAAAATTGAACTTTAATTGTCTGTTTCACAATTTTAAATACAGAATTCTTTGTTTACTCCACATTCATGAAATGTAAGTAAATAATGTAATATTAATGAGTCTATTTAGTTAAAATAAAGATACATTTATACAAATATAAACCACGTAGGCTTTGAATCCAGGATCAAAAGCCTCCAAACTCACCCAATTCCTCATTCCTCACCTAATGACTAGGCTACCCTAATTTAGTGCAATCAATACAATAACCACGTGATAAAGACGTATTTATTTATTTATTCTACGAAATCGTCTACACTTTATTTAGTATGAAGAGGTCCTTCTAAAATTGTCTAAAAGCTTAGAAATTGCGTTATAAATATAAATCTAGAAATATTTGAAAATTAAAAAAATAGTTATAAATTTTAGTAGTTTGTGCGTATTTGATAGTTGTACACATATGGTTACGACTTGTGCTCGCAGTTTGAGAATCACTGATCTAACCGAATCACCTTGAAATACTTATATACAAGTAGCAGAGTTATGTAACAACGTCCTGCTGGTCATTTACCGTATATGTACATAGGTAATTAGAGTATTTGTTTACTTACTGTTAGAGAACATACTACGCTACACATTCAGGTGGAGAGTGAAGTCTTCAAATACCACGTTTAGTCACAGGGGCGAGAAGGGTAGGGGGTGTAGGTATTCATCACGAAGTTATTATCCTATTAGTAAATTCGCGCATTTCGATCTATATTCGATCGTGGCAAACAGCGTTTAGCGATTTTTAAACGCACAGAAAGCAACTCTGACGCACTAATGAGCACCAAAAAAATTTTGTTTAGAAAAATATATTTGAATCTAGATATGCAATTAATTAATTATAGTCTAATCGGAGATTAATAATTTAAATCCTGAACTCAATCACGCTAGAGCTTGCTAGCATCTTCACAAGTTCAATTTAAGGCTCAGATTATTTTTTATTATTAAATTACAGGTACATATTACCTGAGACAAGTATAGAATAAAACTTAAAACTAAAAAGATTGGAGGCAGTTTTCAGTTTTAGATTGTATCTTATACAATAATATTTAATAAAATTTAGAATAAACGACTTAAGTCATATTGTTAAAAAAAATGTGTTTAATTATTTATTATTTCCATACGTAAAAGATTTCATACATAAAAATGAGCATAACCAAATAATAATATAATAAAAAATGTTTAATTTAAATGATTAGGTAACCTAATAAAGCTGATATAGTGCGAGTGAAAGAGCGCATACCTTCATAGCTAGCCTTTCAGATGGGGATCTTAGTTAAAAGTTGGCATCTTTCGCACTTACATCTGAAACTATGTGTCGTAGGAACCAGAAGAAAGAATATTTTGCGAGTATTCATACTGATATACAATAGATCTAACTTTGAAATATATTATTTAGGAAACTAATGCGCATTTGATTAATTTTTCATGATTTAAGAGAACTGATTTTAACGCGCACCAGATTGTTGGAAAGGACCAACTATAGTTTCATTCATATTAGGTGAACTTTATCAGGGATAAAATAAGCTTAGCGACTCATTTCATCCCTGCAAGACGTGTCATCGTTAAAGACATGAACGCCTCATTTCATCCCTGATGAAGTTCACTGAATGTGAACAAACTGTAATTTTACTTATCCAACAATCAGGTACGAGTGTAAACCTGTCTTCTTAAACAAAATAAACTTTGAAATACTTTCTACCGATAACATTTTCTTCTTCAGAGATTAAATTTGATTAGAATCTTAACATTTTACTAATTTCGTCGAAATATATATAAAATGAAGTACCCAAAGCACTAGACATAATTTATGGCAGTCACTTGACTCTGTTGCTATTCGGGTAATAAATTATCAAACGTCAGAAGAATGTATTTTATTACTTGTTACAAAGAGGCATTCACCTTGGAGCGTGCACAAGAAAATTGCGTTTAAATTTAACAAAGATGAAGTCCTTACATATATTATAATACTAGCTGTACCCCGCAGTGTTACTCGCGGACATTTGGTTATCGCGAGATAAAAATCTTATGCGCTAATCCAGGACGTAAGCTATTCTGATCGCTCAGAGACAAAGCTCTTTTAATTAAGAAATATTCGACATTCGTAATTTTTCTGAACGTATCATAGAAACGCTAGTCGTGGTGTACTAAGCCTAACGTACATTTATCACTATGGGACCAACTCAAAATTAAAAAAAAAAACTAAAACTTAGACTTTAAGGATATATTCGTTTTACAATGCAAAGTGTAGGGCCAAGTGTAGAATTAATAATGAAATTCCTAAAACAATATTAAAAAATAACCCCCGATATCGCATTTTTGTGGTGCCAGCCATCTGGATGATTTGATATTTATCATAGTATCTGTATTTTACTAGTCAAGCCCTTTCATTAGATACCCATATAGAGGGAGGGAGGACTAATGTTCATTAAACAATCCCGACCAATAAAATTCAAGATTGAAACAAAACATAAAATCGAGTAGTAGACACATACACACGGACACGTCAAATTTATATCACCGCGTCGTTTTTGCATCGGGGGTTAAAAATAATGCGAACTCCCGGTCTCCACGGCCGTATGTATGTATTCCAAGCCAAGCTAAGTTAGTTATAAGTTTTTAAAATATATTAGCAGTTAACCTTTCACATTCATAATAATGCGTGGGGATGACATTCGAAGAGAGTAATCTTAATGACGTCACCGTTTCACGCCTACGCAAACTCGCAAACCTATCTACGTCATCACTAGTCACACATGACTGGGAATAGCCATATTTATTGGTAATCTGATTCATTGAAACACAATATTAACATTACATATTTATTCATATTAGTAGTACAATATATATGTTTATGGTTTTACTAGTAGCTGTCACCCGCGGTGTTGCCTGCGACAGAAAAAGTAATAATAAAGAAGTTTCAAACATTAAACCTTTAAACTTTAAACCTTAAGGTGAGGGCACCTGGAGTAGAATTTGCAAAATAAATCTTAGTACGGCCCTATACCCTACTTAAGCTCTTCGTTGATTCCTAACGCATATCAATCAGCCAGGATTTAGGTAGACAAGATATATATATATATATATACTTTATTCAAACTCTTTATTCAAAAACCAGCTTAATATATAAACCATAAACTAGTTTTTTTTAAACATATCCTAGTTTTTAATTGGCGGTCTTATCGCTCGAAGCGATCTCTTCCAGGCAACCATAACTTACTTTTTTATATCTCTTTTATACAACGTGCAACAGAAAGATGTGACAATACTTAAGGGTGTTAGTCAACCCATCAAAGCGATACCATGAAAGAACAAAATTTTCTAAAAAAAATTGGTCACGTGATCGGTCAAGTTGTATGAAGGACGCAATATTTTTTTCTCGAATTTTGCAAAATTTGGCATTTATAATTTGTTTACTTTGATGGGTAGACTAACACTCTTAAGTATTTTCATACCTTTCTGTTACACGCTCCCCATTCGACCCTTATAGGAGTTGAATCTCCTGAAATCTCTTTCGTTAGGACACCCCTCCGCCCTTTAATGAATTTACTATTTCATGTCTCTAGGTTCAATGGTTTAGGTTTTGTTGTGATTACTTAATATCCGTCAGTCAGTCACGACTTACTCTTGTATATATATAGATTTGTACAAACTGGTTAGACCGGAAATGTAACATTGTGGTATATTTCCATCACTTATGTGAACTGTGATAGGTTTTTACGCCGCATATCGCAAACAAAGGTTTAGTCAAAGTAGAGTTTAAAGAATTATATTTATAAAAATAACTTTGTAATTACCCAATAAGCCTTTTAATTAGGTTTTTCTTTACTGTATTTATTTGGTGTGTATAAAATAATTCTTTAAAAAAAGTAGCTACCGAACCCATAGATTTTTTTAAAATATTCGAATTAAGCTAAAGACTTTACGCCGAAGAGAACTTCTCTGACAGGCAGGTTTCCTCGCTATGTTTTCCGTAACTTTTAGAGCGAGGACAAAATAGATCTCATTTACACGTGAGAGAATCAAAAGTTGTAGGCTAGAACCCGGAAACGAATCAACAGCTCCTCGCTTGAAAGGCAACGTATTTTCTGACTATGCTACCTACCAGTTTTGTTTTAACAGTCTTTTAAAAATGAAATAATCAATGATTATCAATTCTTTTAAATACCTATCTTCTTATTAATGTATGTTCTCAATGATTCAAGACTATTTTTAGCTAAAAAGGGCAATAGGGCAATAGGTACTTCTCATATACGTTCAATCAACATCAGTCAAGCATGTATAATAGATCACTATATGTGTCTTCTTAGCAAATGACTTCGTACCGATTTGCTATTAATCCAATTCATGTTTTATTAAAATTTAATCAATGAATCACGTATTCTAAGATTCACAGATAAGCAGTTAGAATTCAAGAAATAATTTTATTATTAAGCGGAAAATATCCTCATAATATAATGGAGTTATTAGACTAAATAGACTCAACCATTTGCGTTAATTGCTTTTAAATTTATTTATTACTTTTAGTGAGGTGCTAGGAGGGAAAAAATCTTTATAAGATTTTTAAAATTTACAAGAAGTTGACGTCAACGCTATTGTCGGTTTCCTTTGATAATAAATATGGGTATTAATGTATTCAGTAGAATATTATTGTAGTGGAACTAAGGTTTAGTGGTGTAAGTGAATTGTTTTGTGAAAGAAATTGTTGTTAAAAAGTTTAATTCTTTAGTAATAAATTTAAGAATTAAAGTGCAAGTAAAATATGAGTAAAACAGTCGATCGTAGAGTGTCGTGGGGTCATTATTCTGGTGATGGAGATTCTTGTGGATCTTCACGTATAGGGTAAGATTTGTTTTTTATCCAAAACAGCTAGCATTTGATCACAAGCTCGCCCGACCAGGCAAGTTAGCAACACTGTAGTCCTAAATGGAGCATGCCTAGTCTCTCAAGGAACATACCGTTAAGTGATTGGCGACAGATTTGTCAACTTTAAAATGGTGAAGGAGCCAGACGAGCATCAGAAAACGCCCCACTTCCACTGAGTAAATCATTAAAAAAAAAATAACAACCGATTTCTATTTGGCAGGTGCCTATTTGCAATATGCAGTTATGTTATTTTGAAAACAAAACTGCATGAGACATATTTTATATTACATGTATAGTCACATCGGGCATAGTAATTAAATCCCCAGAAAAAGTCTCCCGAAAAAAAAGCAACCGCAGTGAGAAATAATAAATAAAAATAATTATTACCATTATAACAAAACACACATCAAAAATAACTCGTATTGGTCTTTGGATATTATTTACCTCATCAACTTTTTGCAAACTTAAAAAAATGGGTATAATTTTTATTACTGTTCGTACAAGTAGATACTAGTCCGTCATACTAAATATATAAACTTCCCACACTTAGCTCCCCACTAGGAGTTTGCAATGTGCTGTAACATTCACAAATACAAAAACATATAAATACACAATACACGCAAAATCAAATAGAGACATTCAAACTTCATCGTTTGAAATCGAATTTAGACCCGCCAACTCTAGGCTACCAGCGACCGTCATTGCTATCACATGCTCACCAACGTTCTCTTTTCTGTCCACAGATTAAAAACAATGACGGCGTATGATAATGAAGGGGCCACGATATCCATGGAGGATGTCCGAGATCCGGACCCGCCTATTACCATCAGTACAATCGAAGAAGAGCTTATTGCTAGGCGAAACAGAATGTTCAAAACTCAGAAGTCTACCGTCGCCTCAAGAAAAGAACAAGCGGTCTGCGTAAGAAGGGCTCACAAAAAATATGGCCCCGCGAAAAACCCCAACATTATTCTGGAAGGCCTGAACATGACAGTCCCTAAAGGCGCGATGTGAGTTTAAAAAGTTTACTTTCGAATTTCGAACTCTTTGCTATAAAGGTTTTACGTAAGAAAGTGACAAAGTTTTGCTTTGGAACTGACAAGACCTTGCTGCTGTATAATAATATTATATACAGTTTTATTTTATTTTTTCCGGAATAATTATATCTCGCAAATTTTAATAAACTTTTTTAAATCTTTACTGTCCGACCACACTCTCCATTCAAAGTGAAACAAAACGTAAAATATTTGCGAATTCCAAATGAGCTTTCCTCGTGAGTTTTTTTTTGTTATCTTTGGTCATCCGCTTTTAAATTGAAAATTACAGCTCTACCCCCTCGTTACGCTAAATTAAAAACCTCTCATTGCCGCTTTTACATTATTTGAAAAGAGAACGCACGTGATGAAGTCAAAAAAGGTTTGTTATTAAAGAGGACGTTGACATGACATCAGTAATAAAGAACACAGAAAAGAATTTATTTTGTAAAGAACGACATTTTTTACCTGAAAAATGTCTAGCGATATTGAAACCTGAAAGCCCTCCGTTCATTCAGTGAAAAAAGCAACAAAAAGGTAGAACACCCGAGTAATAAAACTCCTTTTGTCCGTGTCCTGTAAAAAAAGTAAACTGAAAATTAAAAAGGCGGAACATTCTTTTTTAAAACCAGTGAAGCGACGTAGTAGGCTGGGTACAGTACTGATCGGCGATATTTATAGGCGTGAGCGTTTGTTTAGTTAAGACGGGGAAGCAAGCGAGCATTGATTGTGCCCTTATTCACTATGACATTTCAACACGTAAAACGGCGGTATTTGCGGTACAATATTTGTACTTGTATTTTTTTTCTGTTTTTTCTATTGATGCATCACCGACGTGACTATTCTCACTTAGTCCGATCCATCCCAAGGTTGCCTGGAAGAAATTGCTTTAGGCGATAAGGCCGCCCAATGTACTACCGATGTTTTGTTCATGCCTTTATCTTATTGTTTACTTTGTTTTTGGTGTGCAATAAAGAAATATTGTATTGTATTGTATTGTAAAACGGCCGCGTTATTCAACCGCGTAAAATTTACGCGGAACAGTATTCACTAAACCAATGTAAAATTTTATATCGTGCCATTGCAAAAAAAAAAAACGAAATAAATCGGCACGCCTTTGCACCATGACAATAACGTATTGTGTCAACATAACGTCAAAACTAGTCACGTGTTTTAAGCAAGGAATCTCGTTGTTTCTTAGAGAATAAGGGCCTTGACTGCTCTATGCTCGTGTGTCAAGTGTAACACGTTACATTACGCCGGCCAGTACCCAGCTTTAGACGCAAAAAACAAAACAAAGGAATACATAACTACAAAATCGGTACAAAATGGATGTGCTAATTTACTTCAAAGTTATTTAGCGCTATTACGTGCCATTAACCTTGACTTTTACCGTTGTTTGAGGTATTGCAGTCATTACATGTTAAGAAAAAAAATCTACGATTTTTTGTGATATGATTGCAGTGTTCATATTTCTGATAATAAACTATGATTGAGCCTCAAATAACTTTGTAATTTAATGTAGGTATCTACATAAAAAGATTGGTAGCTTTTCAAAATAAATATTATTTCTGGGAGTTTAAGTAGTGGATTTACTCATATTTAATACCTTACAATGTATTTAGGTGAAAGTTTGTGTGTGTTGTTTGTGTTTGTTTGATATTTCTTCCCACTCAAACGGCTTAACAAAATGACGAATTGTTCCCTGGTATGAGTGAATATCCGCTGCGGGTAAAACCGCGGGGCGCAGCTAGTGTTTATTATAATTATACACTTTCTTACCTAACAATAAAAATAGAAGAAAAAATAAGGAATATTTATTTACCAATAAGTAACGTTCGTTACAGGCGGTCTTTTTTACAAACGAATTAATAATTATTAATTTCATATCATTTTTTCTTTTAGTTATTATTTTCTAATGATGTTACCTAGATAATACGTAGTAGGATAATATTGCCTAATTTACTTTCCCTGAGCTTCAACGTTTGTGTGAAAAACTTTTCAAAAAGAATTCTAAACTTGAAAAAATGCGTAGGTAAGTTTTCAAAATAACATGTCAATAGAAAAATATGTATCAGACAAACAATGAGGCTAGTTAGGAAACGTCTCGCAATTTTAACTATACTCAAAGATGCCTGGACCTATTGTTTTGAAAGGTACCTTCCCAGATAGTCATATATTTTTTTTAATGAAAATCTAGGTCTAGTTCGAGAAACTATTTTTTTTTATAAGTAACTGCTGAATCAAAATCAGTCGCCACTTTCTATCCGACTGGCGACTGCCCAAATGGGGGGCATAATCACCCCAATTCGGCTACACACTAAAATAAACTAAAATAAAAGTTCCTATAATTATATCCACCTTTTTCTCACTTTTGGAAACAGAAAGAGACGAGACGACTTTAGAACTGTCAAAATAGGTTAGTTTAGTCAGTTTGGTTTGCTCGAATAAGGGTCAATGTTATTCGAGTGTATATTTGTATATTTAGTATGTATGTCTAACTCTTTGTTTGTCCATGTCCATGTCTAACTTTTTGTGACCTTCTATAAGCTTAAGCTGGTGGATCGATATTGATGTGTAGGATGTCATAGGATTTGTCTTTATCAGCAGGCAAATATAGTGGTTGCTACCCGCGGATTCACTCGTTAAGACACAATTTAAAAAGAATACGCGTCTAAACACTGGTTTCAAGTTGTTTCCTTGACACATTTCAGCTACGGTCTCCTTGGAGCATCTGGATGTGGAAAGACTACTCTTCTATCGTGCATAGTGGGCAGAAGAAGACTGAACTCTGGGGAGATATGGGTGCTGGGAGGGAAACCCGGAAGTCCTGGAAGCGGCGTGCCGGGACCAAGGATTGGGTATATGCCTCAGGTAAGTCTACTTTATGTCTAATTATTGACTAAGCAAGTTATTATCTCTGATTCAAAATCTTGAAATCAATGTTACATCTTTTTGACCATTTCTTTGATTTTATATATTCCTAATAGCGAGGGCATTACTTCAAAAAGCTACGAAAAATACTTCTAAGAACTCTTTACTGAAATTTTCCAGCGTAAATTTTGTGTAAGTTAGTATCAGTTATTATCAGTCCTATTCATGATTTTAGTAATAATGTTAGTGCTTATCAAATATAAGGAACAAATAAAAAACTTAAACAACAGAACTGCGAATTATTAAAAAATTGCTGACTCTCCAAAATAAAAAGGCACTAAAGTCGCCTGTTTGTTTTACCTGATATTTCTGCGACAACTCAACCGATTTGAAAACATTATTTTATAGTTTGGACACGTTTACTTCACATGTGGTTTAATTCTATCAACAACAGCCCAGTAGTTTGGTTTTTGAATCAAAATAGTTGATAAAAATTCGTGACATAAATAAAACTTGTTACTCGTTGCGGTATCCCTTGGAACGGCATTGAGTTAGACTTTTTGTACATACTGTTTGTCGTTTTTAGTTATATTTGCCTTCTATTTTTTATGTATTAATGATTTTGTTATATGTTTATTTAACATAGCATCAGTTTTTATCCATTAATGATCTTTTACTTCTAACCTTATATGTTCAAAGTTATACAACTTCTCAAGCAATTTAAACCTTAGAATAACAATTCGAGTTATTCCAGCATATCGTTTATAACGTGTCTCAATTGTTCGCCAAACATTAATTATGCCATCTTCCGACCATATAGGTTATTCGCTAACGCAATTAAGTTAGTATAGTTAATATACGTATGTACTGCGAGCATCCATTAATCTTATAGAACAATTTACATTAAACAATATTTTGCTTGGTTTAGAATGACGCAGTTAAATGCAGTTGCTTACATTGAAAAGTTTTAAAAGGAGAATATTCGCCCCATTAAAATAATGCTTTTAAAAAATTTTGCTTCCGTCCACAATTGTATAAAAAAAACTTATTCTGCCCCACGTTAGGGCAAAGACCACAAATCTTGGGTCAGCTCTCGCCAGTCCAGTTTATACGCCTGGTTTTTCAAATGTGTAGCTATTAAATTCTTTAGGAACAACAAAATTACCGGATAGTTACTAAAAAAACAATATTATAACTAAAAATCTATGTGTTTTCTATACATAATAACGTGCTCAATCATTATGTATGGAAACCACCTTATCTATCGAATTTTGCAAAATTGTTTTGCATAAGTTAGTATTCACTTTGATTTGAAGACAACACTAAAGTGAGTGTGATTATAATCACACTCGTAATAAGTAAATTGTCATACATTTAATTCCAAATAAATATCTAAGTTTACCAATAATTATAAGAAAAGTATCTAGTAGGGAATCCCGATTCTATGAAGCTTATGTTCTGCTCTCGATTCTCCGATATGACAGGATATTTCAGGCCTCCCAGTCGAGCACGCTTGCGGTGGTACAGTGAATATCATAATGTAGTTAACTGCGTATTTATGTAGGAAGCTGGTGAACGTTATTCTAACAATTTGTATATCGTGAGCAAATTATAACGAACGCGTTCATTAAAGGAAATTTTATTATAAAAGGGTGACAAAATATGTCAAGATTATTAAATGTTATTTCTTCCCACCGCTATTCGCCTAACTATTCGTAGTGGAACAATGGAAAAAATTTAAATGCTTATCATAAAAACTAAAGGTACTCAAAACTAAGGCGCTAAAAATAGATATAATTATATCAGAATAATTATACGCGTTGAGCTTAAATTCATTTTAGAAATGGATGGATAAGCAAATATTAATTCGTCGAAGAATTGATTATGATGTAGTAAACTGTTTATTTATGTAGGAACGTTTTTCAAACCATTTTTATTTGGTGCGCTAACTCAACTGAACGCGTTCATCGAATGACATTTTATTATAACAGGATGAAAAATTAGGTCAGGATATAAAACACACTCACAAACAAGCGTCCAAATATTAGAACAATTACAACCTTGTTTTTAAGAAAAAGAGTTTATTTGAAAAAGGTCCAACGTTTTTGAATACGTCAAAAGTACCATCCACAGAATTGACATAAATTAAATACCAGTTTGTAAGAAAATAAACTCACTTCTTCAATTCATGTCACAGCCCCAGAACTTATTCGGTAAATATTAAAATCTACTTTTATAGGTTCCTACGAGTATGTAGTTATTGTATTTTTAAACATACTTCCCCCATTTTGTGAGAAAAGTCCCCTAATCAGAAATCCACGAGTTTCGTCGGGATGGAAAGCACGACCTGTGCGCGTAAATCAAATTTCTTGCGGACAAACATCCATACATACAAACAGACAGACGAAAGAACAATTTACCAGACATGAAGCAGAGATGCTTCGCTCGCCCAATTAAATTGCGAGTGAACCCTTTCAATACATTCTAGTTTATATTATATGGCATGATTGTAATTAAGTATCTAACGACTAACTCAACCTTAAACGTGAACAATTTCCCACCCACACTTCACCCCGGTTTATTATCCTATCTATATAAATACAAGTAAACACACAAAACATCCCCCGTAGCTTGAAATACCCTTTGTTCATTGGATTATTGATCCAGTTTGAAATTGACAGTTCAGATTATTAAGTTTATGCGTCTTGGATATCTATTAGGCAAGAATTTGAGATATACTATAAGCGAAGCGAATATTTTTCCTACCGACATCGCGAAATCTTATTTTGACACCTGTCAAATTAAGCACCTCCTCTTAATTTTTTTTTTTGTGTTTGTTATATAGATACCTGATTTATCGGTGATGTCTGAACTGACTTGGAAAAATATTTGTTTGAAAGAGTGTCTCGAGTTTGAGTTTTTGAGCAGGTTTGATTTTTGAATCGAAATAACTCATAAAGTCTTATCGCCTACCGTAATGAAAGTTGGTTATGACTATTTTTTTTAAAGAACTTGTTGTACTCCACTATTCATCACGAAACAAGGTTTACTTAGCAATGGCTTAGGATATAAGATTTTTTCTTAGGATATATTGTTAAATGCGTGTAGAGACGCTAATATTTTAGGTTTTTAAGCCAACTTCTTTTTAATACATTTTCCTCGATGCCAGAGAATAATATATATAATAACATACCGATGAGGCGTCGCGACACTTTACCGAATTGGAGTAAACGTTTTTATATGAACGAGTATTGAAATATTTTATTATGTGACTCTTCCTCATAATTTTTATCAAAATCGATTTTTGTGATAAGTCAATATAACCGACAATTTGCATTTAAAATTGAGGTAAGTTTTTCACATTTTTTCAGTCAGTCTTTGAGAGTTGTTATTCCATTGAAAGTCGTTTTATCTAAAAACAATTTTCCAGGATGAAAACCCTGACTTTCGTGTGGGTTGTATCGTAGGCGAATCAACTGGATAGTAACTTAATTATAATGTTTTGCGACTAAAGTCGCATAGATGTTTATTTATGTTCTTGACCTTAGCGCTTTGTTAATCTTATTTATTAATAGAGGGCGCTATTTTGGTAAATGTTTACCCTACAATTTTGGATTGTCCTTGTGAAGAAGTAAACAAGATCTGTTTAGTAGAACGTTGTGAATAAATAAATGTATTATGTGTAATGTATTATTGTACACTAGTTGAACTGGTTTGATAGATTTAAATCTCTAGCAAAAGATATGAATTTAATATTTGGAACAACAGACGAAGACTGATTAGGTAGGTACGAATTGGGTTTGTTGTAGAAATAAATATAAGAGAGTAAATAATACTCAGATCTACTAGTAGGTACACATAATTAGTTCAACAGTTGAACTATAGCGGGTTTTTGGTAGCAGTTTTTCACCTGCTACGTATCGTATCGTTCGATCGATTATTATTTTACTTTACAAGTACAACTATTTGTTGTGTGGTACCCAAAACATCCGCCACGACTAAAAACTAAAAATATATATACTAAGTTATAGTTATAATTTATTACCAACATACTAGATAGAAAACAAAGACAAAAGAATTAATTGCAAGACATAAAGCGGAAACGCATGGCTCGCTTTGACAGTGATACTAAAACTACGTACAATAGTAACCTTTTCTTTTTAATGTATTCTAAAAATAGTAACCAACATTATTTAGGACCCTGCAAAACCAAAATAGGCCGCATACTGCAGAATAGCAATAAATAATGCTAGAAAAGGCTTAATTTACATAAAATACGCTTTTCCAAGTAAAGTTGGGACAATTCCGAAGAAATATTGTTGGTGAAGTTACTACTGTTAGAGGTTATTTCTGCGGATGTTTGATCTGTTTATATAAAAAAGTAAGTTCTTACAGACTGACTGGCTGGTATTCTCTAGAATCAACATAGAGCCTAAATCGCTGTACCTAGTGACGTGAAATTCGGAGGATGTATTCAGGATAGGGTTTAGAGGCGTACTGATAAAGGACTTTTGAAAATTCCACCTCTCTTTGGGGTCAAATGGCAGTTAAAAAATTTGAAACTCCTTTATATTCCTATTTACGTCGCAGGTAATGCCACAGGTAACAGCTACTAGTTATTATAATATACATTTAATAGTATCTGTCACACCATGCGTTGCCCGGGACTAATTTGAATAATACAATTTTTCTAACTTTGAACCCCCATTTGAATCCTTTAAGGGTTTTATTTCCAAAAATCTTTTCTTAGTACACTGCTACACCTTGTAATGAAGCTATATCTTTTTTCAATAAAATAACATAAATCAGACCCATAAAACTACAAGCAATTTTCCTTCTCAAATGATATCGTCTATTTTTTTAAAATTATAAACGCGTTTGTCAGAATTCCCGAAGTATTCAGAGCATCCATCCGAATAGCACCTGGGCGAATAGCCCATCTACCATTCCATGCAGAGCACCTGTCAATTTGGAAGGTGATATTCATGGAAAAATACATTTTTTTTAACAACTACCACAACCTTTTTACATAACATAAATAAGCTGATTGTAGCGATTATGGTCCAGTGGTTAGTGGGGTCGATTGCTGTGCAAAAGGTACGAGGTTCGATCCCACGAAACATGCAAAAGAACTTGAGCTACCGGTGAATGAAAAAATTGTGAGGAAACCATAGTATGGTGGTAGGGCGTTTTCTATCGCTTGCCTGACTAGCTACCACCCTCAAGTTGTAAAATCTGTCGCCAAGCACCTAACGGTGTGGTCTGGCAGCCTTCCTTGAGAGCCAGTATATTCCAGACTAAGCATGCTCCATCTAGGGCTTCAGTTACACTGACTTCCGTGGTCGTGCGAACTTGTGGTCAAATGCCTAGCTGTGTAGGATAAAAAAACAAAAAGCTCTTCCCTTATTAAAACCATTCGCTCAAGCATCAGCTCAGCTGTGGATAATATCAACGGCATAACTAGTAAGTGCTCAACTACGGAAAAACGTTCCTACATACCTACTTTGGAGAACTGTAATACAAAAGTCACGAGATGTCAGGTTTCTAGCCAACAAAGTTTTAGTATGAAACTCTACATGAGATCGTCGTTCATTCGATAATGGTTAGGGACTATGGCAGTTACTGGGGGTTTTTAGATACATAAAAATTATGAAATAGACTTGATTGTTTTAGATTTGTGTGTCTCTATTCTTTGCAGTTTCGTTATTACATTAGATTACAAATTTTTGCGACAGAACTATAACTTAACGTGTGCGTCTGCTATTCAATTGTTCTATTTTTTATTGTCACAAATATTATTTGATTTTTCAAATTTTCTAAAATCCTAAATACTTGCCAGACGCGCAACTCAGGTATGAGTAAGTTATAAGCTCTTCCTTATTATCTTTTTGTTAGATGATGAGTGAGTCCGAACTTATCACAGCTTTATACAACCGAGGTGGAAAGCTGTTCTGGATGGGATAGTATTCCATCTTTTTAAAAACCAAACGCTAATCCAAATGCAGCGTCTCAGTTATCACGGCCTTAATTAAAGCCTTGACTTTAAGTCGCAAAATGGCTGCGTATTTACTTAATCCTGTCTTCCGCAATATGTAATTATATGTAATTTAATTTTATATCCAATACGACTTTATATTTTGTATGGAATCCAACATCCTTTCTCTTGGAATTAAGTGCCATACGCTTAAATAACGCCTGCTGGAAACGGCGCCTAACAAAAGGAAATATTAGACCTAAATCTACTCCGCGCTATCAATAATTCAGAGAACTGTGGTGGAATTGAATTATTTCATCCAAAAATTAACTGGATTTAACTTGGATACAAATGCTAATTAGTAATTAACTTCCTTATTCAAGGCACAAAGGGATTGCTTAGTCGTTTCAGTAGCTTATAATATTATAATTACTTGCCACAGACAGATGCTAGAAAATTACGTTCACAATATTAGATCAAATAAATGATTCAAGTTAATTTATAGCTTCCTAAATACGTTGCCTATTGGACCCCACCGGGCACTAGAAAGTTAATTTTAGTAGCGATGATGCTGGAGTGGTTAGTGGGATTGATTGTCGTGCAAAATGTACGAGGTTCGATCCGGCGAAACATGCAAAAAGAGCCTGAGCTACAGGTGAAGGAAAACATAGTGATCAAACCATAGCATGGTGGTAGGGCGTTTCCTATCGCTTGCCTGACTAGCTACCACCCTCAAGTTGTAAAATCTGTCTTCAAACACATAACCGTGTGGTCTGACAGCCTTCCTTGAGAGCCAGTGTATTCCAGACAAAGCATGCTCCATCTAGGGCTACAGTAGCGCTGACTTTCGTGGTCGTGCTAACTTGTGGTCAAATGCCTAGCGGTGTAGGATAAAAAAGTTAGTAAAGAATAGAGAGGGTTGCGAGGGGGACGTAATATTTAAATCTTTTATCTGTCTAAAAGTAAATCCTTACGGACTGATATTCGTTTAGAATCAACACAGAGCCTGAAAATTCGATCCCTGAATGGGCTGTATGGGGGTTCAAAGTTTAATGCTAAGGTGACTGCTACTCGTATAAGTCAAAAATCAAAATACCGGTGGTTAACTAGCCCAACCTACAAGCATTTTAATTCGGCGTGGTAATGCTGCTAGCATACTGGGCACGCTACCTTCTTTTGATAGATTGGATCATTGTGTATAGAATTTAAATGGTTTGTAGGTAATGCTCCTGCAATTTATTTTGTTGTGGTTAGTTCTTTAATATTTTTATACATAGGTACTCGCTTGGTAGTTAGTACAAAAGTTAAATAAATTCATTATATTATAACATCAGTCTAAACTTTAAATAAAACATTTCAAAAATATCTTCTATAATATAATAAATTTGTTTGTAACGAACAAATAAAAAAATCACAAACATTCATATAAGAAAGTATTATATTTATTTTTCAAATTGTGTTTCTCAATTTTATCGTTGTTTTTTGTATGTCTATTAAGCGATTATTTTAGAGACGCGTAGACCGATTCACACAATATTATTTGTTTAAAAAGACATACTGTTCTAGGGGTGCTACAAATATTTTATCAAAATCTGTCAAGCAGTTTTGTTTAGATATCAATGTTAAGAAAAATAAAAAAAAACTATCAAAACCTATCAAGCAGTTTTGTATAGATATCAAATTTACGAAAAAACTCTATGGGTACCTGTTGAATTAATGTCGGTTGTCACTTATTACCGCCTTCCCAAAAAGGATGTACTCAATTTACTGGTATTTTTCAATGTTTGTTACTTACTGATTTCTCTAAAATGGATGGAATGTTTTTTTTTCTTCTTGAATTGTTCATTTTAAATTTTATCAAAGAGGTTTGATTTTTAATTAGAAATGACTTAAAAAGTTCTTACGGCATCTGCCGTGATTTTTATTCAAAAAGAAGGTAAACGGGTATATTTAAAGTACTCATGGTAGTAATTATTTTTTTAATATTACTCAATTTGTTACAGGAAGTCGCACTCTTCGGTGAGTTTTCCATCAGGGAAACTCTGATATACTTCGGCTGGATCGCAAACATGAACACAAAAGAAGTAGAAGAGAGGATAGACTTTCTTATTGCGCTACTACAGCTTCCAAATCCTACGCGGTAAGAGTTTTTGATATCATCTAGAAAAATGTGAGTTGGTACTCGTAGGTACACTGGTGTTTGTTTATTCTCCTCAGCAAGTTAACGATAAATCGACTTTTTGCACTGAGATAGTTCCGTTCTCGAGCTCAAAGTGTCATAGTTTTATTATTTTCACCCCAAGATTAACATAGTTCGGATAGATCTGCGGGTAAAGGCTAGTAGTAAAGAGTATCTTACTTCTATGAAGTGATAAAATATATAAAGTCTTAATATTATTACAGCCTTTCCATTATCAAAACAAAGCGGTTTATTATTTTAACACAACTGCGAAAGGAGGAGGGTTATGTCTTTCGAGTGTATGTCTAACCGAGTGTTCCGGTAGCCTTCCTTGAGAGCCAGTGTAATCCAGACTAGGCATGCTCCATTTAGGGCCACAGTATCGCTTACTTCCGTGGTCGTGCAAACTTGTGGTCAAATGCCTAGCTGTGTAGGAAAAGTAAAAGTAAACGTCTTACCGTTTTTAATATGAATGGTGTTCATCTTAGTCGTGAGAGTGACATACAAGTTTTTTTAAAATCGCTTCTTAAAACTTGTTTAGAATTTTCTCGATTTTACGAGACGCTAGGACCGATTAAGGGTTATATTTCCCGTATGGTCCGGTCCTATTATTAATTTTAGTAAAATATATGGTAGTGATTTATAAATTAAAAAGGTTTTTTAATTGATGTCGGTTGTTTGAAAGTGTTACTTGATTAAATTGGATTCACCAATACAATACCAAAATATAGACCTACAGACATATATAATATACCTATCTCATTTCTAGGCTGTTTTCGAGCTCACGACACGTGTCCAAGCACGTTATTTTCACGTGTAGTGTACACGTGAAAGTAATAGGAAAATTTCACGTGATTTTGCTTAAATAAACAATGAGTACATATATGTTGTAGTACGATTTTGGTTACATAAGGTTGTCAAACTTCTGCACAGTAATTACTTGTATCAAAAGTAGAAACATTGGAAGTTGATAATGATTCGAAATCATCAACGAGAAAAAATATTTTTGTGTGTTCGGAATGAAAATTCAGAACAAAAAAAATATTTTATCGAAACTCTATTCAGTTTTTGCATAGTCTCTTTAAAAAAACAGTTCTCCAACTAATCTCGTTTGACAAAAAAGAAAGGTTTTTTTTTGTTACCTGTTTTCGCAACAACCTGTGGATTGATCATTAACTGACTTCAAAAATGAGTTCAAAATGAATTCGAATGAGCCTTTATAAGTATGTTTTTCTTCGATTTCTCTGAAATGGCTGAGCCGATTTGAAAAAAATATTTTAAATTATTCAAAATATACTTTCTAATTAATCCCATAATATAAATTTAATCAAAATCGGTCTTTAACTTAATTTTCTTAGAGAAAACCTATGACATTTTTGTAACGTAAGGTTCGCGTGCTGAATGGGAGTTGGTTACTACTCTTTCTTTTATTAAGTTAATTGCATTTCTTTCAGACAAGTAAAAAACCTATCAGGAGGTCAACAAAGAAGGACGTCGTTAGCAGCAGCTTTGATCCACGACCCTGAATTACTCATCCTTGACGAACCAACTGTTGGCGTGGACCCTGTTCTTAGGCAGAGGTAAATTTTTTTAACTTACTATCAACAAATTAAATAAAAAAATTGAGGCCAGCTTTTTGGGTACTCTACCAACTGGCAGCGGTTTGGATTAGTTAGTTTAGTTTAAGTTAGATTTAATTACGTGCAATGTACATAATCTAGTACATATAGTTAGAATAAATTTTTTTATCGTGTAAGTTTTAGTTAAATTTTCATCTATATGTTTTACAAATTAAATTGAATAAATACTTTTTATTTTACGAAATATTAACTGAATCATATTCGTTAGGTACTTAATCTTTTTAGTAGCTATTTATATAGTAACCTATTTAAATTCTAGACCTCTTTACTTATTGTATAATACGTATGGTATAATATTAAATAAATGAGTTACTTACAATTTTTTTAACATCGGGCAACGTGCCCAAAAAGCTGGCTACGTTGCCCCGCTGGATAGCTAGACTTATGTTTTGGGCATATATAAGCCAGCATTTCTGTCAATCGCTTGACAGAAATGCTGGCTTATATATGCCCAAAATTTTTTATCTCTCTTTTTTTTACTAGTGTTGATATCCGCATGTATACATGTATCTTCTAGTGACCCCGCGCGTCTCTATAGGGTCTCGCTGGAAATAGGCAGCGCGAAGAAGAAATCCCCAGCATCATGCTGAGCGCAGTCATTTTTTAACGCACGGGACACAGTATCTCTGATTTCCTTGGCCGTGCGAACTTGTGGTCAAATGCCTAGCTGTGTAGGATAAAAAAAGCAAGCAACTTGATTTAGTTTATTTTTTAAAATTGTTTTTATATGCTTTTAAGGTTTATTTTGTACACACGGGATACTACTACTACTATAATTAGTAGTAGTGTCCCGTGTCTACAAAATAAACGAGTTTTTCTACACCAAGTATTATTTTCCGTTTTTTTTTTAACGTGGAGAAATGCTGCATGCATACTTCTCTACCACTTGGAGGCAAATCGGTTATGTGGGACTCTTACCTACTAAAACTCCACGGTGTCACTCCTTGCCGATGACTGGCGGGACACTGGAACGTTGTAGCACTCATCCGCGACTCGCCACGGCTGTCCGTCACCAGACCCATCCTACTTCCTGTAGCCGCTCCTATATGGGCTTAGAAGGCAAAACCCAGTGGAGCGGCCCATCCCGGGTGCCTCTTAGCTTCACCGTGGGTGGCAAGGCCACGGCTACTGAGCCCCCCCCGCCTCGACAATGCGGGCACCCTTGGGCGGAAGAATTATTCCTACTTACTTTAGCCTCATTTTGCACTGCTATTATGTACTCAGTTTATTAACATTTTTTTAAAGTCGTTTCACTAGTAATTCTCTTCCCTCCACTCTAGTTCTTTACGCTGTACCTTTTATCGTACTAGCGGTTCTAAACGTGACAATTAATCAAATTAATATTTTTTGAGTACTATCTTATACTTAATAGTTTACCATCACAGTTAACTATCATTCAAAAACTCATATTACAAAAAAAAAACACCACAAAATCTTTTTCCAAGAAATAAACTGAAATAATTCCGCGGCACATTAAGACATACGAGTAACGTCTCGGCAGTGACGTGAAGTCAAATGACAGAAGTAATTTGCTCGAATTTATGAGTTTACGTACTATTGTGACATTATATATACCTTATTTATTTAGTTGTTACGCTGCGTAAACATTATTATTGTGTTACATTCACCCTCTTCTTAATAAATGTCAAATAATAAGGTCTTTGAATAAAATCTCTTGGTTAGTTTTTTCTTTGATTTTATTAGATAAAAAAATGCACCATGATTTCTTGCACCAAATACGACTGATAAAAAAATCATCAAGTGAATTCACTTTTAGCAACGGTGTATAGTGTTATATTATCTGATGATACTATTTTTTAACGATTCTTTTAGATATAAACAAAAAAGAAAATTTTGATAACCCCAACATTTGTTGTAGCAGCCATCTTGGATTTGAAAATATCATAGTGTAGTATTTTACTAGTCAGGGCCTTTCACTTGGTACCCATGTTGAGGGAGTTATGCAAAAATTGTAACTCCACCACACTCACACACATATTAACCCTTACAGACACACAGAAACGTAAAACTCATAACACGCCGTTTTTAAGCAGAGAGTCATAATAAATACATTATCTATCGCTATAGCACTAAAATTTGTTTCTTATAATTATTATTTCTTATAATTTGTCTATTTATTTCCATGCATAGTATATGATGTATTTATATATGTATCTGTGTAGTTATATTAGTATTGATTGTATTTATTAGTATTTACAATAGCTGTTTAGTTGATAGTGTACTATTTTAAGGCCTGTTTAATATAAGTTATTATCATTTACGTGCATGGTTGCCTGGAAGAGATCGCTTTAAGCGATAAGGCCGCCATTTAAAAGCCGGTATATGTGTATAAGGTTTTCTTTAATCATATTTTATGTATTGTTGCTGGTTTTTAAATAAAGAGTTGTCTTATCTTAACACGCCGTCGTTTTCCGTAGGTGGTTAAAAATAGACATTTATAGGGTGGCTCCAATTCAACATGCATGTTTTTGTCACGTTTAAAGTTTATATATATGTGTTTTTATTAAGGTTATGTAGTTGATAATATCATTGTGTAGATTTGTTTGTAGATTGGAGCATGTAAGGGTAGTGTAATAACTGTGGGTAAAGACATTGAGAACACATTCTGTAATGCTTATCCAATGTTATAAATAAATAAACAAACAAACACGTTTTTACTGTCGTTATTTGCTCGATATTAATATCGAGAAGTAGAAATTGGACCTAATGTTGTACAGTTAATGGTACAGAAATGTGGGCGACTTGTACTGGGCACAAAATGCTAAAATTATTTTGTAATAAATTTGTTTAACATTGTTACAGTATTTGGGACCATCTGGTGGAAATCACAAAAGGAGGTCGTACTACTGTTATCATAACAACACATTACATCGATGAGACAAAGCAAGCTAATATTGTAAGTAGATTTCACTACCACTTTTCTTAAATACAATATGTACTACAGAAAAAGGACAAGTTTACAAATTACCTACCAAAAAAATACCTGGTTGGAGTCTTAATTATTTTGTATGTATGTTCCTGATTTGGATCATAAGCTGATGGTCTCGTATACATTTTATCAAAATCTGATGGCACTACAGGCGTGTCATCAATTATTTTTAACTTGTGGCTCATGACACGATGTCAATTTGTCATCGATTGTAACACCCTCAAATTGTGGAAGAACTTCTATGGCGCTTGACACGCCAGTCGTGTCATAGGAAATTTGTTCACTGCCATGGCGAAAAGTTGGATAATGGGCGCCGCAAGGAATCGGTTCATTAAAATAATTGAGTAATGTGTATGTAAAGATGTTTGCCGAATTGAAGTTGGTTCGATATCGTGATGATTATTTCGTCAATGAAAAGTTAGCGTTTAATTGTTTGCGTGTTTTATTAGGTTCGACATGTAATTATTAATGATATATTATGATATCATAATAAAATGATATATATATGACATATTAGAAGCTAAAAGATTTTTCTCGGCGATGTTAAATATTAAAACAAGTAATTAATTTGTAATAATTTAAGTTACTAAAACACAAATTTAAATAGATTAAGATTAAATAATAGATTAGATTCTAGCTAAATTCTCTTTTATAGTTCAATAAGAGTCTGTATTAAATACCTAGCTATTTTTATTTCTAGTTGTTTAGTAAAACTTAGAAATGTAAATCCGAACATAAATAACTATATGCGTAAGTACCACACGTTCTTAAAAGACCAAAAATATTAGAATATCTTTCATAGAAAAAGCAATAATATGCTTCTTTAAGTATCACACAAAAGGCACCCACATAAGGATCGTAAAAATATTCTCTATTCATATGTATTTAGTGAACTCTCTCTATATTTGCTTTAATCTTTTCTTTGCAAAATCACACTATATATTTTTTTACATTCAGAACATTTCATTCAGTACTTATATGTACTCTTATGTATAGAGTAGTAACTGTAACGTTTTTTGATAGAATGGCCTTTGTATGAACTAATGTATGAACTAAATGTTTTAGTGGTCATTGATCTCCTCAGTCTTAAAATTATGATGCCATTCAATCAAGTGTTTTGTTATTTAAAATTGATCTCACTATTAACTTAGTATATTATTGTAATAAATTAATTTACCACCAATAAATCAAGCTTATCAAGACTTGCTAAAATTTTAACTTCTATGTAAACATTACATTTTTTGTGTTTATTATTATTATAATAGTCAGATTACTTACATAACACTAAAGATTAAAAATAATCCAATTTCTTCACCTATCAACGGAGCATGCAGGCATGGTACTAAGCCTTAACTCCCTTATTGACAGTGCTCATACGCTGGGCCAGATAAACACCGACAAACACAAATTTTCAAAAGTTTATCTGTCATTTATCATTATGTATTATCGCTGCTGGGCATGCGTCTTCCACGCTGGCAAAGTTGCTGGTAGAGAACTTCACTTATCATGGAAAGCTGCAGGTTTTCTCATGATGTTTTATGAGCATATTACTAGTGCAAAACTCAGAGGTATATGTCCCGAACCTGTACACATTTGTACCCGTGTCCTTACGCATTTGAGGCTTACCGACAAGGCTACCACTAATACGTTTACGATTACAATTTATATTTACTTTTATTAATGTTTTTTCGTGCAAACAAGACGGCCTTTGCCAAATAGTCTATCCGAGCCTCTTATTTCCGTTCTATCTTGTTTCATTATAGAAATTAATTGTTCATTCATTCGTTCAGATCATTCGATGCAGAATAATTTTGTAATAATTTGAAACCTGAGTAGACATAAAGCCTTGGCAGATATCGGTCTTTACGAGCCTGTTATTTCCGCTCTATCTTGGTTCATTATAAATTTTTCATTCATTCCGATGCAGTATTAATTCTATAATGATTTGGAACGCGATTCGATTTGAAACCTTGAATTTAATTTTGTAAAGCAAGTAGAATATCAATGATATTGAATTATACAGATTTCAATAAGTAACTGCCAGAATATTTAGACAGATTTGCGGATTATTTGGATTTACCTAATTTCGTATTCATGTTTGGTATTCCATCTTTAGATGTTCTATTTAGATAGCGGTGGAGTATTTTTGGTTTAAAAAAATGTTGTATTTTAAATAATTTGTATGCATTTTCTTCAAAAAAACTTACGTGATTATGTTAATGAAAGTAAATATATTACATTCATACTGAAATTTTCACCTGCAGGTCGTATAAAACCAGTAATTTATTATTTTAAAAGTTAACCTTCCTCTAGCATTAAGAAGATTATCATCGTCAATTTTTTATGTACATACTTCAATTTAGCAACCGATTTGAATACAATATTTTTTGTATCAGTTAAAATGCTTCCCTAGTCCCATTTAAGTTTTATTGAAATCGCACTAATAAAGGCACTTGTCCTTGAAAAATAAAACTAAATAATTTCCAACTCTTTGCATTTAGATTGGTCTCATGCGTGGAGGAAGGTTTCTGGCGGAGGAGTCACCACAGACGTTGATCAGGCGTTACCAAGCGGAAAGCTTGGAAGACGTGTTCTTGAAGCTGTCGGTCATGCAGAACCTGGGGAAGAGAAGACGGTCGAGCATATTAGCTGATGTAGTGGAGAGAGTGGAACTCCCTGCTATACCGGTAAATCTTCTTCTTAAGGTAGATGACGACGATGGGAATATATTTTTATTTTACCTATATCAAGTGATCTAGCTTTGAAAATAAACTTACATATTTCATTCACATCAATGCAAGTATTTTTTAACTTATTTGTATGGCTAATTCAGGAAGATAACACACTTGACAGTTTTTCAACTACCTAGCTATATTGTTTGGACGGAAGAGGCTATATCAGTCAAGCCTACTTTTATAATATTTTTTGTTCTTTTTATTTTTATATATTCTACAACTCCCAGCGTATATATAATACGTAATAATTAGTATGTTTTGTTATTCAGTCCTCTAATTCTGAGTCTAATGAGTTTATCATCTTCTTCTACTTTTAATCACCTCTTCAATGAAATGGGAGAAGAATGTAAAAACGAACGTGACTCAATAAATTAGTAATTATTTAAATATTTTTCCTTATATAATAATTAACTTCCACAGAACCCTGCAGCCATAGACCTAGAAGAGGCGGAGCTGGGAGAAATATCCGGTGAATTTGGTGACAATGTGTCAATGTCAAGCAAAGGTCGCGTGGTTGTTACCCCCGATATTAACCCGCCAATAGATTCCTTGCCCCCAGAAGAGAAGCCAAAGAGAGGGTGTATGGAGACCTTTATGCCGATGAAGTGGCATCACATGAAGGCGTTGATTTGGAAGAACTTCCTTAGTTTATTTAGGAATTTCGGGTAAGTTGTGGTTGTGTGACTTAATAATTTGATGTTATGGGAAAAATGAATCAGTAATCTAAAGCTACTGACGTCTACAGACCAATAAAAATGAGATTTTGTGCTTATTCTTAGTTTTGGCTCTATTTGTAAGATAATCTTTTCTGGATCTTGCCTGTCAAATAACGCTTTTTACTATGGCTAAATGGGTTTCTTGTCACTGAAATGGTGAAAAAAGTTATAAGATTTTTAATAGCGTTAACTTGTAAAACAGTGTTAGTTATTATCAGTTTTCCTTTACTTATTATTATTCCAATTTTTTTCTTTTCGTTACTGCGTAATACTTTCCGTATTTTGAGACTACCCACATCTAATTCTAAAATTAAACCAATTTTAAATTCTTTTATCAGCGTCTTAGCTTTCATCATCGGCCTGCCTGTCTCCCAAATGGTGTTCTTCTGTCTCGCCATCGGTCACTACCCCGAAGGCTTACCAATAGCTGTCGTCAACTACGAGTCTAACAGCACCACGGCTCTCTGCCCCTACGACCAGAACACCTGCCCTCAGAACCCAGAGACTTACGACTGGAACCTGACCATGTTCAGCTGCAGATATTTGGACTATCTTTCGAAACGGCAGAATAACTTGGTGAGTTTCTTTGGTTGTGATTCTCGGCTTTAGTATTTGTCTTTACTCTTCAAAACAGGGTAATAATTTTAGACAATATTTATGAGGTGGATATTTTTAATCAATTTATAAGGTTACTTAAGACTGAAACCTGACTATGTTCAGATGCAAACATTTGCACTAACGACAGAAGAAGTGAGTATCATCTCTGTCAATTTCTATCCATCCAGACAGTGCCTTATGCAAGTTGAACCAAACATTTCTAAGTCACGACATAGGTACTTTGTACAAAATCCCGAAAATGAACGTGGTTTTCAATCTGGCTGTTCTTTAAATTTAAAATTTGTTACGAGTACCGAATTTCTCAGAGACACCATAAGCGATTTCCGCTCCAGTAGTTTAGTATTACAATTTAAACAACTCAAAAATGTATTGCATCAACCGATTACGTCCCACTGCTGTGCAAGGGTCTCTCCTATGAAGGGGGTGTAGGACATAGTCCAGAAAAAAATTACTTTACTTATTTTCGAAAGATTTACCTGATCCAACAAGCAGGTTATCTTTCCATAAAAAAGATCTACTCACGATGTTTTTCTTCATCGTTTTAGCTTGTATTTTGTTTGCTTGTATGTTTCGTATATATATTTCTCAACCTGTTGTGTCCCATTGTTGGGCAAAGGTCTTCCCCATAATTTTATAAATTACTAATATCATGCACATGAATGCAAAACTTAGAAGTGCATGCTTGAACCTGGTATTGAACCCGCGCCCTTTAGCTTGTGAGGCAAGGGGCTAATTGACTAAGCTACCACTAACTTGGAACAGCCCAATTATAGTCGGTTGTCACTTTCATCATTAATTACGACGCCTTGATGTATTTGTACCGTATCAAGGCCGTATTGATAAATTATCCCTAAAAGAAAAACACATTCGTGCCAGACGAAACCGATCCGAACAAATTTCAGTGAGAGCAACGTCGAAGATTTCTTCACATGCCAAAATACTAAACCTACTTTATGCCCTGAAATGAATCAAGGCTGCCGTTTTTGTTTGCGACAGGTGTACGTATCTTGAAGTATCAAATATATTTTATTGCTATACCGGTGAGAGAAACTTAAGCTAGTTATACACGATGTTTTTGTGAGATCTTGATACGTTGTAACGTTTTCCAATACCTACTAGTTCACATGGATCATATGCAATGTACTGTACGTAGTTCAAAGAATTAGTTCTATTAATATACTGTTTTACTTTATGTTTGTACAACAGAAGAAAAAAGTATCTCCCACAGAGTTAACGTCCTTAGAAATAACAAACATTGGCTAAATGCGAGTCGGACTCGCGCACGATGGGTTTCTTTACTTTGTTTATACAACATTAGTTCAAGTTTCAAAAAGCAAAAATAAGAAAAAAGTCACGTTTGTTTTATGCGTCTTAAATATTTATTTTATTCAGTTAAGTATTTGTGGCTATAGCGGCAACAGAAATACATCATCTGTGAAAATTTTAACAGTTTAGCTATCAAGGTTCACGAGATACAGCCTATTGATAGACAGACGGATAGTAAAGTCTTAGTAATAAGGTCCTGTTTTTACCTTTTGGGTAGGTACGGAACCGTACAAGCAAGCGTATTTTCCCCACTTCCTAAAATACCCCCCCCCCCCCCCCCCAACCCTTAAAAACACCCACATTATTACACGCACCACCCCCATAATTTCTTTTGTCGCACACTTTCCCAACCACTTTCAGTTCAGTCGCTAATATCAACATAAACAAGTCAACAGCAATACGGAAATATGAGAAAGGGCGAGTTCGATACATTATTATGTTTATTATATGATACACTATGCTGATCACGTAGCGTGAAAATTGAAACTAAAACAGTAAGAGATGTTACTCAAAATTTAATGTCAAAAATTAACGCTCGCTAACTCATCTTTTTTAGTAAAAGTCAATGAAATAGAAATCATAATTATAATAGGCATAGAGGATTTAATCCGCCCTTGCTCCTGGACTACCTACAAGGCTCATCTGGGTTGTACCACGGGTAAATTATCTACCCGTGGTCTAACTGAAAATAACTGGGTGTACTCGTTTTCCTTTAAAAGTATACTGCAGTCTTAGTCCGATATAGTATATCTATTTATACATCGTGTAACAGAAAGGGGTGACAATATTTAAGGGTGTTTAGTCTACCCATCAAATTAACCTCATTGTAGAGCAAAAAACAATCGAGAATTCGAGAAAAAATTATTGTGTCCTCCACTACTACTTGACCAATCACGTGATCCATTTTTGTATGGTGAATTGGTTCCCGAATTTTACAAAAATTTATTCTACGATAGTTCACCTTGATGGGTAGACTAACACCCTTAGGTATTGTCACATCTTTCTGTTTCTCGTTGTATATGGATTTTGATTAAGGGTTAGAAAATACCCTTACTGGTTAACTTTTTTGTAGTATGTTATCTGATGGATATTTACGAAGGTTATTGTTGTTTACTGATGATACCCTTTTGATTTGTTTCACACTGATTTTTGTTATGATGCCACGCACGATGATATTACTAGGCTTATTTTTTCACATTGAAAATAGAAAAGCGTTTGACTGCAACTAGCCTGATGTAAATCGACTATAAATGCTCCGAAGAATAATATTCATGCGAACAATTGACCTCGTGACCTACTGGTATCATTTGGGAGAAGAAAACCTCCTAGCCGTTTTTAAATATTTCTAATTGAGACTAAGGCCAAACGAGCGTAATATTTTCAGCTGAGTCGCATAAAATAAATCGCACAACTTTTACCGAAATTCTGCTGAGAAATACTCCCTTAATCAAATATCCCTAACGACCAAAAAATGCTGGAGATTCGTAAAACCTGTTTACAATTTTTTGTACAGATTGTTTTTTAAACTATTACGAGAGTATAAAATTTTCAGACAAATATCCATGAAAATAAAGCGAGAGTCGGAACAAACATTTCTTAGACTTGATCGATGCACAGTCGCTTCGTTCGCTTGGCCAAATTAATACTGTCGCGGGCGGCAGAATACATTATAGGGTTATAATTTGACATTTAATAATATTTGCCTCTGGTTAAAAAAAAGTACATAGTTAATATTAAATTTAATTAAAAAATCTGTATAATTTAATTTAGTATGTTTTAAACAAGTTGTTGCTCTCAAACAAAATGAAGATTTAGTATTGACTTACTGAAATAAAGAATATAATTACTTTTTGGAGTCTACGTTTAAGATTTTGTTCTTAACCGTCATAAAAAAAGAAAAATATTCTCAGTTATAATCTTTTTTGTGTACTTATGTTATCTTAATTTTACATAATATATAGAATATATCGAAAATAACATGACAGTTTCTTGTAGTACCAGATATATAATGGCTGTAATGTTATATAACTCGATATGTAACACTTGAGCCTCTTGTAGAACTAGAAAAAAAAATTACTTTAAGTTATGTCTGCAACAGAGTTCGTCTATCTATCCTGTCCCCTTCTTCCAGATATACTACCCAACCAAGGAGTTAGCCATAGAAGAGGCGCAGCACGGCGCTGCTCGCGTGGTGCTCGTCTTCCCTTCTAACTACTCTACCTGCCTGCAGGAAAGGATCACTGACCCCAGGAACACTGACAAGTATTCCATCAACAACTCTGACATGGAAGCCCATATGGATGATACAGGTATAATGATGATAATCCTTGAAAGATTAAGGCGAAGTTAGTGGTAGATTTGATGAAATTAGTGGTAGCCTAGTCAAAGTCAGTGTTAGCCTAGTCAGTGAATCAGCCAGGTTGGGCTGTAGAGTAATTACTCAAACTGCCTGCAAGACAGGATCACTTACCTGAACAACACTAACAAGTCGTTGGTATAACAGCAACTCTGACTTTGTTAAAGCACATAACCATGTACGATACATGTATAAATAATTAGCCTAGAGACGAAGTCAGTGGTAGTGTAATCATAGTTAGCGGTATTCTAGTATAAAGTTAGTGTTAGTCTAGTCGAAGTAAGTGATAGCTAATTTAATTTCAACGGAAAAATTAAAAAAATATTCTCCATTATTTTACGACTTCTCCGATTTGAAGAGATAATGCCTAGACGCCTAAAATTGAAAAATAAACTTTTTTAGTTGGTAGGTTAAGTATACATTTCAGTTAGCCCCATATTAATATATCAAAATCTGTCTAGTAATTTGATTTATAAATCAAAATTTACCTCACGAATTGAAGTCAATTTATCACTTTAGTACCTACTTGTACTTGTCAAAATCCACAACAAACTTTTCTATCCAGAACAAGCATTAACATAAAACACATCACACTACGCTCGTAAAAACCGGGAACCAATCATCGGATCCTACGATTTTTTTATTGCGACTTTGACGAATTCTAACCATAAAACAAAAGTTTTCTCTCCACATCAATAAGCCCTTAGTCCTTTTCCGATGGCGTCAAATGGAATGTAAATGTAGTTGGAGTGTCTTTTCGGATTTACGAGCGTTGCTGATATATATCCGCTTTCTTGGACTACGGTCACTGTAATATTTCTAAGGGACTTTTTGTCGCTGCCATGTCCGTGGTAAAAGGGATTCATATAAAATAGTGCTATTTATACCTAGTTAAATAATTACAACTTTATAAGATTTTATACAAAAAATAAATTATGACATTTATTTTGATTTATAATATAACTAGCTGACCCGGCCACGCGTTGCTGTGGCTAAAGTTTTTAGTAGATTTACCATAACAGCGCCATCTATTGATTACTTACTCAACCCAGTCGAAAGGTATCGACATCTGTTAGAATCATTTGGAGTTAACAGATAATTGTGACTGTCAAATAATAACAGACAAATAATTAGCAATAAATTAAAATTGCGACTATAATTTGAGATTTAAACTATCCTATCTCTCAAGTTGGATCGAACTGCACATGGTGTGCGAATTTTATTATAATCGGTTAAGTGGTTTAGGAGTCCATTGAGGACAAACATTGTGACACGAGATTTATATATATTAAGATAATAATATAATGTAATAATATGGGACAACATCTACACAAAGGTCTTCGAATCCCAAACTAGACAAAGCCTGTGCTATGGTAACCTGATGACTGATATACATACTTAGAAATACATATATACATACTTATATATATAATAAACACCCAGACACAGGTCAAACAGACATGTTTATGCACACAAATGTTTGACCTGTGCGGGGATCGAACCCGGGACCAGCGGCGCAGAAGGCAGGGTTGCTACTAACTGCGCCAACCGGCTAGTCAAATGGGTACTAATACCAACTGAACCTAATTAAAATAAAATATAATTTTATTCTATATTTTTTTTAAATAAATATAATCTATGCCACTCAGTGATATTTTAGCTTTCTAAAGGTATAGAGAAATTTTAATCGGTCTAGTAGCTTATAAGCTTTTCATAACAAAATATTTTTTCTTCGCCTAATAAAAAAAAAAACATTTTTTATTTTATTAATTTTATTTGACATCGTTACATTTAGAATATCACAATGAATTCTCTGGTTTCCGAAATGAAGCGAAATCAAGTGTTACCCAGTTCAACACAAAATCATCCCTATTACTCATACAACGTCAAAATCCACCCTCTAGAGACTTCAACCCAATTATTCTGACATAGACTACCAACGAGAGTAGTTGAGGCTAAATTAGGCGATAAATTAATTTATTTGACTTTAATCCATCTCCATCTATTTACTCAGTGAATACGTGAGTAGTGTATATTTATTTACGCTTCAGTTAGTTACATAACTTTAATAAGATGAATCAATTTAATTATAAGTGCGTGATGAATTAATTTAGTTAGCGTATTAGTTATAGAAGGTTATCGGTTAGCGGTGCAAAGTCGAAAGGAGGTCGCTATACTAATTAATACAAATAGCTTTCAGTGTGGGACCTACTTAGAATTAGAGAAAAAAACGCAGCTGTCCCATGGAAATAGGTCGTCGACAAAATGACGTAAGAAATAACTGTTTTTTTTTCTTGCATTCAGAGTTGGTCTCAAAATGTAATAGTTTATTAGGGTGAGAATAGTGACCCCCTTCCAGGATAGTACACCCCTAACTGATAAACCTGTATAATCTCTGCGCCCTGCGGTGTCACCAGGATAAAAAGCTTATCTTCATCATCATCATCATCTCCATTCCGCCTGTATCAAATTTTCACTTGCGTGAGTCTCACTAAACTTTTTATGCTTTATTTTTATCCATATTTTTTAACATTGTGTACTTTTGAAACTATCTTGAAGAAATTAGAACTGGTTATACAAGTTCTAAGATTATTGAGCGCGAAAAAAGCGAACCGTTACTGCTTAAAGTCAGAATTAAAATTCTAATCTCCTGTCAATATATTTTTCCCTTGTCAATTAGGTGTTACTAGGAAAAAGGTGAAAATCATTGCGGAAAGAAATTTTCCATCCATAAAAAGGAAGGATCCAAAAAAAGATTTTACTCTACAATTTGCATAGAAATTAGATTTAATATAGTCTGGACCAATCATCGCTATTGGGTTTTTCATTTTTTATTCCAAACGTCGTGTGGAAAAATCAACTTTATTTCCAAGGCTAAAAAGTGACAATAGAGTGAAGAAGAAGTCGACAAATTAATGCTAGTATAAAGAACCTTTTAGAGAATTAATTTTGAATAATGTAAGTGTAGACATAAATATTAAGCAAATAATTTGATACTTATAAAGCAATTTATAGCGCTCTAAATTCAGGTGCTTTGTTACCTATCACCGAAGTTTAGAAGTAGCAACATTAAGTCCAGCCTGGTTTTGGATGGGTGACCTTGTTGATGCATTAGCATGTGTTTCTTGATTATTTACATATAAACCAAACTCCGTAACCGAACCGATCCCCTTTATGAAGTCAAAAGTATAAAAAAATGAGCCAAGTGCATCGACACAATTCTCAATTATTATTATTTCAACCTTTATTGTCCCATTGCTGGGCAAAAAGCCTCCTTTCCTCCTTCCTTGCAGACAGTGTGGTCTTCGACTTTGGTGGTCCAGTGTTTGTCATAAGACTCTAGGTATTTAGAAAATTAACACGTGTGTGATTTATTTTGATTAACAATACCTAATACAATGATCTTACGATTACCTAATTTTTGGAAAGGTCCAACTATAGTTTCGATCACATTTGGTGAACTTCATCAGGGATGGAATGAGTTGGTCGTGTCCACGTCGATGGAACGTCTCGCACTATAGATATTCGACTATATTTGGACCTTTGCAACAATCAGATACATTATTAAAGGAAGGTTAATCAAAATGATTCTGAGTCATTTTGCCACAATTTGTATTTATTTTAAATCACAATAAACTCTAAAAGAAGCACTTCTGTCTCCTACTTTATTATTTCAGCGTAAACTTGAAGAAGCATCTGAATTTTTCACGAAAATAATAAATCCCACTTAAATCCCGGTAAATTATGACTCTCAAGTTCTTTTCATTATTAGGTTTAAAGAATATCTTAAGCGGTACTTAACCTAAATATTGCATCCGTGAGAGTAAATTTATGGTTCTCCTTCATTAAATCTTTTCAAATTCAAATATAACTTTATTGCACACCTATATTATATACATATTACATACAGACATCTTAAAATCATTGGCAGTACATTGGGCGTCTTACATCTGGTGGTAAATCTTTTAGTGTCGATTAGATTCTTTAACATTATTTTAATATTGACAAAGCGAGTAATGGTATTTGATTCAAGTCTAGCAAATTGGTTGTTTATCTGTTAGTTCGTATGTTTATCTGGATATTGTTTTTAGCAAGTTTTGGACTAACTCGGCACAAAACTAGGAATTTCATAGTCGTTGGATGATTTTCGATTGGGTGAGTATTTTCCTGAAAAGGGGCTAGTGGGAAGATACAAGCGAAATACGGCAAAGGAAGAGAGAGAAAGTATAAAAGAATTCAAAGAATAAAATAGAATATATGCAAACGTTTTTTTTTTTAAATTTGCATTTAACATTTTTGTCGTGAGGTGAATGATGATGGGATGATGAGTTTACAGAACTTCAAGTACATTTTTTTCCCACAAAATTAAAATAATGTTGCTAGAATAATTATTAAATATTTTTTGTACTAGTAACAAAATAACCGTAAAAATTAAACCTGCCATAAAACCTAACCGCTATTCTCAAACTTTGTGAAGTTTTTCACGAGATGTCGTTAAATGTTAACGGATTCAAGAGATGCTCGAACTTTGGAGCCCCTTGAGAGTTTTCTGATTGGGTCGCTATCGTTGAGATTGGATAATTTGCTTCATTTATTAATAATCTTTGAGAAAAAATTCAGTTGGTTAGATATAATATAATATTGTAACGTAACAAGTAAGAAACATTTATTACTTAGGTACATAAAAATTATATTTATTTGTAAATATATTACTAGCTGTTTCATATTATTACTAGCTGTACCCTGCGGTATTACCCGCTGTAAATTAATTATCCCACGGGAACATTAAAAGTATCCTATATCGATCTTCTAGCTTAGAATTTGCGTTCCCACCAATTTTCAGCTACATAGGTTCAGCCGTTTTTGAGTTTTTAAATAGTGTAACTAACACGACTTTCTTTTATATATATAATATATATATATATATATTTGACTGAAGTCTACTACTTATATACCACCAACATGTCAAATTTAAATCGCTGTAGGTTGAGTAGTTTAGGAAATTCATACAAAATTTAAATGTTTATTGAAGCTCTATCACAAGATCCCTTCTTTGATGACATTTACTATCAATGTGCCAAATTTTACCAATGTACGTACGTTGTATAGTTAGGGAATCATATTATACAATATTTAAGTATCCCTTTGACCCCCTTAATGCGGCCCTGTCTCAAGTATTATTTTAATTAGTAACATGTTTATTTATAACAGGGCATATAGTCTGCTGTTTCAATCGTATAGAAATTTAAAATTGTATTGTGCCGTTAATACGAGTAATTTGGTAATTTTAAACAGACTGAGCTGTGTGTCTCAGTTTGAAAGCCACTGTCCCAATCCAATCAAGCAACAGCCACTTTTAATACCTCCTGTGATCAAAACGCATTAATTCCACAGCCATTTTGTTGTAAGCATCATTTGCCCTTGAAATTATCGCATAGACTAAAAATGAATTATTTTTACTAAAAATCTACCATTTCTGTTAACCAAAATTATTTATCCATTTATAACATTATACCGAAGCATTATCTGTACTTCAGATCAGCCAAAAAATAAACAATATCTCTATCTCTCAGGTTTATATTTCTCTATAAGAAGGTTGCCTGGAATTGGATAAGGGCGCTTGTTGCCTTTTTTCAAAGGAGTTGTTCGAGTTAACAACTTTATTTAATTAAAATATTATATTTTTTATACTCAAAAATGCAGTCAGCATTTTAGAAAGATAATCTTCCGCGAGGGTTTTATGAAGCTGACACTATTGTAAAAACAAAGGTTTGCGTGTGTGTTTGTTTGTTAAGTACTCTTTCAGGCTCAAAAGGCTGAACCACTTACAAACAATTTTAATTTAAGATGAAATACAGAAACTTTTGTTAATTTTAGTACTCAATAATAACAAAATAATAATAGTTTGTCAAAAATTGATCGCCGTGTGGTTTATAGTCTCAAGAACGCTGGCAGCATTTTCGAATTTGAATTGCCACTGAAATCTTTTGAGCAAGGAATGAGCCAGCTCTCTTGTCCCCGATAAATGTCTCTGTCTTTGTCTCTCTTTATTGTCTGTAGTCTCTCTTTTCTCTCTTGTTACTTTTGTCTCTTGTCAGAGTTAGTTATATAATAAAAGTCGTTCCTTAAAGTAAGTTAAGTGACCCGCTTTCGGTTTAGTACACCCTTTATCAATAAACCTGTATTATAGGGGTCCCTAAATGCCCTTTAACTAATTAGCCTTAGCGTTTCCAGCGTTTTGTTTGGCCTTTTAAATTATTACAATGTTTGCTTTGCGGTTTTTGCTTACGGAAGTCGAAAAAAGGGGTTTGTATCCTTTATCTTTTTTATGGATGTATGAGTAAATTAATTAACTGGTTTATAACATGCTAGCTGCGCTCCGCGTTGTTACCCGCGGATCTCTAATTTTAATGTATGTTCCTCAATGATAACGTAGCTTTCTATGAAACGAAGAAAGTTTTTTTTTTAAACGCTTATTTAGTTTCGGAGCAAATTCAATGCAAACAAACAATCAAATATTTCCTCTTTTATAATATTAGTATAGATGAAAAGTAAATTGTAAAAATAAATTGTTCAGTTTAAACACAGTCAAGTTTTGGATTTGGAGTTATTAACTCAATTATAATATGAAGGATCCCTACATGTTATAGTGTTTTTGGTTAGATAGATAGATACTCGTAAATGAAAACTTTATTGTAGACATGCAAAACATTAAAAAAAAAATATTTTTACATGTAGTGCCTTAAAGCGATCTCTTCCGGGCTGGGTCACTATACTCATTCTAAGGAGGAATAAGAAAGTGTGTTTGATGGTTGGTGTGTCCTTCGTTTCCTCTGCAACGAAATTAATAACCGACTTGATTTTTTGCACAGATATAATTCAAGGTCATAAGAGTACTAAAGATTATTTTTACAGGAGGAACAAACATAACGCAGGTGAAATCGCAGGCAAAAGATAGTTGCTCACAATTTTTTTAAATTATCGGACACATTGAGTTAGTTTGGACGAGTACCAACTCTTAATAGTAGATTAGTAGCCAAGGGCTGTAAGGCATCAATTGCAGCCCGAGATATTTAGGCGCACGAGCGCAGCGAGGGCGCCTATAGTTCGAGGGTGCAATTGATGCTTACACCCGAGCTAACTACTCTACTTTACATCTCAATTGCGAGGTAAGTAGAAAAAAACCGGCATTACAATAATAAAACATTTTAATTGCTGCTTCAGCTTCCATTTTCATTGAATCGGGAGTGCAGCTTATATCTTCATCACTTGCAGAACTCATGTTTTTTCCTAATTAGCAGGTAATTATATAAAAACCCAAAAACAAACAATATTTAAAGTAAAAGTTTTATATTCCCGCATTTTTTCATCTATTTTTATATTATTTTTTTCAAGAACGAATTTGAGCTTCGCCGTTCGATATTTAAAATTGATGACTATTATACTCATACGAAGACAAGGCTGAATAGCGAAGCGACCTCTTTTGTCATTGGGCTGAATGCATGATGTCTATTGCCAGTATGATGGTTAGATGTACGCGAACTTTTTAAGGAGTAAAGTTTTTTTTTAATTACTTACCGCCCTAGGGCTTTTTTAGCTACATTATTACCCTAGAGCGCTAATTGGTCACCTACAAGCCGTATTTGGGGGTAATAAGGACCTACTTACCGAATATGAGAGATGTAAAATACATTTAAAGATATCTTTTCGTCACGCGTATGTTGTGAAATAAATTATAAAGTATATAATAATTTTCTACACAGACCTTCGTGAATAGACCTCGTTTTTGTTATATTGATATGTTGATAGAAAGAGTACAGCAAAATCAAAATGTAATTAGTATTTTGGATCGCGTAAATCGAGACTAGAATCACGAAAAGCGCACAAAACCTTACAAAATAATTTTATTTCGGTGAATTCGAAGCTCTAAAACAATTTGGTCTACATTAAAGATGGTTGTTTAATCACGTGTGCTATGTATGCGAAGCTACTTGAAAGATTTAGAAACAAAATAATTCTTTCTGATTTTATAGTACGTACCTACATGTTTATGTTATATTTATAAGAGATAGGTATGATACGATCTGAGATAGAGCTCGCCTGGCAAGACAACACCTATTCACTCGCAACTTGAAAATAACCAGAATATAGCTATGTAGAAATAGTGAAGCTGGCAGTGAGTCCCAATATCTGACAGTTCCACAATGAAAGTAGATGCATATTGTTTTGTGCGAGTCCGTAGAACCTTTACCATGTACTAAACTTCTTGTACACTGCTACTTGCATATAATGTGCAGACTTTATTTTACCTGTATTTCATGATTTTATAATAGGAAAATTTGTTACGATAATGGAAAGACTAATGAAAAATAACGTACTCCTATTTTTTATTTAATTCAGAATGTACTTAATAATTAAATTTTTAGAGATTTTTAAAAATATAAGAATTTTCTGCATAATGTGATTCTCGTCAAAAGCTCGTAAAAAATTATGTCATGAATTATCTGTATTTTTGTTGTTTGTTTTGGTACGGTTCACAGATGACAGTTACAATAATATTTTTTATTGGTGGCATCTGACGGTCTTAGCATAAATACGAGAGTTTTTTTTTTGTAAATAACTCTGAAGAAAGTGTATTTTAGTAAAAAATCTAGTATTTTAATATCTCGAAATGGTTTTTGAATATCCATCACTTTACAAAAATGAAATGTTGTTAATTCTGTATGGTTTCTCTACGCTGCCCTAAGAGCAGTTTACACTCCATACTTGCTACAATTAGGATACCTTTACGCTGTATCGGAAGTCTAGGTTGATACGAGAAATAATAGACTAATGATTATACATGACCTCGCCATCATTGCGCCATCTCGTTTGCACGCATAGTGCATAAGCTAGGTAAGAATGAAGTAAATAATGTTTCTTACTCAGCCCGATACTGGATAAATCGTTTATATAATCGTTTATCTAGTCTCAGGGATGCCACGCAACATTCACAAATACACGCACAACACACCCAGACTTTAAGACACATATTATAATAGCGTAGTAATGGCGGAAACTGAAACAGAATAAGATATTAATAGCAACGCTTTGTATCGACTCCGTGTATGAGTTAGACCCTAATGAACAATACCATTAATATAACAGCTGCAGCCAGTGAGTGTGAATTTCATTCATTTTATAAAATAAAAGCATATTCAAACAGAAGTTCCCGCTTCACAGTCAATACGAAATTGCATGTGGTTTGCAACGAATGAGCTTTCAAATTCCCTGTTGATTTCAATGCAATACCTGTTCCACATATTTTTGTACGCCATACTGAGTTTTTTTTATTGTCAAAATATAGGTTTTACCGTACACATGTCAAATAGAAAAAAAAACCAGTTTTTGTCAATTTTAGTAACGGTTTTGGTTAGTTTTGTAAACAAAAAACAAATTGGATTTGAAATTAACATTGTAGGTATAGTATTCTACTGGTCAAGTCCTTTTATCTGGTACCCATTTTGAAGGAGTAGTGAAAAAATATGTAATCCGCCATTTTGTGGCAGCTGCCATCTTGAACCAACTTACGTCAAACATCGCTAAGAACACTTCCAACTAATATATATGCTTTTTAATAAACAAAAAACAATATCAAAATCGCTTCATCCGTTCGGGACCGACGATGCTACAGACAAACACACACGTACACAGACACAAACTTATTACACCCCGTCGTTTTTGCTTCGGGAATTAAAATTAGATGTTCCATACTTAATATTATTTTGTCGATAGTAAATAATGTTATTTTATTATTCAGCAGAATTTGTTGATTCCAGTTGAAATGGGTTCCTTGGGTGATGGGTAAAAGTTTTTCATCATGATGATTAAAGTGGCCCTACCCCCATCCTTTTTTCTTTTAGTTCAAACACCTTGCACCTAAAAATATCGTTTAGAAAAATCATCAGTAAGTACATCGATTTCCGATATGAAATACACGGTGACTAAAATATAAAAAAACGAATTTGTTTACCAAATACTCACATCCAAACATACTGACAGACATACTTACTGACGAAAAAACGTTTTGCTAGACTCGAAGCAGAGAACACGGTTCTAACATAGTTTCAAAATCTTTTTTATCCATACTCCTTTACGAAATTGCGAAAAATGGAAGTCTTGAAAGAGAACCTACCTGCTTAGAAGGTTCATAATTAAAAAGGAAAATAATTACTTCTCTCTACTTCACTTCACTTTGTAAAAACAAGGCTGAAAATATAAACCTTGCTTTAGCGCTGAGCCGAGGTAAATATTAACCTTAGTATACTTTTTAGCCATTGCAAAGCCACGTCGGGCTTATCACACTAGATACAATTTACTGGCAAAAGGCTTCAATTCGGCACGCGTCTATACAAGTTTAGGGTTCCCCAGTACGACTGAGTACTTCACCGTCCCTCCGTCGTTCAGTCACCGTGCTGTATATCATGAATCGTGATAGCTAAATAGTTGAAGTTTTCACAGACGATTTTCAATTTCAATTTCTTTATAAATATCAAAACGTCTGGTGGAAGTGACATGTGACCAGAATCTGGCTCTTATTTCGGTCAGAAGAATGCTGGCTGCATTGCCACGTTGAATGGCAATCAACGTGGCAATGCAGCCAGCATTCTTGGAACTTTCCCTTCTATTCAGGTATTACGTATTATTAGATTAGTTTTTATAGCTGTGAATGTTTTTTTTCCTTTGCTTTCGTTTTTTATTAAACTTTTTTTTATAAAAAAAAATAATAATTGTTTATTAACAAATAACACAGTTTGACAGTAATGGAAATTAACTAAGACGCTGCATTATTACGATATAGTACACATTTACACTGATAATAACAAATACAATAGAAACAATATTAACAAAAAATATATAGAAGAAACATACTAAAAATTTTAATCTAATATGCATATATTCACCATAATATATAGCGCTTTTCATAAATCTTGGCCATATGTCACGATGTATTTCTGTTGCGGGTACAACAACATAAATCTTGGCCATATGTCAACGATGTATTTCTGTTGCGGGTACAACAACATAAATCTTGGCCATATGTCACGATGTATTTCTGTTGCGGGTACAACAACATAAATCTTGGCCATATGTCACGATGTATTTCTGTTGCGGGTACAACAACATAAATCTTGGCCATATGTCACGATGTATTTCTGTTGCGGGTACAACAACATAAATCTTGGCCATTTGTCACGATGTATTTCTGTTGCGGGTACAACAACATAATAATATACTAAAAACAGAATACCATAAATATATAAAAATGGCTCCCATAAAACAAACGTGATATTTTTGTTGATTTTAGCTCAATATTGACCACAATCGGACAGTCACACTGACTAAACTAAAAGTTCCTAAAATTATATATACGTCCTTTTTTCACTTATGGAAATAAAAAGAGAAGAGACAATTTTAGAACTCTCAAATTAGGTTAGTTTAGTTTGGCCTGCCCGAATCGAGGTCATTAATAACGACAACAAGGAGAAACTTAAACTAATGTTATGTCTGACTCGCACTTCGCCGATTTTATGTTTAGTTATTTCGGTTAACAAATCAAGCTACTATATCAATATTATAACACTTAAGTAGAACACACAAAAAATAACTTTTCAAATCAATCATACAAGAATAAAGTCCTATTTTTAGAAAGTAGTTAAAAAGTCACAATCGATTTTTCAGACGCGTTTCTACAAGTTTTCGGTTATTTTTCTATATTTTAACTATTGTAGGTACTGATTTTGTTAAAATTATTTAACTATTTAATAGAAGACAGCACAGGCACATGTGACTAATCGGGTAACCTACGAAAAAACTAAACTTGAAATCTATATTATGAGGTTTGTGCTTTTTAAAAACTAGCTTTCGCCCGCGGCACTACGTGGGTTATGTTTGTTTATTCGTGTAAAACAATAAATGTGAATATATATATAACAATTATAAAGTGATTGTTTAAAAAAAAGTTCATACCTACTTCCATTACGGCAGGTACCGATAGAACTTTTTCAGTTATTTCGATGAAAAATCTAAACTCTTGACCTGATTTTGATAAAAATTTAAATGGGATCTATACAGTCTTATTATATACAGTCGAATTAAGTCAACAAATATGAATACTCAATATATTTATTGCTAAATTATATATTACATGCAGATCTTAACATAATGCAATAAGTACTTATATATCTAATATTAACCCTACTTAGGTATGGCAATGTGTTGAGTGAAGCGCTCCGATATATTTAATTTCATTTTAAAGTGTTGTCGTTTAAATATTCTTTAACACTGTTATAGCACTTATCTAGTAATATTTTTTTTAAAGATTTTTCTAAGTCGTTATTATCATTTGTCATCTCGTTGCGTGTTTTGCAGAACTATAAATACTATTAAGTGCATTTTATATGCACGTGCACTGTACTGTATCTAGATATTCATCTTAGACCGTTGTTATAAATGCTAAAGTGGAGAAGTTTCCGTCTAGATAATCAATTTGTTATTATTGATATACCGACCTCAATAATGAGGAAATTCTCTGACAGACTTAATCTGTTTAATGTATGATAATGATTTCTCAGAGGACCAATTTGGAAATTTCTTATTATGTTTAGAGAGGGTATTTTATGACATAGAAATAGAAATATATTTACTTGCAACTGAAAACATAACTCAGACAAAAACAAAATATGTATTAACTATAACAAAATATGTATTTACTATAACAAAATATGTATTACCTAACTACATAAATTCTTTCTGTCACAAACCGGTCACAACTCAACACTGTGCCGGCTGAAGCCAGCGCTGATCTTCCGTTGGGACCGGGACGCGACGTCACACACGTCGCAATCCGCAGAGTTACTTTTTGCTGAGATTTGCGGTCCAAGTTTATCAATTGAATTGTTTCTGAATTTTCATTGCATTGTATAATAAGGGTCGTTTTTGACAGATTTGGTAGGTGTGTTAACACTAAGTTTAATGTTAACTCTGACCTATTGTATGTTTAGAATTACCATTTTAATGCAGTTCAATTGTAATTTTGTAAAAATCAAATAACATGCTAAGACTTGGGCCCCCCTGGTGGACTCATAGAAATTTTATCAAAATTGATCTATTAGCTTAATGTATATACTGAAATAACTAAAATATTTGTGGCCGCGTGTAGAATTGAAGTCTATTAGGCTTTTTACTTTTCATTTTTTTACATACACTTTTTATAAGTATAAATTTGTTTATGAAAATACATTATAAGACTGTAGACTTACAGAATATAATTTTAGTATTTTAATATGCAATAAATTAATCCGCTTGTTGCGATTCTCTTCAATGAATTGTTAAAGCTATAAATAAACAGCATTTGTTGACTCTAACGATAACTTAGTCCCAGAATTAAAATCTCAACCTTCAATACCCTTTCACCTTGATTAAGCAGTCAATCACCAGTCAAACGAACTTGGTTCGGGCAACGAACGTTCCTATTTATATTATTAAATGAGATACTTTAATTTACTCGTGATACAGATAGGGACCACAGTAGAGTTTTTTTTTCTTTAAAGCTTTGAGTAAACCGGTCTCCTCAAAGCTTTAAAGGAACAAAACACTCTTATGACGTGAATGAATGAATTAATGATTCAATTAATTCCTTTGACGTTTCATTCATTCATTCATTCTTATGAAGTTGTAATTAGGGAGTACAGGATCGAATATACAGGAAAAATGTTGCATCTAGAGTCACAAGTGGTACCTAATATGCATGTATTAGAAAAAATTTAGTTGTATAACAATCAAAATTCTTCAGAAATATACTATCTATGCCTAGGGAGCGAAAGGGAAAGTAAACTTTGTTATCAAACTTGGCTTGTCACCCTTTTTACCTTCAATGCATCATAATTCGCGGGCGTATCCAGGAGTGCGTAGGCGTTGCTGCAAACAAATGTTGATTTTTGCTGAAAAGTTTTCTCGTTATCGTTGTGGCAGCCATATTGTTTTTTGTACATTTATGTACATACATTTTGCACACAGACAAAAATGTGTAATAGAGTTCTATTTTGTACAGCAATTTTGAGCTACCTACAAGGTGCAATTTGACCAATGTATAATTTTAAGCTTGGATGTTCTACATTAAATTCTGGCACGTATTTTAAATGCTGGCTGTAAAAAAATGCATTTATTATTAATTTAGTACTAGCAGCTGTCCGCGGTGTTGCACGCAACATAAAACTTTGACTCCCTTGGGGACAAGTTTCCAAAAATCTTTTCTTAGTATACCCACAGTATATATAAATAATACTATCATATTGTAAAATTACCAGACAAGTACTTTTATTAGGAATAATGAAAGTATATTTTTATCTTTTCTTTAAATGTTGACTTTTCTCCTTAGCGTTAGTAATAACATACTAAACCACTTATTCTTGTTCACAGACAAACAAGTCGAATGGATGCTTCAGAGAGACCTGGGTCTGGCTTTCATGGAGGCCACAGAACAACTAGCCGAGATCTGTGACCTGCCCTCCAGAATAATGTCTATACCGGTTCATGTAAGTGTTTATACTCAAGTTATTTATTTTTTATCATTTTTTTTTGTTAAAAAGCTTTATTTTAACGTTTTTGTGCAATAAAGTACTGTAGTTATAATAAATCTTGACAATTGATTAACATATTATACAAGTAATTCCGACTTTGCAACCACGATATATATATCGACTTTAAAAAAAAAAAAACAACCACTTAACTTTTTTTTAATATTTTTAAATCTTGATTATTTTTGGGTACCATATATTATTGAAATCGCTCAGTAAATAGTGACGCAGCAAAATTTGCCTGTTTTAGGAGAAATACCACCTAATCGTAATTCCCCGACGACTAAAAAAATCTAAGATTTGGAAAAAATTGTAAACCAAGTTTTGCTAAAATTATTTAGAATCTACAACTGTACGCGAGTACGACGTTTTAGGAGACATACAAATAGACCTTACTGTCAGACAAAAAAAATAAATGTCAAATCCGAAGCAAAAACGCTTCGCTTGCTCGGTCAATAATAAATAGTCCGCACGCACCAAGTAATCATGAGAAATGTTGACGTCATGAACTAGAGTAGTGAATAGTCAATGACCCTAATTCAGCCAGGCACACTGACTGAACTAAAAGTTCCTAAAATTATATCCATCCTTTTCTCACTTTTAGAAACGAAAAGAGAGGAGACCATTTGAGAACTGTGAAATTAGGTTAGGGTTTAGTAAGATTGGCCTACGCGAATCGGGGTCATTATTATAATAATATCACTTACACACCTTTGTTCCACTCGCATTGAATTAATCAAATGAAAATAATTTAATGAAGATATAGTATGAAAGAAAAAGACAGATTTAATTAAAATATCATGATAATGTTAGTTTATTTGTTTAATTTTGCTACATTAAACGGATATAATGACATACATCCTGTAAGAGGTCTGTCTATACCGGAGGATTACAAAGTCTGTGAATGATTTTAATGATACTGATCAAAATTAATAAAAACAAAACAATATTATTTATCAAACAAAATACTGTGTAAAATTGCAAAATTAAAAAGATCGATATGCGTACTCTCGTGTGAAGATTGACACCAATACTGGGAGCATGCAGGTGATGGTGCGACGGTGGGGAGCAGGGCACACCCGCCCGCACCTCAGCCCCCCATTACTCGGAGCTTATGCGCAATCTTCTTTGCTGCTGACATAGCTAAAAGTACTCACAGAGTATTTTCATAAAATAATAATAAGGAAGTTCAATAATATATTTAATAGTTCTGAGGAAACAAAAACTACGTATGATACTTATAGATTGACAATTCATAGTTAAACTTTCTAGGTATGTTAAATACATATGAATTAAACAATATCTTATAGTTAAATTCATGACAAAATATAATTAATACAATGTATACAACTTACTGCCAGGCTATTATTGCCTTTATTGCAAAAAAAACGAAATGACTTATAGTATCCAATTTTATCGAATTTCTTATCTACTCGTATATACAAAGTTACCGTTTGATCATTGGCTAAATTCAACAATACAAAGCAAAATATTTGTTACGATCATCGAAATTACTAATTACAGCAACAAGTAATACCTAAGCCACCGTGGATTAACAAGTGAAACCGTTAAATGCAACCAGTGTAACTACAAATCTAATGACACTTTGCACATGAGGATTGCTCTACCGGTTGAAGACGTCTACAAGGAGAAATGTATATACTATATACAAACTTACAAACAAACGATCGCAAAACATTACCCTCCTAGTAGGTTTGGGTAGCGGGGTCATAAAGATTAATTAGAAGAAACTATATATTATAACAAACACCAAGAAAAAAAAAAAACTCTGTTAAACCAAAACGTGTGTGTGAAAACTCTAGTCTACCAAACAAACTCAACGTTGCTAGTCTATTGAAAATTATACTAAATTTTATCGTGGAAAATTAGAAAGAACAAAAATATTAAAGTGCTTATACATTTTTACTTTGAACCTTGTCTATAATTTACATATACACTGATAAATATACAGAAAAAAACGAAAGTATTAAGGAAGCACACCAGAAAAGATTTTGGAAAAAATCGCAGTTTAGAACAAAATCTTCTATTGCGCTGAGACCAGTCATATTAGGTCGTCAATATGACATGGCTTTCACACAAGGTACTAATGGTGGATGAATGCATATAAAACGCTTTGTCATGAGCGACTGACTGACTTTTATCAGAATTTTAAAACGAATTTTACCAGAAATGCTGTTGAGTTCCAGAAAATTTAGGGGGACCTGTCAGCGTCGTTAGATGTGACTGATCATTTTCTAGATTACAAAGTTAAGGATACGTATTATACTGCAGCTTTTGGATTTTTCACTGACCTTGATTTCTCTTTTTTTTATCCAAACTCAAATCCAATCTCAAATCGTGAAAAGATTAAGGAATACATTAAAGGCACTCAATATAATGAATATTAATAAAATTAATGTTTGCACCCGCAATGACTACCACCTTTTTGAGCAACATGAGCGTGAGCGCCAGAAAATGAACCACTTTTGCCATTGCCATCAACATGTGCACCAGATCTTGCGTTGCCGCCAGAAATGGTATGTGTATCCTTGCCATGACCTCCAGATGGTTTCATACATCCACAATGGTGTGTATGATCAGGTTTTCCTTTAGATGGTGCTTTACATCCACAATGGTGTGCATGATCAGGTTTTTCTTTAGATGGTTTTTTACATCCACAATGGTGTGCATGATTAGGTTTATCTTTAGATGGTTCTTTACATCCACAATGGTGTGCATGATCAGGTTTTTCTTTAGATAATTCTTCACACCTACAATGGTGTGCATGAGCAGGATTTTCTTTTGATAATTCTTTACATCCACAATGGTGTGCATGATTAGGTTTTTCTTTAGATGGTTCCTTACATCCACAATGGTGTGTATGGTCATGTTTTCCCTTACAGAGCTCTGTAGATGGTTTCTTGTCTCCATCACTGTTTTTATGGTGATGCTTTTCTTTATAAGTTTTTATTTGAATAGCGTAGGCATTTCCGTTAGAAAATGATGCGATGCTGCCGTCGCCGACCGTCAAAGCAGCAGCATTCGCGTTTGCAATAGCCGTGGTGCCACTTGCGGTATTGCTTACGTAAGCGTCGGTGTCGGCGTTGGCTAATGAAGCACTATTTCCAGTGCCATCAACAACAATTACTCTAGAATTTGAGTTGCTGCCAGCAATCATATGAGTTTTTCCACGATGTTCTTCAGATGGTTCTTTGTTTTCATCACTATGGTGAGGTTTTCCTTTACAAGGCTTCTTAGATGAGTTTTTGTCTTGAGAATTGTCTTTGTGGTGAGTTTGCTCCTTATAAGTAGTAGTTTGAGAAACGTGAGTGTGGGCAGTAGCAATAGAAGCGCTGTTGCCGTCGCCGACCGTCAAAGCAGCAGCATTCGCGTTTGCAATAGCCGTGGTGCCACTTGCGGTATTGCTTACGTAAGCGTCGGTGTCGGCGTTGGCTAATGAAGCACTATTTCCAGTGCCATCAACAACAATTACTCTAGAATTTGAGTTGCTGCCAGCAATCATATGAGTTTTTCCACGATGTTCTTCAGATGGTTCTTTGTTTTCATCACTATGGTGAGGTTTTCCTTTACAAGGCTTCTCAGATGAGTTTTTGTCTTGAGAATTGTCTTTGTGGTGAGTTTGCTCCTTATAAGTAGTAGTTTGAGAAACGTGAGTGTGGGCAGTAGCAATAGAAGCGCTGCTGCCGTCGCCGACCGTCAAAGCAGCAGCATTCGCGTTTGCAATAGCCGTGGTGCCACTTGCGGTATTGCTTACGTAAGCGTCGGTGTCGGCGTTGGCTAATGAAGCACTATTTCCAGTGCCATCAACAACAATTACTCTAGAATTTGAGTTGCTGCCAGCAATCATATGAGTTTTTCCACGATGTTCTTCAGATGGTTCTTTGTTTTCATCACTATGGTGAGGTTTTCCTTTACAAGGCTTCTTAGATGAGTTTTTGTCTTGAGAATTGTCTTTGTGGTGAGTTTGCTCCTTATAAGTAGTAGTTTGAGAAACGTGAGTGTGGGCAGTAGCAATAGAAGCGCTGTTGCCGTCGCCGACCGTCAAAGCAGCAGCATTCGCGTTTGCAATAGCCGTGGTGCCACTTGCGGTATTGCTTACGTAAGCGTCGGTGTCGGCGTTGGCTAATGAAGCACTATTTCCAGTGCCATCAACAACAATTACTCTAGAATTTGAGTTGCTGCCAGCAATCATATGAGTTTTTCCACGATGTTCTTCAGATGGTTCTTTGTTTTCATCACTATGGTGAGGTTTTCCTTTACAAGGCTTCTTAGATGAGTTTTTGTCTTGAGAATTGTCTTTGTGGTGAGTTTGCTCCTTATAAGTAGTAGTTTGAGAAACGTGAGTGTGGGCAGTAGCAATAGAAGCGCTGTTGCCGTCGCCGACCGTCAAAGCAGCAGCATTCGCGTTTGCAATAGCCGTGGTGCCACTTGCGGTATTGCTTACGTAAGCGTCGGTGTCGGCGTTGGCTAATGAAGCACTATTTCCAGTGCCATCAACAACAATTACTCTAGAATTTGAGTTGCTGCCAGCAATCATATGAGTTTTTCCACGATGTTCTTCAGATGGTTCTTTGTTTTCATCACTATGGTGAGGTTTTCCTTTACAAGGCTTCTCAGATGAGTTTTTGTCTTGAGAATTGTCTTTGTGGTGAGTTTGCTCCTTATAAGTAGTAGTTTGAGAAACGTGAGTGTGGGCAGTAGCAATAGAAGCGCTGCTGCCGTCGCCGACCGTCAAAGCAGCAGCATTCGCGTTTGCAATAGCCGTGGTGCCACTTGCGGTATTGCTTACGTAAGCGTCGGTGTCGGCGTTGGCTAATGAAGCACTATTTCCAGTGCCATCAACAACAATTACTCTAGAATTTGAGTTGCTGCCAGCAATCATATGAGTTTTTCCACGATGTTCTTCAGATGGTTCTTTGTTTTCATCACTATGGTGAGGTTTTCCTTTACAAGGCTTCTTAGATGAGTTTTTGTCTTGAGAATTGTCTTTGTGGTGAGTTTGCTCCTTATAAGTAGTAGTTTGAGAAACGTGAGTGTGGGCAGTAGCAATAGAAGCGCTGTTGCCGTCGCCGACCGTCAAAGCAGCAGCATTCGCGTTTGCAATAGCCGTGGTGCCACTTGCGGTATTGCTTACGTAAGCGTCGGTGTCGGCGTTGGCTAATGAAGCACTATTTCCAGTGCCATCAACAACAATTACTCTAGAATTTGAGTTGCTGCCAGCAATCATATGAGTTTTTCCACGATGTTCTTCAGATGGTTCTTTGTTTTCATCACTATGGTGAGGTTTTCCTTTACAAGGCTTCTTAGATGAGTTTTTGTCTTGAGAATTGTCTTTGTGGTGAGTTTGCTCCTTATAAGTAGTAGTTTGAGAAACGTGAGTGTGGGCAGTAGCAATAGAAGCGCTGCTGCCGTCGCCGACCGTCAAAGCAGCAGCATTCGCGTTTGCAATAGCCGTGGTGCCACTTGCGGTATTGCTTACGTAAGCGTCGGTGTCGGCGTTGGCTAATGAAGCACTATTTCCAGTGCCATCAACAACAATTACTCTAGAATTTGAGTTGCTGCCAGCAATCATATGAGTTTTTCCACGATGTTCTTCAGATGGTTCTTTGTTTTCATCACTATGGTGAGGTTTTCCTTTACAAGGCTTCTTAGATGAGTTTTTGTCTTGAGAATTGTCTTTGTGGTGAGTTTGCTCCTTATAAGTAGTAGTTTGAGAAACGTGAGTGTGGGCAGTAGCAATAGAAGCGCTGTTGCCGTCGCCGACCGTCAAAGCAGCAGCATTCGCGTTTGCAATAGCCGTGGTGCCACTTGCGGTATTGCTTACGTAAGCGTCGGTGTCGGCGTTGGCTAATGAAGCACTATTTCCAGTGCCATCAACAACAATTACTCTAGAATTTGAGTTGCTGCCAGCAATCATATGAGTTTTTCCACGATGTTCTTCAGATGGTTCTTTGTTTTCATCACTATGGTGAGGTTTTCCTTTACAAGGCTTCTTAGATGAGTTTTTGTCTTGAGAATTGTCTTTGTGGTGAGTTTGCTCCTTATAAGTAGTAGTTTGAGAAACGTGAGTGTGGGCAGTAGCAATAGAAGCGCTGCTGCCGTCGCCGACCGTCAAAGCAGCAGCATTCGCGTTTGCAATAGCCGTGGTGCCACTTGCGGTATTGCTTACGTAAGCGTCGGTGTCGGCGTTGGCTAATGAAGCACTATTTCCAGTGCCATCAACAACAATTACTCTAGAATTTGAGTTGCTGTCAGCAAACATATGAGTTTTTCCACGAGGTTCTTCAGATGGTTCTTTGTTTTCATCACTATGGTGAGGTTTTCCTTTACAAGACCCTTTAGTTGGATTCTTCACCCCGGAATTACCCCCATGATCAGGTTTTATGTGTCCAGAATTGTTGTTATGATCGGGTTTTCCTTTACAAGGCCCTTTAGTTGGTTTCTTCTCTCCGGAATTACCCTCATGGTCAGGTTTTATGTGTCCAGAATTGTTGTCATGGTCGGGTTTTCCTTTACAAGGCCTCTTAGTCGGTTTTTTCTCTCCAGAATTACCCCCATGATCAGGTTTTATATGTCCAGAATTGTTGTCATGGTCAGGTTTTCCTTTGCAAGGCCCCCTAGTCGGTTTTTTCTCTCCAGAATTACCCCCATGATCAGGTTTTATGTGTCCAAAATTGTTGTCATGGTCAGGTTTTCCTTTGCAAGGCCCCTTAGTCGGTTTTTTCTCTCCAGAATTACCCCCATGATCAGGTTTTATGTGTCCAGAATCATTGTCATGGTCGGGTTTTCCTTTACAAGGCCCATTAGTCGGTTTTTTCTCTCCAGAATTACCACCATGGTCAGGTTTTATATGTCCAGAATTGTTGTCATGGTCAGATTTTCCTTTGCAAGGCCTCTTAGTCGGTTTTTTCTCTCCAGAATTACCCTTATGATCAGGTTTTATATGTCCAGAATTGTTGTCATGGTCAGGTTTTCCTTTGCAAGGCCCATTAGTCGGTTTTTTCTCTCCAGAATTACCCCCATGATCAGGTTTTATATGTTCAGAATTGTTGTCATGGTCAGGTTTTCCTTTGCAAGGCCCCCTAGTCGGTTTTTTCTCTCCAGAATTACCCCCATGATCAGGTTTTATGTGTCCAAAATTGTTGTCATGGTCAGGTTTTCCTTTGCAAGGCCCCTTAGTCGGTTTTTTCTCTCCAGAATTACCCCCATGATCAGGTTTTATGTGTCCAGAATCATTGTCATGGTCGGGTTTTCCTTTACAAGGCCCATTAGTCGGTTTTTTCTCTCCAGAATTACCACCATGGTCAGGTTTTATGTATCCACAATTTTTGCCATGGTCGGAATTTCCTTTACAATTCCCATTAGTCGGTTTCTTTTCTCCAGAATTACTACCTTGATCAGGTTTTATGTGTCCAAAATTGTTGTTATGATCGGGTTTTCCTTTACAAGGCCCTTTAGTTTGTTTCTTCTCTCCTGAATTACCCTCATGATCAGGTTTTATGTGTCCAGAATTGTTGTCATGGTCGGGTTTTCCTTTACAAGGCCTCTTAGTTGGTTTCTTCTCTCCGGAGTTACCCTCATGAACAGGTTTTATGTGTCCAGAATCATTGTCATGATCGGGTTTTCCTTTACAAGGTTCTTTAGGTGTTGGTTTTGTGGTTCTGTGTTCTTTTTCACAAGGGCAAGGCTTTGGTTTTACTTTAGTTCCTTGTTTGTCTTGATCTTTTTCACCAGGAGATGCATGTTTGTCATGGTCCATATTTCTAGATTTACAGTGGTCGGAAGCTAAAAAATATTGAATAGCTAGATTAGTTTTACGTTATTTAGCGTTATTATTTAATAATTTAGTACAAAATCATTGTTGTCGCTTTGTTTGTTTTTAGGCTATCCACCTTATTTCCACTTGTCAGATCAAGTAGATATTGAAGTTTTGATGATGAATTTGTTTTTTTCAGTGAGTTTATTGTGTGAAAGGTGATCTTCTGTTATATACATTACATAAATAATTGTTATTTTTTAGTATTATTTATCGTACAGATTTCCTAATTGGTTTTTAATTTTATTAAGGCAGCTAATCTTTATAATAATTAATAACATTACAAAAAAACTTTAACACGAAATCCTGTCGGCAACGAAGCAAGGCCTAAGCTAAGCTGGTGGTAGGGGCTACACTTAGAGGTACTTTCAGATAACCATCTAGCGAAAGCCTCTTTATTTGTTGGTCAAGGCTCTTCCTTATCAATCCGTTCCTTGTAACGACATGGACAGTGATGGTAGACGATCCGACATGGCGGTCACCTCCGATCAATGTCAATGTATTTGCTGTCAATATCCTTCGCGTCTTTATCGAGGTCATATTGTGGTCTCTTGCGTTGGAACCGGTTCATCGGCACGATATCAGGCTTATTGCAAACAATAGTTCTGTCCGTGATAATAGAGCAAAGCTAGTAGAGCAACGCTTGACTATTCTATAGTTCTTTTATAATGTTATTGTATTTTTTATAATTAATAAAATAAAAGAACTTGTATTAAAGTAATAAAATTGATACGAAATATATATGAAATGCTATGAAATTAATAACACGTAAAATAATAAGCCGTAAAATGAAATACTTACGCCGTGGTAACGCATGGACACATATTATTACCGTCTGGAAAAATAAAAATATTATTATTAGATACACTTTTAAAGTGTCATTATACATAGCTATATAGGTGCTTAAGACAAGCGTTATGTTTTTCGAGTGTATGTTTTTATATTTGTATGTAAGTATGTATATACTTATGATCTAACTTTTTGTGACTCTTTACAGCTTAAACCGACAGATCGATATTGATCGTTGTGTCATTGGATTGGCATTGTATGTAATATCTGCAGTTGACATAGATTGCATCCCGCCATTTCACTCGTTAAAAAACGTTGATCATTAGCAATCGGATTTATTTGAAGTCACATCTTACCATTTTTTTCAATATCTATATCTATTTTACCGTATCTATTTTGTGTATTTTCGTCGAATGTTTTTTGTACTCTCTTTTAGTATAATAACCTAACAATAAATTACAAAATTACGAAAAACCTAAATCCTAACCTTTTATGATAACAGCGGTTTGTATCGTTTAAACTGTTTAAACGGATAAACAGTTAATATCCTAGAAGAATAATTTCGTAATTAAATTGAGTGATATCAATATATACAGACATTGCGTAGAGATAGTAGTGTTTTCGCTCAGTACTACAGTCTTTCAATATTTTGAATTACGAAAACTGTATTTTTTTTCACAATAATATATGTAATTCTTAATTTAACTAGATACCGGAAATAAATTGCGTATGAGAAGTCGCATGAAAAAATTAATTAATTAAATAAATAATTAATTAATTAATTAATTAATTTTACAGTAAAAATTATTCAGACTTACCGCCAAAAAAATAATCACTGATGCCTTCATTTTGGCACCGTAGTCAATACACTGCTTGAAGCAGTTATAATATTTTTTTCCAATCGTATTGCTTTTATACAAAAATGTATCAAGTGGAAAAAAAACTGTTCAAATATTTTCGTATCAGCTGTTTTACCGTAACTATTTTACTACGATATTGACACTTTATTACTTATAATTAATTGATATTAAATAAATAATTGTATATAATTACATACAATTATTTATTTACTCAGTAATATTGCTTGTATTACATACGTTTAATAAAAGAAGGGCGAGTCGTTAGCCTTTCGATAAACATGTTACGCTTATCTTACGCTCTCCTTCAAGTGTAACATTTTTCTTTAATCTGTCAGTATATATGTTTATTCATGAAATTTCATTAAGCTTGGAATACAGGTTCTACGAAAGTTAAGAACTACATATTTAAGCGTGATCGTACCGTGCGCGCTGACTTGTATATAGTACGTATTGTGTAGGATGTCGCACCGGCCATTATTATTTGTCGTATTGTGCAGTGCTGCAACGTTTTTACCCGACTGCGAAAGAAAGAGGTTAATGTTTTTCGGGTGTATGTATGTATATTTCTTTGGCACGCCCTAGAGCCTTAACGGCTTGTCGTATTTTTATGCGAGTGGTGTTAAATAGATTCGTCTTAGTCGTGGGAGTGACACTGGTTAAATCAAAATTTAAAAAATAATTATGGATTATACACAGGTTTAACGATTTAGCAGTCGAGTTTTTTCGAACACGCTTCAAACCAATTGTTGACATTTGACATTTAACTTTTCATGTAATACAAAGTGTTAAATGTCGATTAAAGTCTACGCCAAGACATAAGTACGAGTTCCACCGTGGTACCAGTGCTGCAGAAACGGCTCGAAGGATTAATGATGTGTATGGTGGCGGTGTCGCAAAAGAAAACACAGTGCGTTTTTGGTTCCAACGTTTTCGTTCTGGAAATTTCGACCTGCAGAACAAGCCCCGTTAAACTAGAATTAATTCTAAATAACTACTATTTAGCCTTAATTCTAGTTTTTCACTGGAATAAATTCCTCACTCCACATCTTATGTTTTGTTTTTGTTACAGTTCAACAAACCTATTTACGGATTGCCTGTACCAAATTTCACTGACTTCGCTGGCCCTGGAGTGATATTAACGTGAGTACAGGCTTATTATTATTACTATAAAACTAGTTTTACAGTAGTTACTAACCAAATTTCATATTTCAGAAAATATTTATACTGTGCTAACTGTCAGGTTGTAGAATTCGCTGCCGAGTTCTCTAATTTCCAATAGCAATAATCTCGGTCTCTTAAAGTCTCGAGTGATTGGGTACATCCAGTTCCTGTTAAAAAAAATTAGGAGTCTGGCTGACTGGTACGGAATATTTTTTCCTTATTTTCTTTTTATATGTATGTTCCCCAATTTCTCAGCGAGGTCTGAATCATAAGTCTCAAAAAAAATAAGAAAAAAGGTTGCCAAAAGAAATTAGTAACAACTGCGAACATATTAACCTTAGAATTCCATCTAATAATATCTCTTAAAATTATGCATAATTCATATAAGTAACAAAAATACGACTCGAATTCACTTTCTTTTGTCTCCTAACAACACGCCATTTAAGACGTAGGTGCAGAAGAGATCTACGTTTTTCTTTGTCTCCTTACCCCTCTTAATTTCAATGTTCTTCTGATGAGCTCGCGATAATAATTTAATAATAGTGGTTCAATGAAAAAAATCAGCAACCACCTGACTGCTTTATCATTATTTAGAATTCTTACATAAAATGGCGAACCGCTTGTCTATGCCGAATATTATTGAAATCGATTGGCAAATGGTGTTGTAGAAACCTTCCCCTCTTAGGGGGTAGTACCCCGACGAATTACATATCTCCGACTACTTAAATATCTTTAAAAAAATATACGACTATACAAAACTAACATCTAATCATACTGAAAGACGAAGCAACGTCGTACCAGACTCGATGCAGGGACGATTTGCTCGCTTCGATCGTTCGGTTAATAATCGTAGGCTGGTCTTTAGTTGGTATAAAACCATCTAGGCTAGGAAGACAACCATTATTCCTATTTTAATCACACAACGCTGAAACGTCAGACTGAATCAACTGAATAGTAAAAACCCATTACAATAATGTAATGGGTTCTAACAGTTCCCCTGATGACTTGAATTTCCTCAGTCACCTTACTCATGTATGCAATGCAATGTCATTCAATGAATTGTATGCTATTCAGGTTTGTCATAGACTTGCAGCGCTCTTTAAATATCTTTTAAAATCTTAAACCTCAAAAATTTGCGCTATCCAAAGTCCGTTTTTTTCTTGATTAGATAAGCGTGGTCTAGTCGCCAGCACGCTTGCTTTAAGAAAAAGCAATCTCTTCCAGGCATCCTCACGGTGGTAAGGATGAGACGACAGTGTGACTGAGAAGCAAGATATCCACAATTTATACATTTTCTCAATGTTCCGCCGAGGATTTCCGCAAAAATATCGCGTTAAATCTTAGCATCTTTTGCGCATGAGTAAAGTTCACTCAGATTGTTTGGATTTCCTGAGTGTCAAGTCATGACGACGTTTTAATCTGCTCTCCTTTTCCCGTTGTTCTTTCTAAAACCCTTATAATTTATGTAAGGGATGATGGGGATTACTTTCGTATGTAAATCTTGAATACGATTGTTTTTATTGCCGACACTTTTTAAGGAACGTACTCGTAATACTTTAAAAGTAAGTGAAACATCGACTTCAATTCGGAAGGTGAATTATTCTGTAAGTTTTGATTTATAAACCACTATACGGAATCGATGTTGATAGAGTTGTGTCTTATATATGAATATATTAAAAATAAATTAACAGATAAGTACAAGCGTATCAAAGAAATCAGAAAATATTGAGGTCAGTTTGCGTGTAAGCTAATCTTTCAAGATTTTAGTGAAATGTCGTGCTAGTAAAACTTAAATCCTAGATTAATACACGACAATACACTGTTTCTTTTGATCCCGGAAAATGCAATATTCCCGGCGATAATCAGTTTAAATGAACAGCGGATAACACCACAAGGCGCATCTAATCAAAGGATATTACTAATACCATCCAATATCTCCAAGCTGATAAAGCATAAAACAACACAAATGGCCGTCAAAGCAGTAAACAATATTTTAGTATGGACATAACAGTTTAATCGTTGTATCTTCTCAGTTTAATTTGCTAAGCCTGATTTACGTTAAGCTGTGCTATAGCCGGGGTAAATGCACTAACTGTAGATTAAGGCAGTTGTAAAGATTTCTTAATTCTAGTACTTACTAAGTAGTTTTTTTGTGTGCTTTGCCTCGTGGATGGATCTAGATAGTCTAATAATGCAACATTGGACTAAGCTGCATTTTGAGCACTCTGGATTCATGCCTAAATATAGACTGCGATGAACTCTATTTTTATATTTGTTATGTGTTTTCATTTAGTTAAGTAATTTTATTTTGTTTTAATTTATATAATTTTGTACGTGTGAGTATGAACTGATTCCGAAATAAAAAGATTCTATACTATTGCTAAGACTTTGCTATCCGTGCGTCTGTCCGTCCGTCACCAGGCTGTAGCTCATGAGCTGTGATAGCTATTGTATGTATTTACATCTGTAAATACATCATCTGATGTATTTCTGTTGCCGCTATAACAACGTATACTTACTTAAAACAAAGTAAAATAAATATTTCAGGTGGCTCTCATACACAAACGTGAATTTTACAGTGTTTTGAATATATTATAGGTTGTAGAAACTTTAACTGATGTTATATATATGCTATATATGTTATATTCGCACTAACCATTTTTTTATTTACGAATTATACTGCGTGATTTTTCACGATTTCTACGAGTATATCCCATAGAAATTAATATATATCACATTCATTTTAATATTCGCAATTAATTTTAATAATAATTAAAAACAAAACTCATAGAATTTGAGTATTGACTTTAAATTAAGCGCTTTTAACAAAAATTAATTTAATTTAAAAATAAACAAAAGCATTACTGAAAAAACATGGTCTCGGTAGAGGATACTATAATTTTTGATCGAAATTGGCAAAGGAGTAATTTGGGAACATCACACTAATATTATAAAGGCGAAAGTTTGTATGTGTTTGTTTGTTTCTCTTTTACGCTGAAACGCCTGAACGGATTTGGATGAAGTTTAGCGCGAAAATAGTTTATACCCTGGATTAACAGATACTAGGCTACTGAATAGTATGTGTTAAAATTTGTTTGCATTTTATCCCGGAAAATTGAAGTGATCATACAATAATCACCGCGGGGAAAATCGCAGGGTACAGCTAGTACTTAAATAAAAAAGAATCCAAACGAACTTTTATCATCTGGGTTGGTTCGTTAGTATGCCAAGAATTATTATTTGACATTTGCGGTGTCTGTGTCACATAATTATTATTTGTCATATGCGGTGTCTGTGTCACATAATTATTATTTGTCATATGCGGTGTCTGTGTCACATAATTATTATTTGTCATATGCGGTGTCTGTGTCACATAATTATTATTTGACATATGTCGTGTCCGTGTCTCATAATTATTATTTGTCATATGCGGTGTCTGTGTCACATAATTATTATTTGACATATGCCGTGTCCGTGTCACATAATTATTATTACAAAACTGTTTTTTCCTTGTTAGAGAAAACATCCATAACTGTAATCCTATAGTAACCTGAACAACCAAAAATTTTGAAAATTGAGTAAATAAATATAACATAACCTATGTGCCAAGTTTCGTCAAGATTGGTATTTTTTGTATGTTAACTGTTTTCCCCTTTGTATGAGACAAGATTGGTGGTTAATAACGATCTGAACGCGAGTACCAACATCGAGACAGACATAGGCTAGTTGAAAGAAAATTTTGCCAGACTTGAAGTCGAGACGCTTGGTTTCGCTCGCTCGGTCAATTAATGGCGTTTGGTAAAAGATGAAAGCCTATGTACTGGTCTTACATACAGATATGTTCAAACTTTTCACTCGTTTTACGAGGGTCCAGCATTAAACCGCTCGTAACCTCGCGTTATAGGGGTAACACTATTTATCGATTTTACTAAATGACCACTGACGTTTTAGAATTTAACGATGAATTTACTAAATAATTAAGTACCTACTACAAAATAATATGAAAAGTATTCAATTTCATTTTTTACCCCCGACGTAAAAACGACGAGGTTTTTTATAATTGACGTGCCTTAGTGTGCTTTGGTGTGTGTCTGTATTTGGCATCATAACTCCCGAATGGATAACCCGATTTTAATGTTGTTTTTCCTCCTTTTTGAAGTCATAAAAAATAATTCTAAGATTATAGAAAGTGTTCAACCGTGACGTTTGCACAGTTTGTAGATTACAACACTTTTGTTATGCTATGCGCTATTTTAATGTAAATTATTCATCCACAGTATCATTTTCTTCTTGGCTGTGGCATTGACATCGGGAGCTATGTTGGCTGAAAGGAACGAAGGAATCCTGGAGCGATCGCTTGTATCTGGTATCACTGGTAAGTTATTCATAAATTTACAGCCTTCTGCGGCTGCGATCCCCGGACAGATCAAACATTTGTGTGCATAAACATGTCTGTTTGACCTGTGTCTGGCTGTTTATTATATATATAAGTATGTATTTATGTATTTAAGTATGTACATCAGTCATCAGGTTACCATTGTGGGTAGTCGGTGATACTTGTGTAAATAATGTAGGGTATATTTGAATAAATGAGTCGATATCTTGCATTTGCTTGTATCATTACGCTCCCTCAAGAAATATATTTTACATGGCGCAGTCGGTAGGATTGCTTCCTAAAAACTATTATAAACAGAAATACGTGTGGTGATTTTCCGGGAAAAAGTGAAGTTTATATCGGACAACTTATATTTTCGAAGATATAATGGAATCTATTTTGCAACCGCCCTCGCCATTTTGTTTCGAGAAAGATTTGGTGAATATTACATCAGGAAATTTAAGTAATCAGTGGTTCAAATGGAAGAAATCATTTCTTATATATTTTAGTGCGTGTCAGCTGGATCTGAAAGATAACGATGTTCAGATAAATATTTTGCTGCATATCATCGGAGAACAATGCCGCGACGTGTACGAACAATTTACGCCAGACGCGAGTTATACAGTTGACAGTCTGTTAAACAAATTTGATGCATTTTTTACACCGACGAAAAATCTAACAGTCGAACGGCACAGGTTTTTTATACGAAATCAGCAAGAACATGAGACAGTGGAGCAATATACTTTTGAGTTAAACAAGCTGGCGATGTCATGTGAGTTTAAGGATCTTAAAGAAGACCTCGTCAAGGACAGACTGATATGTGGCCTGAGAGAAGAGGCTTTACGAGAACGCCTGCTGAGAGAGTACAATTTAACCTTGAAGAAAGCTTTAGATATCTGCAACGTCGCAGAAATGTCTCGGGTTCAGGCGAACAATATGCAGAAAGAGCAAGAAAGCCGCATCGACGAGGTGAGGGAGCGAGACGCAGATATACCTATGCATTGGGTACAGCGACAGCACGGAACGGGCGGCGCAAGCGGCGCTTATCATGGTGGCGGGCGCGTGCGTGCGCTTGACAACAGAAGAAATAAGAGTACGCTTGGTATGGGGCAGCAGCAGTGGGTCACTCCAGCGCCAGGCGGGCCCCGTACATGCTCCACGAGTGAGCTGGGCTGGGCCGGGCAGAGTCAGCACCGTCCGGTGCAACAGCGGTCGTCTTTGAAGGTGTATCAGCGACAATGTGTTCGTGAAATTTGTGAATATTGTGGAATTGTGCATGAGAAAGATAAGTTTAAGTGCCCGGCATTCGGTCAAAGATGTGCAAAGTGCAATCGCGCAAATCATTTTGCGCGTGTGTGCCGCGTTTACACCGTCCAGGAGAACTCCATAGATCAGGTATGTGGGTCGAATAATTCGAGCGCGAAAGATGATTGGTGCATAGATTTGCAAATAAATAGCAGTAGTATTCGTTTTAAGTTGGACACTGGAGCTGACGCGAATGTTTTGCCGTCAAAATTTTTATCGCTGGCGGGTGTTACAGAGAATGACCTGTTATCTACGGATGTGCGATTAGTTAGCTACTCTGGCGGGGATATCAAAGTCTTAGGACAATGTAGATTGAAATGTTTGTGTAAAACTAAGCCTTACATAGTTAAATTTATCATAGCTGATGTGATGTCACCGCCGGTTTTAGGAAAAAAATCTTGCGAGGAAATGAATTTAGTAAAGCGCATTTTATCCCTAAGTATGAAAGGATCGCAGAGAGAAAAGGTGCTTGATGATTTTTCTGACGTATTTGAAGGTGTGGGATGCTTGCCGTGCGAGTATAAGATACAATTAACCGCGGACGCTCGTCCCGTAGTTCACGCACCGCGAAAATTACCTGTCGCGCTTAGAGATGACGTGAAGCGTAAGTTATCAGAGATGCTTGAACAAGGAGTGATAGCGAAGGTAGAAGGGCCAACGGATTGGGTGAACAGTATGACCGTAGTTCAAAAGCCGAACGGAGATATTCGTATATGCCTAGATCCGCGAGATTTAAATAAGTTTATTAGGCGAGAGCATTTCAAGTTGCCTACGTTAGATGAAATTACATCGAGGCTTTCAGGGGCAAGTTACTTCAGTACCCTCGACTGCAAGCACGGGTTTTATCAACTTCGACTTCATGAAGAATCGACCGAGCTTTGCACCTTCAATACGGTATTTGGTAGATTTAAATTTTTGCGTATGCCGTTTGGAATTTCGTCAGCTTCTGAAGTTTTTCATAGGAAACTATATGAATACTTCGATGACATTGAGGGCGTGGTGCTTTTTATTGATGATTTGCTTATATTTGGAAATACAAAAAAAGTCCATGATCTGCGTTTACGTCGCGTGTTAGAGAGATGTAAACAAATAAATGTTAAGCTAAATCGCGAAAAATGTAAAATAGGCTTGACGGAGATTAAATATTTAGGTCACATAATATCGAAAGACGGTATTCGCCCAGATGACTCTCACATACTGCCTATCAGAAATATGCCTAAACCGGAGAATGTTAAGGAGTTAGAACGTTTCTTAGGGTTAGTGACGTATGTGGGAAGTTTTATACCTAATCTATCAGAAAAAACGCAAGTGCTGAGAGAACTTTTAAAGAAAAATATTGAATGGCAGTGGAATGAAACACATGATAAATGTTTTCATGATTTACAGCAATGCATAACGAGTCCACCCGTGTTACAGTTTTATGACGTAGATAAGCCAGTGACAATATCTGTGGACGCGAGTAAGAACGGCCTAGGGGCGTGTTTATTGCAGGACGGAAAACCGGTTTGTTTTGCATCGAAGTCATTAACTAAAACGGAACAAAACTATGCTCAGATTGAGAAAGAGTTGTATGCTTGTGTATTTGCTTGCGAGAAATTTTATGCATATATTTATGGCAAAGCCGACGTGGTCATGGAAACAGACCACAGTCCACTGATAAGCATTATAAACAAACCAATTGCTAATGCCCCAGCTAGGTTACAGCGGATGCTAATGCGTTTACAACCATACACATTCAAGCTGGTATATAAACCAGGTAAGTATTTATACGTAGCTGACGCGTTGTCGCGCGCGGTAGCACCGAATGCAGATTCTAGGGAGGACCCCCGAGATTACTTGGAGGAACGTGCACAAGTATGTACGATTGCGGTCAGCAACAGTTTGACAGATTCGCATTTCATAGAGTTACAGAAATTCACGAGGCAGGATGACGAGTTACAACAGCTTAGGAAAATTATTTTGGATGGGTGGCCAGTGCACAAGCGAGAAGTTAGAGAGATACTAACACCGTATTGGGACTATAGAGATGAGTTGACTGTGGCGTATGATTTAATATGGAAGGGTGCAAGGATCGTTATTCCGAGATGCATGCGGAAGGATATGTTGAAAAAGATACATGTAGGTCATTTAGGTGCCGCGAAAACTAAACTTAGGGCACGTGAGATAATGTTTTGGCCTAATATGGGTGCACAGATACAAGACATGATTTCTCATTGTCAGGCTTGTTTAACCTACAGAAAGGAGAATTGCAAACAGCCTCTAATATCACATGAAATTCCAGCGAGGCCTTGGGCAAAAGTGGGAGCTGATATTTTTCATTTTAACGGGAAAGTTTACCTTTTAGTTACGGATTATTTTAGTAAATTTATTGAAGTCGAGAAGCTGAAAGATTTAACTTCTGATTGCGTAATTGAGAGCATGAAAAGCGTGTTCAGCCGCCAGGGGATTCCAGAGATTTGCTTCACTGATAATGGACCGGAGTATTCTTCTCAATTATTTAAGCGTTTCAGCAGGGAATGGAAATTTCAGCACATAACGTCGTCTCCGAGATATCCTCAGTCCAACGGGCAGGTCGAAAGAGCAATTCAGACAGTAAAATCAATGTTGCGCAAGACGAAATATGATCAGTCTGAGTTTAGGCTAGCATTATTAGAGTTTTTAAATACACCTATAAGTGATAAGCTTCCTTCTCCATCAGAATTGTTAAATAGTAGAAAGCTTCGGAGTGTACTGCCTTGCGCGCCACAGTTACTCGAATCCAAAGTTTGTGACGTTAAACAAGTTCGGGATGAGTTACGTCAAAGGCAGGCTATACAAAAGAAATATTATGACAGAGGCAGCAAGAATCTTAAACCCTTATCAATAGGTAATAAAGTTAAAGTACGCATGGGTAGAAATTGGGTGAATGCTAATGTAATTGACATAAAAGGACCAAGGTCATATTTAGTTAAACTCAATACAGGTACTGTGGTGCGTCGCAACAGAAAACAGATCATTCTCGATAGCCAGTTACGCAGGGATAAGTATAATGAATTGCGACCATATGATTTGGATGACGTAATGTCCGGCGCGCGCGGCTCCATTGTTCAACACGAAGAACACCGCTCCGTTAGTGCACAATCAAACACTAATAATGGTTTTATTACTCGTTCTGGCAGGGTGGTGAGAGCTCCTGATCGGTGGGGTTATACCTGATGACGGTCCGCGTCGACTAGTTATAACTAATTATTATAAATAGTTAAGAGCTAAGTGTTTTTTTTTTTTTTTTATTTAAAACTAGGAATGTTTAAGTAGCACTTGTTAACATTAGTTACTTAATGATGATTAATGAAATAATATAAATTAATAATAGTTAAATAGATCAGTTCGGAGTAAGTAAATATTAGTAAATAAAAAAAAATGATATTTAAACAATATATAATAAAAATGAATTTATTTATGTACTGATAATTATTACATATTAAAGCATGAATTAAATAAAAACTATAAGAATGTACACTATTAATTATAAGTAATAGCATGCTTACTTTTCTTTTGTTTAAAAAGGGGATGTAGAAGAATGTGAGAAAATGTAATTGTATTAAATTTTAATTGTTATTGTTTATTCAAAATAAGTGTTATTCTTGATTAAAATGTATTAATTATATTTAATTGTTTAAGAAGGAGGATGTGGGTAGTCGGTGATACTTGTGTAAATAATGTAGGGTATATTTGAATAAATGAGTCGATATCTTGCATTTGCTTGTATCATTACGCTCCCTCAAGAAATATATTTTACAACCATAGCACAGGCTTTGCCTAGTTTGGGACCTGAAGACCTTTGTGTGGGTGTGGTCCCATATTATTATTATTATTATAATCAGCTTATTTTATTCAAGACACTGTGACCCTAAATGGATCATTGGGCACTAAGGTAAGAAAAGGACAGGAAGTAACCAGTAAATAGAAATATAAATTATTTATTATCGTAGATTTCAAGGCTATTGTTTGTTCCGGATTAGACTTGAATTGAAAGGTTTTCTGATCTCTTAGGCACATTAATTAGCAAGTCCTAGAATATAAATTACTCTGGATTTATTTCGTAGCATTGAGCAGCCATTAGTAAGGATTTAAATTGAGAAAAAAATTAGGTTTGTGTTACTGTTTTTTAATTATTACGAAGAAAAACAATTTTGTTCGAATTCTCATTTATATATGCATCTACTGCTCAGCTGTGCCAAGGTTGCTTCTATTAAGTGTATGGGAGATCAAGGCCTACACCCATGCGGGATATATACATATCGGTTAAGAGTGTACTCAGCCGAGAGGGGGTAACCCCCTCTCGGCTGAGTACTCTTAACTCATTATTACAAATATGTTTCACTATGGGACAAACTCTGAATTTTATAAAAAAATCTGCTATTCCATTGTAAACGTTTATCAGTCGTCAACAAAATGAATAAAACAGCGTTTTTGTCGAATTTTGAGTAAAGAGTGAGTGTGTGAGAGAAAACTATTTTCACTGTGGGAAAGTTGTTCTTTAAGATTAGTACCCCCTTTTCGCTTAGTACACCCCTAACCGATAACCCTGTGTATAGAAATTGTGCACAAAAACACCAGCTATGAATTTTTAATGCTGTCTTTTCCTCCCCACACTTCATCCAAAAAAGTAAATATTTAAAAAAATATATTTTTTTTAAAATCCAAACTGCATAAGTAAGGAAAAATATATAGATTTTACAAAATGCTTCTAATCAAAGAACCTTCGAAGAAACATCGGTGTTACTTTTTATGATATCTGCAGGGCAAATCGGATTCCCTTCAGACTAGTCTTTACTTTTTCATATCTTTTCTATCTATAAAAACTCCACAAACTCTACTTTACTTAATGTGTGTGCCAAATTTATAAGCCGGTCCTAATTATAAGGTAGTTAGCAAAGTGAATAGGGGTTCCTCGCTAAGAGAGCGACTTAAAAAGACCTTTTTCGGTCTTCAGGTGGTCAAATAATTTTAGCAAAATATCTTCTATATTTGTCTATAGTAATTGAAAATGGTCGTTTTTACTCAATTTTTTTGTCTTGAAATCGATGTAAACCTTGGAATCAAAACGATTCCAAACAACTCTGCAGTCCGATAGATTTTGTCGACGGCTTGTGAACTTGTTATAAGAAATAGTTGTTTCTTACAAACGTTTCATTATTTTCAATTCTGTTTTAGTTCCATAGTGAAAAATTTTAGTATGACATAATATCGAGTGATAATTGTACAAGTGCACCGGCATAACTTATTCAGTTATTTTAATATAAAAATTAACCTTATACTGATTTTTATAAAATTAATCCACTCGAGAAGTATTTCAGCTGAAAACTACTTTCATATCGGTCGGGCCGTCTCCTTGAAATCAGATAACAAAAATAAAAAAAACATACAGTCGAATTGAGTACCTCCATTTTTGAAAATTTGGTAAAAAGAATAAATTGCCGCTCATTAAGCATGGCACGAACTACACTGAGTTGCCACACAAAAATATTTACTCAGAAAGCTAGCTTCGCTCTCACTGGCAACATTCTAGCTAATTGCAGTATAATTGCGTTTTTACGCCGCGTGCGGGAGAGATAATGCGAAAGATAAAATACTTGAAAGCACGATTTTGCAGACTTTCGAGCATTATGTAGCCGGTGTTTTTTATTCTATTGTACGGCGCTTTTATTTTACATTTTCTTACAAAAAAAGAAAATCTTGGTAAGGTAATCTTTTTGTGAAAAAAATAAGACTAAGCTCTCATCCGCGGTCTTGCCCGCGATATAAACACAAACTTTCAACCCCATTTGTTTCCTTTAGGAGTTGAAATTTGAAAAATCTTTTCTCAGTACATCCTTACAATCCACAGTATAAATAGAGAGAATACACCTTCCCAATAAATATATTTCTATTTTATTTTAAATATATTTCTATTCTATAAATTTCATATATCTAGGTTAGTAAGTATTTATATTAGTAAAGTAAGCCCATAAGCCCGAGCTAAGAGCTATGTATACCATTATTTTTAAGTTTAAAAACATTTATTCTCATTTAAGATTTACATCACCACGAGAACATAGTAAAGGATGTTATTATACTCGCAATATGAGACAAAATCTACACAAAGGTTTTCAGATCCCAAACTAGGCAAAGCCTGTGCTGTGGTAACCTGATGACTAGTAAAAATAGAAACATGTGTCGTCTTTGACTTTAGATACTAATTAATTAAGGGCACAGTATTACAATAGTTGATGATAATGTTCAAGTTTATCAAATATTGTGAAAATTATTTAACAAATAGCATATAAATATATAAGAGATAACAAAAACACGAAACTTAAATTTAAATGCTGTACGAGTGTTTCGTTATTGATAAGAAAGTGTGCTAACTGTTTTTTTTAAATATTTAACGAGGTAATATTTATTTAAATCAGAGGGCATTGTTTTACCTTAATTTTATTTTTGTCCTCAGGTACAGAGATATTGTTCTCCCACGTGACTGTCCAGATGCTGGTGATGTGTGTCCAAACGGGAATGGTACTGCTCATCGGGTTCATACTTTTTGGGCTCACCATGAAGGGCCCACTCGGTTGGGTGATCATCCTTACTCTCGCCACTGGGCTCTGCGGAATGACCTTCGGTATGTGTTCAATTGAACCAATTATTATGACAAAGTCAAGTGATATTTATACGCTGCCTTCTGGTGATAGGGTGGAACATTATGATTATCTGTAGATCTTATATGTTCTATAGGTAATCTTTCTGCTATGTTTTTTTTTTTGTTTTTTTGCTTGCCCGGTAGTTAATCACTAAGTGGTATTGGTCCTATGAAAAATTGTAAAGATTGCGAAAGTTTGTATACGTGAATGTTTGTAGCTCGTTCACGCTTAGAGCGGATTTTAATGAAATTTGAACATTGAAACTTATACCCTGGATAAAACATAGGTTACTTTTTATTTTGATGACTGAAGTGTTCTTATGGGATTATTATCACTGCATAATACTACAAGGTGCAGCTAATTTACTTTAAAACCTTATAACATTTTTGAATACTATTACTTAATAGTATAGAGGTAGGTAGTCAAAACGATTAAAAGTTACATTATTGAAAACAGTAAAAGAAGATTTAGAAAAAAAAATTACACGAGACCGATTGGAAAATGCGCTTTCGGTTAAACAATATATTTTTTGAAATCGGTCCAGTCACCTAATCCTTTTTGAAGTCGGTAAAAAAATAAATTTAAAGTATTTCCTGATTTATTTTTGTATGGAAATGTTAATCGTTTAAATTTAGGTCAAATAATCAAATCAGAGCACACGCTATTTCATAATCTTTTAATATTACGAGTAAAGTTAGTATCTCTTATAAAATCTTCAAAGTATTTATTTCTGTTTACACGAACTTTGTGTTCACGCAAACTACACTTAAAAGCCTTCAGCGAAAACCTACCACATTTTTAGATTCGTAAGCAAGAATAGTTCTAAAGAGGGAGATGAGTGACGTTAAACCTAAACTTGATCTTTCCATAGTGTGTCAGCCATCACAGTTGTGCTGTGAGTTGACTTATAAAACAAAGAGTACGTTTTAACAAGGGGTTGGAAGTGAGTTAGAAAAAACCCCGTTGCTAAATCGTTAAACCTGTGTATCATCTTAAATTTCTTTTTTTTAGGTAAAAACTCACAGACTGTAAACTCAGCGTCACTCTCACGACTAAGACGAATCCATTGACACCACGCACATAAAAATACAATACGCACATAAATATATATACACTCGAAAAACATAACCCTCCTTCTTTCGCAGTCGGGATTTTAAAAGCCGGGATTATCAAATCTTGTTTTTCAGTTTTAAAGTTAAAACGTCACTTGTCTACCTTTATTCAACTTTCATTGTTCACAATATAATTATTTTGTCCCCGGTTCCACTTCAAACTATCCTAAAACGTACCGGAAGCAGTTCTGAAAGCCTTCTGTTGTCCTAACGTTTGTTTTTGAATATCACAGTAAGAAGACTTGGCAACACTAAAAGCGGATTCATAAGCTAACGCGATTATAAAACATGATGCAAACGGCTTAGCTAATGATATGTCAATACATGCATAAATGCTGATGTAAATTACAAACGTTTTTTTCTGGTTTGCCCAAAATTTGGTTGTTATAAAGATATATACAGTTTATTTTTTAGGCAGATAAAGAGATTGACTTAATTTCAAGTTTTGAATTACTTAATATTGAATAAGTCAAATTAATAAACGAAAAGAATTTATTAACATAATTTGACTGCTGTAAAGTGTATGTGCGATTTTTTTCAAAAGTACTTCAGTAGCTTCAGCAATCTTCATGTTTTGAAAGTGCATGCATTTCATATTACATGCAAATGTATTTCAAAGCATGTTTAGCACGTCACTGATCAGTTTGATACCAATATAAATGAATATAAAATAAGCTCATAACATGAAGAATTTGTAATAAGCGTTCAAATTGCGATGTCACCGCTTTCAGTCTGACCATACTTTAACGTTTATTCAAATCGCTATAATTACAGTACTGAAGTACTGATCTTTGTATGTATTTTATGTATGTACGTATGTTAATATTATGATAATGAGCCTTATAATGAAGGTAAGCGTTGAGAGGATTAAACCGACGTATACTCCTATTAACTTAACGAAGTTGCTAATGAGCTTCGTGGAAAGCTATACGCAATGTTATACAGTCACCTATAATGCGTTGATACTGGTTTTAGATATTATAGTAGGTACATTTAACTAACTTAAGAATAAACACGAATAACTTCCCAAGTTACATATAAAAGTTTTGGTTCATTTTCGTTCATGAACGTGTAATAAAATGTCTAAAAATGTGGTTAATATAATGTATTTATGAAACCTGCATCGGATGCCCGCTTGATTGTGTACAAAAATATTGGAATGATGTTAATTATAGTGGAATTTTGGCATCTTGGATATATATCACAAGATTTTTGTTTCCTAGGTCTATAAATTGTACTGTCCGTCCCAAATTTAAAAAAATGACGTTTGATAATTGCGGGTTCGCCTTATTGTATGCAGAACAAGGAAATATTTTGATTCGAAATTAATTTTGTACACAACAATAAGTTACTTTATTTTGAATTTGTTCAATAGTTAAAAAAATAATAGACCCTTGCGTATTAACGGTATCATGTACACTGTATTGGCCTATACTCCATGTATTTTTAAAACATGTGTTTTTTTTAAATCTGACAAGAAGTTCAGTTTGTAAATAAAAAAAACATACAGGATTCCTTCACACATTAGTCTAGTCAAAAACATAAACCTGTGTTACAACTGATTTGACTTTCCCCGCATGTTTTTCATTTCTCTGTCCCAAATCGTATTTTAATACTGTAAATATTCCATACACGACTCTGTTGGTGCTATAAAAACCTTCCCTGAGAGCTTTTTTGTAGCCACGCTGAATAGCAAAGTATCTGGAGAGCCTTATCGACGAGAAAATCTTCTTTTATTATTTTTCTATCACGTCTGCTTCGTGTTCCCTTCAAGATTGAGACTAATGAGTGTAGGAAATTAGATCAAGGTTATATTATAATAAATTATCTACGAAAAAGTTCTAGAAGTAATGATGTGGTACTTATTTGTGTGATTCGGAGAGCGTCCATTAGGCTCTGTACATATCATTAGACTTAGACATAATTTTGAATCAATTTCATCGAAAAAAAAACCCAAATGTAAATCAAGCTATAAGGTGTGACTAAATATCAAAATATTAACAGTAATATACCACATAATTTATTTGATGAAAATTAAAATCGGTTCAAGATACTTGCCGTCACAAAACTGTGTATTACATAATATTTTTCACAACTCCTTCAACAGTAGAACTGTTATAAATTTTGAATACAAGAAGGTGGTCATCACAAAATGGCGACGACAGCGGTTCTTATTTTAAATTTAAATTTTACTTTTTCTCTCCAGGTTTTGTGGTATCTTGCATCTGCGACACAGATAGGACGGCTACTTATATGGCGCTGGGGTCTTTCCTTCCAATGGTGCTGCTATGTGGGATCATATGGCCGGTTGAAGGTAAATTATTATTTAGTAATTATTTAATTTTAAGTAACACACATTTGAAGTGCCAATAGGCAGAAATGTTAACTAAAATATCATCATAAACCTTAGTGCGCAAGTCTGATTTAGTTTGGTCCTGCAATGAAAATTATTCATTAAAATCAAATGGATGACTAAACCCTTTAATTTCGGATTAGTACACTCTCAACTAAAACAATGCCTGTTAGTGAAGAAGTAAAAAACTTCATACATCCTTAGCCTTAGTGTTACGCGCTAGTAAATACTATTCCAACATTCATACCATCTGATTAAATTACCAGCTTTTCTGAAAACATAAAATACTTTCCCTACTACTGGTTTATTTACAATTCTTGGTGTTAATGTGCCCCATTTCTGTTTATCTATAAAACGTTGCCCTCTTTGGCCGGCCGTTTACCCTCGGAAGGCGGATTCTTGTTTGGTAAGATGCGTTTTCGATCGGACTCCAAAACTTTTGACACACAATTTCTATGAAGAAAATTTATCATGTTTTTTAAATATTGTTAAAAGAAATAAAATATTGAACAACATCCACACAAAGGTCTTCAGGTCCCAAACTAGGCAAAGCCTGTGCTATATACATACTTATATACATAAACTTATATATATATATATATATATATATATATATATATATATATAACTAGCTGTGCGTCGCGGTTTCACCCGCGTAGTTCCTCTTTGGATTGTCGAGATAATGGGGGAACTACTTTTTTGAAGTCGGTTAAAAAGTATCCTATGTCCTTTCCCGGGGTCCAATCTACCTGTGCACCAAATTTCATACAGATCAGTTTAGTGGTTTTGGCGTGAAAGCGAAACAGACAGACAGACAGAGTTACTTTCAGAGTTTTTAGGATAAACACCCAGACACAGGTCAAACAGACATGTTCATGAACACAAAGTTTGACCTGTCCGGGGATTGAACCCGGGACCAGCGTTATTTTTATTTACGTGGTTAGTTGCTAGAAAGAGATCGCTTTATATGCGATAAGGCCCCCATTAAAAATAGTATACATAATATATAAGATTTTATATGTATTAAGTGCCTTTTGTAAGTGGTTATTAAATAGTTGTCTTATCTTAAGCAAATAAAATCATGAATAAGTTTTTTACCATTCTTTTAAAAGTGGACTGTAACAGTATTTATTTTAGATATTGAGTCAAATTACTTAACAGTTTATAAATTTTCAACCAGTTTCTTTTTGATATTTAAATGAACTAGAAACGTTAAAAAAATAGTTTTACCCAATGCTTTTTTTAGTGCTTTTCAATTCGCGCGATTACTTTGACTTTTCCTGGAATTCCGTTCTTGGAATCTGTTCGAAAACTCTGTCGCATAGCTTAGAATTGCCCTTCAGACTGTGTTGTTTGGATCAAACCCAAGACTAATAATTCCCTATAACTAATTTACAAGAGCAGGAAAGATATAACTTTGTGTGAATAAAATGTGGGGAAATAAAGTAAGATGGGAAAACAGTGTTTTTCTGGAACATTCTATATCTGGGTTTATAAATGTTTTGTGGTATACATGGTTTTTCTTTTATTAGCGACATTCATTTTGATGGCCTAAAACTTCCGTCAAACTCATTTCTTTAGCGCTATTCCACTGATTTTGATAAAATATTAAAATGGGACAACGTGTGAATTATAAAAACAATTTTGGTTCATATCGGTTCAGCTGTTGTTAGAGTATCAGGTAATAAACATAAACAGTCGAATTGAGTACTTTTTTTTGGGAAACGTTAAAAATTAAGCTAATATATATATTAAAAACGACAAAAAACAACTCACTCGTGAGGACAACATTTTTTCTTTTGTGGAAAGTCGGTTAAAATAGCGACCTTAAAAGAATTATAACCGGAATAAGAAAACTGTAGCTCTGCTAAGAAATTTTCACGAGTTCAACAACTTAAAGTATTGAAAGATTGGTTGTCCTTAACATTTATGGTCTTATTAATAAACGCGACTTAACTTTAAACGTCTTTTCTCTTGTTTTATCCGATGGAGAACGTCACGCGTCAAAACAAGACAAAAGACGTTTAAAGTTAAGACGCGTTTATTAATAAGACCGTAGATCAGTATTTAATAATTAATTTATTTTGCACAGGTATGCACATAGTCCTGCAATGGATTAGTTACGTCTTACCTCTGACCAAGTCAACGGAATCTCTTCGATCGATGCTGCAAAGAGGATGGTCCATATCTGTACCAACAGTCTACTCTGGCTTTATATCCACAGCTATCTGGATAGCGATATACTTGACAACTAGCATATTGCTACTTAAGTTTAAGAAAGGTTGATTTGATTTACTTTTAGATTAGGTATAAAGTAGTCTTGACGTAATTATATTTTTTTAATATAGGAGTTATTAATACTTTTTCAGTCTCTCTTCTTTTCTTTTACAATTGTAAACCACACTATGTTATTGTCTGTACCACCGGCACCACCGGCCACTTAGCAACCCTAATTGAAAGCGTTTGTGAATTTAATTTCGAGACTGACAGAATATCGTCAGTGGCCTAATGGTCAAGGCATATAGCATGTTACCCAGATGATGCGAGTTCGAATCCTGCCTGTCGTGAAATTTTCGTTCGCTCTCTTATTATAAGTATCTTTAGCATAAAGATACTTTGTCTAATTCTGTTTTATCAAGGAAATATGGTTTTGATTGAATTAATTGCTAACTGTTATATTATTGGCACAAAAGAAAAACATAAATATTGTTTTTTTTTTATTATTATATTGATGTAAATTAGTCATAGTTATTATAGAGTTATTAGATTAGAATATATTATAAATTCTTTTGATATATTTTAATAATAAATTAAATTGCTCAATTGCTCATTTTTCATACGCCTTGGTGATAATGATTTTATAATATATAAATTTCCTTTATATTACGAGGTATTAGAAATAAAAAGTCTAGTGGGTGTTTATAGTTATTTAATTATGTCTAGATTATAATTTAAATGGAGTAATAATAGTTACCATTGTTTTGTGTAAGTCTATATCAAAATTATGCGTATAAAGTTGTAAACGAACGTAGTGGTTATGGATAGAAAAATTTATTATTATGCATTATGACATATTTTATTATGCAAATAATAAATTAGGTGAAGGTGACTTCCGCAATTTTTGACAAAATTTTTCGGTAAATTAAATTTCTTAATAATTATAAATAAATATTTTATATAAGTAATTATTATTACTATTATTATTTTTTTGTATGTACAAATCATTGTGATCGGTTCATTCTGTGTTTCTTTTGAAATGACATTGTGATAGTAAGTTTAAGAAATAAAACTGAAAACATGTGTATTTGTTTTTTATTATTTTGCATCTATGGTTGATTTTTATAATGAAATCCTGGTTCGTTAGGTAAAAGTGTTACTCGCTCCAGTCATGATAGTGACTGCCGTCGATGAAAGTATAATAGTCATACGAATATTAATATCGATAATATATTTAAATATTATAATCTCTTTCTATATATGAAAATTTGAAAAGATAAAATAGTAGTGTTAAGTAAAACAAAGCCACGCATACATCTCTACTGACCCACTATAATTTGTATCGCTTGGTGTAGAACACTTAATCCATAGGGTTAGCGTCTAATTACAAAGAGTCATAGGGTTACTAGGACGTCATAAAAAAATCTTATCTAATTTGATGAAACCAGTGCTCATAAGAGTCGAACCTTTTTCAACCTTTTTCAGCCATTGTCAATTTCATTACGAGACCAACTCTAAATTCGAGAATAAAATAGCTGTTCCACACAAAAAGTTTATCGGCCGTCAAACAGCTGATTTTTTTTCTCGTAATGAGAGTTGGTACCATAGCGAAAGTTTTTCTTTAGGATGAGATTTGTTTCTCTCGAATTCAGAGTTAGTCTTATAGTGAAACACCGTTTCGGCTAAGTACTCCCCTAGCCGATAATCTTGCATGACACTTTCGGGTTGGTACACTCAAAATCGCTAAACCTGAATAATATAGGACGTTTCACCGTAGACCCTCTACGCGCTACGGTCGTTCAAGCACACACCCGTGTACTACGGCGTAGGTGTCGGTGAGTCGTAGACGACATGACGCGGCGTTGTTGTGGTAAGACTGCTCGGCTACGCGGCCATGGGGGTTCACAGTTACCTGAAACAAAAATGAATGAATGTAAAGAATGATTTAATGAATGAAATAATCAATGAATGATTTATTTGTCTGGAAGTTAACGAGACTTCTTGAGTTAGACTATGAGTATTTAAATAAATTAAAAGATTTTTATCTATTGATTTTATATATATCCAGAAACAGTAACGTTATCTGTTTTCATATTATTAAAGTATAAAATTTTATTGAACTCTATAATTAATTATGTATATTTTTGTGATTTAGACTTTTTATTTACGTATGAACCCTGATTTTTCAGGTGTCAGAATCTTAGAAATTTTGTTTAAATACCAGCATATAGGCATTTCACTTGTATTATATTATTTTAAAACTATTGCATAGCGTTTATCGCGGGCTTTGGGCGCGGCGACCGAATCAAGAAATCCGTAACGAAAATAAACTTAACACCCTCACTCCGTCCGGCACGTTACAAAGCGGTGCGGCGCTGAAAGCAGAGCATCGTCTAACGTCGTTTCAGTTCGGCAGAATTTGGCACGGTGTTGGTGTGCTTGTGACTAGACGTATGTGTCTGCAATTGCTTTACCGCGGCAGTCCCCGAGTGCCACACGTATTTATTTGTAAATAAAGATCGTTGCGTGTCATAAAAAGACTACTTGCTTTTTTATTTTTCACTCATTTAATTTTTAGCAGTTTATTACGTATTTCTCAAATCTGAAACATTTGGATACACAATAGAAAATGGTTGTCACTTTTTTTTTTTAATTTGGCTGGTGAATAATTTATAATAAAACTTTCAAGCCCAAGTATATATTTAAAAAATATTACAACTTCTAGTCCAATTTTGATAATCTGTAAATAATATACTCGTATGTACCAAATATGTGCATTGAAAAGTTATGCTTTCCCTAGAATACATAACTAAAAAAATTTAATAAATAAAAATAATGAAATAATTACCTTTTCAATTAACAAAAACAATTTAAATCAGTCAGAAAAATCACGGATTATGTTTCTAGCATACAAAAAAAAACTAGCAAATCAAGAACCTTCTTTTTGAAAGGCGGTAAAATAGTAAATTGCTCGCTTTTCAAATTATTTACGAATATTATAAGTACCCAACGACGTTACGGACACAAAAAGCAAGGCATGGTAATGATTTCCATACTAGCGCAAGTCGTTTTCTGATACTTCACAAAAAGAACCCTTATCTAGGGTCAACATCATGCAAATGAGACTAAGGTATCCTCGGTGGGTATAAAAAATATCATATCGTATATCTTGAATACGGGCAAATTTATATAATACTGTTATATTTTGGGAAAATTCTCAGGTGAGAGTAAGTTTTGTGTTATAAAAGTTTGTTACGAATGCCGTCACTAGATATATTGATGGATTAGATAAAGTTATTGTATTTGTTGGGTGAATTGAATATAGAGTAATATATTGTACTGGTAATGCCCTGCGGTGTTAAGTAACCGCAGATAAAATCAGAAACTCACTTAATACAGCACTGTCACAAAATCCTTTCATAGTTGACGACTATTAATTTCGTTTTCTTTTTTATTTATCTAATAATAGGATCTCCAAGAAAAGTAGTTTACGTCATTGATAAGCTCACATACGTGTGAAATTTATGATTATATCTAGGTATTAATAATAAACACGAGATTTTGTAGTTAGTTGTACACTTTTAAGGTTGACTTATGTGATATTTTATATCAAAACTAAAATTCGATTGATGTCGTACCTACTTGGTACAGCCAGCTCTCGAAAGTGGTTGCAAATGTCTTACATAGGGTAAGGATCTTTGATATACGTTTGGTCTCGCTGCGATCGACCAAGTACCGCCGGCGCCACCGTACTTGTAAAATGTGGCAAGAAATACTACGCCGAAATAGGTATACTTGAGTAAAATACACTGCCAGGTTGACGCATCGAATATTTTTTTTATGTTTTCCGAAGAAAAACGTCGTTTCGCGTAGGTCATGCCGCATTCACGGATCATACAGCATAATCCGCGAATGCGGCAACTCATTATTGTAGTGTATTCTAATATCGCATTTCTTGTTGTATTAACCCTAAAGTAGTCGCGAATGAATCTTTGTTTCAAAATTCATTCAAATACAAATAATTTTTATTTGCTAGGAATATGGTAGGTGTATACCTCCTACAATACGTACAAGATCTTAAAGTAAGGGTAATGAGTGCGCACATTCCTTGCCTGTCAGCATTCAAAATGAAGAAAACACATAGTCCATATCAAAAATCATAAATAGTTTCCGTGCAGTTGTCAAATTTAATGTCAAACTATCAAACACTGTTCACTTCTATAATTTTGTAAAGTGTTATGTTAATGTCATATGAAACAGTGGTTTTATCCCTTCCCGAAAACAACACAGTACTATCATCAGCAAATAGTATAGATGGATGTCAAGTAACCTTAGGAAGGTCTTTTATATATATAATAAAAAGAACTGCCTTGCACTGCCTTGTGGTACGCCGTACTTTACCAGCATGTATTCTGAAGAGTATTATACCATTTCTTTTTTTAATTTTGAGCATATTCTACTTATTTGATTACTCTGTTGTCGATGACTCAAATATGACTTTATGAGATTGTGGACATTACCTTTGACTCCATAACTTTGCAATTTATTTAATAGTAACCTTAGATCTACAAAATCAATTGCCTTTGTAAGATCCATGTACAATGCATATGATGGTATTTTTCTGTCTATGCTTGTAATTACTGTCTGTAAGAACGTGTATATAGCCTGGTTAATTCATTTGCTTTTGCGAAATCCTACTTGGTCTTTAAATTTAATAACTGCTTCTTCGATTCTTCTGCTATCTTCGAAATACTAAAATTCTGCTATCTTCGAAATACTAAAAGATGCTTTTATGCATTACTTTTTCAATTACTTTGGAAAATATTGAAATTAGAGCTATTGGTCTGTAGCAGCTGATATCGCTTTTGTCATTTTTCTTAAATAGAGGTTTTATAAGGATTTTTTTAAGTCTTTCAGGAAAGACTCCACGTAAAATGCAAACATTAATGATGTAGCTCAATATTGGCGATATGCTGTTAGCCACCTGTTTAACGATTTTCGTAGGTATGCCATAGTATCCAGAGCTATTTGTGTTTTTTAATGACTTAATGACTCAACTTTAACATTTTTGTTGATTTTTGTGGAGCTCTATCTACACCACCACATGCGACCAGAACCTTGCGCTGTACTGAGTGCGTCTCTTGATTGTTCATTTAAAAGTACGTAAAGGCTAACGAAAATATCATTTACCGCTTAAGTAAAAAAATGTGTATGAGTCGACTACGTGCGTAGTCCGTGTGACTATTGCAGGGTTAAACAAATAAAAAAAGAAATAAGAAGGACACTAAGATTTTGCACACAACACAATAATGAGATGCCGTATTCACGGAGCTGGCGTTTTATAGAAATCGCGGCATCTAGTCAATCAAAATCTATCTAAGGGTAGGGACATTTGAAATTGCGAGTATTTTACCTTCATGACGTTTCTTATTGCATTTATTCAGACTTTGTGCTCTGTAACCTAGCAGTTATTTTAAATAAATAACTGCTAGGTTACAGAAAGAACACTGTTTACAAAAAGAACTATACAATTACAAAGATAGACAACAACTAAACTGTTTTGCGTACTTCCTCTTTCTGTGCTGTGAACATAACTTATTTACAAATATTACACATAACATCAATTTGCCTACTTGCGAAATAAAATAATTGCTTATATTTACAACATACACAGTTATTACACAAGAACTATACAAGCAAAATTGCTCAAATAACTTGTGCTGCTTGCGTTTTATTGAAGAAAGCGAACATTGACTAAAAATGTCAAACAATAACCTAATGTCATTCTTATCATAACTCTTGCACATACTATGCACTGCTGAGTGCTTTAACATATTAGTCCGACACTCGTTTTACTCTTAGAGTATTTTATATCATAGTCGATGTAAACCCAAGAACATTTCGCTTCCAAAATCTTCAGACACTACCTAAATGGCAAATAATTTATCAAGCAAACACCAAATTTTATCATAACAGATATAGCTAGAAATTATCGAGATTTTAATATATTATTAACTTTTTAGACTAATAAAGACAAGGTTGAGGTTGAAGAAGAAATAAATGAAGTACCTTAAACCTGTAGTCCCCTGGAGTCACGTCAGTGACATCTACCCACTGGCAGTCGATGTTATATCTGTATATATCGGAGCAGTTCACTGAAACTCCTGAAACGTAAGAATTTTAGTAGAGGTTATCGGTTAGGGGTGTACAAAGCCGAAAGGAAGTCACTATACTCTGATGAGTGTAGGGACTTTCGTTTAGGGTATAGGGATTTCAGTTTGATTGACTTCCCCATATAAAACTTGTTCGAAAATCATTACGATGAACTTTCAATATGGAACTAATCCTGGATTCGATAAAAAAAGCAGCTGTTTCATACGAAAAGTTTATCGGTCGTTGAACAAATATATGAAATTGCTGATTTCTTTTTCTCGAATTCAGAGTTGGTTACATAGTAAAGGCGTTACTTAGAATAAGTATGGTGACCTCTTTTCGGTTTAGTACACCCTCAACTGATAACCTATCATACAAGTACATACTCATTTTAAAAAAGTGAGCCCGTATTAAGTTCGGCTGGCGCGTATACAAATCATAATAATATAATATTTTTAATATCCTCTAATCCATACCTTGATCTCCGTAGTTTAAACAAGAGAACTTCTTCTCTATTCCAGGAAGGCAGGTGTTGTCTTCCAAACAGAAGGAGGCCTTATGTCCTTCTGCGACTCTCTTCCCTGAAGCGTCCAGCACATCAAATGTAGCGAACACCTCCATACTATGGTAGTGCCTGGGATGAAATGCAGCTAGTAAAATTCAAAGTCAAAATTCTTATGCATTAAAATAATTCCTGCCATTTTACACAAAAACTTGATTATAACTTTTTAAATACTTAAATAACCTAAATCTATTACATAACAATCTAATGATTTAATTTATTCAATATAAACACATTAAATGTTTCAAACTTCGTACACCGATTTGACTTTCTTTAACAGTTGAATTACTAAGAATCCTTTCTCGGTACATCTCTCTTCTCTATAATAAAAAGGCTCTTTAAGTTTCATTATCAGTCAGTCAGTCAGGACTTAACTCTCTTTTATATACGATTATATAGATTACTAGCCGCACTATGTTACTCAGTTATATTGTAGCTAACTAGTGGTGAAATATTTTTTTTAATCGGTTCCGTAGTTTTTGAGTTTTTTCGTTACATGCAAGAATAAATATTTCCTTTTTCATATTATTAGTATAGGTAGACGAAACATAGATAAAGATTTTGACGAATTGAGAAATTGACAAATAAAACTTATGGCTCGTACAGGATATGATCAAAGAGTTTGAGGTCCCGTAAAAACAAACTAACGCGGCCGAAACAGCGGGCATAAGCTAGTTTATATGTGTGAATACTACTCTAGTACTTACATGTGACAAAGATGCCATTGCCACAGATGTTTGGGTAGGTAAGGTCTAAAATCTTCATTGCCGATGTTCAGTGAGGACGCAGTGAAGCGAAGGAGACGGCGTGTTTCAAATTGCCAGTTCGGGTTGGTTTTCTGGATCTGAGATACAAAAAAAATGAGTACCATGTTCCATCAACATCAAGAACTATACGCGAGCACAGAATATCAACTGAGAGGAAAAAAAATCCCAAAACACGAAGCACGCTTCTCTCTCTTGGTCAATGTTAAAATATTTTCTTTCATATCGAGTAGCTGAACCATGCAAATTTCATTTATTCAAATAAAGCTTATATCCACTATTTCAGACTTTACACATTCGTCTGCCAGCGCTCCCATAGTGCGATACATTTGCAAACCAAAGAAGCTTTCATGTACGCTCATGAATAGTCCGCATTTCTATGCACAGCATTGCATTTTTTGCAAATGAAGGCACTGGAAAAATTGAGAGAACGTTTTGCCGTATGTAAGGGTAACTTGTTGAGTTTTTATGACTCTCGTTTCTTGGGGAAAGAGGATTGGGTGAAAGTTAGTACGAGTCAAGTTGCGCATAATTCAACATACTATGAAAGTTTTGTACCTATTTGAATCTCATTTTGTCATCTTTTTTGTTGTGAATTGCGCAATAGAGAAGTTTTTATTTCTCTTATTCTTTCGAATTAGAGTTTTGGTGGAGCATTATTTATGGTTACAAAGAAAGCTTGACTTGTTCTTATTTTCATAATTATGATAGCTGAAAAAAAATATAGACAAAAGTGATTTTAGATATATTTTCAATATTAATTTTTTTAAGAAAATCAAGACATGATTTGTGTACCTATATTTATTATATATATTTTATTTTATCCAACTAAACAAAAAATTATTCATCAAAACCTAATCATCATTGACGGAATACAATAATGCAAAAAAGCATACATTCGAATTAATAACCTTCTCTATTTTAGTAATCTGTTAAGAAATGCATACGTTTCCACCCGTAACATCTTACTACTAGGCCCGGGTCACCACTATGTAGAGGGTGTTGGCCGAAGTCCATTACGCTAGCCAAATTGGGGGTTGTGGATTTCACTTATCGTCAAACCTGTTAAACCTTTTCCGACAAACAGGTTTCCACACTATGTTTTCCTTCACCCTTAAGGCATGTGGTAGTAAATTATAATATGCACATAAAATAGTGAAAAACACAGAGGTGAACCTCCTGAGAGGAGGCCTGAACCTAGGATTGAACCCGCGCCATTTCGTTTTTAAGCAAGAAGTTTACGGAATATAATTAACAGAATTAAAATAGTATAATTTAGACGGTCACCAAATATTACTTTTGGTACCTATAATGGCTTAACGGTCACCAAATTATGACACTCCGTATTTTCAGCAACAAGGTCCGCAGTAGGTTCAGGTCATTTTTATGACAATCCGAAATCTCTGGGTAACAAGGTCCGCAGTAGGTTCTGGTTATTTTTTATGAAATTCAGAATACTTTCGGCAACAAGGTCCGTTTTAGGAAACGTAATTTAGTGACTATTTATCCATTTTAGTAACCATTTAAAAATGTTTTTTGGTAGTAAAATACGTATTTTTTTTAAACACGAGTCAAAACCAAAGAACTGAATTAATATAGAGTAATTGTAACAATCACCTCATAAGCAGATTTGCTCAAACAGTTTTCTTCCATAGCACATTGCAGCTGTGCCATCATCACGTCTTGCAGGTGTGCAGAGCGTTCTATTGTTGACGAGTCGAGCAACAGATCTGCTAACTGGTGTGTACAAATCACTGCTGCTACGTGACCTTTAATGGAGTTCAAAAAGTTCACAAGTTCAAGTTCATAAGAAAAGGGTAGAGCTTATTAGCACTAATAGCAAAGAGTCCATTCCTTGCAAAATAAACTTTTCTAAAACTTAAAATGACATGACTACAACTATAAACGGACATTTATAGTCCAAACACCTGCCCCTGCAAGAAAAATAACTTAGGACCTTAGCTATTATTATACGTTGACCACTAGACTACGGTAGTCGTTACGAACGTCAAATACAAAGGAACAAAAAGTTATTCAATAAAGTATTTACCGGAGTTGTTTAAAAGCAATCTTACCTTTTTGTCCAGGGCATACCACGTCACCAAATTGTTGGTGTCGGCAGCTGAATAAATCAGATTCATTGCCCTCACACTCCATTCCACTTAGCACCATCTTTGAGCTTCCGAAGTAGTCAGTTTGTAAAGCCTGCTCCGCAAATCCCAGGGCCAGGTGCTTGCAGACTGCTAGAGCTTCGTAAAGGGTCCATCCATCTGGACATATGCTGCCCCAGGTGTCGTTGTGAAATATCTAAAATATAGGTACATGTAAGCTATTTTAACATGCGTATGTTGCAAATTTCTGAAATATGTAGTAAATATTATTAATAAACTACTATTATTCATATTAGTAGTAAATATTATTATAAAAAATCATCATGACCCTATGACTCAATTTTATTAATAGTAGTTTAGTTCAATGAGCAATTGATCTTGATTACAATTTTTGCGACCTTATATCACAACAACCCTTTGGCTAACCAGAAATCCCTAAAAACATTTTGAAAGGAGATGACAAATAGCACTGTAGCAAACTTTCCCTCTCTTTGGCGTCTCGCGGTATCTTGTTTAGTCTGATGTCGGAATGAGGATGCAAAAATTTTCCGAGGAAATAATGCGGAAGATGCGGAAGAATTTTATATATTTATAAAATATTCATTATTATATTTCCAGGGATTGGTTAGATCCAATCCTATCCCTGGGAAGGTATCTACAAGGTTATCAATAGAGAATTATACATAGAAGAGGTGAAAAAGAGCAATCAAACTTGGTTTCATTTTTTACCTCAACTCTCCCTTCATTACTCCCTCTCCCACCAACAAGCCTTATACTAGCACTTTTAACATCCAGCACTTCATGCAATCTGCTTCCTGGTTTCTTCTTCTGAAAGTTTTCTGGTGCGGTATCAGATTCATGGCATTTGACGCCAGCGACTTCATCAACGCTACAATCTGAAGAACCCCAACCGGTGAAGATACATTGATGAAGAGAGGTCTCGTCTCCTTGGCAGACTACATCATCCATCCAGTATTTTCCTGCAAAAGCGTATTATGCTGATTTAAATTACAACTAAAGGCTGCTGACAATCAACTAAAGAGCAGCAGAAGAGCAATTCACGACATCATGCTGATTAGAACTAAGACCTTAGTTTTAGTTCTAATCTTTAAGGCAGCTTTTATTACGCGCTGATCCAAACCCAGCATGATGCTGGTAGTAAGCAACCCGCGTTGATCATCCGATAATCCTGATTTGTGACTGCGGTAGCTTGGTACTGTATAATGAGTTGATACTTTTTTGAATACATTACGGTGATGAAGGTAAGTACGCCACCCACGTATTACAATATCAGAATATTGACACGGTTAAAATAAACAAATTTTCGTTATTTCCGTCAAAGTTCGTGTTGCAGTCGTAATATACCCGACCTAGGCAATTGAGTCTGGACCAAAGTATAAAAGAGTTGATTATTATGGAAACCATAACGATAATTAGATGTTGTAACTAGTAGATTTTCCAATTTTCACAGTTTTATCAATTTTATGAAGAAAAAGGCCATTTAAACCTGTTACAGAAGTTTGATGTTGCTCAAGGGATGTACTCCTTAACATGCACTACTTGCAGAACACATATAAAAGTCGAGGTAGCAACCTCGACTTTTACCAAGGATGGATTTTATGATGTGTTCATTAGCAAAATTAGAGTAAAACCCTTAATTATTGTCACAACTTTTTGTTACAACTTAAATATAAATACACAGAATATTTTAATATTGTTAAAATGGTTCTAAAATACAGCTCACTTCTTGCCTCTCCATACTGGCTTCCGTGCGTAGCTGTGCCTGTTCTGTTAAGAGTTCTGCAGACGACCTTCGCAGCTGCATCATCCCAGGAGTCATCGCAGACAGCACCCCATCGGCCAGCGTGGTATATGTAAACGTTTCCTGGATTGAACAATGAAAACTGAAGTCAACATTAGAAAATTCATTATTACAACTTCAATACAAACATAAAAAATAAAGCATTGGTTAATAACATCAGACGAAATTAAACTCAAAGTGAACCGAGTTACTTGTACAACGACTCCAAAAAGAGAAAGGTTTCAATTTGTTAAGGCGATCTACAAAAAAAAAACCAGTTATACATATTTTAATATTTTTGAATTTATCGGATTATTTACTAAAGTTGGATTACTCTTTAACTATAAAGTATAATATTTGAATCGAAGCACATAAAAATAACGTCGTGTTGATGAAATCGTCTTATTTGGAAGTCGTTTACGAAGTAAAATACTCCTTACCTTCAAATTTATCAGGTCCACCAACAAGCCTCAATCTTCCTTCTAAATTTTTTCCTTTATTCAACAGTTTTTGAACAAAAGCTGCTCGATTAGCTCTGTCACTTTCACTAAGAATTTTGCTATGCACTCCCGCCGACCTAATAAGAATATTCGCCAGCACTATTAAATTAACTAACCTATTAAACCACATTTTGCTTTATGATATTAGTCTTCTATCTCTATATTCATGCAGGCTTTTCAACGTAATAAAATAAACTAATCCGTAATATTCTTTCAACTAACATTAACGTATGAAGTGCACAGATTGAATTTAACGTGACCTAGATTAACACCTTGACGTACACCATTACTGAAACTGTTACCAAATTTATTTTAATGACAAGATTCAGCAGATTTTAATAACCGAGTAGTTAAAAAGGTTTATATTTCGAGAGTTTCAAAGAGTTTACAAAATATTTTGTATTTTTTATAGAGTTACTTTTTTAAATGCTTTACTGTGAACGAGACTGACCACAATAGTGTAGTTGTTGCGAATGGTACGGTGTTGAATGAGAACGTCTAATTGATATTAAATATGATTGACTAGTTCAATGTCAAGATGGTTTCAGAAGTATTTCATACGCGTTGTATACGAACACAGAATATACATATCTAATTTATTACAATGCCATCGCTTAGTAAAATGTAGTTAACTTCATGATAAATGTTTTACTTAGTGACAGCCCTGATTATTATAAATAATCAATGGTGACAGTAAAGAACGTTAATTAAAAAAGAGACCATTAGCATTTGTTATTATTATTTTTTGCCTACGATTACTGAAAAAATATAGTTGCAAATTTATCTACACTGATATTTTATTTTTCATTATAGATTTCAAGCATTTGTTGAAAGCGAATTTAAAATTACGTTTGGAAAATACAAAAAATGCAGAATAGACCGAGTTCTTGTTATTTTTTAGGTTCCAAAGGCTAGGCTTTATACGTTACAAACCCGAGTGATTAATCAAGAAAATATTATTTGATAAAGAAAAATAAAGACGAAACAGTTCGTTAAACAAAAACAAATAAATCTCAATCAACAATCGCAGACACATCTTGTTAATTGGAACGCGGCACGCGGAACACACCATAGTTCCCATTTGACCTACATTTAGACAATCATAAAATACATCGAACAATGTACCACTGTAGCTTCAGTTGATCTGTATTTTGTTTTATTATTTATATTATGTTGTCGCTTTAATCTTTAGTTTGTTCTAGGTACTAAATATTTTTGGTTGAAAGTACTTTTGTATTTAACGTGCTTATTAATAAATATTATATCGCTTTAAGCGATAAAGCCGCCATTAAAAAACCTAGTATATATTTGTAAGTTTATTTGTTATATATTTTTATTATATTTGAAATATAATTGAATATAACGAATTTTCTAACTTTGAAACGCCATACGCCATTTACTCGTAGGTGTTGAATTTATCTTTCTTCTTATAGTACACATTTTTTTCTAGTACACTCCTACGCCCTACAATCAATATGTCTTATATATTTCATGTTTTTAAGTTTATGATGTACGTTTATTCGTAGCAAATATCAGTTAATCAGTCGGTCAGGACTTATTCTTTTATATTTATGTATTTAGATAGATGTGTATTTATTCGTCTCTATGATTTTATATAATAGACGACACAAGATCTGGAATTGAGAGATAAATTAAAATATCAAAAGACAACACTGTCAACCTTACCACTACTTGTATATAGAAAAAAAAACAATCTTTACTACGACCATAAAAAGATGCCATAATTATAAAACTTAAACAAACCATACATCGATCAATTCAGCAATCTGCTATCTGCCAAAACTAACCCATTCGCAAACTATGTAGGTATTATACCCAAATTCGTAGTTACTAATGACAACAGTCCCTTAATCACGGCATAGGGTTGCCGAGGGCGACGATAAAACTGTCAATTCTATAGATTCCACGCAATTTATGGCAACACCGAAAGTTTTATTACGTGTCCCGCGACCAGGATAAAGAGAGCTGCTATCGATTGCTATAAGTTGGTAACACTGTAGCTGTTGTAGGGTTGTTATTGTAATGAAAGGACTTGTTGAGTTGGTGGTAGGAAGTTTTCTTTTGTTAATAGGTATTAAAATTTTATTTCACGCTTAAGCTAGAATGTTGTCTTAAGAATTTTACTTGCAATTGTGAAGATTCTGTAAAATCTGTATAACTGCAGTTGTACCATCAATGGTATGACAGATACTAAGTTGGGTCACTTTTACCATCAGTTGTTACTAGTCAACAGTACTGCAGACCCTGTGGCGAAAATATTACCTACTGCAGACTGATTCAAGTAGCTTTCCAACCAGATTTGAAGACTTTTTATATAAACTCGTTACAAAACCTCAAACTTTTAGATGAAATTATTTTCAGATAGATTTACAATCGATTTCCTATGTGATAATTTAGAATATTTTAACAAGCTTTAAGTTGCAAAGTTTTACAATCAGGTCGACAACGCTGCTTAGATAAGGCTGCTGGCCAGTAGTGCATGTATTATAATAATTCCATGAAATGAATTATGAATAAAGTGAAATAGACAAGTGTGTGTAAAACTAAGCTACATTCATGATAGCTAATAGATTCCAAACACATGCAGGACCTGATTAAATAAAGTTAAATTAAATAAGAGTGTGCCTTGGAATTACATAACTTAATTCGCCCATCAGAACTATATACTGCAAGACGCTACAACTACAAGGTAGAGGTCCCACGGATTCCAGATTACTAAGACCAAACTGCAAAAGTAAGGAACTCGTTATAGGCTTCCTAAAAGCAATAATCTGGGTCTTTTCGAGTTGCGAGTGAATCGGTTACTTATATTCAACATCTTAGAACGCATTGTCGCTTTACATCAGACAAGATACGGTCGAACCTTTTTACTATAAAAAAAAAGTTGAAAAAAATAATCTACCGACATCCTGGCAAACACATACTGACAGACAAAAGAAAATGAGAAGCTTCGTTTGTTTGCTTAATAAATATACTATATTAGTCAATTAAAAGCAGAAATGATGGCAATGTTAGCAATTATAGCGTTAATGTATATTTGATGGGAATAGGGAAGCCGCTTCAGAGGATTGCCGACTGCTGCTATTTAGTACGTTCATTTGTAATTTTGATAACATAACTTTGGTATCCTGATTGTTAATTATACCCTATTTTACTCTACAATAAACAAAAGTATAGTTTTTTACAAACAAAAAGTAGTCAATGATGCGTATATCTTACTACTTTTACTACTGTATTTAATAGTGTATATGTGATAATTTTTACTGATCCATAATTGTTATCTAACATAAATAATCATTTAATACTCATTTCACTGAACAAGTAATACTCTAAAAGAAGTGAACATTTACTTCAATTACAGCAGGTGCCGATAAAACTTCTTCAGTTGTTTCGATTTAATATTCAAACCTCTGTATAAAATTTTAATAGTAAACTTGGAAGGTATATTATTTTATAATCTATCCAACAAAAAATATTATTTCAAATAGATCTAGCCGTCTTCGAGAAATAAGGTAACACACATTAAAAAAACATACTGCCGACGTCTTTTTTGGGTGTATATAGAAAATAAAATAAAACTATATAGTCTAAGAATACAGATTGCTTGCATATATACAAATTGCAAAGATATAACCATACGAATAAAACTAATATATACGAAAAAAAAGTTTTTTTCAAATTGATCAGGTGTCTCTTAAGAATTCGGGGATTATTACATAAAAAACGATCGAACCGAAAAACGAGGATTCTCGATCTCCTTCTTTTAAAATTGTCTGTTAAAAACATAAACAGTGTTAAAGCAGTACTTTTGATATAAGTACAAGAGCAGAAAGACTAATAACCCGACTAAAGTCTTACTTCGTTTCCAAAAACCCAAGTACATATGAGTACTTGTGCATATTAAATGTACATTGCTCACTTGAAACACGTCTGTCTTATTAAAGAAGCGAAGTGCAAGCAACAGTCAAGTTAATAATGTGTCGGAAACTCAGGACTGGGGAGTGTAATTACAACCTTTCTATGTATAACTTGATGTATGAGAAGATTTAGAGCAGTGTAATAAAACGACTAAGTGAAAATCTCCACTGGCGGTTATTGACGCGTTATTCACGCGCGCGAAACGCTTTACTTTTAGCAGACTATTTGTATATTATACCAAAATATATCGATGATGTGAATATCTGCATGTCTGTAGATGTACTATTAGTTAATTCTAGTTGAAAGTGGTAAATCAACAAATTGAGTTATTTGAATAATTTACGTTGGCAGAGGATTTTAATTATTATTTTTAGATGTTATATTGCACTTGTCATTAACAGTCGTTTAAATATTCACAAGTGCAATTTGCCATAAATTATAACTTATGGACATTATCATTCATTCTCCACATAAATAAGGCACAATATATATATCTTAAGAGAGCAAGGATATATGCTAGGAATCAACGCAGAGCTTAAACTGCAAAACCTATAGACATGAAATTTGGAGAGTGTATTCATTATATGGTGTGTGGGTTGTACCAAGAAAGAAATTTTCGAAATTCTAACCACTAAATGGGTGGGTGAAAAAAAAAAATAAAAATACAAAAATAAAGTAAAATACCACTAAATTTTCAAAGGGGGTGCAAAGTTTAAAACTTTTTTATATTCCGTTTTTCGCGGGCAACGCTGCGGGTGCCAGCTACTAACTCACAGTTGAATTGTGAAATTTATAATATTACTAATAAAAATGTGGTCTTGCGTGATGTGCCAAAATGACGTAATAGTCAATATGTCACTAATTTGATAATAACGTAATGGTAAAAAGCAAGTTCTGAATAATGAGAATTTTATATGACAGTCGTATAAAATTCTTCACGTCAAAATTTCGTACAAGTTGACTTATCAATACATTCACGACTTGTACGGTTATATACGTTTGTGAAGACAGTAACTAGTTTCTAAATAAAGGACATTTGTTCATATATGGATAGGAAAGGCGAGAGATCAAGCTGCCTGGTCTTGTTACCGAATGGGAAAGACGACCGAAGCCGAATTACATGGGATTATAACCGTGAATGATTTGTTGTATTTATGGCCATGGATTTGTTACGATAGGTTTGTTAGGATGTGATTACGGGATATTATTAGGTTAACAAATAGTAGTAAACTGTCGCATTTTGGTTACCTACATGTAGAGTTCAAAAAGAAGGCTGATTTATTATTCGGTCATACGAACCTATTAATTCAGAAATCACTTTCATAAAGACTATTCTATCCTGTAATAGTTTTTCATACGAGCGAGTTCAAATGTATAGCTTAAAATTATCAACTAAATAGTTTGAGATTCAAATAAAGCATTCTTTTGCATTGCTTATTTATTCACTATTTGAACGGTACTTAAATTACGTTCTTCTAGTCCTAAAACTTACGTTTACCATTACGTTATTATTGAATGCGTGAAATATTGATTGTTATGTCATTTTAGCACATCACGTAAGACCACATTTTTAAAAAGTACCAATTTATAAAAAAAAAACTCCTAACGTTACGTTATGTTTATCAGGATCGGCTAAAGTTAGACATGAAAGAGTTGAAAACAAAAGCAAGAAATGGCGTCGATATTTGACAGGGTTGAAGCAGCGAACTGTTGACGTCTATGCTTGCTCTAGTTTTCTTGCCTAACGTGAGTTGATAAGGGGGTTAGTTTTAACAGAACAATATATAAGGTGCTAAATTTACGAGTGGATAAGTAAAAATACTACTCCTAATCTGCCTACGCTTTGTCTTTAACTATATAAATAAAAGGCCTGTAAACGAAGCGTAGTGCACTCATTTGTGAGCCGAGGGTACCCAAAAAAGGTAAATGTTTAACATAACTCAGGACTTAGTTTAATTTTCGTTTGGGTTTAGGTGGGAACTTAATGTAAGAACATTAAGTTTGCGAGTTAGGGAACCATTTGCTTGGCTAATTATTCGCTTTTATTTTGTCGGGGCATTGGCCAAGCTTTTGATTGCTGGAATTGAAAGAGAGATAAAATGAGATTATTACCTGTGTTAAACGAAAACTAAATAAATTATAATTTCCGGGCGCAGCTAGAAAACCTCACTGTCTTTGGTTCTTATCACAGATATCCTTTTCATTCTATATTTAAGCAACAAGCTCATTATTTACTTAACTGTAGCATATAAACATATCCATACAATTACCTGTAACAAATATATTCAGGCCGCGTAATTTAGTATTTTGATATAACTTATTTTGTTTCTATCGGGTCATATATCAGCCAGCGTCATTAGTTGACCTAACCAACAAGCAAGTTTAAAAATCACCTAACGATGTGTTCCTACAGCCTTCCCTGGGAGCTAAGTATTCCATACTAGGGCCCATAAAGGCCGTAGATGGAGGATGACTGTAGGTGGTCAAGTGCTTAGATAGAGGTCTTGAATAAAAAAAAGTTTTTATTACACGCACCTTATGTAATAAAAACAATAAGATATAACACTCCTCCTTGTGCAGTCGGGTAAATAAGGTCTCGCTCGCTCTAATTCCCATCCAAAATGCGAACATCACACTGACTTTCGATCACAAAAGAAGAAAATAACATTTATTGCTCTTTCCAAAGAATCAATAGGTGGAAAGCTCACCACAATAAGAAAGTTTCTGTCCGATTTGGAATTTCTCATTCGGCCGCCAAGTAAAAGGCACAAAGGCGATTGAAATTCAGTAAATAGTTCGTAAGAACTATTTTCTCGCGAACGAAAAAGTAAATATAAATGTGGTTATATATAGGTAGAGTATAGAGAAAGTTGGCATGAACGACGACCATACTTTTTAACACAAACTGTATTTGAAAAAAATATATATATCAGACGTAATAGGGGAAAAATAACAAGAGGTTAGAAGCGACTTTTAAAAAACCCGACTGCTAAATCTTTAAACCTACATTTAGGTACATACCTATTATAAACTTAGCTAGTGCTATTCCGAACTCCAATAAAACATATAAGTTATATTTATATATATATTCGTTATCACCGACAAAAAGTTCTTTGTTTTGAGATCACAATCGATGTATTTTCAAAACATTTTTAGATAACTTTTTTGCGATAAAAAAATAAATTTTATGTTTTTTTTTTGATGAACCCAGTGTCACTCTCACCACTGAAACAAATCTATTGACGGTCGGATAAAAAAAAATATTTAGCGAATTGATAACCTCTACTCTCTTTTCGAATGACACCACGATAGAACCTAAACAAAAAAGAATATTAATTTTAAGTGACTAATTAATCTAGATACTTGAGAGGGCCTAGACACGAAATAGTATGTCTAGAAAATTAATTTAGAGGCAAAAACACAAAACGTCTGAGATCAAAATTGGTTGGTTTATTGACCCTATGGCAAAGTACATGGCAATAACCTAACCAACTTAATTTGGTATTCTGAAATTAGTTGCTGAAAACAATTTACCGAAATTCTAAAAAAGGAGAGGAAATAGATATGAGGAGGAGGTGAAGGTAAGGGGAGATATCTACATGCTTGTGTATGTATGAGTATATTTTCCGATTTCTGAGATGGCTGGACCGATGTGATTTTTTTTTTGTGAGAAGTCCTGTTATATTACTTCCCTATTGGTTCCATATATTTTTTTTCAAAATCATTCCTGTAGATGCCATCTTTCTAAGGTAAGTTTTGCGTATCAAATTATTGAACGATAACGGTTCTTTATGTGTATGTTTTTGTACTTTCAATTATAGAGAGAATTATGTTTTAAATGTGTTAAAGGGAAAAGGGGTCTACTGCACTTAACCATGTGCAAAGTTTACTTTAGTAATAATTTGATTGAATGTTGATAGAATGCTTTTTGATTTACAATACGAGTCTGAACTTGCACTCACACTCGTATACCAGTACGAGAGCTGCTTTCGTTGTGGACACGACCGCCTCATTTTATCCCCGATGAAGTTCACTTAATGTGAAAGAAACTGTAGTTGGACCTTTCAAACAATCGTGAAACTCAAAATTAATCAAATGCGTGTTAGTTTTCTAAACTAAATGTGTAAGGCAACACATTTAATGTATGTATGTTTGTAATGTATGTACAGATACACAAGCAGATCGCCTAGAGCTCTAGAATACAGTCAAATAAATTATATCATCAAACTTAGGGACTGTTTTAAGGCCATAAAACTACTGTAGGCAGAATAAATATGAATCCTCTCTTAAAAAATTGTATGTAACTAAAAACTGAGTGAATTTTCAGTGAAACTGCATTGTAGAATTTCTTTTAGCTTTCCGCATCCGGCTACTCTATTAGTGTCAATTTTCACAGACTTCCACGGTCGCTGTTTCAAGTTCGGATAGAACTTTTTAGTCTAGTCTTTTCTAGTAGAATTGTGACTTCATTAGTCCATAAATGCAGTTTTTGTTAAGAATAAAAAACATTTTTTGAGGTTTGCGCATGTTTTTTTTTTAACTATTGAATTTTACTCACACTTGTTATGTAATGTGGTCATCGTTTTGACAATCTTCTTTGAGCTTTGTTTTTAAAGAGTCTTTTTTTTCATCTCTTGTCACGTCTTGGCACTCGCATTGATTGAGTAAAGCACTATACAAGCATGAGTCTACGATAACCACACTGCTGGGTACGCTATGATGGCAGCGAGCTCAGCCTAGCTACACTTTCCGTCAAGCTTAGTCAGCATTGCAGCTCTTGCTGACGGCGCCGTGATGGCCTGAAGCAGCGCTACGCAGCGCTTTCGGCCATTATAATAGCCACCAGCAAAGCAATCATTATAGACCGCGGCAGAACGTAATAATATGAATTGAACCGGTAAGATATTTTATAAGTGTATAAAATTGCATAATAAATAATGTTATAATCGTCAAGTCCAATACATACCAATCCAGGAAAGGTATTGATAGTAATTTCGTCTTAGTAGAAAATATATTCTTGGGATACACAATAGATTACACAATTACTCATTCAAAGCATATTGCTAAATTGTGTAAAAAGATGTCAAGTGCCAATTATGCATTGGTGAAATTAAAGCCATTATTAGATAAGCATGCAATGTTGTCAGTGTATTACGCTTACACACATTCTATTATTAGATACGCAATAACTGTCTGGGGAAATGGTACAGATGTAATAAAAGTACTAAGAGCCCAAAAAAAGCTATAAGAATTATATTTGGATTGCGTAAACGGGCGTCAGCTAGAAATTATTTTAAGAATAATAGAATCATGACGGTTATATCTTTGCATATTTATAATTGCCTCCTAGAGATCTATGAAGATAAGGATATTTTACAGAAACAACCATATGCTTATAATCTAAGAATGGATGAAATACGAAAAGAGATACTATGTAAGCCTAAAACACGCCTAGCCAGAGTTAGAAAACAAGGAATTTATATTAAGATATGTATGTTTAACAAATTGCCCCATGCCGTAGTTAATCTTCACGCGAATTTATGAACATGAAGCTGACTGAATCTTCGTTCGTGAGTGAGCTATCATAATTTTATAAGTGGGTGAAAGCTAAATTTTTAATAAGACTTTCGTCATTGTTTTTTCTTACTAATAATTTTAATTTAATACTTAACTTATACTTAATTTATATAACATATTGTCAAATCTAACTAAACAATTATAGTCAAAACTCACAAACTAATAACGACATTAAAGCATCTTATTATATAATGACTTTATTAAATTCTACTCACATTAATGTAAATTATTTTAGAAGTATTATTTTATCAGTAATTTATCTATTAATCGATACTACATAATCTTATTTAAATTTTGTAATTAAGTGAATTGTAAAGTTTTTGACATAGGTACATTTGAAATTTACTAAATTAAGTATTGTGTGAAATATTGTAATGTGACTTGCCTAGTATAACATAAGTGGTTATAAGGTCATTTCATTTCATTTCATTTCATTTAATTTCGTTTCGTTTCGTTTCGTTTCGTTTCGTTTCGTTTCGTTTCGTTTCGTTTCGTTTCGTTTCGTTTCGTTTCGTTTCGTTTCGTTTCGTTTCGTTTCGTTTCGTTTCGTTTCGTTTCGTTTCGTTTCGTTTCGTTTCGTTTCGTTTCGTTTCGTTTCGTTTCGTTTCGTTTCGTTTCGTTTCGTTTCGTTTCGTTTCGTTTCGTTTCGTTTCGTTTCGTTTCGTTTCGTTTCGTTTCGTTTCGTTTCGTTTCGTTTCGTTTCATTTCATTTCGTTTCGTTTCATTTCATTTCATTTCATTTCATTTCAATAATAATTATGACATCTTCATTGACTCTTATTTTAACAAGTTGAACTTTTAGAGTGATAATTTGCTTAAGGCAATTGAAATAAAAACTAAAGTATTAGACTGATTTTGTATGGGACGACATGCCAAATTTTCCAGTAATAATTTCTGAGAAATCTGGTAACATATAAGTCAGCGCAGTAACCTCCTTCTAGTATAAAATCAGTTGAATAATTTACCTACATTTTAAATAGATATTAATTGTTTCTGCGTCACAATATACTTTAATTCAGTCCTAGCTGAATTAATTAAGTATGGAAAAAAAACTTTTGTGCGAATGAAAAAGTTTTTCCATTTTCCTAACTTAAAAACTTTTTCGTTTTGAAGTGTCGGAGAATTTAAGGACAGGGAGTCTTATGTTTTATTTATTAGACGACGTTAAATATCTTCAGTACTGCATATTCAGTGATGTTAGAAACTTTTCTGATTCTTGGTATAAAAAAGGATGAAAAAAAAAACAGCAACGTCCTTACAACCCCAAAGTACTAGAACTATTGTTTTTTTACAGACTTAAAAAAAGAATAATGACCAAATTATCGGATTAGTTGAGATCAAACTCAAATTTTATAACATAGATTTATTTTTTGGTTTCTTCCACATTCACAACAACGCAAAAGTATGTGGCGAGTGATATATATGCAAGATGCATTTGTTTTATAATAATTATTCAATATTAAAATTAAATTTAAATTTAAAATTGGCAAAATTTTAAAACCTAAATATAAGTTCAATAAATAAACATTAAAATTAAATTACATAAAAACACATAAACATTTACAAATACATTATTATTGTCATGTAATATATTAACTTCCTGGTGTCGAGCAAAGATGTTTCGATTGTGAGGAGCGTACATGTAGTGACCGTGGATACACTTAATTACACAAAATGTATCCTTTTTAAAACATATCCTAAATAATATTGATTTATCCCACGGGAACACTGCACATTGCGGATGAAAAGCATCTTGTATGTTTATCTTGGTACCATATTTGATCCAAAACCCGTTCAGCAGTATTTGCGTGAAAGAGTAAGAAACATTTAAACAAACTTTCATGTTTTAAATTATATTAAGTAGTACTTTTAGAAAATTACGACGGAAGAATTCTGTATGCGCAAAAACTATCACATAAGCTGGTGATTTATTACTCACTAATGTGACGGGAGGTCGTGAAATTAATGGTTTTTCAATAAATGCCTCGCAAATATATAATTTTCTAAGTTAATTAACGAACTCTAAGTTTAAAGTTTTGTACTAACAACATGAATGTTCTAGTTGTCCGAAATAAAGAATTTTTTTACTGATTTTTATTTACAAACCAAATCAATGAACCAGTTTTTATAAAATTTATTGAAGAGTACACATACACAAAAATAAATTTACAATCCCGACATTAAAAATGTAATCCGCCATTTTGTGGCGGCTGCCATCTTGAGTTTGAAATTTATCATAGTCTAGTATTCTACAAGTCAATTTATTTAATACCCATATCGAGAAATTTTCGAAAAAATATGTGATTTGCCATTTTGTAATTTTTAACAAATATAGCTAAGAACACTTCCAACTCATCTCCTCCTTTTTCAAACAAACCATATTGCCTATGTATATATATTTCCTTCATCAGTTCAGTAGCTACGATGTCACAGACACTCAGACCCGAGAGAGTCTCATCAAACTCATAACACCCCGTTGTTTTCTGCGTTAATGGTTAAAAAACAGGCTACTTATGAATTGTATCCTATTTTGAAGTTTATTTGAAAATGAAATCAAATTGAGAACCATATATTTTAAATGCCAGTTATAAAAGACGTATTTGTCGTTATGCAATAAATGCATTCAGTTTTATCAACATCAGGATGGTTAATGTAGTGTAAAGGCTCCTTTAGAAAGATATTTCTGTAGTCTATGTACGTACCAATTAGAGCGTGATAATTGTGTTGATTTATAATATTCTAGCAGCCCGACCCGGCTTCGTACGGGTGGACATATTTTTGTTACATCATTAATACTTTTATGGCAAATTTTTTTGCATTTGGATTGGTTTTAGTAGGTAATATTGTCTATGTAATGTAGCTTTCTAATGACAAAATAATATTTGAAATCGGCCCAGTAGCTTTTAAATTAATTTCTTACATACAAAAATACAAATCATTCCTCTGTATTATAAAAGTGTAGAAATTAAATGAATGCGTATTATTACAAGGAACTAGCTTATGCTTCGTCCGCATGGTATTTTTTATTCCTTTCTTCGTTTATTTTCTTTTATTTCCCGGCATCAAGAGTATCCTATATGTTGACCAGAGTTATAAGCTATTACCATACAAAAATTCGTTTAAATCGGTCCAGTCGCTTCGGAGAATCACCCGTACAAACAGACACACAAACAGAAAAACAAAAAATAGTTTAAAAAAAACACTATTTACATTCCCGACTCGGTTTTCGCATTTCTTTTCATTGTACAGGAATTCAACCTCTACAGTTTTTTTAAATTATATGTATGTATGTCTACCTATATTACTCGCACCAGACAGAAGTGTAGCGAATTAATAAACGGTTATATTTTAAAGAAAGAAAGGTTTTTAATCAATTGACAAATACGTGATTACTATTTTCATTTTAATTACAATATTGTACGTGACTGTACACAATTTACCTCTTTTTAATTTTTGTACCTGGTTCAGTTAACAGATTTTAATAGTTATACGTTTCTATTTTTAAATTTGAGATAAATACTTGTTCACTGCACCGTCAAGCCCTATGGTAGCTCGCTACTGACGCAAGCTTGCTGCGCGTTACCGCCTGAAACTAATTTCTACCAACTTCCAAAAGAGAAAGTACTCATATCGACTGTATGTTTTTTTTTTTATTTTTATTACCCCCCGAGACGGCAGGCCTGATTTGAAAAATCTTTTGTTTTTCTTTCACAGGGCCCATCTTCCTTCCTTCCTTCACGAGTGGTCGTGATCAAAATCGGTCAAGAGCTTTGATTTATAAATAGAAATAACTGAGAAAATCACTGACGTAATCACTTTTTTTGAAATAACTTGTTCATTGGAGACTTTAATTTAAAAAAAAACTAATTTTTTTTCACTAAAGAAAAAGTTGGCCTCTACAAAATTGTCTCCAAATAGAAAAACTTTCACAATATTCTTGACAAATTTATTAAATTAAAAAAATATTCTTTTTTGTAATTTCGACTTAGTTTGTGACGAGTATAATCCTCGGGGATAATGCCGAAAACGTATTCGTCCTTTCCAAATAGTTTGACTGAAACAAGCAAATATACATTTATCATTACCTACTTAAAGCTTTGATGTAGTGATAACAGTATGAGCACTCACAATACTACCAAAACGCAGAATAAATAATTAGCCCAAAATTAAACTACGAGCAGTTGAAGCGTTTTAGTGCTTCTATTCTAATATAGGATTTCACAAAGCAGCTCGAAAAAGTTCCACGAAATGTCAACCTTGCGACCAAAATCGATCGATCGATTATTTATCGATCGATCGATTTATTAAAATGTGAAAGCAACTAAAAAGTATACGCTTTCAACAAATAAGCTTTTTACATCAATTTAGTAGTCGCTCAGAAATCTAGCATTGAAAAAAACCGACGAATTGAGAACCTCTTCCTTTTTGAACTCAGTTAACATAAACAGCGTTACAGCTGTCCGTTTTTTACCTCTTATTGAATTCAATCTTCTTCTGTTACTACCAACAAGTTCAGTAGTACTATGGGAAGTTTTCTTTTTACCCGTCATACTACTACAGACATGTTTTAAGGTGTACAAGATTTTCATACGATTTTCAGCTTCGATACTGTTCGTAGCGGTCGATTCAGTCGATTTATGTTTGTAAGATTACGAAGCTTTACTTTTACTTAGAGGTGAGAAAAGTACTTTCTAAGTGGCCTCATATAAATTTTATCGAAATCAGATCCGTAGTTTAATTGAATAATCAACATTTTGAATTGAAAATTTCTATAAACACTTACTGAACTAGAATCAATAGTTGCAGTAACTATTAATTTCTGATAGTGTGTCCCTACATATCCTTACATAATAATGTAAATAACGAATGAAGTAAAACTGGCGAATGTGACGTGTGTGTGACGTCACCTCCCGGTTCCAATAGTAGATCATCGCTGGTTGTTTGAACCAGCGTTATGTTAAGTTGCGACCGGGTTGTGACATAACGCAGTAATTTGTAACTTTAGTCTGATTTTGTAAATTTAACGATTAAATTTGTTTTTTCGTTTTCAAATTAATATGGCTCCAAATTTTTATGATAAGTTGTCTTACTATTATTTTAACCGTATAGCCATAGTTTAGGGAAACTTCCCCGGGCTATGATAAATGACAGCACAGCTATAACTCTTGTGTTAGGAAAGTATCTCTAAGGACTTTCTGAGCTCACTACTAGATGATATAATGTATTAGACTATTTGTTAGGTGTTAAGCTAAAATGAGTCATTGTACTCGTCGTAGTACCAATACCAGACCAACCCGGAAAAGGTAAAAAAAAAAGGTCGTCATGAAGAATTTCAATAAAAAAAATTAAAAATTGCTGTTCCATACTGGTTGTCAATGGCTGATTTACTTTTGCTAAGCTACATATGTTTTCTAAGTGATGTCATTTCTATACTGGTTACCGGTTAGGGGTGTACTTAGCCAAAAGGATTTTACTCTATTAATCCTGAGGTACAGCTTTCACTGTGTGATCAACTCTGAATTAAAGAAAAAACAGCTGTTTCTTATATTTTGTCGACGACTATTTTATTTTGTGTATGAAACAGCTGATTTTTTCTTTCTAATTTAGTGTTGATCCTTAGTAAAAGTTGATCATAACTAGTTAGTTCGGCTAAGTACACCCCTAGTTGATAACCCTGTATATATTTTGCTTTCAATTTGACAGTTTAAGAAAAAAAGCTTCTTATATTTTTTCCATGTCAATCATAAATTACTAGTGGAGTAGTGAATTAATATATAAAACTGCTGAAATATTCAAGATACAGGGTTCGTCCATCCATTACTGACCTTCTCGGATTAAAAGAACGTTTTTTATAAATTCTTTAGGTATAGATTTTTTTTAAGTACTGATACGAGTGACTTCTTACCTAAAACTAATCCTGCGAAAGTACGCCAGCTGTCACTGTTTAACCATCAGATGGCTTAGAAACTAAAGAGTATGTTTTATTAAATCGGGAATAACGAAATCCATGTTTTTCTGCTTTGAAGTTAGAACGTCACCTGACTACCTCTATGTTGCTATCATTACTTGGGGCACCACTTTTACGATGTAAGTATGAACTTAAGTAGATTTGGTATTTTATTTTCGTAACGTTTATTAACTCGTATCAACCCGTAGCGTCGCGTTTCTGGGCGTGGATCTCCCCAATGAAGGGGGTGTAGATGATAGGCTCACACTGGTCAAATTATGAGTTGAAGAATTCACTTATCTTCGAAAGGTATTATTAAACTTCTTCTCCAAGCAAGTTTCCTCGCGATGTTTTCCGTCACTGTCAAAGTGGTAATTAATAACAATAAATAGGTAGTAATATACAGCAAAAAATTACTCAAATTAAAAAACAGGTTCGATATGACTATAAATCTTTCAATATTATTATATAAAATTTAGAACGAAGAAGAAAATCTACAAAACCGTTGCCTCATATATTCAAAAACATTGAATTTATTTGGTACAGTTTAGTTCCACAAACATTAAATTTATCTCAGTAATAAATCAAAAATAACGGCTTCACTAACTAATTTAACGTCGGTTAGTTAAGTTTTAGTATAATTTTAAGTAGGCCTTAAATTATTCTGAGTAACTTTTACAAGCGTTTGGCGTTGTACGTGATTAACATAAACCAATAAATAATAAAGTAGTAGTTATTCTTAATAATTATTTTGTAAGAATTGTATATAATTCATTAAAGCTATTAGATTACATAAATTGACACCTTGTTTATTATGTAATAAAATTTTGTAGTAAAAAATAGAAAAGGGATTCGAAGTATTTTTATATCTTTTCATGACGCCACGCTACTAGTATTCTTACAAAAAAAGCAGTCGAATTAAGAAACTCCTTTTTTGAAGTGCTCTTTAATAATCTGATCATCCCTTCTTCCGCTTCTGTATACGCAATAATTTCATTTGATCTAAATAAATGATAATACGTTGCGTCAAAAATCTTGTTTCTTACGACTATAGGATGTAGAGATAGCAAATCGTCTCGTCGTACCTAGATTAATCATCAACCAGCAACGCAAACGATTCACAGCGCTTCGATGTGACAGATCTACTCAATTTATCTTCTTCATTACGTTAGGAAATAATCTATGGACTTGATTAACGTGTAACTACTAATAGGTATAGTGCCCGGCAATCTTCTTGAACCAAAAGCGATGTACTGGGGATATTTCCGTACAAATGCACTTTTTATAGACGAATCACCGATCGCGTCCCGTCTAAATCTCTGCCCTCCACGTCAAAACCTAAATATCGTATAAATGCTACGTAATCGGGTTTTCAGGGTTTCGTACCATTAGTAATGAATGGGACAAGTACCTTTATTACCAAAAACAAATTGACTAACTAGAACAACAAAAAAAATATAGGCAGATTACCTATTAGTCCATTTAAGATCTACAGATAATCCAAATTATTAACCCACCACCAGAGGGTAGCGTGCCCGCGTTACAACGCTGAATGGCAATGCTTATATCATGGACCAGAAAAACCGAACTATCATTATTTAGTTTAAGTAGTAGTTATCAACATCGAGCAAAAAATAAGGAAATTTCATGTTTGTTGAATGGCTCCCTTTAAATATTTTTTTTATTCTGTTCTTAGTATCCGTTCTTACAGTAGCAACAAAAATACATTATCTGTGATAATTTATGGGGAGTTTTCTATTGCAAGACTAGTTATTATTTTGAAGTTTAAATCTGTAATATTGGTAGATTATTAACCATTAATGTCTTGTTTACATGCACACGTGTGGGCAAGCGATATAGAGATGGTATTCAATCTTGGATTTTGCGTTCGCGGGAAATCTCCATAGAAACACTGGTAACGTCTCCACCGCTTTAGTACATGATTTGACTTTAGCTTGACCACGATGACTTATTACTTGATATTTGGGTCGAATGACTTGATAAACTTGACGTTGACAAAATATGCAAATCGTATGGTGCCATATATCAAGAGGCAAAAACATACAGCCTGTTGACATTCGGGAGAATAGACAGCTAAGTCTTAATAATAAAGTTCCGTTTTAACCCTTTGGATACGGAACCATTAAAATCATCACTGCGTACCTAAGGCTATTTATTGGTCCAAGTCGTTTGCTGGGAACTGTACTATTAGTATACATTTGCAAGAAACATTCTGCTACTTAAAGCCTATTTGGAGATTAATGGGTAACTCGTACGTGGCACTTATTTTTACTCAATTACGCAAAAAGAAGCTTCTTATGATTGTACGTTTGTTTAGTAAGCGCGAGCCTCCCTTAAGGCTTGGCAATTAAGTTAACTCAGGGAATAACGCAATTTACGTTTGCAAAAAAACAAAGTATTGTTTTTTACTCATACTAGGATTTTTTATGTGTAGGAGATGTGGTGTAACGTTCATAAACGCATCATGTACCTACGCAGTTTTGGAGCCCTATTTTTAAAGTCACATGTATGAATACATTCTTTCACGTGCAGAAAAAAACACCGGTGAAATTCATTTTGTATTGTTAGCGATTTTCTACAATGTAGACAATTTAGTGTTTCTTTGACATTTTCGATCGCTTTGTACCAATTTTTTTTTCCCCCTACTTACCAACAAGCGAATTAAATTGGATAATGCTTTTCACTACAGCTATTTCGACAAAGGCCCACATCGTCGGAACGGAAATCGTAGCAATAAATCAAGAAATCCACAGTTCTATTTTGTTAACTTCTGCTAATCCAATTCGAAGCTATTAAGGAAACTTGCGTTAATATTCTGGTGTATTCGGAAGTTTCCGGATCCGATATGAAATTAAAATTGTTTAGAAACACAAAAAAATAAATTGAATTTATTTTTCATTGTTAACTAGCGTTTTTGAAGTTGATAGAATCCAAAGTATTTTCTGCATCAAAGTCTTTGTTCCATAAATTTTGAAATTCTGCTCTTTCACATCTTTAAAAACGAGACTAACTGAATAGCTTTGGGATAATTATATTGATTCACGTTATCCGTACCAAATTTCACCCAAATCAGTTCAGCAATCCTTGCGTGAAGGAGTAACAAACATATGAACATTCATACAACTTTCGCGTTTAAAATATTAGTAAGATTATCTTGATATGTACTGGCTTTAGATATGATAAGATAATATATTCTATGCTGAAGATCTTCGACATCTTATTGAAAGAGAAAAGATTGGTCCCATAATCATAATTATATTTAATTGGTAGTGGCAAATTCATTAAACGTACGACGCCATAAAAATTACTTTATCTCTTCATGTCACTCGGTAAGCAACTTAATAAAGATTGTAATTCTATTGTCACATTCATTATGTGACGATTATTTGACCATGTTGTTTTTAAGTTTTCAGGTAATATATCAACGCGATTCCGATGGCAAAATGATCAATAGGAAATAGGCGTCTGGAAACTAGGGTAGGTGGAAGGGGTGAGAAAAGGGGTTGTTAATTGTGGTAAACTCTCTTTTGTATCGAGTTTGTCGAGGTACGGAGTCGTTAGGAGCGCAAACTAGCATTGAGTTTTCATACACGCTTATTCCATAATTTCCACTTTATTTTCTGATGCAAGAATCTGATTACTCTACTGGTCTTTTTTTTCTGTCGTCGGTCAATTCATATATTAGTCTGTTTATAAGTCTCCCGAAATTTAGTACTCGCATATAGGTTGTTTTTAATCAAACTTGGCGGGCTTGGTGTAAGAGTTCTACGATCGTTTCGAATTTTTCAGTCATGTGAGATATTATTGGGAAAACTCCCAAAAAGGAAAAAAGTTTGCTGCAGCAAGACTTACAACATACTCGTAGATACATAGATACAGATCAAAACACTTATTATGATTCCTGAATATAAAAAAAACAGGAGTAGTTACTATTACAAACGAAAGAAACAAAATACCTACAAGTATATTTTTAAACCGACTTTTATTGACGGATAATGTTCCTAATACTTACTTCACAATTTTTCTCTACTAAATTATGTATTGTAAACCCTTTTTTTATTTTCCATAGGCGCCTAGACAGATTATAATTTTTTTTGGGTATAAACTATAATGAATCATTTTGTATGGAATTTCAGTGCTAGAGTTTTTTCTCTTAAACCAGTTACGGATTTAAAGTGAGTACGTAACCTCCAAGTTATTGGAAGTGTTGGCGGTTTTCAAGGATTTGTACATAATTGTTACAGTTATGTTAATGCGAAAGTTTCATAAATAGGGTAAGTTACGTACCCATAGGGTAAAACAGGGCCTTATTACCAAGACTTCGCTGTCCGTCCATCTGGCTCTGTCCCAAGGCTGTATCTCATCATCTCATCTCATCTCATCTTAAAGAGCTGATTTTTTCAGATGATATATCTGTTGACGCTATTACAGTTTTTTGCCGTTTTTTGTCGATATTATCTAGCGAAAACAGGTAACACATGAACTAATGTGGCACTACATGTAAATTTATATTTTTATATTGTTATGTTTTTGTCTACAATAAAGCGTTGATCTGTCTATCTATCTAATATTCTGCGATTGATAAATAGTACGGAAACTTTAGTCCGACTCGCACTTAGAGATCTTTAGTTAATAACTCATTTTTTTCTGGCATATAGCTGAGATGGACTTATTCATCAAAATGTTTGCGTAATATAGTACAACCAAGGATATACAAGTTCAATTTGTATAAAATAACTGCAGAAAACCGTTAAATAATCAAAGAGCTTATGACTGTCATGCGGAAGTCTTATTCCTGACAAAAGGCGGTGTTGTGATCGCTATCATAACGACTTTGTGATTGTCATATAAATTATATTTATGCGATTTTAAGTCGTAATTACAAGATAATTGTATAGAAGAAATAATTTCGACTATTATACGTTCATCTTTTAACAGTCATTTAATTATCAAAATATCATTTAGTGGTCGTAAACCAGACTAATACACGACGATTGTATAATTACCTTTTAACGACATGGAGTTGTATAAAAATGATATGTAAAAGTCAATAATTTGATCTTTATAAGATTGTCACATAATTTGATCGTGTAAACATTTTCTTGACTAAATTATTATACGACTAAATTTCCGTATAAAATACCGTAACACAATCACTCGAAATTTAAAATACCACTTTATAATATCAATACAACCAAATGTTGTATAGTATTTATGTTATATGACAATTTTGCTAGTTGGGAATCCAAATGCTCCAAACCCTCTAGCAGAGCGCAGCGTGCCATAATGGTTTTCTTACGTGCATTTTTGACATTTGTTCTAAAATTCAGTAAAATTAAACGAATAATGACAATTGAATAGTTTTTATTGAAAAACGAATGCAAAAGAACCCTTGCGACATTTGTAAATCTTATAAATTATATTATACGCTCTATTGGCGTGATGCTTTGATCTTTAATTTTAGTTTTCTTAGGTTTTCGGGCAGTTTAGTTTTATTTAACACTTTTTTATGAATTATAAAAGTACACATAGGTTATAGTCAGCGTAAAAACCACAAGATAAAAGCGAATTTTAACGATAAAAGGGTCTATTCCTATTTGTCCTCGAGCCATGTCTGACAGAACAATTATGATCTCATAAAGTTGCAAAGAAATATTAGCGTTAATAAAAATGACTTTTAAATCTTTCTCTCAGATTAATTATACTAAAGTCCACAAGAAGAGAAAACGTAAAAATAATATAATATGAAAATAGCACTTTTCCGGACCCCATCCGTCTGCTGAGGCATGTCAGCTGCCGCGAATAATATTAAGAATTAGGGTTGTCTCTTGCAAGCAAAAAAATTCTATCTTAGAATTATAAGATAAGACAACTATTCATTCAAAAACCAGCAAAAATACAAAAAATATGATTAAAGAAAAGCTTAAACACATATACCAGCTTTTAAATGGCGGCCTTATCGATCTCTTCCAGCCAACCATAATTAGGAACAACACTTAAAAAAAGTACATGTATTATATGCAACTATAATGGGCGATGTATTAGAAAAAAAGTGAAATAAAAAATTAAGGTTCTAAGCTCTGACAGCCCTATTAAATACGTTTCAATTTCACCTAGCTATCCTCGGGTTTATTGCCTCAGTAGCGCACACGAAAACACAAAATAAGTAAACCTCACACCACATCCACGATATGATTGGTCTTAATAACATACTAGCTGCGCCCAGTGGCATTAATACCCGACAAAAGTAGCCTATGTGCTACTCTTAAGTCTAAGCTATCTCCGTACCAAATATTATACAAATTGGTTCAGTAGTTTCGGCGTGAGAGAGTAACAAACATACACACATACATTGTTACAAACTTTCGCGTCTATAACATCATATATGTAGATACCTTCAATACATTATCATTAAACAGAAGAACTAGATATTACGCATTTTTTTTACGAATAAATTAATAATAAACTCCTTTTAATCGATATCCTTTTCAGTTTGCTTCATTTTATATTTTAAAGTGTCACGTTCCAAGTGCTTTAATATGATTTTTATCAAAATTCGTTTATGAGTTAGATATGTACTCATATTTGTTTGAAAGTTGACGCGTTTCGAATGCTTTTGTAAGAATTTTATTAAAATTGGCTTAAGAATTTGGAATGAAAATCGAAATTACTGAAATTTTTTTACAATCGCTTGCTAATTAAAAGTCGGTTGTTACTTCTCCAAAAGTGTTACTTAATTCTGGCATAAATATTATAACAAAAGTACCACGCAAATCTCATATTACCAACCAAAATTATAATTTTACAAAGCATTAATTAGTCTAGGTTAACAAACAAAGGAGTCTCAATAGAGGTCCCGTGGAACTCCATTGGTTATCCCATTGGACCCCATTCACTTGTTCCTATTGTCTTCAACCCATAGAACCTTTGTAGCCTTTTGTGCTCGGACTAATGTCACTGAGGCCAAGAGATGGGCATGTTACTACACCCTGTAAAAGTCAAACTTATCAACACACTTCAGAATTTGAATTAAAATTAGAAAAGATTTATATTTTTTTATTTAAAAATCGAATACATATCTGGACTAATTATGATAAAATTTACATGGGACCATTTGAAAAGTACGTTCAACCGTCTCCGAGAAATCAGGTAACGAATATATAAAAAAGTCGAATAAAGTGCTGCCTCCTTTTGAAAGCAGGTAGATATTGTTATATCTACAAGGAGACGAGAAACTGTGGGAATGATTTAATTATATGTATTTCTTCAGTTGGTATGTATATAAAATTGTCAGTCTTAATGAAGATCTGTCTAACCTAAAAAGGATTTCCAATAGACAACAGTAGCCCTGTAAAATCCTATGTGCCCTTATTTATATTAGTAACCAACTTTATTTCCGAATTGTCATACTCAAACTTTTGGTTTTTAATACATATTCATAAAATTACACCTGTCTACCAACCGAGTTATTTCCCAACCTTATATTCTCTGATTTATGTATGACATTCGTTCATCCAAAGGTAGTACCGTTTGTAATAACGCAAAAACTGAAGCTACGCTTGTTATTTTACAGCTGAAATTCGCTTGGCGAATAAAGTACCAGATGCCTTGGAACTGGAGATTTTCGGGTTCGACGTTGAACGCCATCGGATTGGCATTAATCATAAATGTTGAACGCCTTAATCCACACTGGTGACAGGCTTTTTGTGTTAGCCACAACACGCCGCCACTTATTGCGCTAAAGTTGATTGATTAAAAAAAAACACGTAGTGCCAAACTTAGGAATTTTATTACTGAAAGCCTTCGTCAAGAAAGAAATTAAAGCTTCTTATAAAATAAATATCTCAACCAATGAAATGCTTTACACACGTATATATACATATATTATGTCTTTCATAAACCAATACGTTATGGTTTATATCTACTATTCATCGTAATCAATTTATTTTTAAAGCCAGTTAAAATTGAATATTCTCTTGTATTAGGTCCTTATATATGAAATTGGTATTTTGTCGTACTGGCCACTCTGATCTCAAATATCTCTTCTTTGTTTGAGGATTCTAATTTCAAATTTATACAGCTATTTATTCATACATTTGTATTTTGAAAACCGTAATTCATTTGTTTTGTCCTCGTTTTGCCGTCTCCTATATTAATTTAATTATACATTTATACCAATGAAAAATTGAGCCTAGGTTGTATTGTGGTAAGTTTCATAAAACATGGTGTGTAGAAAGCGTGAAGTGGTCACAGACCACTTCTGGTGTATGAGAAGTGATCGCGTTTCGTGGCTGTTTTTCTGTGTACTAAGTAAAATGTTGAACATCATTAGGCGTATGAAATATAGGTCAGATAACGTATTTGTGTTCTTTGTTCTGTCATCTGTCAAAAGAGAGTATTGTACAGGTACTCATATTATACGAGAAAAAAAAATTGTCACCTTGTTTTGATGAAGTGTATAAAATAAAGTGTTTTCTATCTATTTATATAGGGTACATTTCAAGAAACCGTAAAACTTATTTAATCTCTTTACTCGTGTTCTTAAACAAAATGAACCATACACGCGTTAGTTTTCTAAATAAAATACTTATTTAACCTATTTTCGAACGATAATGGTTTATTTTTGTCTGTTTTCTACATATATGAAGACATACAAAAGTAAATTTTACAAGACTTGAAAATGGCGAAACTTTAATAACAAATCTATGCAGGGAGACTAGTGGTGGACTTTGGACCTATAACTGATCCTGCGAAAGTGTTCCATTCGTAACTGACTGTGACGGCTGGCCGTCAGTTGGCATATAAACCAAAGATTACTTTTACCAAATCGAAAATAACATGGCTCATATTTTTCAGGTTTAAGTTAGAACGTCACCTAACTCCACATAAATGACAACATTTGAAATTTATTGACCCCCTATTTTTATTACCATAATGGAAAGATCAAGTGAAAACAACTTATCCGTTTTTTTATTTTATTCAGAATGTAATAATTATGTTTACTTAGATTTTTAAAATCTCTAAAAAGTTCGTAAAATGTTATTCTCGTACAAAGCTTGTATAAAAATAACAAATAAAGGACAAAAACACATATAATTGATGACAACATTACGAGCTTTGTACGAGAATAACATTTTTAAAACTTTACTTAGATTTTCATAAATCTCGGAAGTTCAAACAATGTTATTCTCGTACAAAGCTTGTATAAAAATAGCAAACAAAGGACAAAAACACATATAATTGATGACAACATTACGAGCTTTGTACGAGAATAACGTTTTTAAAACTTTACTTAGATTTTCATAAATCTCGGAAGTTCAAACAATGTTATTCTCGTACAAAGCTTGTATAAAAATAACAAACAATGAACAAAAACACATATAATAATAATTGATGACAACATTACGAGCTTTGTACGAGAAAAACTTTTTTAAAACTTTACTTAGATTTACAAAAATCTCTAAAAACATAATTATTACATTCTGAGTAATATAATAAATCAGAGATACGTTATTTTTAATTTATCTATCCATTTTCGTAATAAAATGAGGGTTAAAAATGTTTAAATGTTGTCGATTGTCATTTTCACCCCCTCCGTTAATTATGGATCTTGTATCTATTTTTATCTCAGCTCTAGTTCTCAATCAACAATAACCATTTGTTTTTTAACTACCTAGAGTTCGTAGTTCGCAGCAAAAACCAATTGGTTTGTGTCATGTCGATAGAAAAAGCGGAAAATTGCACGAACCACTCGAGCGCTACGTGAGAAAAAGACAAACACTGGTTTTTATCAAACAAAAAAATCCTGTGCTATTCTGCAAAAGCGTATGTAGCCTACTCGTATATCATTGGAACAATTTGTTTGTAGCAGTAAATAGTATTTTTCCAGAATGCAATACTCTTTCTATTTAAAAATACTCCACCAACAATTAATAATTTTTAAAAGTAAATTTTTGCTTTTAGATAATTTCCCTTTAAGTTGTTATTGTTATAGCGGTTTCAATTATATTTAATGATTATATAATAATATAAGTCTGATGATGAATTCTTTTTTTCTCCCTCTCTTCCGATGGTCATAGTAGGTATGTTAAATTTTGATTAGTTAATTTTATTTATTGTATACGCCGTCCTATACTGTATTTCTTTGAAAATTGTCTCCATTCAAAGGTTGCCTGGAAAAGAACGCTTGAACGCGATAAGGCCACCACTTGCGACTATCGGTGTAAAATTTTTCCTGTATATCTGGTGTTTGTGTGTCTGCAATAAAGATTTAATTCATTCATTCATTAGTTGCGAGATCAACAGCTTGTAGAAATACCAGTTTGAAATATAACTGATATAAAATTTGTAGTTTAATTTTATGTTAGCTTTTAATTTAACTAAGCTCAAAGCTCTCTCTGTTTACATAAGAATCGTATAATTGTTTAGAATATCTTAAAATCTTAATTGCTACTTTAAATCAAGGGTTAAACAAAGCAAGCAAAGATGTCTTAATTTCGCTAGATAAATGTTCGGTACACACTGTGCCTAATCGCAAGGACGTTGCCAAGGGGGAGCAGGTGCTTCCCCCACAAGAACAAAAAAGTGACGGTATTTTCATACATTTTCATCAACCTGATAGGCCAGAAGCTGTCGACTTTGTTCACCAACTTGCCCTCCCCTAGGCCAGTGGCTGTCAACTTTTACGTCAGCTTGCAGAGACGAAAGAATATACTCGAAGTTAACCATATATTGTAACGGTTCGAGTATTACTAGTGTAGAAAAGCGACAAACGAATTTAATTCAGTATTATTTAAAAACCAAATTATAGTTGACTTATATTGTCTAAATGTATTATGGTGTTTTATCAATTTTGACATAATCAGAAGTTAACCCTTCAAAAATACCGGTGAACTAACAACCTGTATTCTTTCTATTAGAAATCAATCAAAAATCAAATTTATAGTACAAAAGTATAAAAAAGTGTTTTTTAAGTTTCTGTATTTGTTACTGTTTAACGCCAAAACGGCTAGGCGGAGAGACATCAGGGCGGACCTGTCTGTCTTCCAGACAACCTTTGTGGAACAATAAATTTTTAATCAATTTATCTTACGATGGTGTATTATATAAATCATTATCTATAAGTATATACGCTCGAACAACACAAGCGGCGAAAATATGCTAACCTTCGGTGCCTTGGGGACCGGGAGCTCATTTTATTTTCCAAAACTTATCGAAGCGTTTGATCGATGCGATCGACTAGAATGCCGGTGTTTATAAGGCGTATAAGCATATTATTCAATGTGGTGATGTTTCTAGCAGCGGGGCACGCTGCCCTGTGGTAGTGGGTTGGTGATAGTGATCTATAAGTAATCAATTATTTTAATGCCAGTCATAAAAAAAAAACCAATAAAAGTATTAAATTTTTTTTTTCCAATAAATATATTTATAGCCAAAATTAAATATCCCGGTGCGATTAAATCCTTTAACATAAATTTTAAACTAAGCCCAATAATTAACAGTAAAATTCAGAATTTTGATTGTTTGCACAAGGAAAACAGAACATCCTTGTGTATATACAAGAAAAAATCTTAAAAAAGGTTTTTTTTTAACTTAAGCTTTCCTTTGTAAATGACAATCTACAGAACTACTAGTTACAAAAATACTTCATACATGTAAATATTAACTAAAACAATCGCAGGGCTATCGGTTTGAGGTGTATTAAGCCGACAGATATAACTATACTCATGATTAAATTACATTAGGCCTCCTGCGCCGCTGGTCCCGGGTTCGATCCCCGGATGGATCAAACATTTGTGTGTATGAAAATGTCTGTTTGACCTGTGTCTGGGTGTTTATTGTATATATAAGTATGTATATATGTATTACTAAGTATGTACATCAGTCATCAGGTTACCATAGCACAGGCTTTGCCTAGTTTGGGACCTAAAGACCTTTGTGTGGATGTTGTCCCATATTATTATTATTATCTTATTCATAATTCATCCTACTGAAATACTTTAATACATTTTGAGGTATATAATGAGGCATGAATACCACTAGTTGGGTTTGGGGAAGTGTTGAAAAGGAATCTAGAACATTTATCTATTTTAGGTGGGTAGAGGCTTCGAACAAACGTTCACTAAGGCTATGAAATATTAATTTCTACGCTCTCTACTGAAAGAGTGTTGTGTTATTGCTGCCGCTAAATAATGCTGGTCGTTCGGCTCAAGCAACAACCTTTTTGTACTTCTGTCTCTCAAGGTATGTTTCTTTAACGAAGATTGGACATCATTTTAAACCCGTGAACCATCGTCCATACAAAAATTATATATGCCTCAAATGACATTAATGGCTAGCTTTTGCTTCAGGCATGAAAAGAAACGAGTGTCTCCATGTCGTTACTACCCAACCTAAGAAGACGTACCCAAACCACGTGACCCATTTTTTACCTTTCTACCCTTATTTTACTAAACGCTGTGCGCTGTATTTCAATATAGCTCAAAAAACGCGAATTTACTTATTGTATATTAATTACTTCTCTTCTCCTTTCCCCTTGCCACTAAGCCTGGTATTTCGAAGATCTCTTAATCTAAGTTTTTGTTTCAGGGCCCAACAGCAAAAATAATACTATTAGAAAATCATGCGTGCTAATATTGTTGGCTGGGTGTGTACACTGTTTCTCATTGAATCACTCTGTGAATCATGCACGCTTTGAATGAAATCCAATTTGTGGCGAGTCGCGTGCCGTCGCTAGTTTTGTGTTGCATTTTGTATGTTATTAGGATGCTAGAGTTTTATCAATGTATTCAGAATTTATATTAAATTTCAAACGTTACAAACACTCAGCTTTTATTTTTCTTTAAATCTTGGCAAATTTCGACATTAATTTTTTATGAGTTTCAAGTGTATCAATCGATGATTTATTTATTTCAGAGTCGCTTCTGTATTTTGCCCTAATCGATACGATATATTATATGAGCAAGGTAATGTCAATCAGTACGTAAACCGTTTGTTTAGTTCGCACTACTGGACATTTGAAAACCAATTCCCCATTGCTCAATTGAGCATAGTGCAGCGAAACGTACTTATTCAATGTTTCGGAATGACCTACTTTCGTAGGTAGCTAATTACATTTTAATCTGAGTGAAGATGTTTTCGATTTTTGGCTTTATGCCAGAAGTAGCAAGGTTGTTAATTACTCGTACTTATTTTGGAAGTTCAGTGCCTAATTAACGCTTGCTTTTCTTCGAGTAATTAAGTATTCGGTAAAGGTACCTGATCAAATTGTGGATCGATAAACTATTGTGCTTTGCATTCTAGGAGTCGTTTTCTATCTTCTTATCTTCTTGGAGATCGAAGATAAAAAACTTCTTGACAAACTTGGAGACCTAGTGAGGAGCACAGAGTTTCAAAAAGATATTTTTTCAATCTTCATTACTATTTTGTTTTACTGTAAATGTACTTACCAAACACAATATTATACAATTTGTTTTCCTTATTTTTTACTTTTATACCCCATAACGTTATGACAAAAAATATCAAAAAAAAAAAAAAAATACTAAGCACTTAATTTTTGAAGGCGACAAAATGGATTTTGCTGTCTTATTTAATCATAACCTAGATTATAATTTTGTGAAAACTAAGTTATGACAATTTCCATGTACAGAAACACCGTTTGATATAAATATTGTTTCCAATAAAATTAAGAGCATTGGTGTTACAACATCACTAGGCTTAGAACTTGATTTACACCTAAATTAAAAATAAAGCAGAGTCTAGAATGTTGAGCTTTTTGTATGCACTTAGAAAAGTTCGGGAACAATCAACCTCGATGTAACCCTCACAGCACACTACGGATACGCGGACTCATAGCTTCGATATCGGATTATATTCTGGGGAAATAGTGTAGAAATAGTATGTTTATGTAGACATCGTACTTAAGGCCTACCCAGCCTTGTACTTGCGCGTTATTTGCTTCTGCTGCGGATATAACTCATAAGAATAATCTATCTTTTATCTATAGTAAACAAACTTCCAAAATCAGTTTAGTAGTTAAAGGTAAAATAAAACAAATTCATGCACAAAAATTTTTACTTGTATCTATATAATGGAAATAAATAAAGTGGATTAAAATTAAATAAGTAAGTACTACGTCTCGTCATTGTCACTTATTCAATTGTACCTACCAATATCTATGAAGGTATTCGATCATGTCACACCTGACGTTTTATTGAACGCTCACAAAGTATGTTCGTTGTACGACATTGAATTATATTGATTGGAATAGATTGAAAGCTGTAATACACTATATGCTATTTACTTAAATGCAACAAAATATTTATTGTGCCTTGTAAGTAAATAAAAGCAAGAGCGTAATTAATAAAATTATGAACGTAAACATCCCTAGTGTTTTTTTTTTCTTGATGATGGCTTTACACATTTGTGTATTAGCCAGTGTCAATCCCTAGTGTTCAATGTTTGGACTGCCCAAAAGTCTGACAAGTCAACTTCAACTTCTTTTTTATTACAAAGCAAAGACTTTTTCTACTTTTGTCCGCGAAGGACATTTTAATGGAGAACGGACACGCTTCATACATTTTTGGACCAAAAAGTAAAGTAGCATATACAAAGAAAATATATATGTATTATTATAGTATATGACCATCGGAACATTCTATATTATGACACGTAACCTTTATTTATAATACATGATTTCTATACATATTTTATATTTCGATTTTTCTTGTATCTGCACGTGTTTGTTTGTACGCGTATTTCCATAAATGAGCGATAAAAAATAAATTAATACAAATAATATACTCACATGTGTTTACATTAAAACAAATACTATGGATTTTTATAAGTAAACGTTATTTTCTTGATTTGTAGGTACACTAAATAATGGTCAAGTCTTGTAACACTTGATCTACATACCTTACTGACACATTTCCAAAATATATAAAAAATAAGTACATTATTTATTATTTAGTTTTTCTTATTATATTATTAGTGGTATACAAGTATTAGCACTATAAAATAAATACGATCTGGAAAATTCCACATGTACCTACGCAAACACGCAAACGAACAAACACGTTCAGATATCAGAAAAAACATTTCAGAAAACTGTGTATAGAAACTCATGTATTATAAATAGAGGTTACGTGTCATCATATAAAATGTTCCGATGGTCATATACTACAATAATAATATTTTTCTTTGGTCGACTACTCAATTTTTGTTCCATAATGTCCTGTCTCCTTTCGGGTCTCTATAATAATGTTATACTTCACAATTGTAAGCGATATACAGGGGTCGGCACTCGAAGTGTTACCAATTCAAAATGCTGTAATTTTGACAATTATGTTTCTTTTTATTTATAAACTTCAATATATAGAACAAAAACATTTAAAATTAAAAAGAAAAAATATTGTTCGATGTGGCCACCTTTAGCGCGGATAACAGCATCGAGTCTGTCCGAGAAGGCTTCACACGCTGCACGAATGTGGTCTGCTGATATTTTGTTCCATTCTCGGCGAAGAGCAATCTTTAAGGCGTCGACTGTCTCATACTTTTTTGCTGACACTTTGGCCTCTAGAATTGACCATATGGAAAAATCCATTGGGTTTAAGTCCGGCGAATATGGTGGCCATTGTTGCGAAGAAATGAAGCTCGGAACTTTTTCTTGCAAAAAAAATTGGGTTTCACGGGCTTTGTGGGATGGTGCCGAGTCTTGCTGAAACGTCCAATGGTTTCTAACGAATTTTTTACGTGCCCAAGGTAACAACAGCATTGTTTAAAATCTTTTCACGGTAGATTTGCTGGTTTATCTTTGCACCCTGCTCAATGAAAACGAGAGGTGAACGTCCCGTAGCAGTTACCGCGGCCCAAACCATCACTGATGCTGGTGCTTGCTTTCGCAGAGCAATTCGTTGGTCTAAATTGTCGTTTGATTTAGACTTTAACCATACGCGATCATTTTGTTTGTTCACATATTGCTGAACCGTAAAAAAATTACATCGGAAAATACCAAATTTTCAAGCTTGCTATCAACGTGCAACTGCTTTAACTCCTTAGCTCTTTCTAGGCGAACTGCCTTTTGTGCAAGTGTCAAGTCTTGCACTTTTTGTATTTTGTAAGGCTTCAGTTGTAGTTTATTTTTTAATATGCGTCCTATGCTCCGGGCAGATACATTAAGACTTTTCGCCAATTTAACTGCGCTTTGTCGTGGAGTTCGTTCAATTCTAGCCTTTACCTTTGGAACCATTTCTGATGATGTTGCTGTTGTTGGATGGCGTTTCTTGATGCTATCATTGTACCGCGTGATGGTCCGATACACAAACATTTTATACAGATGTAAATGTCGTAGCGCATTAACATTGGCTGGTTGCGATTTTCCAGCCAAATACAAAGTAATGACACTGTGGCGTTTGAATTCCATCTGGATATTTTTTTTTAGCAGCGACGAAAAACAATGAGCTTGAGTATGTTTAGGAACAATACAATAGACTTACGACTGTGAAAAAATGGGCGCCATATTGTAAACAGTTTGAATGCTATAGCAACTTAAAGTTGGTAACACTTCGAGTGCCTACCCCTGTATTTTTTACCACGATACCCAAATAATATGAAATTAATATATATAAATGAAATGTTAATAGAAACAACTGCTGCCTTTTCTGCAATTTTCATTTGATCTTACAGTAAAAGTTCTTCATATTCATTGATATAAAATGAATATGAAGAGGGCATAGCTGTCAGGCATGTTTAGGAAACTTTCCTAAGCCGCTTGGGTCACTTAAATACTAACTATTATCTATTCTATGTATTGGTACTAATACTTATTCTATGGTTTAGGGTCCGTAATAGCTGTCGGGGCTAGCTCTGTGTCTGATAGCCTTAGAGTAATTAAGGAAACCGAATGGCCGCGTTAAGCTACTAGCTTCAGTGGTGATTGTTGATATTAGACGAAAGTTAATAAATATAGGCAATGGTAAAAGCGCTTGAGCTCTATTATATTACTGATAGAATGAGGTATTCTTTTTTTTAAGGGTTGTTGCTAGTTCGTAAAACTAAAAGTCATTTTTCTCTAACAAAAAAAAAACTGTTACAAACAACTAATAAAAAATTATGTCATTAATTATCTGTATAATTAATGACATAATTTTTTATGACCTTTTAAAAAAAACATTATTAGGAACTTATCTTTGATTTTCAAAAACCTTTAAAGACTTAATTATTACATTCCGAATAAAAAAAAATAGGGATACATTATTTTTCATTTATTCCGCTATGGAAATAAAAATGGGCGGTCAAAAAATTTGGAATGTTTTAAATGTGCATTTTGCAGACACTTTTCGGTTGACCTTGCTAAACATTTTTGCAGAACCTAGCAGTCACTACTTGAAATATTAATAAAATCTAACGAAATCTCAAATCCGAGTCAAAAACATTGTGAATATAATAAAAGCTAGACTCGAGGAATGTGACAAAATAATGTAGTATAATTTTAAAATACAATAAATAAACGTAAACCTCTGCAATGATTCCTTTAAATTCTAAGAAGAGTAGGTACAGCGGGTAAATGACTTCTTGTCAATTAATTAAAGCGAAACAGCTCTACTTTCAGGACTGAGCCAACAAAGCCGTAAAACTTAACTACCTAAACGCAAGGTAAACAATACCTACCCATACACTGTCACTGACGTATTTGTCACACCCAACTTTGTTAGTAGAGATTTATGTAAGAATACGAGAGGTTACGTAGACTGACAAACTGGAAGCGACATGGATTTCACACATTGTGTCAAACCACCATAATAATACCAATATCAAATTTTCTATTTCATATCTAAAATATTACGAAAATTTGTTAGCAAAATATTTTAAGGAATCCTTATTATATTTGTGTTGTTAGTGAGTACATGTTTTAGTATTTAGTAGGTAGATCATAATATTATGTAGTAAGTGTAAGAAATTATTTTAACGACCTTTGCGAACTGGGACGCTAACTTTATAGTTGCGCCAGTGTTTTTGAACCAACGAATTTGGTTACTTTGCTAAGCCCAGAGGCAATAGAGTCTAGCGTGGTAGAATATAAACCCATTTGGGATCGTCGTATTCAGAATTGAAACGATTGACTTCGAAAGATTTGAAGCTCTATTATAATTATACTAGTAGATCACTGCACGAAGATATAATACTAGTAAAGTAGTAGAAAAGTTAAAACAAATTAATCTAATCTTATTAGCTAAACTTTCTTAAGATTTTTAAAACTAACACTGGACCACCGAATCCAAAGACCTGACTGTCGGAATAGAAAGAAGACTTTTATGATTTTGACAGTGGGACAATATAATAAAACATACTATGTATTCGATCTCTTCCAGTAAATCTAACCAGACATGTCGCAACCGGTGTCTTCCCAAGAAAACTTAGTTCATTTCTGTAACGCCGTAAACCATCGGAATGTAACCACTGTCAGAAGTTCTCGCAGTATTTATGAACTAATTTCGTTTACCTATTCAAATGGGTGTTGCGAGGTTTGAAAACTCGATTCCGTTTACGAGTTAAAACATTAATTAAGTATTTTTGGAAAATACATCCTGAAAGAGATCGCTGAGATGAGGGGCAGCTGCAGTGTGTAAACATTCGCGCCGTCCCCTTGGAGATGACCGCGTGGACGTGACAGAAGATACACCAAGATGAAATCGGGCCTTTTGAGTGGAGAAAAACCGAATCAATCGCGGCCTCAGGTGCAGAAAACGCCCGTCATTAAACTCCCTGGGACCTTATGGCCTCAGAGTCCAGCTCGGGGAAACCCCCGTACCTAATGCCTCGCGCCCCGCGATTCAAAGAAATCGCTATTAGTGATAACTGCTATTACTGCTATTTATGAGCTTTTTCTGACTATTGTATTTCTTTTGCGTGTAAACAATAAAGTGTTTTCTATCTATCTTCTTGAAAAATATTAAATACAGTTTGCACTTCGAGCTAGGTATATATTTTTTCTACTAATCTCCAAATTTCACGTCTCTATTTTTATTGAATTAGCTTTACTATGACTTTTGATTTTTAAGGACTTTTATAACTGCTTCTTTAGTATCTATTTCTAATAAGTTATAGGTGTAGTAAAATCATTTTTACAAATGCAATTTTTTATTTAGTTTATTCGAGTTAGCGGAGCAGTGTAATAAGCAGTGTTAGAGCATAGCTATATGAAAAAGGGTAAGGATATATATATATATTATTTTATTGTAATTAGTCCAGTAATCTATGTAAATCATTAATCACTATTTTAAACGCTTATTTGCAAGCAGTCAATAAATTCGAAAGAGCAATGATAATTATTATTCAATAATCCCATACTACCATTCGTGAAGGCTCGCAGATCCCTTATAAGATATATTGTTTTTGCGAAGGACGACTATCAAAGGAAACCCGGGATTTTTCCCATTATCTTCTCAGAATCAGATGAAAATAACAGTAACTAATCTACTTACGTTATTCAATCGTGTGAAAATTAAATCTTAGATTTAAGAATAGTTTGTTATAAGCAGAATTTGATTATTAAACCCAACGCATTAACGACGGAGTGTTAGAAGTTTTTAGAAAAATAATTTGAAATTTACAATAGTGTAATGAGTACACTATGGTGAATTTCAAATCCAAGATGTCCGCCAACACAAAATGGCAATATCAGAGGTTTTTAATTTTTTCCTTTTACTTGCACCTCATTAGCTAGTTGTTTTCAGTGCTATTTGAGTCGTCGTAGACTTTCTTCTCATAAATCAGAATTAAAATTCTTTGAAAAAGCAAAAATGATTAAATTATGACAAATCTATAAATATAAACTTTATGGCTCATGAAATAAAGTTTCAAATACTGCAGATTTCCGGTCCAAACACGAATCGAAGATGTTCGTTGATTTTCAAGGTAAATAAATGGCTGTCTTATAATAATATGTCCAACAACGGCCTATGTTGTTATTTATAGAAAGTTTGTAATATCAAAAAGCGCTGTACTGTAAAATAAACTCTTTTGATTGAGTAATAAGTAGTCAAGGTTCTCGATAGTAGTGAAATATTTTTAAACTAGCTAAATAATCACTATCGTTAGTCTAATAATTCGTAGAAATAGTAACTCTGCGAACTGTTGAACTCATGACTACAATATTTTCTGACTAACGGAGAACCTCTTGGCCGATTTTAATTTTAAACTCGAGGTCCCTTATCTGATATTGCTAAATGCTCCTCCATTTTGGGAAATATTCAACCATAAGAAAATCCCAGACAAAACAAAATCAAAAAGACCGGATGACCTGTACTGATCCAGTTTCGTTAATATTAGTTAATAACTTCGACCAGCATCTACGCGACTACCTACATCAATACCAACATTTAAACACAAACTTACAGACAAAAAAAGCTTGACGCGAAGCTGAAACGCTTTGCTCGCTCGGTCAAAATTACAAAAAAAAAATGTAGCACTAGGTGCTACCATACTGCAAATACGATACATTCTCAAAAAACCTCATTGTCTACACGAAAAAAATATTGAATTGTTTTCCGCCGGACATTCCGGTTATTTCCTAAGAACAAAAATCTATTCCAAAATACCTTGTTGGTATTATAATATACCTAAATAAAAAGAGTAAAAATCTTACATCCTACTAAACTACTGCCTACTATCTTACCAATGTTATAAACGTGATATTTTACAAGAATATATAAATAAATGTATGTTTCTCGTTCACGCTAAAACTGTAGAACTGATCTGGATGAAATTTGGTACGGAAATAGCTTAGACCCTGGATTAACACATAGACTACGTTTAGCCCTTATTAATACCGGTAACACCGCAGGGCACAGCGATATAGTTAGGTATATAAAGCTACGGATAAACTAGTGAATAGGCAGTGCTACAGTAAAAAGACATCTGTAAGCATTTGTAAAAGAAACTCGTGATTTATAACTCAAGAACAGCTGAACCGACTTGACTGAAAATTGGTTGAGAGGTAGCTCAAAACCAGAACGGACATACGTTTTTTTTACCTAAGTAAAATCCAAAATCTGGTAATTGATTGCCTCTAAGGCGGAACAACGTTTGCCGCGCCAGTTAGTTACCAGTACTCATAGTAAATATTAGGTTATTTTAACCTATTTTTTAACGAAAAGGTTATCACAAACAATATTACCAGAAACAATATGACTAACTAGTACAACCAAAAAAAATTAGCAGAAAGATTACCAATGGATACACCATTTAAGATCTACAGATAATCCAAATATTACAACCCGTCACCAGAGGGCAGCGTGCCCAGCCTGCTAGCCGCGTTACCACGCTGAATGGCAATGCTTATAAGCATTGGTAATTGACGAAGTCAGGCGTTACTTTGCGGAACTCCATTTATAATAATATGATGGTATATAAAAAATCTTTAGTGTTTTTCCGCCTCGTCTTGATGTCAGCTTGAGAAATCTTTTAGAAGAAATATTTTTTATATACCATTTTCTTATACGTTGGGCCAGATAACTAAATTAACAACTAACTTTTAACCTTACTATATTTTAACCTTGACTTAGCTTTTAGACGTCGTGCATAGTAATACTCAGGCACCTCCTACTGGGCTGGATCTGCACAGCATGTGGTCATTTATAATCTTCATACTGTATAAATTACGTCTTTCGTTTTATTATAGGCAAGCATTGAAAGCAAGGTAGAGGTTTCGTGGGCTCGCTAGAAATGCTAGATAATGGAACTCACTGCGAGACTATCTATTTCCTGATAGCTATAATCGTGATCTTCAATTCACGAGTGAATAGTCTATTTTTAGGTATGCGTGCTCCATCTTAGGCTGCATTTTCACTTAACATCAGACGAGTTCCGGTCAAAAGCAAGCTTACCTAATATACTTCTTCTGTACTCGTATAACAAAACAAAAACAATTAATTTGCTATCTTTTGACTCCAGATGTTTTTTCGATGACGTCATAGCAAAACTTTATAGAATAAAACAAAACAAAAAATGATATCAAAACTATTTACCTAATTACTCTTATCAGTCCCTAAGCAATTATACTTATAGAATGCTATATTTTTCAACCTCTGTGTATCTTATCTATGTAGGTATCTTAGTTTAACTTAGCATTACCTATTCCAAACTCCAGTAAAACATTTAAGTTATATATTATATTCGTAATCACCGTTATTATTTTTTTATTTTGATATCACAGTATTTTCAAAAACATATTTTTTGAGTATACTTTTTGGTGCCAAAAATCGTTAATTTTGTTTTTTTTTTTAATTTTGACTTATTACTCTAAAGACTATAGAACTACAGGGAAGAACTTGAGAACTGGCACAATACACAGAGAGTGGTGGCCACTCAAGAATGAAAAAAAAAGACTATGACAAATTTATTGACACCATTCACATAGACATACGACAAGCCGCTTAGGCTCTAGGGCGGGCCAAAGAAATATAAATACATACATACATACACTCGAAAAACATAACCCTCCTTCACCCGAAGTCGGGTAATATAAATGCATGCTTAAAAATGCTTTGTCCTACCGGTTTCAATAACCTTAACTTCTAGCATCTCCTTGGTGCATTCATACGTCCATTAACCCTATAGCAGGCAAGCCTATACTCGTAGCAGAAACTTATTAATTTGTTTTGCGAAACAAAAAGTCTATACATTATTACTCGAAATATTTCACGTATTATATTAAAACCTAAATTGGACTCCTAATAGAAACTAGAAAAGACACTTAGACAGGAGAATCTTGTTAACTTACAGATGTTTTTGGAATTTAATCTAGAAAGAAAAAGTTTGGTTGAAGTAAGGTGCGCGCACACCAGATCTATATTTCATAGATAAGAAGTGGTTAGAAGCGAGTTCGAAAAAGCCTCCCGCTAAATCGTTAACCTGCGTATCATCCTTAATTTCTTTTTTTTAAAAATTTTGATGTACCCAGTGGCTCTAAGGCGTGCCAAAGAAATATACGTACTTACACTCTAAAAATACAACCCTCTTTCTTTAGCAGTCGGGTAATAAATCCAAAAATATGTGTATGTATGTTTGTGGTGGTGGCCATCTTAGATTTGAAATGTATCATAGTGTATTCTACAAATCAAGCCCTTTCTTTGATACACATAAAATGGAATTCAGGGAATTATGAAAAATATGCAATTCGTCATTAAGTGGCAGGGCGGCCATCTTGGACCTATTTTTTTCATACATATACAACATAATATTATTATCTGAAGACAAGCACGAGTAATTCAGTATGGGAATAAAATAAAAAAAAGCAAAATAATGAGAAATTAAAAGGAAAAGGTACTCATATCGACTGGTTTTCTTTATATTTTTATTCCCGATTTCCCAAAAACGGCTTTATTTATTTATTTCTTCAAAACAGTACAGCCACCGGCTGTTATTTTTCAAAAGGTCTTATTTAAATTTTATCAGAGGTTTGATTTTACAGATTTTTAGAGAACATGTTATAGACAGACGTTGGCTTGAGCTTTTTCGTAATTCACATGATTTAAAGCGGCAATGTAGCCTAAGATGTAGCACGCTTGCCTAGAATAAACCAACGTTGACTCTTATTTGCTTACGTTGTAGTATTTTATTATCTAGTATTGTTGCAAAATGTTACTCTAGAAAAAGTTAATTCGATGTGAAATGAGCCTTTATATTTTGATTCACGACTCACGTTCTCGTAATATTAAAAATAAATAGTTTAATCCAACCCTGTGTACGATTAGAAAAAACTGAATTTATTCTTCACTCCTGTCAGATTAAGGTTCTTTTACAACCGACTTCTAACAATTCAACTGCTTTTTGACCGACTGCGAAAGAAGGTGGGTTATGTTTTTAGAGTGTGTGTATGCATGTTTTTATTTTTTTATTTGTATGTATATATGTATTTTTATTTCTTTGGCACGCTCTAGAGACTAAACGGCTTGACCTATCATGATGTGAGTGGTGTCAATAGATTCGTCTTAGTCGTGTGAGTGTAACTGGGTAATTCAAAATTAAAAAAATAGTAACTAAGGATGATACACAGGTTTAACGATTTAGCAGTAGGTTTTTTTTAACTCGCTTTCAACCATATTGCTTAAGAAAACGGGTTATCACGCGTACCTGATTGTTGAAGGTCCAACTATATTTCTACTTCCGTAACCCTTTTTTTTATAACAATATGAATCATACACTTCTAACCACAAGTTTTTAATGTTTTTTAACTGATTTCTTGGAAATGGTTGCACCGATGACAAAACATCTTTTTGTTTGCAAGGGTATTCTCCAGAAGTAAGTCCTATTTGCGTTTTATCAAAATGAATCATGAGGTTTAAGTTGTGAAATCGAAATAGCTAAAAACACTCTCTCGGAGCCTGCTAAAAAAGAACTAACTTGTTTACATAAAGAACTTGTTTTTCTCTAATAACGAATAACCCAACCTTAACATAAACAAGGCTAAAATATAGTATTAGCAGTAAATCTTTAAAGCTTAACACGTCGAAAATGTTTAGGAAAGATTAATAACATGTCGTTTATTACCTACTTATCAACGCACGCACATACAGTGAAATATTTATAGGAAGAAGTATTTTAAGTAAAAAGTGCTATTACTTATAGTTCGCGGCTTTTATTTGGAAGACAAAATAACTTATAACAAACTGTTATACAAAAAATACACAAAAAGGCTTTACACATACACATTATTATACACCTCTATACACTTATTCTGTTAGGTATTTATGAACAACTTGTAACATAAAGGTGTGATAATACTTAAAGGTTTTTATTTATTTACATTAATAAGGAGACATTCGTATGGAGAACCTAACCTTATTTAGCTTGCAAAATTTTGTAACTACGTAATGCTAGTATACCCAGCAAAGTGGTTCATAAACCTTTTTGTGACACGTTCTATAGAGGAGATCGATTATGATGAAATAACGATTAAGTAGTAAATAAAACATTAATATTTATTTTGATCATGTATGTCGCAACATTTTTCGTCTTCATATCAACACATAAGCAATCATATTACGGCACGGGTCTCCCATGCAAACCGTGCAACTCACCTTTAAGGTGAATCAATGCACTTGTATTTAACAATGTCTAATTCAACCAATTCTAAAGATGCTAAAAAGAAAAATCTTTATTTTGTGCCAAAAAAATCACAAACTTGCATCATTTACTCAAACAAAGTATTTGACAGCATCGTAATAACGAACCCAAAATGACGTGTTTCCAAATAAAATGACGATCTTTAAAGGTTTACGTCCACCTATCCATGGCACAAGCTGACGTTTTCCCTGCGATTGTAAAATTTGGATTGCTACACTACCAAAAGTTACTTAGCGGAAATTTATAAAACTTTTCTTTTATTAAGCTTTTACTGACTTCAAATGGGAAAAGCTTTTTTTATATTTTTAATGCATGTTCCCAATTCCTTTACAGCTAAAAACGATTTCTTCCAGGCAACTTTTGCGTGGAGACTATTGACAAAATATATAATAAAGCCTCGTCCAATATGTTATTTGACGAACTACATAGGTAAAGGTATTTCGTAAACCTAGACTCAGCAAGGACAACAACGTAATAGTGGCTCACGTTAATGTAAGGAAAAGAACTTCGAGGTATATACAGAATCATTCTACAGAGAGGCGGTATCCCAAAACAGGCGGGTATCTTGTGAAAATTTACACCACCCAAAACCACTTAACAGTGTGTTCCGGCAGCTTTACTCGAGAGCCAGTGTATTCCAGACTAGGCATGCTCCATCTAAAGCCACAGTATCGCTGACTTACGTGGTCGTGCGAACTTGTAGTCAAAGGCCTAGCCGTGCAGGAAAAAAAAATTCACGTCATAAATAATAAAAGGTTATTTGAAGTATGCGATTCTAAAGCGTTCGTCGCGACTATGTAGACGTCTGACTTAACGTGATAAACTGGTAGCTAAAATATAAAGCTTGTTGTCAGAATCATAACTCACAGCTACCCACGCTTCCGTTCAGACGAGGCAGTGTTAGGGAGAAGACGGGGGCGGACTAAGGAAAACGTCCAGAAATAAAATAAGAAACTTTTTTAGGGTTCAGTACCTCAAAAGGTAAAAACGGAACCACTATTAAGTATTCTATGACAATATGAATATTTTGTAAGTGTTTGTGAGCATTTTTTGATGCATTTTTTTTTTTTTCCTACGCTTCCCCTTGAATCAATTTTCATCTAACAATTAATGTAAGAAAACTCCCGACAATTTCAATTTTAAACGCAAACAAAATCAACATCGAAATCGGTTTATCCGTTTGGGGGCTACAGGATCAGACACGTCAAACTTATAATAACCTCGTCATTTTCGAGTCGGAGGTTAGTGGGCAATGTGTTCTAAATAGACAAAGCTGCAACAATTCAAGTCGTCATTTCCAGAGTCCGACCCTGTTTTTCTTGAACATCATTTGCGGCTAAAATGTTTGAAGATTTATTGTAACATGGCATCAATTTATTAACGTTATAGAGGCATAGGTGCGGTCCCGCGATACCGTTTTATGATACATATATATTTTTATATACAGTTTTTTTTTTGGAAAACGAAAAAAGTTTTTGTTTTTAGTTATTTTTTTAAGTTTATTTCTTTTTTTTTAATTTTTTGTTTTTTTTTTTTTCCTTTATGTTATCCCATTAGACAAATTATTGATATCTCTGCACTCGACTAGATACCATCGGTGTTCACTACGCAAACAAATTTTAACACTAAACTGTTATGTCATAAAGTTTTTTGTATTTTTTCATAAAATAAGTGTTACTATAATAATATTGAAACCCGAATTATTATAGGCACGTGCAACCTTCGTTCAAAAAATATCATCTATTTTTATAAAATTAATATGGAACTAATTTTAAGGCATCTTTCAATCAACAGAAGAGTTTATCAATCGGTCTAGCCATATCTGAAAAATCGGGAACTTACATAAAAAAATAAAGTTAAAACAAGTCTCCTACAAATTGAAAACCTTCTATTTAAAGACTATTAAAAATAATATAAATGTATCTAAAACTTTAGTAAATATTTAATTGTATTTATTTCCTTTATTTATACTTTTGCCAGTAAACTAAGTATTCCAATCGGCATTTTCCGAACCATCAAACACTTTTAACGATTCTAATTCATCTTAGAAAGCAGAGACAAGACTTAGGGTTATTTGACATCAGATCAGTCAATACATAATTTATTATATTTCCGTAAGTCAAACATCAGACTAGTATGTATAATTATTAATTATTTACAGTAGTTACACAGTACAGTTACACAGTAGTACGAAATGTTTGCAATTCCAAACAATGTGCCGAATATCAAAACGTTTTTGATCTCATACTGCTTTGCAGTATTTAAGCTGCATAAGATTGGTTGTATAGACACTTGACGCATTACATTTGAGACAACATAAATCGGCTAAATAAAATAAGTGAAAATAAGAGTAAGAAAACTTGGTTTCGTTTTGACAGTACGCTGCTTCAAATTTAATCCAAGTGTGCTTGCTCTTATTTTTACGTCTTTCATGTCTAAATCTAGCTGATATGGTTTTGGTATGGTCAATATTAGCAAAAAAAAACAGTTAAGACACTCCGATGTACAACACCCTCAAGATAAATCCGTTCAGAAATATTTGACCAGAGCTCTTAGAAGATTTATCGACGCTTGCAATTTCATTTTGTGCCTTAATTCGTTCAGAAATAGAGAATGTTCGAAATTCCCGAATGGCCGACCGTTGTCGAGCAATTCGCTGGCTCTGTCTGTTTCTATTTAGTACGATTCTCGAACGAATGGAAAAAAGAAAATGAATTATGTAGATGTTGATTGATGTATTGTGTTTTTTGAGAAACTGCATCGTGAAATGAAGCGAAACAATAATTCTATTTATTTTCAGTTGAATAATGATTGATTTTATAAATAAAGCGATTAGTTAGACGAAGAAATTCATCTTGTTTGTGGTTTTTATAGATATTATAAATCTGGTATATGAAGATGAAAACAACTAAATTCAAAATATTTATTTGCTCACTTATTACGGTGATATTGTGTTTGTAGGATCAGGGGCCGATATTATTCAAGAATACCAGAATAACGCTTCCAAATTACTTTATAACGTAACTCCCTTTATAGTATAATGACATATCTAATTTATTTCATACTTAGTTCGCTTTCAACATCGATACGGCTGGTGAGCCACGTGCGCGTCGGGCGACCGTCGGCAAGCAAATGCGCTCCGAACTTTTTTTTTAGAAAGAATTGAGCTTTTGGTCGAACGCGTCCTCGCACAGCTTGACCGGACGTTTGGCAAGCGCAAGTGCGCTGGGCCGCGGTTTGGTTTTGGTTTTGGGGCGACAAGCACAAGGGCGCCTCAGACGGCACGAGCCTCGGCTTGAGCCGTCGCCCAGAGATGGACTAACGAACTGCCCTGGCAACCCAGATGGGGAGTGCCTGGAGCCACTGGTAGTGGCTTCTGATCCTAGCTAAAACTTTTTAGAGCGAATTTGCCAGGCCTCTCTGAGGAGGAGGACAAATGAGCCCTATGAATCTGAGTGACTATTTGACCTGATTGTCCTGGAACTCTGGAGCCAGAGTTCGCGAGGACCCTACACTTGATTGGCATCTGAAAAACGCTTTTTGGAGAGAGGTGCCCTGGCTCGCGCCAGAGCCTTATTATTAAATCGACTTGTGTCCATGGCATCTCGGGGAGTGGCCTGGACCCTAACGTGGCTAATTTAGGCAATTGATTAGATTATTTGACCAAACTACCTGGCCTCCCAGATGGGGTAAGACCTAGGGCCCTATCAATCAACTGGGTGACCCTAAGGGTCGTAAGAGACCACATCCTCGCCGGCGAGGACGCATTCTGTATCGTCGGAATGGATGTCGAAATTGGTAGCCCGGACCAGTACAAAAAACGGAGTGTGTGTTAGGAGATGAGTCAGGTGTGCCGGGCGACCCCAGAGCGGCCGATACTAAGGCTGCAATGGGGTCGTCAGGATAATCCAAGAAGTGTCTAGGGCGCCTATACAAGGAGGGCGGAACATTCGGGTCAGTCGTGTAGTCCGCCGCTTGAACCACGAGCGGGTTCGGGTGGTGGGGAGCAGAGTCGAAGTACCTACGCGAGGCATCCTTCATGAGTTAACGGATGGAGGAAGCTCGAGGTCGCAGTGGAGGTCCATGTTGCGCATATACCATTGCGCGTCTACCGCTCTACGGATGAAGCGGTTTTGAATGACTTGAAATCCATTTGATACGAGGGCGCGTGTGCAAAGACAACAGAGGCGAAGTCATGACGGGGCGGATCACGGTCTTGACAAGTGTCACCTTATTTCTAAGGGACATTTTACTTGTCGCGCACCAGAGGGGGGAGATGCGGCCTAGGAAGAAGGCTGCGCGATTACGCACCATGGTGATGTGTTTTTTGAAGTTGAGCTTACTATCCAGAGTAACACAGAGGTATTTGGTCGAAGAGGCTCAAGAGATGGGCTGGCCATGGAGGCGTAGGGATCTATTCGGGAGAACTTTACGCGGAGTGAAGTACACTGCTGCACTTCTCTCTGGATTAACGGTAATGGCCCACTTGGGGGCGCTCCAAACTGACAAGCGCGGCCTTTTATACAGCTGTGGTGGGGTGAACGATGACGTCTTGCCCGTTGCGGCCATAAAAACCGTTGTTTTTGACGGTGGTGCCGTCACGGCCATACTGACAAGCGCACATCCTGACGTATATTATAGAAAATCAAATAACTAAAACTCAAGTGTTATTATCTGAAAACCTGGTCGAGTTTTTGTCAACTATTCAGAATGTGCTAGACCAATATTAAGCCTTCCGTTTACTGACTAACCCAGATTATGCCAGTCTAGATATTGGTCTCTCTAGCACATGATGCTAGACCAGATGAATAACTCTTAAGCTTTGGCTGCATTGTGCTAGACCGGAAGACTATCCTTTTAGCTGTCATTGTTCCGGCTATGCCGTACAATGACATACAAAATTTCTTATTTTTCGTTAACCTTTTATTTTACCAATTTTTTTTATTCTTTTAGTGTGCTTGTTTTTATTAAAAGGACTGGCATTATCTCTATCGGCAGACATTTCTTATTATACTAGGTGATCAAAAAATCATTGTGTTATAAAACATAATTATCAAAATTAGTGTTTTCGCCGTCACGTCATCTTTATCTCTGTTTTTTTAGTTAGCAGCATCAATATATTTAGATCATCCGTAATTAGAAACCATTAGACAAACTTTGTAGTTACTGACGGTCAAAGGTTCAATTTCAATAAAGGAACCAGAATCGTTTATAAAAGGTAGGTAAACATCACTAATCTAAAAACACCGTTAGCAGTCCTGGTGCATTTGTTGACGTTCTTGCTGGAGCATGTGACGGCACCTCTGGTAGTATCTTCCTTCTTACAGCGCACGGGACAGCTGGTGTCCCGTGTCCGTGTCTAATGGTTTCTAATTACGGATGATCTAAATATATTGATGCTGCTAACTAAAAAAACAGAGATAAAGATGACGTGACGGCGAAAACACTAATTTTGATAATTATGTTTTATAACACAATGATTTTTTGATCACCTAGTATAATAAGAAATGTCTGCCGATAGAGATAATGCCACGTGACCGGAGTCAGCGCACACACGTAATGGGTTAACGCCAGGCCGAGAACTAGCTACCGACGGCAGCGGTGGTTCAAGTATGGCTGTAATCAGAGCGATCTTTGAGATAAATCAGTTTTAATAAGAACATTTGTAACCATATAGGTGCTATGGACACAGCGCCGTCTAGGTTTTCGTCTGGAAACAAAAACCTGTTATCGATTGTCCAACAAATCAGGATTGGACACACTCGGCATGTACATCATTGAACTAAGGTTTCTATCTTAAAGAAAATTCACATTTATTCACGCATTCATCAATTTAAGAAAGTTGCAAATTCTCCTTAAAACAAAAATTAAAACCAAACCAAATGACTCGGATTTTTAGGATTGATCCTTCATGGGTTCAGGTGGTGATGACTCTGGTAAAAGAGATGCCAAGGCGTCCAGCAACTTGTTGTTCAGCAAGGACCTGCACACGGAGTAAGAGGTGGCCATTGTTCCGAACGAGGCAAACAGACGCCAGAGTGCGAACAAACGCAAGAAGCAGTCGAGACAAACAAACGTCATATCGCAAACGGACACAACCATTGACTTAGGCTAACGGACGCCATAGTGCGAGAAAACAGCTATGGATGGTGAGAAGAACAATCTTAATTTGTAAACGAACGCAGTAATCAGGTGGGGCGAATTAAACGACATGTTTTGAATAAACGCAATGGATAGCTGAGAAGAATAAATAGCTGTTTTCATGTTTCTTTTTTTTTTTTTTTTTTTTTTCTATTGCACAAGGAGAACCCGTAAAGACTTTCCTTGATAATATTACAATCTAGCCTAAGTCTAAGGCTAATAAGTAATTTTAGTTTAACTTAATCTTCTACAAAATAATGTCTCTAAGAATTTGTCCATCGGCACTTTTCTTATTACAGTTGTTAAGGCGAAAACACTTTGTTCACGTGTTCTTAAGTCTTAGCACTTTCACTATTATATTTCACTATTTTACTTTTAACACTACACTAACTCAAACGGTTTAGTTCTTTTTAGTCTTCTAGTTATGTCAGTGTGGTCGAGGAGCTGGATAGCCTCGACATTGACATGATGGTGAAGCCGGTTTTGGTGAGCTTCGGCGTATTTTTTTATCACTTGTTCAACGAATTCTACTTTTAAGTCCTGGTGAAGATCGTTGTTTCTTATGTACCAAGGTGCATCGGTAATATCCCTCAGTACTTTATTCTGGAATCTTTGAATCATGAGCCTATTACTTTGAGCGGTACAGCCCCACAGCTGTATACCATAAGTCCATATTGGCATCAGGACTTGTTTATACACTAGCAGTTTGTTATGTATTGACAGCGGAGAATTTCTTCCAAGCAACCAATACATTTCTCTATAGCGTAAATCCAGCTGCTCTTTTTTCTTCTTGACGTGTTCTTTCCAGCGAAGCTTCACGTCAAGGGTCATGCCTAGATATTTTGCTGTATTCTCATATGGTATTACTTGACTGTTGATGTAAACCGGAGAATACTTGTGTCGTTTATTACTAAAGTCTATGTGAATTGATTTGGATTCATTTAATTTTATCCTCCATTTCTTCGTCCAGTCATAGACTTTATTCACAGCCATTTGAACTTTTTCTGCAGCTTCTTCATGAGTATTCCCTACGGCCATGATTGCAGTATCGTCAGCAAAAGTTGCAATGGTGTTATTTTCTGGCTGTGGTATATCACATGTGTATAACAGGTACAGGACCGGACCTAATACACTTCCTTGTGGTACACCGGCTTTTATATTTTTTAGATCTGAATATGCATCTTCATGTCTTATTCTAAATACTCTATTTGTTATATATGATTCCAGAATATCCACGTACGATTTTGGTAGCATGTTTCGCAGTTTCACTATCAAACCTTCGTGCCAAACTTTATCAAATGCTTGCGCCACATCTAAAAACACTGACGAGCAGACTTTATCTTCCTCAAGGCTTTTCTCAATCATGGTTGTTATTCTGTGCACCTGGTCTATTGTTGAGTGCTTTTCTCGAAATCCAAACTGATGGTCAGGTACAAGTTTTAAATCTTCTATCACTGGCTTGAGCCTTTTCAGTAACAGTTTTTCAAATAATTTTGATATTATTGGTAAGAGAGATATGGGTCTATATGATGTTGTTTCATGTGGTGGTTTACCAGGTTTGGCAATCATTATTACCTCGGCAACTTTCCATAAATCTGGCACATATTTCAGCCTTATAACAGCGTTTATAAGTGTAGTAAGTTTGACTATAGCTTTCCGCGGTAAATTTTTTAGCACTTCTCCGGATATTAAATCATAGCCGGGAGATTTACGAGGGTTTATACTCCTTTTGATTTCACCTAGTACTTCCTTTGGAGTTACTAGTTTTATATTATTACGGTCGCAAGAGTCAAATACTTTGAGAACGGGAATTTCGTAAAACTCGCTTTCATTTGGTTGAAATATTGCTTCTAGATGATCTGCAAATCTCTTAGCTTTTTGCACGTTATTTTTTGCCCAAACTCCAGGGCTGATTTTAATCGGTGGAGAGTGGTCAATTGGCTTCTTTAGCTTTTTTGTTACTTTCCAAAGTGAATATCCGGAACTGCTGTCACCAGTTATTCCTTGAAGGTATTTGTTTGTAGTCTCATCATTATAACTTTGAATCATTCTACTAAGCTGTTTTGTCATATTATTGAGTGTTCTTTTATCTGCAGGGCTTCTAGAGTGCTGCCATGTTCGTCTTTGCTTCCTTTTTTCGGCAACCAATTCTTTTATTTTATGCGGATAAATCTTGCCTTTTGTTGTTAGATTAATTGCAGGTGTGTTGTTCCAAGCAGCATGTTGGATTTGTTCCGTAAATATGTTGACCTCACTGTCTAGATGTTCTTTTGATTTCAAGGGAACTTTCAGATCTATAAAGCTATCGAGCTCTATTTTGAAGTTCTCCCAGTCTGTAAATTTGTTGACGAGAGTTGGAGTTTTCTCTATAAATAAGACTCTCTCACTTATTTCTAAGCATACGGGAGAGTGGTCCGAATTTAAATCATATATTTCATTTATTTTCAGGTGACTAGACGACAAGTTTTTGTAAACGAAAAAGTCCAATAGGTCAGGAATTTTTTTTGGATCTGTAGGCCAGTTTGTTGGTTTTCCAGTTGAGATTGCATCAGCATTTGATTCTCGTATGGCATGTAGTAATTCTCTTCCTTTCGTATTCGTAAGTCTGGAGCCCCAGTATGTGTTCTTTGCATTGTAGTCACCTCCGATTACATATCTGTTTCCAAGAGTATCCAAGAGACTTTTATATGATTCTCGTTTCAAGTTGTGTCGTGGAGGGCAGTACACTGAAGAAACAGTTAGGTACGATCCTTTAGTCTCGATCCGTATTGCTACGGCTTGGATTTCTGCCGTTTCATATTTAGAATCCACGTAGTGTTTAATATTTTGTTTTATAATAGCTGCGCTTCCGGCTTTAGCTGTATTATCAGGATGAAGCGCATGGTAAATTTTGTATCCTTTAAAACTGACGAACGATTGTTTAGTGAAGTGTGTTTCTGAAATTAAACACACATCAATATTTTTCGTATCTAAGACTAACTGCAATTCCTTTTCATGATTCAGTAGTCCATTTGCATTCCACGTCATTATTTTTAAAGTTCTATTCATTATTGATGAGAAATGGTAGATGTAGCGATTTTGTTGCTAGTTTCAATTTTTTTTAATCGTTCATCGAACGATTTCATTAGTTTTAGGATGACATCGAGTTTTTTGTCATTGTCCTCTGTAATTTGAGAAGCTTGGTGAGCATTTTTTATAGCTTTAGACGTTGCTTGAGCATATGTAACATTTTTTGTAACGGTTTTGGCTGCAGCTGCGTTAACTTGCTTTTGTTGAACAGAACTAACGTTTAATTCAGAAATTTCATTATGACGACGGACTGTGATATGTTTTTTTAAGTTTTTATTTCTAAGTAATTGTATTTCTTTTGCAATCACACATCCCCTGTAGTTAGCTGGATGCGGTGCACCACAGTGTACGCATTTGGGCTTGTCTTGTTCTGGTTTTTTACAGTCTTTGGTAAGATGTTTTCCTATGCATTTTACGCATCTTGGTTCTTTGGCGCAGTATTTTTGAGTGTGGCCGTAAGCTTGACATTTTTTGCATTGGGGAACCAATTTGGTTGATTTAAGAGCCTGTATTTCAACTTTGTATCCAAGTATAGTTTGGATTTTGAAAATTGTATCTATGTTTTCTTTATTTTCAAATGTAAGCATAAACATATTAAGCGGATCTTTTGTTTTCCAGCTCAATTTGTTTACAGCTTCTATAATTTTAAATCCTTTTTGCTTTAAATCTTCCACAATCCTTTCTGGCTTGCAAGTAAAGTGCAGTTTTTTAACTATAACCCGTATGGGTCTTTCTTGTTTGTTTTCGTAAGAGTGCCAATTGCAATCATTATTATTGAGTGCTTTTGTAATAGCTCTGTACGAGTTTTCATTGGTGGCATTTATTTTAATAGTATTTCCACTGAGCATTTTCATTGTGAAATCACTATCTTCGTTGTCTTTCGATAAAAAATCATAAAAATTTTGATAATTATTTATACCGTCCACTAAGATTGGCGGTGGTTGAGGCACTTTTTTGGGTTTCGTTTTATCTTCTTTTAAATCTTCATCTTGGGAGGGCGAGGTATTCAATTTCCTTTTTTTTCTGCTTTTCATCCTAATCCACTCCGTTTCTTGCGCTAGTTCGTCCTCATCAGTGGTGTAGTTTACACGTGGAGGAGTTATGTCCATGTTTTTGTTTCCAGTTTTTGTTGGTTTAGTTTCTGCAAGGCATTTAAGCTGTTGCTGCAGAATCTCATTTTGATTTATTAAATCTTTTACAAGACTTGACAGCTTTTTTCGCTCTTCTTGCTCTGCACATAAATGTTTGTACAGAAGCTGTTCGATTTCAGTTTTGATGGTGAACTTAACTGTTGGTGAATTCATTGTTAAGACATTAGCACTTTAGTCGCCTTAACATAAATCACGATCACTCGTCAGTCTGACGCAATAACTATCTAGGTCATCGCGGTGGGCCGACTCGACGGCGTTTGTTATGATACGTTTGCACTTTGACTGTTGGTACGCGAGACGGCGTTTTCATGTTTCTGATACAATTTTCGTTCCGGGGCGTACCTCTTTTCACCCCCTAAATTGTAACGTAATTTTTTGTTATTGGTGTCAATCGCTTCATATGATGCAATTTAGTCTAACACGTTTTATTATCTTAAAAAAAGTTATTATATTCTGCATAATAAAGTCTTTTCATAGGCATCGAATCAGCGCAAAAATATGAATGCTTAGGAAGCTTGTAACTTTAATATGGAATAAAATACAGTAAAATATAAAAAGGTAAAGCCTAGTAAATAATGTGTTAGCTATGTGGAAAAAAACACTGGCATAACTGGTGGAACTACTAACTGGAGAACAATAAAAGGTGGAAAAGAACTATATCTTATTGTATGGACATGTTAGCGGTCTATAGCTGTCTTAAATAATTCATCAACAATATAAAACCAGGGGACGATAAACTATTACCTATATTACTAGTGTTTACAGAAATAAATTCAACATGGCCTTTTTACTGAATTAGTTTAGTAAAAAATATTATAGATTCTCTAAATCTACGCCAACGCGACAATACTAAAAACGATTTCAACTCCGCTTAGCTGAGGATTAAAACTTTACGTGGGACAGTGAACATTTATCGCTCTTTGCATTAACAGTTTGTTGGATATTTCGGCGGAATTAAACTTTTTAACAAGCCCTTATTAACGTACCTACCTATTTGTTTATCGCTGTTTTACGGGACCTTTATGAAGAAAATTATATCATTATTGAACATATGTTTAACAAAACATAGCAATTAGATCCTCTATACAAAAAAACCATAGTTTTGTTTTAGTTTTATTCTTTCCTAGTTGGGCTTTGTAGTGTTACCCGCGGGTATATATTTGTTTATAACCTATGTTACTCGGTGATAATGTAGTTTTCTAATGGCGAAAGGATTTTTGATATCGGTGTAGTAGTTTTAGAGTTTATTAGTTACATACAATCTTAAAACCAAGTATTTCCTATTTGTAATATTAGTACATATTACATTTTTAAATTTTTATGACTACATAGATGACATTCTGCTTCGTAACGGAAGTTTTGCTTACCAAATTAAAGTCGATTTTCAATTTAATCAAAGTATTACTTGTTCGTTTTTTTGTAAGAATTTTTAGGCAGGAAATAATTAGAATTCAACGTAGTCGACTAGACAGTACTAGACTAGACAACCTAAGACTAGACAGTTTTTAAAATTTGACAATTTACGAGTGATACTGATTGATACTGCTGTAAATTTACTTAAATATACCATTTGATACTGAACTATGTAGATCACTAGACATAATTATACACACTAAGTTAGCATACTAGACATTTCTCGATATACTCAGCCTGAACGATGTTTTAAATTTTATATCTGGCAACCCTACGAGCATTGCGTTAGATGTATCCAAAACAATATCTTACTCATGTATGTACAGCCTAACAAAATACCTAGCAGCAGAAACATGTACTTAGAGATACAAGTCCCAAGCTGGCAAATAATTTGCTAGATCGTGCACGAACATTGTTAATAGTTGTGCTAATGAAATCATGTAGTTTTGACACTCTGCTAACTAGAGGTCGGGGCCGTGTGTTGACACTTGAAATATGATTGGATATATTCGTATTGATAATTTAATAATTAAAGGGTTTGGGTTGCCTGGTGTGCTCAGTTATATACACGAGTACCTACCTTTATTAAAAACTAGCTGCGCTCCGCAGTGTTACCCGTGGATATCTATTTTAGTTTAGTTACAAATACAGCCTATATATTAGTCAGTGGTAATGTAGGTTGCTAACTAAAGAATTTTTGGAATCGGTTTACTTATAAGTCTATTCGTAACGTATAAAAATACAAATCTTTCCTGTTAATAGTTAAAAAAAATTTTATTAGGAACTAAAACGGAAATAATTAAAGATTCCTATTAAAAAGTGAGTGCTAATAGTCTGTGGTTAACTGTAATACCAAGTAATAATAATAAAACTGTGTCATTTAAGGAAATGTCATACATACAAATTTCCGGAAAAACTACTAAGTTTCAAAACATGTTCAAAAATTAAATTTTAGTAGGTTATGGCTATTTTTGAAAAATCACAATAAACAAAGATCTCAAATGCTGTTTTGATTCTTAGATATTTTCAGTATTTTACCGACTTCCCAAAAAAGGGTACTTAGAACTACGGTATTTTTAAAGTTTGTTACTCGATTTCTCAGCAACAGCAATAATTTGATTTTGTGATTTTGGTCAGTCATTTCATAAAATGTGTTCATAATTATTTCTTTGTTTCATAAAATACAAGCATTGTCTATTCCACACAACCCTTTCATTCCCTTAGCAATCCAAACATACAAAAAGACCGCATGCAATGCTTTGTAGAATGCATTGTAATTAATTTCTCTCGAATGCGAATGGCTTTGATAATTATTAGGTCTACATAGATAACGAAAGCTACAAGCGTGTAGAAAAAAATAGAGATGAATGATTCACCTCTAAAATCCTATTCGAAAATTCGAAGTATCTATCTACCAAAATACAAGATTATTGGTGAGGGGTGTAGTAAGCCGAAAAGGGGTCACTATATTCATCTTAAGGAACAGCTTTCACTATGCGACCAAATCTGAATTCGAGAAAAAATTAGATGTTCGATGCATTATGTTGACGACCGATCAACTTTTTGTATGGGAATAGTGAAAGTTATTCATGAGGGTGTGTATAGTGACCTCTTTTCGGCTTAGTACACTCCTAGCCGATAATTCTGTAGATAAATGCTCTGCAAATATTGTTCGAAAATTCAATATTTGTTCAGCTACGTATGTTTAAAAGTTCATGTAATTTTTATGGTTAGCATTTTAATTGTACACTTTTTGTTTCTTATAATTATAAATTGATTCCCATTATATGTCAATTAAATTCGTGTAAATTAGAATAACGGAGAGCTAATATTTACGTAGTTTTCACACACACTACCTTAGCAAAGTCGGCCTGTATGTTTTCAGTTTCATTGAAGCGCGACGCTCTGTCCAGACAGAAATAATCAGAGGCTGATGGTATCTAAGGATATAATCGTACATTGTACCAACATTTATCTTACCTTGGGTAACCGCGAGCTTGTTACCTAAGACTTTATGCTATTCTAACCTCACCACATAATATATTAAACTACCTTGTTAACCCTGCATCTTTTACGTGAAACTATTAATTTTTATTGAAAATTCTGTTTGCTCCAGATGGACTCGACAGTGTCATCTGTAAATAAGTGTCCAAATATGGACACTTATATTCTTTCGTCTCTCAGATTGTGTTTTTTATCTGAAGAATTTGTACTCGCGTTCGGGACGCGATTAGGAACTAATCATGACGATGCATGGTTTAAAAGTTCTACGCATTTTAAGAGTAATCACTCGTCGGGGATATTTGTTGGTTCCCCAATTACAAATCTCTGACAACTAAAATCACTTCTCCCAAAAATGGAGAAAAAAAATCAGTCGTCAGATTAGAAAGAGTACAAAAAAGATTTTTGTGGCACTTAACATACTCAGCAAGAAAAGCGAAAGTGCTTCGCTCGTATAGTAGTAGACTGAAATTTTTCAAAATAATGAAACTGGAAGAACGGCACATTAGAACAGATCTAGTCTTCTTCTATAAATTATTGCACAGTAATATTGATTGTCCAAACCTTCTATCAAAATTTAAATTCAGGATACCGTTCCGATATCCTCGAAACCCTTCCACTCTAACTCCGCTTGCTCCAATATTCCGTAGAACTGTTCTTGGGACAAACTCACCTGTACCCAGAATCACTAACCTAATCAATACATATCATATTCACACTTTGGACTTTTTTGGGGATTCTTTATCGAAAATTAAACTCAATAATCAAGGCTAAATAAATTCTCTCTATATCTTCTTACTACTACATATTTTCATTTTCTTTTTCTTTAAGTTATTGCTATAATGCTTGTCAAATAATGTAATAGTTTTTAAGATTTTCTTCTTGGTTTATAATTGTATTACATGTTGTGCTTATCTTAATAGATAATGTACTTAGTTATTAGTTGGTAATGAATTTGGTGATTGTAATAGTGCAATTTTCAATGATAAGCCTAAATAAATAAATAAATAATTTTTTTTTTTTTATATATTTTCACAAATGTCCTAATTTTCCTTTAAATTGCGTAAATTTAAGTAAATTGGGTCGTTTGCTAACACGTAAAATCAAACGTTGGACTTTCAAAGGCTTAGCTGAGTTGTTTATAAAACACTTATTTTATTATTGCTGTAGGTATCTTGCAAACTGGTCACTTCAGTGACCCTAATACGTTTAAAACAGTTAAAAACAGGACGCGTGTTCGATTTCCCTCGGGAATAGACCTCTCTCACTCCGCTGCCAAAGTTTTAACTTCATTATTCTGAACCTACCCACGGCAGAGTCGCTTGCAGGGGTCAATTTTTAAAACAATTTATGCAGTTTCAAGAGACTTTTAGAGTTATTTATAGGCTGTGCTTTAAAATCAAGCAGAATATATGAAGTCACTTGTGTTTTATTGAGCAAGCAAGCGAAACGTCTCTGCTTCGGGTGTAGCAATTTTTTATTTCTTCTGTCAGTTATATCTCCTGGATTAGTATGAGCTACGGTGCCTAGTCTACGGTGCCTAGAGCTACGGTTACTAGTCGATCCCAATAATAATTTTAACATTAATTAAGATTCCTAAATATATACAAATATAATAGTCGTTCTTTTATTTTATAGAATATCAAAAAAAAAAATACCGATCTAAGTGAAGGGTTTTTCTCGTGTGTATGTAAATTATTAGATTATAAGTGTAACTACGATTAGGTGACTCTCTAAAACCTAAGTCATTGGATTTATCTTTATTTTCAGATGGTTAAATTCTATACTAGTTACATCCCGTGATTTCACTCGTTATGATAAGCAATTCTTAACATGGTTAATGTCATGTGTTTTCTTATTTATTATGCAGGTGCCGACTCCAAGTAGTGGGATAAGGTAAGGAAGATAATGTTGGAATAGGAATAAATATTTTCAGCAATGTACTTTACTGCCAAAGAATAGAAACTTCCATTTATACGCTAACAGTTCTCACTTAACCCTTGTTTAAGGGCACAATCAAAAAGGACTTAATAGTATTTTGCGCCGGCTTCGGTATTCCTGTCTCTGGATATAAAATACGCCAGCAGTAAATACTGGTTGGTATCACTGCGGCTTTAGTCTTAACCCTATTTTGCTGGAAAGATCTTTTGCCGTCTACGCCGTAACAAAATGTAGGCATTAAGGATGGGGTACGATATCCGGCAATGTGACGATAAAAGTGATTTTTTATTCTAATATCGATATTTTATATGAGTACTCTTACTGTTAAACGTGACTGGACATTTTTGTAATTTATGTTTGTTTCAAAGTTATTCATGGACGCTTTTCTATTTCAGAATAAGATACGATGAATGTTTAATTATATTTACACAGCTTAAAGCATTCTTAAACTGCAGTAAATCTCATTCATATTCTAGTTTCACTCCTGTCGGAGGTTAGACAACGCCAGGAATATAAGAATAGTTTTTTCGTAGCTAATGTTCTTAACGGTGAACTGGTGCAGTCAAATAACTCTTGCACATTCTTTAACTAAGGTTGCCGCCTCTGTCTGACACATCTTCCCCAGTAATCTCCCGTTTGATTATGAGTAGGAGCAGTCTATAATGATCGTTTCTCATATCATGATCAAAGTAGAATAATTTCCGTTTTGGTAATAGATACTACTGATTTAATAAATTAGATGAAAGGTCATTATTGTATTTATAAGATTGTTTTATTGGTTTATTAGGCAACTTCACCAATATATAAACTTTTACCCCAAATTTTACCTACTTCTCTTTAATTTTGTGTGTGTCTTCAATAAAGAATTGATCTATCTATCTACTTTTTTAAGGTTTAAAATCGTAAAAAAATACAGCAACGCCTAGTTTGAGACCGACAAGTAACTTATAGAAACTGATTCATTATGTAGTCAGGCAATTTTTAATTATCTTGTACAAGTTTGTGGTTTAAAAATTCCATGAATACTGAAAAGAAATTGTTATCTACATTTATTTGGTGACTTAGCTAAAATCGGGTTAAAATCCAATAAGTAAATATGATCCTATTATTTAGCCGTATTTATTCCGCTTGTAATTTATCCGGCTTAAATAATCAAGAACATGTCTACCGTCCTCTCATTCTCTAAAGGGATCAAACGCTTCACGCTCACGAGGTTCCTTTGAAATTTTAGCTTCTTTTCTCAATATCCTTTTCTCTTTATTGATTTGGAGATTTTTGGGTACTTTTTTAATCTTCCTCGGATAGAGTATTGACTCTGGCTGCTGAAATTAAGAAGGTTCTTTCACTTTATATTTGTGGAGTCGGAATTTTTAGTATTTTTCGAATTGTAATACACTAAAACTATGGTCATAATAATATCCAACGTGCAGGTGTTCAAGTATTATTAGTATAAGTGTCTTACCAAAATTGAACTTAGAATTAGAAACTCCGCGTCAGACCACAAAAGATTTAGATTGATTGATTTGGAATGCCTATTGAGCACATGGTTTGGTTCACTTTTTTTATAAAAATCCGTAGTTATAATTTTTTAGAGATATTTAACCACGTCCTTTAAGGTTATGCAACCACATAAACTTGTTTAACTAGTTTGTAACAACCAATTTTGACGTTTGAAGTCTAGTATTTCGTTCTAGTCAGGGAAAGGGTTGCCATATTTCATCTTTTGAAATGATTGACATACCAAAATACAATGACATACCTTAGCATAATAAAGTTTTAAATATATTTAAAAATATTTTTGTGGTAATACCGATAAAGTTTGTGCATTCCCGCATAGATGCTCACTGTTTTGGAAAAGTATATTAGAATTATTAGTTACCCATTGCTTTAACGTTGACAAAATAATATAATGAGGACACCCGCTTGTCGCAAAACATATATGAAATCCTCAACACGTAGTTACTATTATATAGATTAAATTTTAATTCATTTATTCATTCCATAATAATATTTGATACAATTTTATAAGACATAACTAAGGCTAGTTTTTATTTTCACAAAAATTTGAGTATCTGTTGCCAAACTAGGCTGGGCCCGTGTTTCAGCGTACAGTTCTCTCCCTATATTTGAATAAAATAAATATTTGTCTAGCCTGTACAGTAATTTACAAGGATTATTATTACAATTGATTATTTAGTGTTAAAAATAATTCTAATTAAATGTTATTACAAATGAATTTACTACCATCACAAAATGTGACGAATGTTATAGGCATAATATTTTGATAAAAATATTAATAATTTCTATTTAACATGCAAATAATTTTTTGATTGAAAAATAAATGAGGTAGGCCTCACAAAAATGCAAAACAGATGCCACTCAATAGTTAATTAATGTGCGTGCTGTATTCACGCTCGTATCAATTATGAGTGCGAGTGACCAACGATATAATAAATAAAATGTGAAAGAGTGAGGCATCACCAAGCAATAAGATAATAGAGTTGATATGTTCCTCTGTGTGCATAATGTTTGTGTGGGTGTGTAAGTGTGTGTGTGAGGTTGTGCAGTATCACGACGGTCATTCGACTAGATAATAAATACTACACGTGTGTGAGTTTTGTTTGCGTAGTTGTGTTTATTCGCGTGAATGTACTACGTATGAGAGGTGTACTATGAAAGTTTTTTTATGTTTACGTTTTTATGTGTCTTAGCTTAGTCAAAAAAGTGACTACCTACTTCCATTACGGCAGGCGCTGATAGAACTTTTTCAGTTTTTTTGATTTCAAAATGGTCCCATTTCGAAAACAAAATAACTGAAAAATAACTGAAAGAGTTCTATGGATGGATTAAATAAAAATATTTTTCAAATCAGTCTACCCGTTTCCGACAAATCAGGCAACATACATTAAAAAAATGCAGTCCAATTGAGGACCTCCTCTTTCTTTGAATAATAAAGTTCAAGGTCGTTAAACTTCGTATAATCTTTTCTCTCAAGGTCAGAGCTCAATAAATCTTCGGTAACATTTCACCCAGAGAGGATGGTTGGGTAAAACGCCCAATTATTGACAGCACATCCGGCCGGGAGGGCGCGCGGCCATTTTTATAAAATACGTTACCAACGCGTGGCTACTCACAGACATTGGAAATGTTAACTTAAAGCTATGTGTAGAATATAGGCAACAAAAAACTTTATAACTAACTAATAATGAAATAAATTTAGAACAATACCATTTGTGTCTATGAAAGTTAATAATCGAGTATCCGACTGATATTATAAACGCGAAAGTTTATAAGAAAATAGGTATGGATTTTATGGATGACATGTTTGTTACTCTTGCACGCAAAAACTACGGAATAAATTTTGATGAAATTTGGCACCAAGATAGATTACGTCCTGGATTAACTAACACATAGGATTCTTTTTATCTCGGAAAAATGCTGAATTCGTGTGGGAATAATCAAATTTCCGCGGGTAACCTTGCGGGGCGGTTAGTCGTTTAATAACATTGTAATTTTTAGTAAGCACAATGAAAATCCTTATTGTTATATTTTTAATTAAATTTAAATAAGTAGAAAGTTTTTAACTCAACTAAATGTTTTAAAGCATAATTTAATGAAGTAAGTCTTCAATTTTTAAATCTAACTAAACAATTTTATGACTTGTATAAAAAGCATTAAATTTTATATATTTTAAAAAAATGGCAGATCTATTAGACTACTATCTAGAAGCTTCAAATGAACTATTTTTTAAATATTAGTTTCGATAATTTCCCTCTCTTGATAATTATATAATAATAATAATATGGGACAACATCCACACAAAGGTGTTCAGGTCCCAAACTAGGCAAAGCCTGTGCTGTGGTAACCTGATCACTGATATACATACTTATATATATAATAAATAGCCATACACAGGTCAAACAGACATGTTCATGCACACAATTGTTTGACCGATCCGGGGATTGAACCCGGGACCATACCAGCCGGCCAGTCAAATAATCAGTCTTCATATTGAAACTGCAGTGACGTTAATATAATATGTAGCTTCTGACATGCGGGGTAATGATTTGCTTTGCTTTTGTCATAGAACATTGGGAAATTAGGAGATTAATGTACGCACATATAAAAAAACACATACATAGAAGGTCAGCATAATAAACTTTCTCTCAATATACAATTACCTCGCGTACGAAAGATTCCGTGTCATTATCTGTACGATATTAGTTGATGTTTCTACTTATTGTCGATATAATATCGAGCTAAAGCGGCTGAAAAATCACGTTTGTTGTATATGAGCCGCCTTAATAATTAGTTTAGTATTAGTTATTATAGTGGCAGCACAAAAATCATTATCTACGAAAGTTTCAACTGTCCTATTATAACGGCTGATGTGATACAGTCTAGTGAAAGACAAACGGATGGACGGACGGATGAACAGTGAAGTCTCAAGTCAATATTTTACATCATAATAAATATTCTTTGAAACCCGTATAGCAGCATGTCTGTACTCAGCCTTACTGCCTAGGATCGTGTTCCGAATGTTCAATAAATCATTATTGGGGCTAATGATGTCGAGCCTATACTAAATCTAGATTTTAGGAAAACTTGGGGAGGTGACAATCGCTAAAGGGATTCCTTACGTTATTAGATTAATCTTGTTTGCTTAGAAATAAGCTATAATTTATCTTGTTCCCTTAGGAGACTAACGGGAATTATCAATCATGTTATTTTTAATTTTACACGTGATATTCATCATCAACCAGAAAGCTTCCACTGCTGAACATAAGCCTTCCCCTTATAACGTCATTCCAAACTACAAGCTGCCAATTGCATCCACTGGCTACTTGTGACTTACACTATCTCGTCAGTTTACCTAGTGGAAGGCTACGCTGCGTCTTTCAGTTCGTAGTTTCTCCTCCCCCCCTTTACTCCCATTATGAACAACACGTGATATTATTAATGTATAATTTCATAAATATATTATACACAAAAATGAGTGGTATAGCTACGAGTATATATATACGAGTATATATTAGTATATATGTATTTGCCTTCCAATAGCAAAACAAATTAGCGATAACTATTAAGACATACCAAATACAAACCTCAATCAGAATTATATTTAAGAAAATAAAAAACCAATCATGTACAGTTCCAGGCAAACAACTTGGAAATTGACTTTGACTTAGACTAGATGACTTTGGATGCGCAATGACGATTTTAAGATTAGCGCATAATAAGTAATGCATATCCGCGGAAATATCCCCACTACGTTGTTTAAGCCGTTTCCTCACCGTTGCCGTTGCCTCACAAGCGTAAGGGCGCGGGTTTAAATCCAGGTTCAGGCATAGGTACACCTCTGTGTAATTCACTCATGTGCATATTAGAATTAATAAGGGAAGGTTAATAACTTTCAAAGTGAAATCCCAACCCGCAATTTGGCCAGCATGGTGGACTATGGCCTATACTCTCTTCATGGGGAGTCCAGCTGTGGGACGCTATGGGTTGATACGTACGTTGCTTCCTGTTCAAGAAGATTCAAGAAACTGGCTACCATATCTAACTGTTACTTTTTAGAGCATGGTCATCAATTCATGGAATAAATATATATTAAGATCCGTATACTCGTTATCATTTTAATAAAATGAAATGAAATTATTTATTGGCCTTATAACCACTTATGTTATACTAGGCAAGTCATATTACAATATTTCACACAATACTTAATTTAGTAAATCTCAAATGTACCTATGTCAAAAACTTTACAATTCACTTAAGTAATTACAAAATTTAAATAAGATTATGTAGTATCGATTAATAGATAAATTACTGATAGAATAATACTTCTAAAATAATTTACATTAATGTGAGTAGAATTTAATAAAGTCATTATATAATAAGCTAGTTTAATTTCATTATTAGTTTGTAGGTAAGTTTTGACTATAAAAGTTTACTTGGATTTGATAATATGTTATATAAATTAAATTTTAAAATTAGAAATTATTAATAAGAAAAAACAATGACGATAATCTAATTAAAAACCTACTTAAATATATTTAAAATAAAATTATTTTTGCTCACTCAGGAACGAAGATTCAGTCATGTTCATAAATTCTTTAACCGAGTAAATTGGGGTAGACTCAAAAACCGCTTTATTTTTCGTTTAAAAACGTTCGCGTGAAGATTAACTACAGCATAGGGCAATTTATCAAACATACATATCTTAATATAAATTCCTTGTTTTCTAATTTATCAGAATACGTGGTATGTAGGCTAAGAACGCATACATTTTGACCTATGCTAATAATTGGGGCAGTCAGCTTATTTTATTACTTTTTGCATAGAATAGATATGACAAAGTAGTTAAGGGGGAACACTAGTTCTTCGTTTTCGCCCTAGTTTTTGACATCGGACGGTCTAAATGTGTTTTATTACGATGCATATTATTGACTGTTCACTTAAGTAATCAGAATTGCTTTAACATGTTCTTATATATTAAAATCAATTGCTGTTCGTTTGTCTCGCTAAAATTTAAGAACGGCGGTTCCAATTTAGCTGATTTTGGTCTTGAAATGTCTGTCGTACTTCAGGGAAGGTTAAAAGGTGATAAACATACATAACTGTTAGGCGGTACGAAGTTCGAGGGGTCAGCTAGTTGATTATAAAATCCGTAGAGTAAAGTAAAGTAATATTTATTGACCTTTAAATAAAGTTCGTTACAGGCAAGTCTTATTACATTTGAATTAATAATTACTTAAAAAAACTAACTTACATATCTCATTTATATACGATTACTTAATATTAGTTCTTAGTTTAATAGTTCTCATGACAAATATTTACTTTATGATTGCTTTGTTTACGCGAGTGTTATCCAAACATACAGACAGACTAAAGAACATTTTGTCAGACTCGAAAGAGGGATGGTGGCTCGTTTAGTTTAGACATACTAATCTTCTTTATATACAATTCTACTGTACGTGTGTATGTCACCGAACTCCTTCTAAACGGCTGTATCGATTTGGTTTTTTTTTGTATGGCAGCCTGGATGGTTTTTTTAATTAAAAAATCAGATCGGCAGACGGCTCTGCAGTCGGTATCTAAGTTTTTGCAGGACAACGTCTGTCAGGTCCACTATAAAAATAGACCTTTTTTATGGAAGGAATGCATAAAATAACTTCTTATTATAAACACATAAACATTAAATACAGTTTTATTTAGAAAACTAACGCATGTTTGATGCATATTATTTAAGAAAACGGGTTTTCACGCGTACCGAACGAATGTGGACGAAACTATAGTTGGACCTTTCCAACAGTCAGGTACGCGTGAAAACCAGTTTTCTTAAACAATATACATTAAATATAGGATAAAACTCTTAAATCTAGTGCGTCAAGCGGCTGTCTTATTGCTAAAAGCGATCTCTTCCAGGCAAATTTAATATATATACAATAAATAAATTAAAAATTATACAAATGTCAAACTATTAACTAGTCGAATAATCCACATACTGCTGGTGCAAAGGCAATAAACGTATACTAGGTAATTTACGTTTGTATAGAAATTTTGTCGTAGAGTTTCCTCTTTATGTTTCTTTTAGATAACAAGCAGTATAAAAGTACGCGTAAAACACAATAGTTTCACAACATAAGTTAACTTGAATTAAGTGCATGTTTTATTAATTTAAATCTTTTAATTATGTTTCTACTGGCAATATTAATGATGATATTTGCCTCTACTGAGGGTAGGGGAAAGAACTTTCTTCCAAACTTGAGTTGTAGTAAGAGTGTTTCTGACGATGGCCAGGTAAATATTGTTTTTTCCTTATTCGTCGAGTCTGAAGTTTTTATCTTTCGTCAGTTAGTTTTAAAGTATAGAATTTGTTAGTATAAATTTATTACTCGCGCACATGTATAGTTTCTAACCAATCTTGACTAAACATGATGTATGGGCTATTTCTTAGTTTTTTTTTGTCTTTGGCTACTTGCCTTCACTAGGAAAAGTGCCTGTGGTTTTCTGTATCTATTCAAGCTCGTGTTATGGGTATCACTAGAAAATTGGGTTCAACAGATATTTCGCAGACACTTACTAAAGTTTTGCAAAAATTTACTTTTTAGAGCGCTTAAGTACTGTCTAAAAATGCTCTATTATACAGATTTTTACATACGGTGCAATAAAATACGGCATATGTACTTTTTTTTTTTGCTTTATTTGTTAATGGGGAATTATATAACGATCGAATAAATAAAAAAACTTTGCGACTGATAATGAGATACTATTTAAAAAAAATTAGCAGTATGAATTTTGTAAAAGCAGCAATTTGACTGAATTCCGAATTAAAATCTTAATAGAGCTTTTAAAATTTGAGCTGTGAGTAATCCTTTTTGGATATTAAATTTATGGCTGTGCGACTAGATAACTAAGTGAGCGACTAGAAATACAGAGAAAGTCATTTTAATTTTAGGTTAGGTTATGGTTATGTACATATTTGTTTTTATTTTACACAAAATATATAGTAGGTTTATTAAATCTATATCTATATTTTACTAAATCTTCTTTACATAAGGTAGGTTAGGTCGCTCAAATATTATGAAGCTTCACATTTTGTATTTAAAGTAACTGAAATGAATTTTTGTAAGTTGCTGTTCTGTTAATTTGTCGTAACTCGCAACCACTTAGTGATACACCATATAACCACAATTTTGTTAATTAATTTTATTATTTACTCTAAATTTCAATTTAAAGTCACCCAATTAATTTAACGTTGTATTTTTCAAGGATCTAATGTTTAGCGAAAAAGTTGATTTCAAATTTTTCTATGAGACCGGGTGCCTTGGCTGCATCTATTTCTATACTGAAGAAGTTGATGAAGCATTTAAAGAATTAGCAGATTATGTTAACATCGTTACTCATCCTTTCGGTAATGGTCGGGTAAGTATATTACTAGCTGTGCCCCGCGGTGTCATTCTCGGCAAATTATTGGATGTCCCACGGAAACACTATATTTTTGCATTTTTTTTGGATCAAAAGCAGCCCACGTTTCATCCCCGATAAATTAATAATAAAATAATCAAATTGACGCGGGTAACCACTAGGCACAGCTAGATCTTTATAATTTGTACTTTTGCGAACATCCACCGTCTAAATACTTATAAATTAAATTATGGAAAACATTTTTGTATAATTATTCACAAAAGTTGCATGATATTTACAGCCGTGACCGGCAAATAAGTCTTCGTTCAATGTATATGGGTTTTATTCCTCAGGAGTAGTTTTGAATTATCTGATACGTTGTGTTTTAGTACGTTGCGGACGATTTTAAGTTCCATAAATTATTAAACCAAGGGACCACGTTCCATCTAGATACGATAAGATACAACTAGTACGCGAATACCAACATACAGACCAAAGTCATCAACACACACTTAAAGTCTGATAAAATACTTGTCTTGAACGGAGACTCGCAGTTTCGATTATTATTAACACGTAAAACATGAATTACGAGAGAAAATTATCTATATATATACCTATATAAAAGAATGAGTAAACACTGAGTTAATTGACAACAGACCCTAAACCACTGAGCTTAGATGAAATTTGGAGGGTATATTAACTATAGGGTTATATGGCTTTAAGAGTAAAAAAATCATCTTCTATGGGGACCAAGTGGTGGTTGAAAGTTTGAAACTACTCGTACTTTATATTCCAATTTATGTCGCGGCGTTGTCTGCGAATGTCTCTTGACAAAATAGTGCCATAAATTGGCAGTCTTGCCGCTTTCACTTCCTATAAACTTACATAAATTATTTATTTATAGTTGCTTCTTAACGCTTCTACATTAGAAGTGCAATGTCAGCATCGGGAGCCAGAATGCTACGGGAATAGACTGCACGCCTGCGCCATCGACGCTCTGAAGGATCCTCGCCAATATATCCCTTTTAACGCGTGTATGATGCGCCATGACATGACCACCATAACTGATGACGTAGCTGCTACTGAGGTATAAACACAAGTAGTTATCATTTCTTTAACATAAGCGTCAGATTATAGTGATTAATAAAATTATTATTATACTAGCTGGCCCGGCAAACTTCGTACCGCCTCACAGTCGATTCTTTAAGAGTAATGTTACCATCGTATAAATATTGACATTAATATTTATATGATACGTCACTCAATTGTTTTGCCTTCCTGGAACCTCTCTCCTAACACCTAAATTTTATGGTATGGTATTAAAGTTCAAATTAACTTTTAAGTATTTTTACGTATCGATTGTATGGGAGTATAGAAAAGAGTTGTATTAGACCTATTAAGGCTATTTTTAAATTTTCCTATCCTTAAAAACCATCCTTGAAATAAATACAGAATTAGCGAAATCGGTGAAGCTGCTCTCGAGATTTGCGCTTAGCAACACATTCAGTGATTAATTTTTATATTTTAGATAACGACGCTAGATAGATAAAAAACACGTCTTTAAAAAAGACTTATCAGCAGTGCAAAAATTTTCGTCGGATAAATGGCAGCGCACCGCAGTAAACTTCACTAAGTTTTGGGAAAGGCAGATTGGATACTCCCGGATCTTGTGATTGCATATTGTAAATAAATCATTATTTTTATATTTTCTTACAGTGTGGCAAGAAAATGAACGTTGACTCAAGTGGAATAATATCTTGCGCTAAAGGCCTGCGAGGATTTCAGCTTCATCTTAATCATGCAATTGAAAGCAAAAAAGCCAATTACGAATGGGTTCCTTTCTGGATTGTAAATGGCGAACGATCAACTATGGAAGAAGACAGGCCTTTGAAGCAAATCTTATGCGATGCGTTCAAAAACCCACCGGAAATTTGCAAGAAACAAATGCGTGTCTGAATTTTTTGTCTCTCTATGAATAAATAAGTGAGTCAATAAATGAGTTCTCATAACAAATGTGTGGAATAAAACTATTGAAAATATAATGTATTTTTTTTGTGCTTGGTATAGTTTTTTCAGCTTCGTTACTTTCCATTTCAAATATTTTCAAAAGCAACTGAGCATGGTTTTCCACTCTGAAAACAAAATCGTCATCTTTCTCGGATGACGTAATTGGTGGACAAAATTTTAATTTATTTATCTGCCGGAAACAACGCTATTTAACAATGTCTAATTCAACCAATTCGAAAGATGCTAAAAAGAAAAATCTTTATTTTGTGCCAAAAAAATCACAAACTTGCATCATTTACTCAAACCAAGTATTTGACAGCATCGTAATAACGAACCCAAAATGACGTGTTTCCAAATAAAATGACGATCTTTAAAGGTTTACGTCCACCTATCCATGGCACAAGCTGACGTTTTCCCTGCGATTGTAAAATTTGGATTGCTACACTACCAAAAGTTACTAAGCGGAAATTATAAAACTTTTCTTTTATTAAGCTTTTACTGACTTCAAATGGGAAAAGCTTTTTTTAAATTTTTTATGCATGTTCCCAATTCCCTTACAGCTAAAAACGATTCTTCCAGGCAACTTTTGCGTGGAGACTATTGACAAAAAATATAATAAAGCCTCGTCCAATATGTTATTTGACGAACTACATAGGTAAAGGTATTTCGTAAACCTAGACTCAGCAAGGACAACAACGTAATAGTGGCTCACGTTAATGTAAGGAAAAGAACTTCGAGGTATATACAGAATCATTCTACAGAGAGGCGGTATCCCAAAACAGGCGGGTATCTTGAGAAAATGTATTCCACCCAAATCCACTTAACAGTGTGTTCCGGCAGCTTTACTCGAGAGCCAGTGTATTCCAGACTAGGCATGCTCCATCTAGAGTCACAGTATCGCTGACTTACGTGGTCGTGCGAACTTGTAGTCAAATGCCTAGCTGATAGGAAAAAAAATTTACGTCAAAAAGAAAAAAAAGGTAGAGTTATTTGAAGTATGCGATTCTAAAGCGTTCGTCGCGACTATGTAAACGTCTGACTTAACGTGATAAACTGGTAGCTAAAATATAAAGCTTGTTGTCAGAATCATAACTCACAGCTACCCACGCTTCCGTTCAGACGAGGCAGTGTTAGGGAGAAGACGGGGGCGGACTAAGGAAAACGTCCAGAAATAAAATAAGAAACTTTTTTAGGGTTCAGTACCTCAAAAGGTAAAAACGGAACCACTATTAAGTATTCTATGACAATATGAATATTTTGTAAGTGTTTGTGAGCATTTTTTGATGCAATTTTTTTTTTTTCCTACGCTTCCCCTTGAATCAATTTTCATCTAACAATTAATGTAAGAAAACTCCCGACAATTTCAATTTTAAACGCAAACAAAATCAACATCGAAATCGGTTTATCCGTTTGGGGGCTACAGGATCAGACACGTCAAACTTATAATAACCTCGTCATTTTCGAGTCGGAGGTTAGTGGGCAATGTGTTCTAAATAGACAAAGCTGCAACAATTCAAGTCGTCATTTCCAGAGTCCGACCCTGTTTTTCTTGAACATCATTTGCGGCTAAAATGTTTGAAGATTTATTGTAACATGGCATCAATTTATTAACGTTATAGAGGCATAGGTGCGGTCCCGCGATACCGTTTTATGATACATATATATTTTTATATACAGTTTTTTTTTTGGAAAACGAAAAAAGTTTTTGTTTTTAGTTATTTTTTTAAGTTTATTTCTTTTTTTTTAATTTTTTGTTTTTTTTTTTTTCCTTTATGTTATCCCATTAGACAAATTATTGATATCTCTGCACTCGACTAGATACCATCGGTGTTCACTACGCAAACAAATTTTAACACTAAACTGTTATGTCATAAAGTTTTTTGTATTTTTTCATAAAATAAGTGTTACTATAATAATATTGAAACCCGAATTATTATAGGCACGTGCAACCTTCGTTCAAAAAATATCATCTATTTTTATAAAATTAATATGGAACTAATTTTAAGGCATCTTTCAATCAACAGAAGAGTTTATCAATCGGTCTAGCCATATCTGAAAAATCGGGAACTTACATAAAAAAATAAAGTTAAAACAAGTCTCCTACAAATTGAAAACCTTCTATTTAAAGACTATTAAAAATAATATAAATGTATCTAAAACTTTAGTAAATATTTAATTGTATTTATTTCCTTTATTTATACTTTTGCCAGTAAACTAAGTATTCCAATCGGCATTTTCCGAACCATCAAACACTTTTAACGATTCTAATTCATCTTAGAAAGCAGAGACAAGACTTAGGGTTATTTGACATCAGATCAGTCAATACATAATTTATTATATTTCCGTAAGTCAAACATCAGACTAGTATGTATAATTATTAATTATTTACAGTAGTTACACAGTACAGTTACACAGTAGTACGAAATGTTTGCAATTCCAAACAATGTGCCGAATATCAAAACGTTTTTGATCTCATACTGCTTTGCAGTATTTAAGCTGCATAAGATTGGTTGTATAGACACTTGACGCATTACATTTGAGACAACATAAATCGGCTAAATAAAATAAGTGAAAATAAGAGTAAGAAAACTTGGTTTCGTTTTGACAGTACGCTGCTTCAAATTTAATCCAAGTGTGCTTGCTCTTATTTTTACGTCTTTCATGTCTAAATCTAGCTGATATGGTTTTGGTATGGTCAATATTAGCAAAAAAAAACAGTTAAGACACTCCGATGTACAACACCCTCAAGATAAATCCGTTCAGAAATATTTGACCAGAGCTCTTAGAAGATTTATCGACGCTTGCAATTTCATTTTGTGCCTTAATTCGTTCAGAAATAGAGAATGTTCGAAATTCCCGAATGGCCGACCGTTGTCGAGCAATTCGCTGGCTCTGTCTGTTTCTATTTAGTACGATTCTCGAACGAATGGAAAAAAGAAAATGAATTATGTAGATGTTGATTGATGTATTGTGTTTTTTGAGAAACTGCATCGTGAAATGAAGCGAAACAATAATTCTATTTATTTTCAGTTGAATAATGATTGATTTTATAAATAAAGCGATTAGTTAGACGAAGAAATTCATCTTGTTTGTGGTTTTTATAGATATTATAAATCTGGTATATGAAGATGAAAACAACTAAATTCAAAATATTTATTTGCTCACTTATTACGGTGATATTGTGTTTGTAGGATCAGGGGCCGATATTATTCAAGAATACCAGAATAACGCTTCCAAATTACTTTATAACGTAACTCCCTTTATAGTATAATGACATATCTAATTTATTTCATACTTAGTTCGCTTTCAACATCGATACGGCTGGTGAGCCACGTGCGCGTCGGGCGACCGTCGGCAAGCAAATGCGCTCCGAACTTTTTTTTTAGAAAGAATTGAGCTTTTGGTCGAACGCGTCCTCGCACAGCTTGACCGGACGTTTGGCAAGCGCAAGTGCGCTGGGCCGCGGTTTGGTTTTGGTTTTGGGGCGACAAGCACAAGGGCGCCTCAGACGGCACGAGCCTCGGCTTGAGCCGTCGCCCAGAGATGGACTAACGAACTGCCCTGGCAACCCAGATGGGGAGTGCCTGGAGCCACTGGTAGTGGCTTCTGATCCTAGCTAAAACTTTTTAGAGCGAATTTGCCAGGCCTCTCTGAGGAGGAGGACAAATGAGCCCTATGAATCTGAGTGACTATTTGACCTGATTGTCCTGGAACTCTGGAGCCAGAGTTCGCGAGGACCCTACACTTGATTGGCATCTGAAAAACGCTTTTTGGAGAGAGGTGCCCTGGCTCGCGCCAGAGCCTTATTATTAAATCGACTTGTGTCCATGGCATCTCGGGGAGTGGCCTGGACCCTAACGTGGCTAATTTAGGCAATTGATTAGATTATTTGACCAAACTACCTGGCCTCCCAGATGGGGTAAGACCTAGGGCCCTATCAATCAACTGGGTGACCCTAAGGGTCGTAAGAGACCACATCCTCGCCGGCGAGGACGCATTCTGTATCGTCGGAATGGATGTCGAAATTGGTAGCCCGGACCAGTACAAAAAACGGAGTGTGTGTTAGGAGATGAGTCAGGTGTGCCGGGCGACCCCAGAGCGGCCGATACTAAGGCTGCAATGGGGTCGTCAGGATAATCCAAGAAGTGTCTAGGGCGCCTATACAAGGAGGGCGGAACATTCGGGTCAGTCGTGTAGTCCGCCGCTTGAACCACGAGCGGGTTCGGGTGGTGGGGAGCAGAGTCGAAGTACCTACGCGAGGCATCCTTCATGAGTTAACGGATGGAGGAAGCTCGAGGTCGCAGTGGAGGTCCATGTTGCGCATATACCATTGCGCGTCTACCGCTCTACGGATGAAGCGGTTTTGAATGACTTGAAATCCATTTGATACGAGGGCGCGTGTGCAAAGACAACAGAGGCGAAGTCATGACGGGGCGGATCACGGTCTTGACAAGTGTCACCTTATTTCTAAGGGACATTTTACTTGTCGCGCACCAGAGGGGGGAGATGCGGCCTAGGAAGAAGGCTGCGCGATTACGCACCATGGTGATGTGTTTTTTGAAGTTGAGCTTACTATCCAGAGTAACACAGAGGTATTTGGTCGAAGAGGCTCAAGAGATGGGCTGGCCATGGAGGCGTAGGGATCTATTCGGGAGAACTTTACGCGGAGTGAAGTACACTGCTGCACTTCTCTCTGGATTAACGGTAATGGCCCACTTGGGGGCGCTCCAAACTGACAAGCGCGGCCTTTTATACAGCTGTGGTGGGGTGAACGATGACGTCTTGCCCGTTGCGGCCATAAAAACCGTTGTTTTTGACGGTGGTGCCGTCACGGCCATACTGACAAGCGCACATCCTGACGTATATTATAGAAAATCAAATAACTAAAACTCAAGTGTTATTATCTGAAAACCTGGTCGAGTTTTTGTCAACTATTCAGAATGTGCTAGACCAATATTAAGCCTTCCGTTTACTGACTAACCCAGATTATGCCAGTCTAGATATTGGTCTCTCTAGCACATGATGCTAGACCAGATGAATAACTCTTAAGCTTTGGCTGCATTGTGCTAGACCGGAAGACTATCCTTTTAGCTGTCATTGTTCCGGCTATGCCGTACAATGACATACAAAATTTCTTATTTTTCGTTAACCTTTTATTTTACCAATTTTTTTTATTCTTTTAGTGTGCTTGTTTTTATTAAAAGGACTGGCATTATCTCTATCGGCAGACATTTCTTATTATACTAGGTGATCAAAAAATCATTGTGTTATAAAACATAATTATCAAAATTAGTGTTTTCGCCGTCACGTCATCTTTATCTCTGTTTTTTTAGTTAGCAGCATCAATATATTTAGATCATCCGTAATTAGAAACCATTAGACAAACTTTGTAGTTACTGACGGTCAAAGGTTCAATTTCAATAAAGGAACCAGAATCGTTTATAAAAGGTAGGTAAACATCACTAATCTAAAAACACCGTTAGCAGTCCTGGTGCATTTGTTGACGTTCTTGCTGGAGCATGTGACGGCACCTCTGGTAGTATCTTCCTTCTTACAGCGCACGGGACAGCTGGTGTCCCGTGTCCGTGTCTAATGGTTTCTAATTACGGATGATCTAAATATATTGATGCTGCTAACTAAAAAAACAGAGATAAAGATGACGTGACGGCGAAAACACTAATTTTGATAATTATGTTTTATAACACAATGATTTTTTGATCACCTAGTATAATAAGAAATGTCTGCCGATAGAGATAATGCCACGTGACCGGAGTCAGCGCACACACGTAATGGGTTAACGCCAGGCCGAGAACTAGCTACCGACGGCAGCGGTGGTTCAAGTATGGCTGTAATCAGAGCGATCTTTGAGATAAATCAGTTTTAATAAGAACATTTGTAACCATATAGGTGCTATGGACACAGCGCCGTCTAGGTTTTCGTCTGGAAACAAAAACCTGTTATCGATTGTCCAACAAATCAGGATTGGACACACTCGGCATGTACATCATTGAACTAAGGTTTCTATCTTAAAGAAAATTCACATTTATTCACGCATTCATCAATTTAAGAAAGTTGCAAATTCTCCTTAAAACAAAAATTAAAACCAAACCAAATGACTCGGATTTTTAGGATTGATCCTTCATGGGTTCAGGTGGTGATGACTCTGGTAAAAGAGATGCCAAGGCGTCCAGCAACTTGTTGTTCAGCAAGGACCTGCACACGGAGTAAGAGGTGGCCATTGTTCCGAACGAGGCAAACAGACGCCAGAGTGCGAACAAACGCAAGAAGCAGTCGAGACAAACAAACGTCATATCGCAAACGGACACAACCATTGACTTAGGCTAACGGACGCCATAGTGCGAGAAAACAGCTATGGATGGTGAGAAGAACAATCTTAATTTGTAAACGAACGCAGTAATCAGGTGGGGCGAATTAAACGACATGTTTTGAATAAACGCAATGGATAGCTGAGAAGAATAAATAGCTGTTTTCATGTTTCTGATACAATTTTCGTTCCGGGGCGTACCTCTTTTCACCCCCTAAATTGTAACGTAATTTTTTGTTATTGGTGTCAATCGCTTCATATGATGCAATTTAGTCTAACACGTTTTATTATCTTAAAAAAAGTTATTATATTCTGCATAATAAAGTCTTTTCATAGGCATCGAATCAGCGCAAAAATATGAATGCTTAGGAAGCTTGTAACTTTAATATGGAATAAAATACAGTAAAATATAAAAAGGTAAAGCCTAGTAAATAATGTGTTAGCTATGTGGAAAAAAACACTGGCATAACTGGTGGAACTACTAACTGGAGAACAATAAAAGGTGGAAAAGAACTATATCTTATTGTATGGACATGTTAGCGGTCTATAGCTGTCTTAAATAATTCATCAACAATATAAAACCAGGGGACGATAAACTATTACCTATATTACTAGTGTTTACAGAAATAAATTCAACATGGCCTTTTTACTGAATTAGTTTAGTAAAAAATATTATAGATTCTCTAAATCTACGCCAACGCGACAATACTAAAAACGATTTCAACTCCGCTTAGCTGAGGATTAAAACTTTACGTGGGACAGTGAACATTTATCGCTCTTTGCATTAACAGTTTGTTGGATATTTCGGCGGAATTAAACTTTTTAACAAGCCCTTATTAACGTACCTACCTATTTGTTTATCGCTGTTTTACGGGACCTTTATGAAGAAAATTATATCATTATTGAACATATGTTTAACAAAACATAGCAATTAGATCCTCTATACAAAAAAACCATAGTTTTGTTTTAGTTTTATTCTTTCCTAGTTGGGCTTTGTAGTGTTACCCGCGGGTATATATTTGTTTATAACCTATGTTACTCGGTGATAATGTAGTTTTCTAATGGCGAAAGGATTTTTGATATCGGTGTAGTAGTTTTAGAGTTTATTAGTTACATACAATCTTAAAACCAAGTATTTCCTATTTGTAATATTAGTACATATTACATTTTTAAATTTTTATGACTACATAGATGACATTCTGCTTCGTAACGGAAGTTTTGCTTACCAAATTAAAGTCGATTTTCAATTTAATCAAAGTATTACTTGTTCGTTTTTTTGTAAGAATTTTTAGGCAGGAAATAATTAGAATTCAACGTAGTCGACTAGACAGTACTAGACTAGACAACCTAAGACTAGACAGTTTTTAAAATTTGACAATTTACGAGTGATACTGATTGATACTGCTGTAAATTTACTTAAATATACCATTTGATACTGAACTATGTAGATCACTAGACATAATTATACACACTAAGTTAGCATACTAGACATTTCTCGATATACTCAGCCTGAACGATGTTTTAAATTTTATATCTGGCAACCCTACGAGCATTGCGTTAGATGTATCCAAAACAATATCTTACTCATGTATGTACAGCCTAACAAAATACCTAGCAGCAGAAACATGTACTTAGAGATACAAGTCCCAAGCTGGCAAATAATTTGCTAGATCGTGCACGAACATTGTTAATAGTTGTGCTAATGAAATCATGTAGTTTTGACACTCTGCTAACTAGAGGTCGGGGCCGTGTGTTGACACTTGAAATATGATTGGATATATTCGTATTGATAATTTAATAATTAAAGGGTTTGGGTTGCCTGGTGTGCTCAGTTATATACACGAGTACCTACCTTTATTAAAAACTAGCTGCGCTCCGCAGTGTTACCCGTGGATATCTATTTTAGTTTAGTTACAAATACAGCCTATATATTAGTCAGTGGTAATGTAGGTTGCTAACTAAAGAATTTTTGGAATCGGTTTACTTATAAGTCTATTCGTAACGTATAAAAATACAAATCTTTCCTGTTAATAGTTAAAAAAAATTTTATTAGGAACTAAAACGGAAATAATTAAAGATTCCTATTAAAAAGTGAGTGCTAATAGTCTGTGGTTAACTGTAATACCAAGTAATAATAATAAAACTGTGTCATTTAAGGAAATGTCATACATACAAATTTCCGGAAAAACTACTAAGTTTCAAAACATGTTCAAAAATTAAATTTTAGTAGGTTATGGCTATTTTTGAAAAATCACAATAAACAAAGATCTCAAATGCTGTTTTGATTCTTAGATATTTTCAGTATTTTACCGACTTCCCAAAAAAGGGTACTTAGAACTACGGTATTTTTAAAGTTTGTTACTCGATTTCTCAGCAACAGCAATAATTTGATTTTGTGATTTTGGTCAGTCATTTCATAAAATGTGTTCATAATTATTTCTTTGTTTCATAAAATACAAGCATTGTCTATTCCACACAACCCTTTCATTCCCTTAGCAATCCAAACATACAAAAAGACCGCATGCAATGCTTTGTAGAATGCATTGTAATTAATTTCTCTCGAATGCGAATGGCTTTGATAATTATTAGGTCTACATAGATAACGAAAGCTACAAGCGTGTAGAAAAAAATAGAGATGAATGATTCACCTCTAAAATCCTATTCGAAAATTCGAAGTATCTATCTACCAAAATACAAGATTATTGGTGAGGGGTGTAGTAAGCCGAAAAGGGGTCACTATATTCATCTTAAGGAACAGCTTTCACTATGCGACCAAATCTGAATTCGAGAAAAAATTAGATGTTCGATGCATTATGTTGACGACCGATCAACTTTTTGTATGGGAATAGTGAAAGTTATTCATGAGGGTGTGTATAGTGACCTCTTTTCGGCTTAGTACACTCCTAGCCGATAATTCTGTAGATAAATGCTCTGCAAATATTGTTCGAAAATTCAATATTTGTTCAGCTACGTATGTTTAAAAGTTCATGTAATTTTTATGGTTAGCATTTTAATTGTACACTTTTTGTTTCTTATAATTATAAATTGATTCCCATTATATGTCAATTAAATTCGTGTAAATTAGAATAACGGAGAGCTAATATTTACGTAGTTTTCACACACACTACCTTAGCAAAGTCGGCCTGTATGTTTTCAGTTTCATTGAAGCGCGACGCTCTGTCCAGACAGAAATAATCAGAGGCTGATGGTATCTAAGGATATAATCGTACATTGTACCAACATTTATCTTACCTTGGGTAACCGCGAGCTTGTTACCTAAGACTTTATGCTATTCTAACCTCACCACATAATATATTAAACTACCTTGTTAACCCTGCATCTTTTACGTGAAACTATTAATTTTTATTGAAAATTCTGTTTGCTCCAGATGGACTCGACAGTGTCATCTGTAAATAAGTGTCCAAATATGGACACTTATATTCTTTCGTCTCTCAGATTGTGTTTTTTATCTGAAGAATTTGTACTCGCGTTCGGGACGCGATTAGGAACTAATCATGACGATGCATGGTTTAAAAGTTCTACGCATTTTAAGAGTAATCACTCGTCGGGGATATTTGTTGGTTCCCCAATTACAAATCTCTGACAACTAAAATCACTTCTCCCAAAAATGGAGAAAAAAAATCAGTCGTCAGATTAGAAAGAGTACAAAAAAGATTTTTGTGGCACTTAACATACTCAGCAAGAAAAGCGAAAGTGCTTCGCTCGTATAGTAGTAGACTGAAATTTTTCAAAATAATGAAACTGGAAGAACGGCACATTAGAACAGATCTAGTCTTCTTCTATAAATTATTGCACAGTAATATTGATTGTCCAAACCTTCTATCAAAATTTAAATTCAGGATACCGTTCCGATATCCTCGAAACCCTTCCACTCTAACTCCGCTTGCTCCAATATTCCGTAGAACTGTTCTTGGGACAAACTCACCTGTACCCAGAATCACTAACCTAATCAATACATATCATATTCACACTTTGGACTTTTTTGGGGATTCTTTATCGAAAATTAAACTCAATAATCAAGGCTAAATAAATTCTCTCTATATCTTCTTACTACTACATATTTTCATTTTCTTTTTCTTTAAGTTATTGCTATAATGCTTGTCAAATAATGTAATAGTTTTTAAGATTTTCTTCTTGGTTTATAATTGTATTACATGTTGTGCTTATCTTAATAGATAATGTACTTAGTTATTAGTTGGTAATGAATTTGGTGATTGTAATAGTGCAATTTTCAATGATAAGCCTAAATAAATAAATAAATAATTTTTTTTTTTTTATATATTTTCACAAATGTCCTAATTTTCCTTTAAATTGCGTAAATTTAAGTAAATTGGGTCGTTTGCTAACACGTAAAATCAAACGTTGGACTTTCAAAGGCTTAGCTGAGTTGTTTATAAAACACTTATTTTATTATTGCTGTAGGTATCTTGCAAACTGGTCACTTCAGTGACCCTAATACGTTTAAAACAGTTAAAAACAGGACGCGTGTTCGATTTCCCTCGGGAATAGACCTCTCTCACTCCGCTGCCAAAGTTTTAACTTCATTATTCTGAACCTACCCACGGCAGAGTCGCTTGCAGGGGTCAATTTTTAAAACAATTTATGCAGTTTCAAGAGACTTAGAGTTATTTATAGGCTGTGCTTTAAAATCAAGCAGAATATATGAAGTCACTTGTGTTTTATTGAGCAAGCAAGCGAAACGTCTCTGCTTCGGGTGTAGCAATTTTTTATTTCTTCTGTCAGTTATATCTCCTGGATTAGTATGAGCTACGGTGCCTAGTCTACGGTGCCTAGAGCTACGGTTACTAGTCGATCCCAATAATAATTTTAACATTAATTAAGATTCCTAAATATATACAAATATAATAGTCGTTCTTTTATTTTATAGAATATCAAAAAAAAAAATACCGATCTAAGTGAAGGGTTTTTCTCGTGTGTATGTAAATTATTAGATTATAAGTGTAACTACGATTAGGTGACTCTCTAAAACCTAAGTCATTGGATTTATCTTTATTTTCAGATGGTTAAATTCTATACTAGTTACATCCCGTGATTTCACTCGTTATGATAACCAATTCTTAACATGGTTAATGTCATGTGTTTTCTTATTTATTATGCAGGTGCCGACTCCAAGTAGTGGGATAAGGTAAGGAAGATAATGTTGGAATAGGAATAAATATTTTCAGCAATGTACTTTACTGCCAAAGAATAGAAACTTCCATTTATACGCTAACAGTTCTCACTTAACCCTTGTTTAAGGGCACAATCAAAAAGGACTTAATAGTATTTTGCGCCGGCTTCGGTATTCCTGTCTCTGGATATAAAATACGCCAGCAGTAAATACTGGTTGGTATCACTGCGGCTTTAGTCTTAACCCTATTTTGCTGGAAAGATCTTTTGCCGTCTACGCCGTAACAAAATGTAGGCATTAAGGATGGGGTACGATATCCGGCAATGTGACGATAAAAGTGATTTTTTATTCTAATATCGATATTTTATATGAGTACTCTTACTGTTAAACGTGACTGGACATTTTTGTAATTTATGTTTGTTTCAAAGTTATTCATGGACGCTTTTCTATTTCAGAATAAGATACGATGAATGTTTAATTATATTTACACAGCTTAAAGCATTCTTAAACTGCAGTAAATCTCATTCATATTCTAGTTTCACTCCTGTCGGAGGTTAGACAACGCCAGGAATATAAGAATAGTTTTTTCGTAGCTAATGTTCTTAACGGTGAACTGGTGCAGTCAAATAACTCTTGCACATTCTTTAACTAAGGTTGCCGCCTCTGTCTGACACATCTTCCCCAGTAATCTCCCGTTTGATTATGAGTAGGAGCAGTCTATAATGATCGTTTCTCATATCATGATCAAAGTAGAATAATTTCCGTTTTGGTAATAGATACTACTGATTTAATAAATTAGATGAAAGGTCATTATTGTATTTATAAGATTGTTTTATTGGTTTATTAGGCAACTTCACCAATATATAAACTTTTACCCCAAATTTTACCTACTTCTCTTTAATTTTGTGTGTGTCTTCAATAAAGAATTGATCTATCTATCTACTTTTTTAAGGTTTAAAATCGTAAAAAAATACAGCAACGCCTAGTTTGAGACCGACAAGTAACTTATAGAAACTGATTCATTATGTAGTCAGGCAATTTTTAATTATCTTGTACAAGTTTGTGGTTTAAAAATTCCATGAATACTGAAAAGAAATTGTTATCTACATTTATTTGGTGACTTAGCTAAAATCGGGTTAAAATCCAATAAGTAAATATGATCCTATTATTTAGCCGTATTTATTCCGCTTGTAATTTATCCGGCTTAAATAATCAAGAACATGTCTACCGTCCTCTCATTCTCTAAAGGGATCAAACGCTTCACGCTCACGAGGTTCCTTTGAAATTTTAGCTTCTTTTCTCAATATCCTTTTCTCTTTATTGATTTGGAGATTTTTGGGTACTTTTTTAATCTTCCTCGGATAGAGTATTGACTCTGGCTGCTGAAATTAAGAAGGTTCTTTCACTTTATATTTGTGGAGTCGGAATTTTTAGTATTTTTCGAATTGTAATACACTAAAACTATGGTCATAATAATATCCAACGTGCAGGTGTTCAAGTATTATTAGTATAAGTGTCTTACCAAAATTGAACTTAGAATTAGAAACTCCGCGTCAGACCACAAAAGATTTAGATTGATTGATTTGGAATGCCTATTGAGCACATGGTTTGGTTCACTTTTTTTATAAAAATCCGTAGTTATAATTTTTTAGAGATATTTAACCACGTCCTTTAAGGTTATGCAACCACATAAACTTGTTTAACTAGTTTGTAACAACCAATTTTGACGTTTGAAGTCTAGTATTTCGTTCTAGTCAAGGAAAGGGTTGCCATATTTCATCTTTTGAAATGATTGACATACCAAAATACAATGACATACCTTAGCATAATAAAGTTTTAAATATATTTAAAAATATTTTTGTGGTAATACCGATAAAGTTTGTGCATTCCCGCATAGATGCTCACTGTTTTGGAAAAGTATATTAGAATTATTAGTTACCCATTGCTTTAACGTTGACAAAATAATATAATGAGGACACCCGCTTGTCGCAAAACATATATGAAATCCTCAACACGTAGTTACTATTATATAGATTAAATTTTAATTCATTTATTCATTCCATAATAATATTTGATACAATTTTATAAGACATAACTAAGGCTAGTTTTTATTTTCACAAAAATTTGAGTATCTGTTGCCAAACTAGGCTGGGCCCGTGTTTCAGCGTACAGTTCTCTCCCTATATTTGAATAAAATAAATATTTGTCTAGCCTGTACAGTAATTTACAAGGATTATTATTACAATTGATTATTTAGTGTTAAAAATAATTCTAATTAAATGTTATTACAAATGAATTTACTACCATCACAAAATGTGACGAATGTTATAGGCATAATATTTTGATAAAAATATTAATAATTTCTATTTAACATGCAAATAATTTTTTGATTGAAAAATAAATGAGGTAGGCCTCACAAAAATGCAAAACAGATGCCACTCAATAGTTAATTAATGTGCGTGCTGTATTCACGCTCGTATCAATTATGAGTGCGAGTGACCAACGATATAATAAATAAAATGTGAAAGAGTGAGATCACCAAGCAATAAGATAATAGAGTTGATATGTTCCTCTGTGTGCATAATGTTTGTGTGGGTGTGTAAGTGTGTGTGTGAGGTTGTGCAGTATCACGACAGTCATTCGACTAGATAATAAATACTACACGTGTGTGAGTTTTGTTTGCGTAGTTGTGTTTATTCGCGTGAATGTACTACGTATGAGAGGTGTACTATGAAAGTTTTTTTATGTTTACGTTTTTATGTGTCTTAGCTTAGTCAAAAAAGTGACTACCTACTTCCATTACGGCAGGCGCTGATAGAACTTTTTCAGTTTTTTTGATTTCAAAATGGTCCCATTTCGAAAACAAAATAACTGAAAAATAACTGAAAGAGTTCTATGGATGGATTAAATAAAAATATTTTTCAAATCAGTCTACCCGTTTCCGACAAATCAGGCAACATACATTAAAAAAATGCAGTCCAATTGAGGACCTCCTCTTTCTTTGAATAATAAAGTTCAAGGTCGTTAAACTTCGTATAATCTTTTCTCTCAAGGTCAGAGCTCAATAAATCTTCGGTAACATTTCACCCAGAGAGGATGGTTGGGTAAAACGCCCAATTATTGAAAGCACATCCGGCCGGGAGGGCGCGCGGCCATTTTTATAAAATACGTTACCAACGCGTGGCTACTCACAGACATTGGAAATGTTAACTTAAAGCTATGTGTAGAATATAGGCAACAAAAAACTTTATAACTAACTAATAATGAAATAAATTTAGAACAATACCATTTGTGTCTATGAAAGTTAATAATCGAGTATCCGACTGATATTATAAACGCGAAAGTTTATAAGAAAATAGGTATGGATTTTATGGATGACATGTTTGTTACTCTTGCACGCAAAAACTACGGAATAAATTTTGATGAAATTTGGCACCAAGATAGATTACGTCCTGGATTAACTAACACATAGGATTCTTTTTATCTCGGAAAAATGCTGAATTCGTGTGGGAATAATCAAATTTCCGCGGGTAACCTTGCGGGGCGGTTAGTCGTTTAATAACATTGTAATTTTTAGTAAGCACAATGAAAATCCTTATTGTTATATTTTTAATTAAATTTAAATAAGTAGAAAGTTTTTAACTCAACTAAATGTTTTAAAGCATAATTTAATGAAGTAAGTCTTCAATTTTTAAATCTAACTAAACAATTTTATGACTTGTATAAAAAGCATTAAATTTTATATATTTTAAAAAAATGGCAGATCTATTAGACTACTATCTAGAAGCTTCAAATGAACTATTTTTTAAATATTAGTTTCGATAATTTCCCTCTCTTGATAATTATATAATAATAATAATATGGGACAACATCCACACAAAGGTGTTCAGGTCCCAAACTAGGCAAAGCCTGTGCTGTGGTAACCTGATCACTGATATACATACTTATATATATAATAAATAGCCATACACAGGTCAAACAGACATGTTCATGCACACAATTGTTTGACCGATCCGGGGATTGAACCCGGGACCATACCAGCCGGCCAGTCAAATAATCAGTCTTCATATTGAAACTGCAGTGACGTTAATATAATATGTAGCTTCTGACATGCGGGGTAATGATTTGCTTTGCTTTTGTCATAGAACATTGGGAAATTAGGAGATTAATGTACGCACATATAAAAAAACACATACATAGAAGGTCAGCATAATAAACTTTCTCTCAATATACAATTACCTCGCGTACGAAAGATTCCGTGTCATTATCTGTACGATATTAGTTGATGTTTCTACTTATTGTCGATATAATATCGAGCTAAAGCGGCTGAAAAATCACGTTTGTTGTATATGAGCCGCCTTAATAATTAGTTTAGTATTAGTTATTATAGTGGCAGCACAAAAATCATTATCTACGAAAGTTTCAACTGTCCTATTATAACGGCTGATGTGATACAGTCTAGTGAAAGACAAACGGATGGACGGACGGATGAACAGTGAAGTCTCAAGTCAATATTTTACATCATAATAAATATTCTTTGAAACCCGTATAGCAGCATGTCTGTACTCAGCCTTACTGCCTAGGATCGTGTTCCGAATGTTCAATAAATCATTATTGGGGCTAATGATGTCGAGCCTATACTAAATCTAGATTTTAGGAAAACTTGGGGAGGTGACAATCGCTAAAGGGATTCCTTACGTTATTAGATTAATCTTGTTTGCTTAGAAATAAGCTATAATTTATCTTGTTCCCTTAGGAGACTAACGGGAATTATCAATCATGTTATTTTTAATTTTACACGTGATATTCATCATCAACCAGAAAGCTTCCACTGCTGAACATAAGCCTTCCCCTTATAACGTCATTCCAAACTACAAGCTGCCAATTGCATCCACTGGCTACTTGTGACTTACACTATCTCGTCAGTTTACCTAGTGGAAGGCTACGCTGCGTCTTTCAGTTCGTAGTTTCTCCTCCCCCCCTTTACTCCCATTATGAACAACACGTGATATTATTAATGTATAATTTCATAAATATATTATACACAAAAATGAGTGGTATAGCTACGAGTATATATATACGAGTATATATTAGTATATATGTATTTGCCTTCCAATAGCAAAACAAATTAGCGATAACTATTAAGACATACCAAATACAAACCTCAATCAGAATTATATTTAAGAAAATAAAAAACCAATCATGTACAGTTCCCGGCAAACAACTTGGAAATTGACTTTGACTTAGACTAGATGACTTTGGATGCGCAATGACGATTTTAAGATTAGCGCATAATAAGTAATGCATATCCGCGGAAATATCCCCACTACGTTGTTTAAGCCGTTTCCTCACCGTTGCCGTTGCCTCACAAGCGTAAGGGCGCGGGTTTAAATCCAGGTTCAGGCATAGGTACACCTCTGTGTAATTCACTCATGTGCATATTAGAATTAATAAGGGAAGGTTAATAACTTTCAAAGTGAAATCCCAACCCGCAATTTGGCCAGCATGGTGGACTATGGCCTATACTCTCTTCATGGGGAGTCCAGCTGTGGGACGCTATGGGTTGATACGTACGTTGCTTCCTGTTCAAGAAGATTCAAGAAACTGGCTACCATATCTAACTGTTACTTTTTAGAGCATGGTCATCAATTCATGGAATAAATATATATTAAGATCCGTATACTCGTTATCATTTTAATAAAATGAAATGAAATTATTTATTGGCCTTATAACCACTTATGTTATACTAGGCAAGTCATATTACAATATTTCACACAATACTTAATTTAGTAAATCTCAAATGTACCTATGTCAAAAACTTTACAATTCACTTAAGTAATTACAAAATTTAAATAAGATTATGTAGTATCGATTAATAGATAAATTACTGATAGAATAATACTTCTAAAATAATTTACATTAATGTGAGTAGAATTTAATAAAGTCATTATATAATAAGCTAGTTTAATTTCATTATTAGTTTGTAGGTAAGTTTTGACTATAAAAGTTTACTTGGATTTGATAATATGTTATATAAATTAAATTTTAAAATTAGAAATTATTAATAAGAAAAAACAATGACGATAATCTAATTAAAAACCTACTTAAATATATTTAAAATAAAATTATTTTTGCTCACTCAGGAACGAAGATTCAGTCATGTTCATAAATTCTTTAACCGAGTAAATTGGGGTAGACTCAAAAACCGCTTTATTTTTCGTTTAAAAACGTTCGCGTGAAGATTAACTACAGCATAGGGCAATTTATCAAACATACATATCTTAATATAAATTCCTTGTTTTCTAATTTATCAGAATACGTGGTATGTAGGCTAAGAACGCATACATTTTGACCTATGCTAATAATTGGGGCAGTCAGCTTATTTTATTACTTTTTGCATAGAATAGATATGACAAAGTAGTTAAGGGGGAACACTAGTTCTTCGTTTTCGCCCTAGTTTTTGACATCGGACGGTCTAAATGTGTTTTATTACGATGCATATTATTGACTGTTCACTTAAGTAATCAGAATTGCTTTAACATGTTCTTATATATTAAAATCAATTGCTGTTCGTTTGTCTCGCTAAAATTTAAGAACGGCGGTTCCAATTTAGCTGATTTTGGTCTTGAAATGTCTGTCGTACTTCAGGGAAGGTTAAAAGGTGATAAACATACATAACTGTTAGGCGGTACGAAGTTCGAGGGGTCAGCTAGTTGATTATAAAATCCGTAGAGTAAAGTAAAGTAATATTTATTGACCTTTAAATAAAGTTCGTTACAGGCAAGTCTTATTACATTTGAATTAATAATTACTTAAAAAAACTAACTTACATATCTCATTTATATACGATTACTTAATATTAGTTCTTAGTTTAATAGTTCTCATGACAAATATTTACTTTATGATTGCTTTGTTTACGCGAGTGTTATCCAAACATACAGACAGACTAAAGAACATTTTGTCAGACTCGAAAGAGGGATGGTGGCTCGTTTAGTTTAGACATACTAATCTTCTTTATATACAATTCTACTGTACGTGTGTATGTCACCGAACTCCTTCTAAACGGCTGTATCGATTTGGTTTTTTTTTGTATGGCAGCCTGGATGGTTTTTTTAATTAAAAAATCAGATCGGCAGACGGCTCTGCAGTCGGTATCTAAGTTTTTGCAGGACAACGTCTGTCAGGTCCACTATAAAAATAGACCTTTTTTATGGAAGGAATGCATAAAATAACTTCTTATTATAAACACATAAACATTAAATACAGTTTTATTTAGAAAACTAACGCATGTTTGATGCATATTATTTAAGAAAACGGGTTTTCACGCGTACCGAACGAATGTGGACGAAACTATAGTTGGACCTTTCCAACAGTCAGGTACGCGTGAAAACCAGTTTTCTTAAACAATATACATTAAATATAGGATAAAACTCTTAAATCTAGTGCGTCAAGCGGCTGTCTTATTGCTAAAAGCGATCTCTTCCAGGCAAATTTAATATATATACAATAAATAAATTAAAAATTATACAAATGTCAAACTATTAACTAGTCGAATAATCCACATACTGCTGGTGCAAAGGCAATAAACGTATACTAGGTAATTTACGTTTGTATAGAAATTTTGTCGTAGAGTTTCCTCTTTATGTTTCTTTTAGATAACAAGCAGTATAAAAGTACGCGTAAAACACAATAGTTTCACAACATAAGTTAACTTGAATTAAGTGCATGTTTTATTAATTTAAATCTTTTAATTATGTTTCTACTGGCAATATTAATGATGATATTTGCCTCTACTGAGGGTAGGGGAAAGAACTTTCTTCCAAACTTGAGTTGTAGTAAGAGTGTTTCTGACGATGGCCAGGTAAATATTGTTTTTTCCTTATTCGTCGAGTCTGAAGTTTTTATCTTTCGTCAGTTAGTTTTAAAGTATAGAATTTGTTAGTATAAATTTATTACTCGCGCACATGTATAGTTTCTAACCAATCTTGACTAAACATGATGTATGGGCTATTTCTTAGTTTTTTTTTGTCTTTGGCTACTTGCCTTCACTAGGAAAAGTGCCTGTGGTTTTCTGTATCTATTCAAGCTCGTGTTATGGGTATCACTAGAAAATTGGGTTCAACAGATATTTCGCAGACACTTACTAAAGTTTTGCAAAAATTTACTTTTTAGAGCGCTTAAGTACTGTCTAAAAATGCTCTATTATACAGATTTTTACATACGGTGCAATAAAATACGGCATATGTACTTTTTTTTTTTGCTTTATTTGTTAATGGGGAATTATATAACGATCGAATAAATAAAAAAACTTTGCGACTGATAATGAGATACTATTTAAAAAAAATTAGCAGTATGAATTTTGTAAAAGCAGCAATTTGACTGAATTCCGAATTAAAATCTTAATAGAGCTTTTAAAATTTGAGCTGTGAGTAATCCTTTTTGGATATTAAATTTATGGCTGTGCGACTAGATAACTAAGTGAGCGACTAGAAATACAGAGAAAGTCATTTTAATTTTAGGTTAGGTTATGGTTATGTACATATTTGTTTTTATTTTACACAAAATATATAGTAGGTTTATTAAATCTATATCTATATTTTACTAAATCTTCTTTACATAAGGTAGGTTAGGTCGCTCAAATATTATGAAGCTTCACATTTTGTATTTAAAGTAACTGAAATGAATTTTTGTAAGTTGCTGTTCTGTTAATTTGTCGTAACTCGCAACCACTTAGTGATACACCATATAACCACAATTTTGTTAATTAATTTTATTATTTACTCTAAATTTCAATTTAAAGTCACCCAATTAATTTAACGTTGTATTTTTCAAGGATCTAATGTTTAGCGAAAAAGTTGATTTCAAATTTTTCTATGAGACCGGGTGCCTTGGCTGCATCTATTTCTATACTGAAGAAGTTGATGAAGCATTTAAAGAATTAGCAGATTATGTTAACATCGTTACTCATCCTTTCGGTAATGGTCGGGTAAGTATATTACTAGCTGTGCCCCGCGGTGTCATTCTCGGCAAATTATTGGATGTCCCACGGAAACACTATATTTTTGCATTTTTTTTGGATCAAAAGCAGCCCACGTTTCATCCCCGATAAATTAATAATAAAATAATCAAATTGACGCGGGTAACCACTAGGCACAGCTAGATCTTTATAATTTGTACTTTTGCGAACATCCACCGTCTAAATACTTATAAATTAAATTATGGAAAACATTTTTGTATAATTATTCACAAAAGTTGCATGATATTTACAGCCGTGACCGGCAAATAAGTCTTCGTTCAATGTATATGGGTTTTATTCCTCAGGAGTAGTTTTGAATTATCTGATACGTTGTGTTTTAGTACGTTGCGGACGATTTTAAGTTCCATAAATTATTAAACCAAGGGACCACGTTCCATCTAGATACGATAAGATACAACTAGTACGCGAATACCAACATACAGACCAAAGTCATCAACACACACTTAAAGTCTGATAAAATACTTGTCTTGAACGGAGACTCGCAGTTTCGATTATTATTAACACGTAAAACATGAATTACGAGAGAAAATTATCTATATATATACCTATATAAAAGAATGAGTAAACACTGAGTTAATTGACAACAGACCCTAAACCACTGAGCTTAGATGAAATTTGGAGGGTATATTAACTATAGGGTTATATGGCTTTAAGAGTAAAAAAATCATCTTCTATGGGGACCAAGTGGTGGTTGAAAGTTTGAAACTACTCGTACTTTATATTCCAATTTATGTCGCGGCGTTGTCTGCGAATGTCTCTTGACAAAATAGTGCCATAAATTGGCAGTCTTGCCGCTTTCACTTCCTATAAACTTACATAAATTATTTATTTATAGTTGCTTCTTAACGCTTCTACATTAGAAGTGCAATGTCAGCATCGGGAGCCAGAATGCTACGGGAATAGACTGCACGCCTGCGCCATCGACGCTCTGAAGGATCCTCGCCAATATATCCCTTTTAACGCGTGTATGATGCGCCATGACATGACCACCATAACTGATGACGTAGCTGCTACTGAGGTATAAACACAAGTAGTTATCATTTCTTTAACATAAGCGTCAGATTATAGTGATTAATAAAATTATTATTATACTAGCTGGCCCGGCAAACTTCGTACCGCCTCACAGTCGATTCTTTAAGAGTAATGTTACCATCGTATAAATATTGACATTAATATTTATATGATACGTCACTCAATTGTTTTGCCTTCCTGGAACCTCTCTCCTAACACCTAAATTTTATGGTATGGTATTAAAGTTCAAATTAACTTTTAAGTATTTTTACGTATCGATTGTATGGGAGTATAGAAAAGAGTTGTATTAGACCTATTCAGGCTATTTTTAAATTTTCCTATCCTTAAAAACCATCCTTGAAATAAATACAGAATTAGCGAAATCGGTGAAGCTGCTCTCGAGATTTGCGCTTAGCAACACATTCAGTGATTAATTTTTATATTTTAGATAACGACGCTAGATAGATAAAAAACACGTCTTTAAAAAAGACTTATCAGCAGTGCAAAAATTTTCGTCGGATAAATGGCAGCGCACCGCAGTAAACTTCACTAAGTTTTGGGAAAGGCAGATTGGATACTCCCGGATCTTGTGATTGCATATTGTAAATAAATCATTATTTTTATATTTTCTTACAGTGTGGCAAGAAAATGAACGTTGACTCAAGTGGAATAATATCTTGCGCTAAAGGCCTGCGAGGATTTCAGCTTCATCTTAATCATGCAATTGAAAGCAAAAAAGCCAATTACGAATGGGTTCCTTTCTGGATTGTAAATGGCGAACGATCAACTATGGAAGAAGACAGGCCTTTGAAGCAAATCTTATGCGATGCGTTCAAAAACCCACCGGAAATTTGCAAGAAACAAATGCGTGTCTGAATTTTTTGTCTCTCTATGAATAAATAAGTGAGTCAATAAATGAGTTCTCATAACAAATGTGTGGAATAAAACTATTGAAAATATAATGTATTTTTTTTGTGCTTGGTATAGTTTTTTCAGCTTCGTTACTTTCCATTTCAAATATTTTCAAAAGCAACTGAGCATGGTTTTCCACTCTGAAAACAAAATCGTCATCTTTCTCGGATGACGTAATTGGTGGACAAAATTTTAATTTATTTATCTGCCGGAAACAACGCTCCGTGATGCGTGGCCAACGCAGCCTGATCACGAGGTCCCACCACGCTACCAAATTGCAGTATGGAGACTTAAGTTATATTCGAAAGCCAATGTTTTGCATCACCATGAATCATGTGGTAATAAAATTATATTGCATACTAGCTGTTTCCCGCGGTTTCACCCGCGTGGTTCTACTAAAACTAAAACAAACTAAAACTAATATCGAACTACTTTTTTTGAAGTCGGTTAAAAATGTCCTCCTGGTTCTAAGCTACCTCCCCAACAATTTTTAGCCAAATCGGTTCAGCCGTTCTGAGTTATAAATAGTGCAACTAACACGACTTTCTTTAATATATATAGATTAACGTGAGTACAAAACTCAAAAGAGCAAGCCGGCCCTTATTCGCTATACGTTACATGTCAACGTGTAACGTATAGCCGTGTTTTTAAAGCGCGTAAAATTCTCGTGAAATACTATTCACTAAACCAATATCACATTTTATAGTACGCCGTAGCATGGAAGGCGCTCGTTTTGCATCATCAGAATAACGTATTGCGTCAGTATAACGTAAAAACACGTCATGTTTTTTAGCAACGTATCTTGTTATTCGCTAGAGAAAAAGGGCCCTGGACCAGGAATAGAACCCACCTTCTCTCACTTTATAGACAAGGGGTACAATAAACCCACATAAACAATCTAATCGATTTTATCATGTTTGGAAAATGACAAAAAAACTGTTTCACGTTTACTTCTTACCCTTTTCTTACCCCCTCAATCAAGAAATCATACTCCCATCCCTACTTCACCATTACTGCATAACGAATATTATCAGTTGAAAGACAAACCCACATAAACAATCACATGAATCTTATCAAGTTTAGAAAATGACTAAATATCATAACTTCATCGTGTCCAGTTTTACCCTTTTTTTATCTTTTTTACCCCCACAATCAGAGACCAAACTGTCGTTTTATTTCCCTCAATACCGCATCACCATTACTGGACAGCGCATATCAATTGGGAAACAAGGAGTAATAAACAAACATAAACAATAAAATCAATCCAATCCTGTTCAGAAAACAAGTAAAAATCTTAATTTTCGTGCTTACTTCTTACCCTTTTCTTAACCTTTCTTACCCCCACAATCAGAGACCAAACTCTCGTTTTATTTCCCCCATCACCATTACTACACAGTGCATATTATCAGCCCGCATAAAGGTGTAAGTAATGTGTTCTACATGTAAATGTAACGCGACATACGACGGCGGTGTGTAATAGCTTTTTTTCAGCACAAGTGCAATTTGGATAAGCGTTGTAGTGTGAGAGATAATGAGACATGATATTACTATGGGATCATACGAGTAACTATGATAAAATCGTGTAAACGTCGTCGTATAGACGTCTAGGATACCACGTAGGACGTGGTTAAAATTGCGTTACTATATTTTTTAAAGATCATTGTTATATCAAAATTTTTTGTGTTGTTACCGACAATACTTGTCGTATATTTTATAAAATACTGGCCTTGCTCGCAGATTTACCCGAGGTGAATACTTGATCATCGCATTAGAATTCTTCAATTATCTGGAGAAAAAAGTATCCTATGTATTGTATATAAATGTATCTTCGTGCCAAAATTCATCTAAAACCGTTGAGACGATTAAACGAAAAGGAGTGACAAACACACACGCATACCTTTATGATATTAGTGTGAGTGTGATACTTGAATTAAAACACATTTTTTCCTTACCCACGAGGTCTTAATAAGCGTGACTGCTTAAGTACGTAATGTGATATATTACGTACTTAAGCATTAATATTAGGTACCTAAAAAGTTTTTGCTGTCGTTGTTTGCTTGAAAGAAAAAAGAAAAAGGTTGCTCTGACGTCATCAAAATAGAATCTGTCACTCGCTTTAAGAACTCACGTGGCAATATTTGACAAGCAGTTTTCCTTTTCGATATCAAAAGATAGCTCGGCTCCCACTGCTATGTCCAGAAATAATACTGCAGGCAACAAATAGTTTCACATTTCTATTATAAGCGGAAAATTTATTCGGTTGACAGTTCTATTGTCGGCACAGAAACTGCAATTCAACGGAAGTTTTTAAGCAGACCGTGTGTCTCGACTCCTACATCAATTCGTTATCAAACTGTCCAACTAGCTCATCAACTTTAACTAGTGCGGTGCTTGTTGCCCGTGAAATGGTTTATTTAGTGCCAACATTTGTTTCGATTACCTTGCCTTATAGTCGGCTGTTATGTTACTTCTGTTGTTTACAGATTTTATGTATTTTTTTTTTAATAAATCTGTTGCAAATTTGTAGTTATAAAATAATAATTCTATTTCATAGAGCCTTTTTATGTCTCAGTTTTTTTTTATAATCGTAACTGATTTAAAAATCCTTATTTTGTCCTGAAGTGCCTTTTCAAATGATCCCATATATTTTTTAATATATTTCTCTCATATATTCCAGTACGTTTATTTTGAACCATTTCGTTTGAGTTACGATTATTGCATCGCTAACGCCCTCTGGTGACCGTTACATGATGTTTTACATAAGTATTTGGGTCAATAGCTGAGAACTATTGTTTTATTATCGTTCAAGAGCATTTTAATCATACAATAAAAGGAAAAAAATGTATAAATTACGTTATTTCACGTGTTAGAAAACAGGCGTCTATGACAATGTAGGTATTTGCATATTTTTGTTTTAATCATTATTTTTATTGTCATTAACAAAGGTATTTAAAATTAATAAGTTATCAAGGTTTCATTAATATTTTAATTCGCTACATCTTATGCCGCTTCGTTGTTTACATCAAGCGAGTTACGGTCAAGCGGAGGTTTAATTGATAAAAAAAATGCAGTAATGATTAGGAGATATATTAGGATATGTACCTATGTGATGTAAATCCTGATTACTAAACTGACAGCCCAATATTCACTATATATATATATAGGAATCACCGTAGAGCCTAAATCGCTGAACCTAGTAAATATTTTTGATAATTCAGCCCCTAAGGAGAAAACACGGGGTTTCAAAGTTTAAAACTTCTTTATATAACTTTTTTATGTCACAAGTATGGAGACAGATACTAGTAAAAATAAACTTATAATAGTTACAATTAGGGTATACAACAATTTTCTATAATAAAAAAAAACCCTATGTTATTTCAGAACTATTTCTTTTGCATTTACGAAAGTACACGCATGACGCACTTCGTTTCGCTGATGACCTAGTTATCCTAGCTGAAAACGTTGCAGACCTTCAATGTATGCTTACCGAACCGAACGAGGCATCACTGAGAGTGGGTTGACGGATGAACATGTCCTAGACCAATATTCTGTCAAGTCACCATATTCGCGCGACTAACACCACTGTGGGTGGTAGCTCTATTGAGGTTCAAATCAAATCGTTTATTTCACACAAAAAATATTAACAACAATAAAACGGGAAAAGACTACCAGATAGACCACCTACTAGCTGGGCGAAAGATGTGGCAAGGGCGGTAGGACCTAGATGGACGACAGTAGTACATGACCGGAAAGGATGGCGCGCGCAAGAGGAAACCTACACTCAGCAGTGAGTAGTAAAGGTTGATGATGATGATGATGAAATCATACTCATTATATTGCATTATATACTAGGCTACTCATTTTTGGGCTAGATTTTTTTTTGTTTACGTGTCTAGAAGAAACTGCTTTAGGCTAAGACCACCCAATGTAGATTTGTCTTGTTGTATCTTTTTTTTTGTTGTGCAATTAACATATTATATTCATTCATCATTTACGTGGTGCAATGTGAACTGAACTCTTTAATATTCAATTATTTTTAATTCAGTTCTTTTAGTTCGGCTAAGACACCGATAAATCTGAATTAAAAACTCGGATCACGCTTTAAATGGGCAAAAAACTTCGATTGCTTGATCCATACTAATTAAAGTAAAGCTTTTCCATCCACACTTCAATTTACCTTTAAATCTACTTGAATAGTTGGACTACAAGGATTGAATATGATCATTTTGTCAAATCAGAATTACAAACAACGTCCACGTAAAAAATATATTGCAAAAATTTTACCGATATCAAAAAGGAAGAGGTCCTCAATTCGGCGGTTTTTTATATAAGTTCCGATTTCTCAGAGACAGCTCGGCTATCCAAAATCATAACCTGAAATGTAAGGGACATTTTCTTCAAAATACGTTTTTTCAATCCAATCTAAATATTTTTTTCAGCTGCGTCTAATGCAAAGTCAACCGTATTTCTATCACAATTAGGATGAGAGTTATGAAAATGCAAAACCTAGTAAGTCAACATCGTCATCCAACTCAACATGGTCAAAAACGCAGCAAGTAAAATTTCCAATTTCAAAATTCTAGTGAGTACGGTATATACTAGGTATATAAATTTGTAAATGGAACGTACTAGGTTTATGAATTTGGGATCGGTTTAGTTGCTAGGATTTTGTATATGGAATTGAGTCATACTAGGTATTTAGTTAACTTAATTATTGAAGTATCGGTCGAAATTTCCAAAGACGTAGACGTGTAGAAAACATAGTAAATGTGAAGTGTTAAGTAGTGCGCGGGGTGAGAGCGGAGCACCGCCGCGCCGCGTCTTCGCGTATACAAAGTGACGAGTTTCCATATTCACGTTTAGAAACGAGCGTCTTGATCCCACAAAATACCCAAAAGAGCCTTAGCTACCGGTGAGGTAAAACAACGTGAAGAAACCATTTTGTCTTTCACAATGGCATAGTGGTAGGGCGTTTTCTAACAATCGCCTAGCTAGGGGGGTAGCTATTTTGTGGGATCAAACCTCGTGCTTCTCGGTAAACACTTGGTTATCGAACAAACAAATTGAGAACCATCCAAAAGCAAGAACTCGTTACCGAGTTATAGTTAAACAAAAAAAGGTCAGTAAAAAAAGGTAAGTGTTCTTAACGGTATACCAAAATGTTTATTTTACTTCTCCTGTAAAATTTGCTCAGATACACTTACTAGGTTTTGATTTTGGACAGCCGAGCTGGACTGTCTATAATACGAAGAACTTATTTAAGACCAAAAAATAGTATATTTATTTGCCTACTTTTCGATTCGTCTTATACTATATGTATAATAACATAAGTTTTACCTGTCGAATTGAACGCGGTTATCACTTTTATTAAAGTATTCATATTATTAAATGCAATATAGAAGTTTTAAGCTTTGGGCTCCCTCTTTCCCTTTTAGGGGTTGAATTTCCAAAAATTCTTTCTTAATAGTAAACCCCTAAACCCTATAATGAATACACCCTCCAAATTTCATATCTCTAGGTTCAGCGGTTGATTTGTCAGTCAGTCAGCAATTACTCTTATATATGTAGAAAAGAAGATTAAACTAGATAAAATTGGTGGCGATAAGATTATAATTAAACAGAATGTCAGAAAAAGAAAAATCACCTATTTTCAGTAATTCCAAATATTTTTTTAGGGAGTATATCTAAAAAGTACCTGTACCCACATATTGAGTTTGTTTACCAAATACATTTTCCTACATATTTTATACAATCGATTTAAAGGTATACCTTTACCGATACCTTTAAATCGATCGTAATGTTGGACTCGATTTTGTCACGATTGACAAAATCGAGTCAACATTAAAAAAATATGCAGTTCCAGCCACAGATTACAAAAATGAAAACTAAAATATTATTTAAAAAAAAATCTAAAATAAAAGAAATAATTCCGCGCACAGCGTCGAAATATCGTCAAATTGAAATTCTGTGTTTTATTCGCACGAAATCAAATACGAGTGTATAAACGAATAATCGGATTGTGTGAATGTTCCACAGATTCAATGGAACGGAGAATATTGTTGCATTTTTTGAGCTACATCGTATAGCGATTTGTTTAAAATTCAGAGTGGTTTTGGAATAGACCCGAGCTTTAAAAGGGATGGGTATTTAGGCACAGTCTTTTTACATCAAAGCGTAATATCGTCTACCGACTTCCAAAAAAAGAAGAGGTACTTAATACGACGGTATTTTTTTTTAGTTTATTACTTGATTTGTATTATTAATTTAAAAAGGTTCTCGAGTATTCTATATAAATTTTATTTAAATTGACCACAGGTTTGATTTTATTGCGCCTCCCGTAATTGGAAATAGTTATAACTCTATTTAAATAGCTAGATTTTACTACTTTATCAGCATATAAAAAGACCTAAAAATCTTTTTAATTTTTTCTGAACTCGATTGAAAATCGTGAACACATTTTTATAATTCATCCATCCATCCATTTCGAAAAAGAGGAGCTTCCAAATTCAGAGGATTTTTTTTTTAACTTTCCACGAATTCTTCCAGACCCCTGGATAGACTATGAATCATTATATCATTCTTTGAAACGATTCATTAAGTCGGTCCAGTACTTTGGTTTTTAAATTATAATAACTCAAAATTCTTATGAAATATGCGATTGTTACATTCTTTTTAATTATTACTTGTTAAAATTGTGAATAACTTACTTACGTATTTTTGACAATATTAGATGCTGAGCTACCGTGCAGTTCCCAGCAAACAACTTGCACCAATGAACTTGGAAGTGACGTCTTAAGTCTCTTTGTCGCGGAGTGCAGATCAGGGATTTCGCCAAGAAGCAATCTCCCGAGGTGATTCGTCAATAAGAAATGAATATGCGCGGAAAATATACCTCCACTACGCTTTTCGTTCAAGAAGATTGCCGGGCACTATACCTTAAAGAAAGTTCTAAATATCTTGTCGTATTCCCGCTTCGTACGAGCGATGTTCAGGAAAATGATTTTCTATTCTAAGTTGGTAGGTGTTCTGTCGCGATATTGAAAGTAATTTCTCGCGTCGCGAACGAAAATTGTGCTTTGCACACATATTGTTATCGTTTTCGTTCTATTTTCTTCAATAAAGCTACTAGCTAGAGATAAATTACTGTTCTGTGTAATAGATGATTTTAAGGCGAACCGTTAAACTTAGGTTTTTCTATAGACAATACCTACTTCAATCTTTTTTCAAGTAGTTTTTTATGTGAACCCGTGTTCTACCACTGCTTGGTATTTTCCAATTCCTTCTACTTCACCCTACCATAAGCTGTCTTTATAATTTCTTTCGAACGCCTCTAGGTGATTTTGCCAGTCGGAGAGCGAACTACAGACCTTGGGATCGCAGTACAACCAGATGGATATAGCAATTGGACGAACCTGGTCGGGATAAGGTTGTGCGGCTTCCACTTGGTGGATATTTTCAAAGTTTTCAGGAAAGTTTAGCAGCCATTTATCTCTAATGCCTGTCATGGGACGCAGTATCGTGTTCCTAGCGTGGTATTTTCTCTTAATCCTGTAACAAAGTAAAAACTTCAATTTGGCAGGCTTTAACTATTTTTTAGTAATAATTTTGATGTGAAGACTTAACCGACTTTGATAAAATATGTATGTGACCAACTATTTATAAATGATATTTCCAACTAAAAATATTTAAAAATTGATTATCGTGTTACTTTAAAATTATAGGATTAACTTGTGTATCAACCCTAGTTAAAACCTGTAGACGAGTACCAGCATCCAGACAAAACTATAAACTGACAGACAAAAATATAATATTGTTAATCTTTAAAACAGAGACGCTCAAAAAAGGGAAAGATAATTGAATTGATGAAAGAGCGCGCTCGTTTCATTTATTCAGTCTAAAGTTGTTTCGTATCGTAAAAGATTAAACTAGTAATTCTTCTATGCTATAAAAACAGGCGTACAGATATTAGCCATTTAAAAAAAGGTAGCCTAAAACATTTTTAGAGGATCGCGTTTTTCAAAGGCCATGCCCTAAACATTTGCTATAAAAGTTGTGTGTGTGAAATATTGTAATGTGACTTGCCTAGTATAACATAAGTGGTTATAAGGCCAATAAATAATTTCATTTCATTTCATTTCAAGTTGAGTCAATTCTCAACTTTTAATTTGAGCGTGACTTCGTTACCTTTTTATAGCCGACACCATACACGGGCTGCTATAAAAAATAACAACACAAAGTTTTTTTTACAATCTAGAGCTTCGAAATGAATTTTATGGCCATGACTACGTATGATAATTAATTAAGAACCATTATTTCTCAATATTTTTGTATATTTAAGTTAATTGTACTAAAATATTTTATTAAATTTTATAGAAATCAAACTTAACGTCACTATTTTCACACATTTTTACTTTTTTGAGAAATATCTATTAAATATTTTATTTCATTCAGAAATTGTTTATGGCAATTAGTAAACATTACCTATCCGACACCTGGTACAGAAGTAATACTCACAACGTCGAAAGGAAAGTAAATAAATAAAAATACCATAGATATACCACGGTAGGCACTACCGTAGGTATATTCCACTATATTCACCTAGGTGAAATCACCTGGTAAACAAAGTGTAACTGGAAGTATTCTCTCACCTCCAACTTACTCCACCTGCGTATGTATAATAATGCGACAATTGACTGGCCGGTTGGCGCAGTTGGTAGCAACCCTGCCTTTTGCACCGCTGGTCCCGGGTTCGATCCCCGGACAGGTCAAACATTCGTGTGCATAAACATGTCTGTTTGACCTGTGTCTGGCTGTTTATTAAATATATAAGTATGTACATATGCATTTCAAAGTACCCTATGTATATCAGTCATCAGGTTAGCACAGGCTTTGCCTAGTTTGGGACCTGAAGACCTTTGTGTGGATGTAATCCCATATTATTTATTTATTTATTATTGTAGTTAGGTGGAATTTCTTCACCTTTGAATCAAATCACTCCGATGAGTTAGGGTTTGACTTCTTTAATGATTTTTGTGTTCTCAGATCACCCACATACAACATGATCTCTTCGTAAACTAATTACTCAAATTCTATGATTTAGAATTATCCCATAATTACTTTGTATGTATTTTTTATTTACATAATAATAGACATGTTCATACACACAAATGTTTGATATGTCCGTGGATCGAACCTGGGACCAGCGGCGCAGAAGCGAACAGTTTAAAAATAGAACCCCTACTATAAGTAAAAAATAAAATAAATGAGCATTGTACGAACTCGTTCATTCACATCCCGCATTACCATTTACACGTATCAGACCTCCAACGTACCGTGATACAAAGTAAACCCAGCATAAATCATCGGTGGATTTTCAGCTCTTCGAATTTAAATGAAAAAAAAAAAACAAGATAAATGATCGCACTGGGAACTCCGCTTAGCTATAAATGTTTTAGCGATTTGTGGACTGAAAGTTTGCTTGATTTGTTTTTGTTGCGGGGAGGTCGTGGCGATCGATTGTGTTTTGTTTTGTTTAATGTTGGAATTAAACTTTTGTGAGATGATTGATTTCGTTGCTGTTTTGACGAATAATTTATTTTTGTGAAGATGTGAATAATTTATCTTTGGTGCCAGAGATTCCTGAGATGATTGCCTTTTCCGTTGTCATAGAATGCCTTGTCTATAGGAATTCAAGCTTACGTTTGACCAAAACTCGCCCCATGTAAAACAACGAAGGGGCATAAGAGGTAGCGAGGTTAACTAGAAGTAAATAATTCAGTAGTGACTTGAAAAGATCCAGATTATAGCTATTAGGTAAAAAAGAAGACGGCAGCGAATTTCACGACCTGGCAGTTCACATATACGTATATAGACGTAAAATGTTTCAAGTCGAAAAGTGAGTCTGTGAACTCTTTACTATGTACTGGTGGTGTTTGGCCATGACTCCTTCAATCATCCTCCTCCTTGAGTCGCATTTCTCATGTCCAAAGGTCGAACTTCACCTCCCTGTTGTAGACTGTCTTAAGTGGTGATAATCTTATCGGACCAATGTGTAGACTACGGCCTAGATATATTTTGCCATCTACTTGATGCAACATGACGTAATGATGGTTGATAGTGGAAGAGAGACGGAATGAAATTATGTAAAAGCAAGGCTCACTTCCGATTTTTGAAGATTTAAAGTTTAGCCGTAGCCAAGAAATAGCAGTCCATAGACTATATTCTATAACCGAGTTCAAATAGTAAGAAGTTCGAAATCCTTTTTTATGATCTCTTTTAAGATTGAACCGATATGAAAAAATATTTTATATGAAATATTATTCTTTTGTTCGCAAGGGTTGATAGTTATTAATTGGCTGCTTCGTATTTTATTCATATCGGTCCAGCTGTTTATTTTATAATATATTATACTTTTTTATTTATTTATTATACTAGGTATGAAGACGTATTTGTGACGTAAACATTGCCTGTTAAATTGATGTACGAGGAGGTTTTCACTTTTTAAAGGTATTACTATTGTATGTACAGTGTGTTTGGGTACCGACTAGCGATATTTGAAAGACGTATAGAATAGCAAATTTCATCGACAAATCCCATTGTGGGGTTCCCACTCCCCTCCTATTTTGGATTGACCGCTATTTTAAATTTTAAAGTTTGATTTTTGATTTGTATGTAATAAAACCTATATATATTTTAACTAGACGTCATAGATACTTAATGAAAAAATTCAAACCTAAATTTTGACAATAAAATTACCTAAATTATTTACATTTTTAAATTTATCCTAAGACCTAGAATAAATTAAATAAAAACACAACCTCTGATTGTTGATGTCAAAAAATCTCTTGTCAAAGGCTTTTCATGCAAAACCCATTGTTAAAATGTCAAACTTCTATTGTTGATATGAAAATGGGGAACGGTTTCAGTAAAAAAGGGTTTAGGTAGGTATTGGCATTGTGCTAGTAAACAATAGATTGTTTGTTTAGGGTAGCCGGGTATTTTAACTCTGGTCACTTATCTCATTGAAACCTGTGGTCGTACTTAAGTACTTGGCGTTCTAAGGGAGAGGCCTATGTTAAGTAGTGGATGTCTTCTAGCTGATGGTGATGATGATGACAAGTCGTACATTAAAAAATGAAAATAGACTTCTAGTCGGCACAAAATACTTACTAATAATATCTTCTTAGAAAATTTATAGTTATATTGTATGAAACAAAAATGATTTTGATAAAATTTATGTGGTATTTTTAATCGTTCTCAACTGACGAATATCTCGATGAACATACACAACCTTCTCCTTTTTGGAAGTCGGTAAAACTATATACACCCAAGAACGCTGGACTCCTTATAAAATAACCTTTTCATTCCACCATCTCGGAAAGAAACAGCCGTTTTTATCCGCTAGAGGATAAAAACGGCTGTTTACAAAGCTGAGGAAGTAAACTTGAATTTTGAATATCGTATGCACTAATTTTGTAAATTAAAAACCTCATTCAATCTATTTACTTCTACCTCTTTGGTGCCGAATTCATCATACAACCTTTTTTATTTTGTTAAAAACTCAAACTCGGAACCTTTTTGCTGAACTTGTTTTTTAATATGTTTTGCGCGCGCCATTATCTTTGCACGTCATATTGTTAAAACCTTATGTTAAAAATAAGAGAAAAAACTAAAATGAGTGATTCAATGTTTTTATTTATATCGCTGAGGTGGGATGAAATGTTACGTGTTGCACTCGAGTGCACTGATTTTTCATCTTGTGCTCTTTTAATTCCCTCGCTTAGGATTCTAATTTTAGAATCGTCCGCTTACTCGGTCATCAAAAGTTAGCACGCGGTAAAAAGCAACTTTGCACTCTTGTATAACAAATAACTATTTTTACCTCAAGAAAAGTAAAGTTATTGTTTTTTTCTATGTTTATCGGCTATCACACTATATTGTGCCAGTTACTAATTTTCGTAATATGAGTATAAAATGGAATATAAAGAAGTTTAAAATTTCGACCCCATTCGATCTCCTTAGGATTTGAATTTCCAAAAATTCTTTCTCAGTACAATGAATAAAAAACATACTTCAAGTTCATGTCTCTAGGATCTGCGGCTTAGGCTCTGCGTTAATTGCGATCACAATTAAAGCTGTCAGGACTTACTGTTTTATATGAGTAGAGTTAATGAAGTGATTCTATTGGTTATTAATAATCACATTCCTCGATGCATCCTCGTTTATATCTGCTGAAATAGAAGTCTTAGTACTCTGCCACGTTAAGAGCCCTGTAATGTTTGGGCGCTTTGGGTATTTTACGCTCCGAGAAAGTCGGCGAACTACGTAACCGATATCTTTATCCAGAGCTTCCCACCCGCCCGCACCAGAGAGCTGCGAGCGCGACTACTAAAACGATCTTGATCCATATACTGTATTTTATTTACCGAGCGAGCGAAGCATCTTTGCTTCTAGACTGGAAAAATGTTATATTGTCTGTCTATTTCGGAAAATTTTAATAGTGGGGGTTTTTGATTGGGGTTATATTTCCCCCGAAAGAGGTAGACCCACCACAAATCTATAATTTGAATGAACGAAGATTTAACTACCAATTAAAATTACTTTGTTTTAATAGGTTACCGTGCTGAGTTGCACCTAAGACGTCCCTGAGTTGAACTTGAGTTGCACTTGAGCTGCACTTGAGCTGCACTTGAGCTGCACTTGAGCTGCACTTGAGCTGCACTTGAGCTGCACTTGAGCTGCACTTGAGCTGCACTTAAGCTGCATTTGAAATGCACCTGATTTGCACTTGAGCTGCATTTGAGGTGCACCTGAGTTGCAAGTTGCACCTGGATTGTCCCTGAGTTATCCCTGAGTTGCACCTGAGTTGCACTTGTGCTGCACTTGAGTTGGACCTGAGTTGCACTTGAGTTGCATCTGAGTTGCACTTGAATTGTATTTGAGTTGCATCTGAGTCGCATCTGAGTTGCACTTGAGATGCGTTTGAGTTGCACTTAATCTGCACTTGAGTTGCTACTACACCTGAGTTGTTCCTGAGTTTTCCCTGAGTTGTTCCTAAGTTTTTCATAAGTTGTCCGTGATTTGTCGTTGAGCAGCATTTGAGTAGCACCTGAGTTGTACTTGAACTCCATTTGAGTTGCACTTGAGCTGCATTTGAGTTGCACTTGAGCTGCATTTGATTTGCACCTGAGTTGTCTCTGAGTTGTAAAAAGAACTATTAAATCCATCCAGGCATCTATTATATAGGAAAAACAATCTAGTTATGTAACCTCCTCTTTTTTATCAAGTCAGTTAAATGTACCAACCAAATTTAATAACTCCTATGCATCAAAAAGAATCTCAAAAATCTATCCAGACATCTCTGATATATGAAAAACAAATAAAATTGTGTAACCTCCTCTTTTATCAAGTCAGGTAAAATGTAACAAGCAACTTGATCATGATGAATTAATACATGAAAAATAAAGAATTCTCACAAAATATCAGTAACGCTCTATACAAATGTATGTTGTTCTAGCAGGCATACAATCAAAGCGCTACCAAGGCCAGCGACATTTCCGATAGAATTAGTTACAAAAGGCAGCAAAAACGACGAACGCGTGTCTGTTCTCGACGAGCGCTCGAGCGCGACTGAGCGCACGTTGCTCGTATATAATAAAAATATATAGTGCTTTTAAATAATTAAATAAAAAATAGATACAGAATTTAATAAAAAGATATATATGTCTATTTGTTCAGCGAAAACCAAATAATACTTTAGTGTAAAGTTGCGTAGAAAAGGAAGAAGAACTTCAGAAATTTAAGGACATGTTTCAACGCCTTTTTGGTTGAAAATTAAATTATAAAATACACAGCATGCTAGTTCAAGAAGAGAAAACAAACTACTTGATTTCTCTTCTTATTATTATACTTCTTTTATTGAGTTATTGCAAATAAAAAAAAACTATAGCAAAGTATACAATTTGAACGTGGAAAACTACATATTTACGCGGTATGCTGTAATACGGGCCTTAATGGATAGACTCCGATGCCTTAAGCTGGTATTAGCTGTTCCATCTCAAACGCGTAAGCAGCACTCGAAGGACACAAGGTGAGCAATCAGTAGGTGATGAAAAATTTATTTCTACAAGGTAACGTCAGAAGCGTTACTTTGTAGAAATCCATTTTTAGGGATATGTAGTTTAACGTAATCTTGTATTTATCTTATTCTCAGTATCTGACTTATATTTTAATACGAAAACAAAAATAAGAATACGTATTTGCATATGTTCTAAACAGCACTTGTATCATTCTATTTATAATATTGAGAGTAAATTAATTAATTTATAAGAAGAAAGGAGTGAGGATGACGCAGTCATGTTAACTTTTCTGTAGTTCAGGAATACATTTTAGATGACTTTATATCTACATAAATAGTCATAGAAGTATAGAGATTAAATAAACCTAGTTCTTTGAAAACTTTCTCCCACAAGTCCTAGACTTTTCCGTTGGAACGTTTTGTTCCGATTTGGATTTCAGCCAGCGTTCTAAATATCAGACTTTGGACATAATTCAAGTCAAATAGTTTAAAAAAATTATTGGTTGATCTAGGAAAGTAACTGCTCAGGGGGCTATTCGGAACCGTTCTAGAGCTCTTGAAGTGAAATCAAATATTTTACTTCGGTTCAGAACAGGCCCTTGAGGTTGGTTGCTTAGATGAACGGAGATTTTATGAGTGAAGCGGGAACTGAAGGCACCGAGGCTTTTTAGAAGGTGGTAGAAAAAATATTAGTGTATCTTTTCACTATCTATATATATATATCATGTCTCTCTAGGTTCAGCGGCTTAAGTTATACGTTGATTTCTGGAAATATATTTTCCAGAAATCAAGTCAATCCGTTAAGATTTACTATTATATATATATAGCAGAGAGAGAGACATGAAATTCTGAAGATGTATTTAATATAGGGTGTAAGGGTATACTAAAAAAATATTTTTGGAAAGTCAACCCCAAACGAGGGTTTAAAGTTTGAAACTTCTTTATATCAAATTTTATTTTGCATCATCGCGGATTTCAGCTATTAGTTTTAACTATAATATACTTTCTATAATAAACTTGCTACGTCCCTTAGTTTTACCAGCTGATATTTGATTAGTATCCCACGGGAACAATGTATTTTTCCAGGATCAGATAAAGCCAATAGTACTCAAGAATATTTGTTGCTACGAGTATGTTCTAGTGAACGAGAATACAAAATTTGCTCAGAAGCTCAAGAGATACTTACAAAAAAACTCGCAAACTTTACCTTATTTTTATCCGACGTCTAAATGAGAAAGTCCTCTCTAGGAAAATTGGCGACTAATTATTTTTAAATATGTTCTTCGATATATTTTTTTTGTTTAAAAGTATAGGTACACTTTTCAGTTACTTCTTTATAAATTATATCGCAGTCGATATAGTAATTTGGTTTAGAGACAAATAACTGATGAATTTGTCTGCTGAAAAGTTTGTTATTAAGAATACAATACATTTATTTCATTTGATGCTATTATGTTTTTAAAATTACTAATACTGAAACTGGTAATGCCAAGTGCTTTATTTTGAACTGCTCGTATGACGATATCACTTGCTAATTGATGACGTCACAAACGTAAAATATCCAACACATTCTTAAATTGTATGTCACTAGTACAAGTAGTAGTTCTATACGAGTATAATCTGTCAAACTTTCTATCAGTAGAATTAAAATACGAGTGCTGTATAACATTTGTTGGATTGCAAAGTCAATTTTTTTAAATGCGATATTTTGCATATACTATGTTTGTGACGTCATAAGCGAGTGACACATTCATTCTAGCAGTACAAAAGTATTTTCCCTATTTCGTATTTTGATCTGAGTATTTCTATCAATCCTCATATGGGACAGACAGGAATTACGTATTATTTTAACTGTCCCTAAACGATTATTATTGGAATCCATAAGAAAATAAAAGATGGTAAAAATATTTTGGTACTGTTTAATAATACCATGATTTTATCACAAAACTTAAATTCTACTAGACCACAACGTTTACATCGTAATATTAAATCTCTATAAACTTTATGTTACTTATAAGTTAATTGAAGATAATTCTTTATATTAATGGTTCAGATTTTGAACCAACTTACTTATAATTATATACAAGATTACAATAACTTTTATCATGTCCAGTTTAACGTTAATATACCTGTCTGAATCATTAAGCGTCGGCCAAACCGAATGCTGCGCAGCGTAGCGCAGCCTAGCACAGCACAGCTTTTAACGTTGAGATGTAGGGAACATCATGAGAAATGATACATCAAACACACGATGGTGTGCGGAGAGAAAAATTTTATTTTTTAATTTTAATATTCCTGTATTATTAATTTATGATACATAGTACGAGTATTAGAAGTAATTATGCAAATTTTTAGTTTTATAAATATATATCTTAAGGTGGCGCATTAAGTTCAAAGTTTTAAAATGATGCAATGTTTGACATGATTTATTGAAAACACATGATTTATTGAAAACGATATATGGACCTATTTAGCAATTTTATAACTGAAATCATAATAAACTAGCAAAATAAACTCAATAAATTACATTTTATTGTTGAAAATCAGTAGTTTCAGGGCGCTCATAAATACGAAAATATTGAGATTTGGTGTCGAAAACGGGTACGTCTTGCCGGGCTTTTATCCTTGTACGAATGAATCCATCTCTAACTTCTGGTCCACAAAGCATCTGTTACCAGCTTGACACACCTTTTAACAGCCTGAGTGTGGCAAGGTTACTTTTCGAAATCCATCAAAGCTCCTGAAGTAATCAGGTTTGAAATTTCTGTGTCGCTATATTTCATTGTCATAGGAGGTTCTGTAATCTTTCCTTTCGTCCAATTTATTAAATCATAATAATTAGATGCGTCAGCTCTTAGTTCTGGGAGTCGAAATTCGCGAACCTTCTTTCCTTTGGTCTCTTTTCGTGCTTTTAATACTCTTCGAAGCGCCAGCTTCCTTATGTGAGACGCATCATCTTGCAACATAGCTAGCAACAAATTCTCTGGGTGTGCGAAGAATGAATTTCTTTGAATAGTTTCAGTGCAATACTTTTGAGGTTATCTACAAAGATGTCATCTTTTAACCATGTTAAAACATGAATTGGACCATATTTACATGATGATTTTGTCTTTATGTCGAAACAGGTTGGTGCATAAACATTGGTTAGTGATGAGGCATGAGGAAAGTCGCGAGATTCCTTTAAATTCTTTGTTGGTTTAGCTGTTCCAATTTATAAACGGAGAATCCTGTTTACGCAAGTCTACCATCGGGAATATGCCAGTTTTCCTGGGTCTTTGCTAGCTAAGTTGGGCGACACCGAACCAGAAGAAATTGCAGTGTAAATCTAAAACAGATACTTTCGATCAGTACTTAGCAAATTAGGATTCAAACTGGCAATTCTGTAGAAATGGATTCGAATTCCTCCATATTAAAATCAAGGCACTTAGCTAGCTGTTTTCTTATGATGCCAGAAAAACTATTAGGGCCTGTTGTTGTGCCATCTAAACTGGAGAATAAGTGGTAATTTTGCATGTAACAAAAGAAACATGGCTGATTACAGTTAAATCAACCAATGCTGCGTTCACAATAAATGCCGAAGATCGATCAGCAATTCCTGTTCTATCGCATGCTGAAGCTAGATTTTGCAGTTTACCTCTCATCTGCTGAATTTCACTTGGGTATCGTTTAGAGGTTTCTTTTTCTGTTGACATGATAATATCATCTTCATCAGATTCTGTTTCTGTAGAAGAATTATCAGACGTCCAAATTATATTTGAAGTAAATGAAGAAGTACTAGAAGCACACAAGGATTTTTGCACACTTTCGCTTCTTAATTTTGCCTCGCTGGATAGATTGGGTCATCACCTTGTCAATAGTCTTTATATACACTTTGCGATCAGTTCGTTGGTCGTGCAAGAATAATTCTTCATTAACAGGCACTTTAATTACACATTTGCATACTTCTTTGGATACACATTTACATGTTGCGATATCAAATAACTTTTTCAGATAATCTTCATAAAAGGTTTGTTTTTTGGAGTCATCACGCATTTTTTTTACACCTCTATACTTGTTGTAATACACAATCAATTTTGCGACAACTTGTTGATGTCTAATTGTAGGGATAGATGCTTTAGCCCATATATTTTCGATATCGGTAGCAATTATTTCACAAATATATTTGACTAAAGGATCTTTTCCATAATTCAACTCGAGTAGATAGTTTCTGTACCATAAGCAATATTTAATCACATCACTATACGTAGGCAACATATTAACACTTAATTTTTGTGGATCGTCAAACATAGGACACCTCAAATCTTTTTGAGTTTTTGGCATTCGCCACAAGCAAATTATTGTATTTACTTCAAATAAAACCGATTCATATACGAGATGACACTTCGATACAATTAAAAACACTGCGTTTATAAATTTTAATCGTGAATTGACTTCGAATAGTGGAAGCCACTTAATCGTAAAAAAATATTTTTTTTTGTAAAAAAAGATTTTTGGTATGAACAGAGGTTTCACTTAGGATCATCAATTTATGCTACAGGAAATTTGAAAAAAAGAAAAAAAACATTTTGGCCACCTTAACTCCATCCTAGTGTGCATTAGTGCCAACCACACGCGTCACCATGTTACGAGCTAGATTGCGTTGCTACGCGCGTAGATGTGCAGCGATGTCCTGATAATACTTTATTTACTTACTACTCGATGATACTTTGTGTTCCATTTCAAAGGGAAATGGCAGATATCATGAAAATTGCAGCACTGCACAATATAACAAACAAATATGGCCGGAGTGACATTCCACCAAACACTGCGACGCAAAGCTCATGCTGCGGTGCAACGTGACCGGTCTGACCGACGCTTTATCCTTATTATGTACATTTTGATAGAGTCAGTGATGTATATACATTATTGTTAAGTAACTGATGCTTTAATTTAAATTAATTGACGTTATCTTAATTTGTTTTATGCGAAAAGGCTTCTACAATCATATGAGAGTCACGCTTATGCGCTTATTACATACAGAAAATGCATTATTGGAACAAGTTTTTCATTCATATTCTAAACATAAAAACTGTAAAACATTTCTGATTTTTAATAATAAAAATAATCTTTCGAAATAAGAAAATACTGTTTTTTATATATAACTAGCTGACTCGGCCACGCGTTGCTGTGGCTATTTTATAGCGTCAACAACACGTGGTAATTATGCTGTTAAAATGTAGCTTTTTGACACATTCGTAGATTACCATAGCAGCGCCATCTATTGATTACTTACTCAACCCAGTCGAAAGGTATTGACATCTGTTAGAATCATTTGGAGTTAACAGATAATTGTGACTGTCAAATAATAACAGACAAATAATTAGCAATAAATTAAAATTGCGACTATAATTTGAGATTTAAACTATCCTATCTCTCAAGTTGGATCGAACTGCACATGGTGTGCGAATTTTATTATAATCGGTTAAGTGGTTTAGGAGTCCATTGATGACAAACATTGTGACACGAGATTTATATATATTAAGATTCGTACCCGTAAACCCTTAGCAACAAATTACCTATCACTAAAAAAGTAGGGTGAACCGTCCGTCCGCAACTCTACGATCATTTCTCAAGCAAATAAATTACTTGTGGGGCAAGTAATAAAATATATTACAGTACCTACAGTATAGTGATCAAACACTATATATATATCTGCAGTAACTCAACTGATGCGGAAAACTTAATTCAACTTTTTAACCTACTTGAAAAATAGTAGGGTGGCAATAGGTCGAAATCTTTTTTTTGTATGTTTTCCTATTACTCAAAGACGACTGGACAGATTCAGACTATTTTTTAAATTTGAAATCGTATTGGATTATTTTACATCATAACAGAATTAAGATTATTATAGGATTATCTTCAGTGAAAGAAATGATTATGATTTACCTTTGAGACACGTTCAAATTCAAATACATCGTTCATTCGTCTTGACAATTTGTCATTTCAAACTGCCATGTCATTAGCCGTACATTCTTTTCCCGGGGAATTGATTGCGGATTAAAAAATTTCAAGATTAAAAACACCGAACTATAACTTTATGGGTAAAAGAAAAGGGATCCTTTTCCAGAGTTTTCATTGGTCTGGGCTTCCAAATATATTAAAAATGTAATGCGACAGGACAATAAATAACAGCTTGTTTAAAAAAATCACCTAAAAACTAATATGTTCTATTCAGCTTTCAAGTGTAATCAAATCAAATTATTTAAGACCTAGTTTAATAAGTATTAAAATTTAGTTTTATAAAATCATCGTGGTTTTTGCATTTTGGACAAAAGTTTCCTCAAAACGTCTAACTACTAAAAAAAATTCTAATAATTCTTAGAACCGATATACTAAGTTTTGTCACGATCAGTCGTATACCTATAGGTTGTAAGCTGTAGGTACACGATTACAAAATATCAGGAGGCACACAAACATACGTTAAAAAAATTACAAACCTAAAGCAGAGACGCTGCGCTCGCTCGGTCTATAAAGTAATTTATAAAACTTATTGAACTTGAGTTACTGTCCGCACATGCTTGTAGAAACCCTTTGTGTACTTTGTTTGGGGCCAGTATTGTTAAGAATACAGTAATTACCTCTTTCCTGGTTGTAATGTTCGTTTCGAGTACAATTTAAAGGGATTTTCAGACACAAATAGCGAAAGATTCGAGGACTTGTTTTAGAAACAATTCTTCTCGAAGAGCTTTTCAACATTTTGTTAAACTTTTTTTACTTGATTTGACTCTTTTTAGTTGTAATATGTAGTGCACCTTGTGCTTTAAAAGTATTAAGAAGATAACATAATTTTTTTTTGTTAAAAGTATTTAACAATGTAATTTAGTAACATCATTAAAACAAACGGGTTTAAAATTTGTATTAGCTCGAATTAATTCTAATATTCAACGGAATTGATATACGAGTAATATAAGATTTGCGCTTAGACATGAACCAACCTAAATGGAGGTCGTTGTACTTATCTCTGCTTATAATTCTCTTACTGTTCCATAAACCGAGTATTTAACTAGTCACCCTTACAACACGACAGATAATGAATTACGGGTTGGCTCCATATAAAAGTTTATAATAACATCTGTTTTAATACACACAATAACTGTAATAAGCTCATATATAATAAAAAAAAAATAACATAAATACTCGTCGTGTCTTCGCGTAACTTTATTAAATAAGAAAAATATAAAATTAGATTAAGTTTTTGTCGGTTAGTGTAATTTATCTCGTGTTAATTATTTACCATTAATTAATTACAGCTGCGGTTGGCTTAGGGTATGTATTTCCTTAATTAATTTAATTAATTCACCACGCTGCTTGAAATTAATAATTAATGACCTGCCAATAATAATGAGAGAGGCTGGCGCCAATAATGTACATAATATTATGACCTTGTTCCGTTTACTTGCTTTATAACTCAGGCTTAGCTCCGCGGTGTTACCCGCGTATCTTTAAATGGTTATAATTTATTTTACTCAGTGATAATGTAGCTTTCTAACGGCGAAAGAAGTTTTGGAATCGGTTCAGTATTTTCGGAGAATATTCAATGCAAACAAACAAACAATCAATCTCTTCTCGTTATAATATTATAGTACAGGCTAGCTTTAACCTACGGTTTCTCACACGTTATGATGGTTTACGCGAAAATAAAGTAGCCTGTGGCTCTTTATATCTGTGCAAAAAATCAAGTCCATCCGTCACTCAGTTGCCGAGGAGACGGCAATCAAACAAACCAACAAACATACTTCCGTATTTATAATATTATGTATGAGGATTAATAATTTTCGTATGTTTATTTGCGTAGAAGATATTTTTAGATTTAATGTAAGGTAAATTATAAGGCAAGATACAACATAAGGCTGGCTGCACACTAAAACTGTTATAAGCGATGTGGTGAAAAATAGTAAATAGTATTGTAGTACTTAGATCTCTTACTTATTTCCACATTGTGGTTTTGTGAGCTTGAAATCTTGCATCTTGAAACTATATTCGAAGAAATATGGCATTTTTAAAGGTTTTCAACTCCCAAGGTACTTGAAACACTTTGAAATTACAAAAATTTTATGTACATACAAAACAATACATTTATCGAACCTGGGGTCTAATCGGCCGTCGTTAGGCGTCAAAGATGAAAGTCAAAAAATGGCGTCGATATTTGACAGTTCACAGCTTCAACTCTGTCAAATATTGAAGCCATTTTTTGATCTTGTTTCCACATCTTTCATGCTTAACTTTAACCGGTTAGGTTATTTTGGTAAATCTGAAACGGAGCCAGTACTGAGTAATTACGTATGTTTATAACTTATATTTTATAGTGTGCGGTCAGCCTTTAACTTCAGATTATCGTAAAAATATAATTATCGTTGCATCATTAATTCCATTAAAATTAATGTCATAATACACTAGCTATTGTGCGTCGTACAAAAATCTTGTTAAACCATTATAATAAAGAATAAATTGAGCGAAAATAAAATATTTTAACATTATTTTAGCAAATTACAATTTATTATTTCTAAGATTAAAAACATTTTCTATTTTTACAATTTGACTTAACAGAGTTTTAAAAATATATTATTGATATTAAAACACGTAGGAAACATTATGTATGATGAATATGATTTAACCTTGTTTAAGAACTTCGCTACTAACTCAAGGTTTCATAGAAACTTATTTACAAAAGTACCTACTAGGGCTACAAATAAACAGTTTTACAGATATTTAAATTTAGATAAGATTTTTAAATTAACCCATAATTTTGAAATGATTTTGTTATGTTAAAATATGCCAAATTAAAAACTGTAATTTTCACCTTACTGCAAAAGAAAGTAGGTTATGTTTTTCGAGATGTATATTTCTTTGGCACGCCTTAGAGCCTAAACTGTTGGTCTTATTTTTAAAGAGTGGTGTCAATAGATTTGTCTTCACCTGCAGATAATCATAGGCTATACTAGATGCATCCCCCGATTTCACTTGTTAAGATACGCGGGTTCTTGCAGTCGGGACACTTCCACTTACTTTTAACTTGTGCAAAATTTGCGTTAGTTGGAGCACTTTTATGATTTTGGTAACAAAAAAGCTTCAGGCCTAGTAAATTTGTGTGAAAATAACCATAAAACATGCAAAACTTCCGAACAAAACGTCATCATATACTACAATTCCAAAATCAGCGTTTACTACGCTTACACTTCTTGATAGTGAGCCTCCAGAATGCTACTCTAAAATCCGGCGAATAAAACGCATAAATAAACGGATTTATCGCAGAATTAAACCATCCTAACCAAGTCATTACATACATTAGTACCGGATTCACATAATAACTAGGTATAAATGGCGTAAGTAAATAGTATAAGAAGAAAGGAAGCCAGCACGCTACAAACCCCCCGACTACTAAGCTCAAAGTCTGCGCGGTCTTCGTTTCGCGTCTAAGCGAAGATACACGATTATTTTCGTGGTCTTTTGTCGAATGAGTTCGAGTTTTCGTTGTATTTCTATACTTGTAGTTCGCTTTGAATGTGACATCGTTGAATCTCGATTCTCTTTCTTTGCTCAGTCGAGTTTTTCGTTTCTTTTCTGCTTGGAAACAACAAGGGCATTTGTGATCTTGAGACGAGCATTCGCTTTGATGTGTGTTGGAGATCTTTGAAGGTTGTTTCGATGCGTTCTGCCTCAGAGATAGTTTGTCGGAACCGGAATCCGATTCGGTTCTGATGCAGGATAGTTTCGCTCTCTGTAACAAAGAAAGGTTTTAATTGGGTAATGTCTTTTGTTAGATACTTCTTTTAGGACTGAAGTCGCAAATACTGGAACTTCCTGTACATTGAAAGTTCTTTTCTTTTATAAAATACTTTCAAGATTTTACTCTAGTAATGGAAAAATTGGCTTCCGACCCTTAGTCCAACTGGTAAGTATACCTCGCGCAAGTCCAACTGTGAGCTTTTTTCTGGAATTTATTGTTATGACTTTTGGTTAACTGAGGTGCTATTGTCCATCTGGTATAATTATGAAGAATTTCCATGATTGGTTTTCCTGGTTTTCATTTTGTTTCAATATATTAAATCACTTCTAATTAATTGTTCCTCTTCGTATACGTAGAGTAACTTGACTTAATTTTTTTCTTAATCTATTTACCTTTATAATTCAAGCATACTATGTCGTCTCCACAAGTTATTCTAACGTTTCTTTTTAGTCTTGTATTTCGGCAAAGTTTTTCTTTACGGAAATTGCTTCAGGTTATTACGTACATCATTCACTATCAATCTTGATAAAAATAGGGGAAATATGGGCGGCAGTTCTTTCATAAAACTCAAAAGAGTGACGATGTTAACAGTAACAATAGGTATTTTTTTCTGAGTAACAAGTTTAAAAAGGGCTGTACCGACTTCAATTCGTTATGCACAATTTTTTTTTTCAGTATTTAAACTACTAAAACCGATTATGATAATTTCGTACAAAAAAAATATCTAATCGATCCAGCCGTCGTTGAAGGATCGAGGAACACACGTAAAAGAAGATTCTGGCTAATTCAGAAGGAACCTCTTTTTGGAAATCGCTTATTTTTTTACAATTCTATAAATAAATAGTCGGTTATGTTTGTTTAAGCTTGAAAAATATAACCGATGAAAAATTTCGCGTTAATAATAGCAATTGCAAAAGAACTTTTAATGTAAGAATAATGGTATAACAAAGGTCACAAAAGTTTACACTTACTAGGAAACAGAGATGTTAAGATACGCAAAAACAAGTTACTTAATGAATATAGCTTTATTGCGCACTAAACAAAAGATTCATCAATATTTTTTATGGGCTATTGTACATTGGGCGGGCTTATCGTCTAAAAGCAATTTCTACCGCAGGCAACCTTTGGATGGACAGAACTAATATTAAAAAACCATGAGTGCAACTTTACTTCCAAATAAAAACAAATTAATAACTATATATTACACAAAAATAACTAAAACAAAAATATTTTTTGACATCTGTCATCATAATCAATTCCTGTTTGTCACCTTGCGGGGATTTGGGTGGCAAACAGGAATAATTATTACATAGTATTTCTGCTAAATCTATATGTTGTATATCAATACTTATTAACACTGAGAGAAATAATGAGTGATCAACTACGTCTTGAAACTTAGGAATGGCTGCCTAATAGACAATGGCAGTGCATTGACACGCTACAAAGTAATCACAAAAGGTGCATCATATATGATTTTCTATGCATAGTCATTCCGTTTTGTAAAGTAAGATTTGCGCGCTTCGATCTCGATTTTCACTTTATTTGAAGTAGGTACCTATTCGTAATTTATTACTGTTGAAAGTTGTGCTATACGTTATGTATTATGTATTAGTAAGAGTTTATATTAAGTTTAAATTAGTATATATATACGTCATATAAATAGACGCGTGACCAGAATGGCGGTTTTTATCTGGCCCAACGTTGCATTGCCATTTAGCTTGGTAATGCGGCTAGCATGCTGGCACGCTGGCCTCTGATGGTGGTTGGAGCATTTAGATTATTTGTAGATCTTAAATGGTCTATTATTTTGCTGTCGTAGTTAGCAATTTTGTTTATATTAATAAAGGCACTATATGTACTACGACGATAAATAATTAAAATTACTTATAGTCTAAGGCTAAGTCATCCTAAAGAAGTATCCCTTAAAGAAATTGGTAATTTTATGCAGCGATCGTCGGGGTTTTATACGTAACATACTTATATGGTACGATATGGTTCGATATATTGAGAATTTATTTTCTAGCTTAAAAATAAAGAATTTTGAATTTTTCAGCTACAAATTACCGATTACAACGTCATGTTCGGTACACGACTTTATTTATATTTTTCATTGTCGGAAAAGGTTCCGAAGATTAGTGAAGAACCCGCAATTCAGCCTATGTGAGGTTTATGGCTGACATTCTCTTCATAGGAGAAACCCGTGCAATACAATACAATAGGACACGTCATGTGGAAAAAATCTAACCAAAATATGTTACCATCAAAGACAAAAAATCTTTCAAAGGGACAAAACGACTTGGTTTTATTATTCCAGCAGACGAATCGTTTAGAAAAAGGCTATAATTCACGTGAAGCAAAAAACTCCCGGGTCTTTGGTCCCATCTTTCATACATAACATCAGTGATAAAGATCTATTATTTGCGCTAAGACAGGATTCTTGCATACTCTTTTTTGCGGGTCGTAATTTTGAAATATGGCTCACATAATGGCTTAGGAATCCGCAACGGATTTTCGGTCTCATTAAACTCTTTTAGGAACAAAAGTTGTTGAAAATTGCGCAAACTCTCTGTTACTGAGACTGTTTGCAGACATACAGGGTAATGACAGTGCTACAGAGGTCGATAAGTGACGTTTTAACTTTAAGGCTGAAAAAAAATATCATAGTTTAGTAGCATTTTGAAACGTTCTCCATGGTTTCTAAGTCCACTAAGGATTCAATTGTAATATGTAGCAGTTTTAGTAGAATTGTTTGAAGCTGGTAGTCACTGGTCTCCTTTGAAGCACTTATGAAGATCCGATGACAATGAAAAAGTTTGTTCCGTTATAATTACCACGATCTTCAGAATTTGCAAAAAATCGCTACATTCTACTGACATCCAATAAGGAGTTACTTAATTCGACAGTATTTATTTTATATTTGTGTTTCTTATCTGATTTCACAGTGACGGCTGCAACTATTTCAAAAAAAATTACCTTCTTGTATGGTGATATTTATATTTTATCAAAAGCAGTCCAGAGGTTTGACTTTGAATTGAAATAACTGAAACAGACGCTGGTAGAAACCAGCGCCTGCCGTAATAGAAGTCGGTAGCTAAACACTTTTTTTTAACTATATCATATGCTTTCTACTTTTAAATTCGGTTATCTATTGTAGCGTGTCTTTGTATTGTGTTGCTATTCACCGTAGTCTATAATAACACCAACCTCTCATAAATAAAATAAATAAACGTTAATCAATTTCATGTAACAAACAAAAATTCAAACTCAAAATCCTGCTATCGTAATTGATACGATGTTGACATTCGTTCTGCTCAGTCAATAACTTATTACCGCACGCTGTGCGTAAAGTAGCTTTTTACCACACGTTGTGGGTAAAGTGGCTTTTTGCTAAATTGAAATTACTCTTATAAACGAAGCATTTAGTCAACGTTTTTTTGTGCCACTCATCATGTGCGGTTTGTTGATGACATTTTTATTAGCCTTTTTAATGTCACGTATTATACTTTATACGCATATCTTTCAATGCGTAGTTAATTTTATTACTTTAATTAGGGTTCCGGGTAAAATAAATATTTGAAGGGGGCTCCCATACAACATACGTGTTTTTTTGTCACTTTGTCGCAATAGGTTGACACTTGAAATATTCATAGAATACAAAAATATTGTGTAGACAATAGTATAGAACCCTTCGTGCGCGAGTCCGTTTTTAATTTACACGATTTTTGCTACTTAGAATTAATAAATAAATAACAAATCACACCCATAGCTCCACACAGAATGTCTCAAATGAGGTGTCTTGCAATATTCACAAACTCGAACGCAAAACAAACAGATTTTGGAAATTCTTTCACCAGTAGAAAATCTCATTATTCAAATAACTTTATCTATAATTTTAATATTGCCACTCTATCAGCCCATAGCAAGTCATCTTCCTTATTGCTTTCATAATGTGAGTGCTCTGGCTCCGTTTTCAATAACGCGGTACAATAACAGTTGGGGGAAACTTTAGAACTGCGTAGTAACGATAGTTCGTCTTCGATACAGTAGAGTTTATGTTGATCTGTTATGGTTATTCCGGATCCGAGAATGAATGAGTGAATGAAAGACTGGTACTTCTGTGATCTGTCGGCCAGAATAATTTTGCGAAATCAATTTTAATCGTGTTGAAACAGACACCTTTGCTTACGCTTGGTGTATTAATTCAATCAGGCATTTCTCCTGCTAATAATCTAGTTTTAGAATATAATTCGCTTTTTTAAAATTTTTAGATAACTTAGATAACGAACCACTTTTTTCTCACTTTACTACACTTAGTGTTACTAGCAAACTATATGCCAGATATTGATGCGTAACACGTACATCATGACAGTCAGAAGGAAAACTAGCCTATGGCTAAGAATAGCACGTAGCCAGCGTCATGATTGTACTCGTAGCAGCAGACTACCAAGACCTCGCTTTTGGTCTGGTTTTGTTTTGGTGGTTCTAGAAAGCTGGTGTGTCTTCGAGCCATCACGCAGATTTTTCTTGCGTTCACGTACAACATGACATCCATGAGAAGGAGGATTGGCCCCATGGCTGAGAACAGCACAAAACCCAGCGTTTTGGCTGTAGCGGCAGACAGCCAATACAAGGGCATTGGTTGAAGTCTGGTTTGGAAGTAGGTAATAGTCCTTAAAATAAATCATTTTACTTACTTTACTACACTTGGTGGTACTAGAAAGCTGATGGTGTCTTCGAGCCACCACGCAGGATATTCTCGCGTACACGTACACCATGACAGCCATGGGAAGGAAGAAGGAGCCCATGGCTGAGAAGACCACGTAGCCAGCGTTCTGGTTGTAACGGCAGACTCCGCCTTGGTTGTGGTCTGGTTCGTACCTGAGTGAAAGGAAATAGACGTATTATCAGATCATTTAATTCCCTATCACTGTTCCACCACTGTATATGTAACAAGTCGAGAAGACTCCATAGATACATACTAAAGGTTCACGGATACGTATGAAGCGCTTTGTGAACTGCTTAATTGTGGAATTCACGATGGTTTCTCGGTTTTACCAATAAATATATCTGGACTTTGAATTATTAACTGAAACGATTTCTTGTAGAACAGTGTGCTACATTCTAGACTACATCATCAGGCTAACGCAAGCCCACATAAAAGATACTTGAGTTAAAACAAACTTTCTTGTTTTTAATTATAATGTAGGTGTAAAATAGCTAGGATTAATTAAGGAAGGAACTTGAGAAATGAGTTGTATAAAAACTCAGTGCAGGTATCATTGTGTAATATATGGTTTACTCTACGATAAGAACAATGAAAAGCAGTGAGACGCATAAATAATTTAACCACTACAAAGCACTGCATGATCAATTTTACAAAAATACGCTTGGGTCACTGAAAATCAAAACTGTAGAAAGAAAATTTCCAAATACTATTACAAAATCTATCCTTTCCCAACCCTTTATTCCGGAGAAAAGACAATCATTTACGCTTCTTGCGTCGACCGGGCGAAGAAATAAATCTACAAAAATATCTGAAAGTCTCGAGAAGTCTCAAATTGTTTTTATCACGTTCTACTTACGGAGGCCTCAAGTTGGAGGCGTGTTGGTAACACACAGTTTGAGAGGTAATTTCAGTTACAGTATGGCATGTTTTATACCTATAGGTATAGTTTTTATGACAATAACAAGTATAATTCTTACTTTTTCATTACATACAATAATATGTAAAAATTTATTTCATGGTCACTTTCTCGCATAGCTCATTTCATTAGCGATTTGGCGTGGTAATGCCGCCAGCTTTATGGGGACATTTGGACGAGGGGCCAAAATAGGTTTAGGTTTTTCAGTATATTATATTATGGCGTACTATACTTTATTATTGTGACATTATTTTAAATTTGATAGGTGTATATATATATATATATATATGTACCATATATATATGTACCATATTTGCAATAACTTTTCACTAGTGTATATCTCGTAAGATTTCAGATATTTGTTTACAAAAGAAAGAGTTTATATTGCATAGCAATTTTGCAAATTTGGCATAGTCCATTACCGGTTGTGGTGCGCTTGTTTTCTGAAAATAACAGGCGTACAATAAAAAAATATTCGAAAGAATTGAGAACCTCTCTTTTCATTCTTCTGAAGAATTGAATAATTTGATTTAAAATTGTTTACGATTAGAATTTAAAATTTTAGCAGCAGTTAAAAATTGATAGTGGATTTTTGTGATAAGTCATCTAAAAGACGTAACGGACATAAGCGTTCTCTTACTGCTTCTACTTATACTATCTCCGTTACTTTTAAGGCACATGTAAAGTTGAATAGTCGAGGTGCCCTTGTTTTTGTCTGTCACATACAAACTAATGATATTCTGATCGAGTCACAAGAAGGTCAGTTGTGTTTCTACGAGTGCGTGATATGTCAAGTACTTACTTCGGTTTTTTTCTAGTTATTTTAGTTAATTTTCTTGAACAGTTTAGGTAGTTTTGTTATAACCGGGCCTAATTTAGTACTATCAAGTACCTACTATTTACTTTTATTAGGTTACAAGACTAAATTATGATGCTATCATACTATGCACACGAGTGTCATTCGAAATTAAAAATCTTAAAAAAGGTGCGAATTCGTGTGAAAGAAACGAACGGCAAAGTTAAACTTGTGTTTAACTTAGATTGTCTTACCTGAAAGTTTGTAAAGAAGCCTCGGAGTGCAAGTCTAACCATAGTTTTGCATTTTTAAGGTTTTCACTTATTTTGCCTATGGCAAGTAAATGCAAGGAGAAATCGCTAAATATTTACAAAATATTAGTATCTAATTTTCACAGCAATTTTTAGCACCCTATCAACTAAATATAATGGAAGTTATAATAACTATTAGAAGTAAATACACATAAATGCTTCTAAATTAGCCTTTAGAGCATACTAAAGGTCGTTTGGGAAGGTCAAACTTTTATGTAATAACATTTGTGAAATATAAGACCCATGGACATAGTTCCTTAGATATTACATTCATGTAGGTGTTGGTTCCATAGTCCGGACTGACTGACCAATGTTTGCTGGGAATCAACGTAGAGCCTAAAACGTTGAACCTAGAGACATGAACTTTGAAGGGTTAATTCGTTATAAAGTGTAGGAGTGTATCAAAGAAGTATTTTCGGAAATTCAATTTAAAAAGGGGTCAAATGGGGGTTCAAAGTTAAACTTCTTTGTCTATAAATTTTATGTCTCATCCAACGCCGCGGGTGCTAATAGTTTTTGTAAACGAAATAAGTTTAAAAAAAAATTACTAGTACTTCAGGAAAAATCCTAGTGGAGAGCTGTGCGAGTTAAATATAAATTGTTGTTAGTGTAATTGCTAGTTTTGCTAATAATATTGAACAGAAACTAAACCTAACCGTCACAACCATCAAGGACCCCATTATTTTAATTTTACTTTTACTTACGTGTTTACTTATAGGTGCTTAAAGCTTATGACATATTTAGATTATGATTACATACCATCCAAACATAGGCGGGCAAGTAATCGCCATAGCGGAAATCCAGACGAAGAAGATCATTGTCAGTGCCAACTTCTTGCTTCTTCTTCTTCTGGAGTAAGTCAGCGGCCTGGTGACGGCCAGGTAGCGGTCCACGCTGATGGCGCAAAGGGAGAGGATGGACGCTGTACATAGCAGGATGTCTAGGCTGATCCATATGTCGCAGAGGATCCAGCCCAGTTCCCATTTACCTGCAAGAAATATTAGAGTTGGTATTTAGTTATAGTTTCTTTTTCGTATTTTTTTGTGTCTTTAGCCAAGAACAGTAATCAATGAAGACTGAAATTAGGCGGAATTTCCTTATTCGGTTTATTTTAATTAAATGTTATAAAAAAGTCACAATTGACTTCAATTCAGAAAGCGCTGATACAATTTTTTCGGTTAATTATTTTGATTCTAAAGCATGAAAATACTTCACATGTAGTCCAATATAAATAATAGAAAAACTTGCTTGCCAAATTTAAGTAAGTTATTAAAGAATTTCTGATATTTGTGAGGCAACAATGTCTAAATATTTAAATAATAGTACAGGCACTCGTACAAACTAACAACGTTTTTAAAACTTAACTAACATTATAAAACATAACTAAGATTATAAAAACAACAACTAAGATTATATATTTAAAAATAACCCATGACTCAAAAAAAACTTCAAAAATTAATTCATATGTTTGTTGTAGCGGCCATCTTGAATTTGAAATTCATTGCATTATATAATATTTGACCAGTCAAGCCCTTTCACTTGATACCAATATTGATGGAGTTGTGAAAAAAATATGTAATCCGCCATTTTGCAGAGGCGGCCATCTTGTGCTGAATTTCGTCAAACAGCTTAGAACACTCCTCAAGTTCACTTTTTAAACAGAAAAAAAATACAAAATCAAAATTGATTCCTACATTCGGAAGCTATGCAGACTCTCACAAACACGCCAAACTCTGGTGAAGTGCTACCGGTGAAGGAAAACATCGTAAGGAAACCATAGCATGGTGGTAGGGCGTTTCCTATCGCTCGCCAGGATAGCTACCACCCTCAAGTTGTAAAATCGCAAGCACCTAACGGTGTGTTCCGGCAGTCTTCCTTGTGAGCCAGTGTATTCCAGACTAGGCATGCTCGAAGGCTACAGTATCGCTGACTTCCGTGGTCGTACGAACTTGTGGTCAAATGCCAAGCTGTGCAGGATAAAAAAAACGCCCCGTCTCACTTTTGCGTTGGGAGTTAAAAACAAACGCTTAAACTGTTTTACCTAACTGTAAATCGACATTAAGACATTGTAACATCTTAAGTACTCCGCTACAATGAAGAGGCAAAAATTATACACAAACATAACTGTCCTTAGCCTCGTCAAAGCACTCACCCTAGATATTTAAGTGACATGAATAGAGGTCTTTTAAGTATTTTTTATCAGGTGAAAAGAAACCTAGACTCTTTGTAATTATTCAACATTTGCCTTGAGTTGGTGATCAATCATTTATTTAAAAAGATCCTTTTGTGAGGGACGGTGAAAATAAAATCGAATTATTGAGGCAGCGGAGTTTGTTTTTCAGTCTGGTCCTTTTTCTGTTAGGAAAATGTTTTCTTTGGAGCTTTTGAGATTATCGTACTTTGAAAATTATGCTTTTTAGGTGTGCTTAGTGAGGGGAAACTTGGCGTTATAAAGTGTTTTGGGGACTTGTCGACTTGGCAAATTAGAGACACGCGCTTGCCATTATCAGCAGATCTTTTGGCAAACTGTACAGAAATTATATAAAATATTTCTGTTCTTTTCCTGTCAAAAATATTCGGTCTTTTTATTAAATATTTTGTTCTTAGATAATTAAATTAATAGCAGTATACGTTTTTTTAATACAACATACAATAAACGTGACTTTTAGCGGTTTTTTGGAAAAAGCCAAATGTAATATATAAAAAAATAGTAGGTAATGTTAAAGAATATTAAAGTACTTTATAAAATCAGATAGGCGCTTGACATATTCACAGAATATTGAGTTGTATGCTCACTTAATAATATATAATCAAATCAAATCAAAATAAAATACATATTGATGAAGGCTCCCTTGAAAAATATGTTTTTTGCAGTTTTTTGCTCGATAATATTTTTTTTAATAACGAAACTTAGAATACTTTTTTATTGGTTTGTTTGTAATTAATTCCTATCCTGATTTTTATTCATATTATTATGTTATCGTGACTTACTTTCCACGAACTTTAAGTAACATGACGTGTGTTATTTCCTGTCACTTAAATTAATACACTGGATGTTTAAAAATCAGATATAAGAACTTAGTGAGTTGAAATTTAATTTTTATTATTTTTAGTTTAAATTTAACGAGCACTCTAAAAACGTCTTTGTTTTGAATCTGACAAAATTTTCATTAGCAGCCAGTATATTTGACCGACTGAACGAAGCGTGTCTTCTTTGGGCCTAGTCTAGTATTTTTTTCTTTCCTCTATCAGTTCGTATGTTTGTCTCCCATGTGTGTACTCTCGTAAAGTTCGTAGTTTCCAAACAATCTTAACGAAACTTGGTGTATGGGTTATACGAATTTTTATATTTTTTCAGAGTTCAAAGCTCGATTTTGCGAGATTATTGTCGAACGATAATATTTATATTATTCTTACTAAATATTTATATACACTGACCATAAATCACATGATAAAAATATGTCTTCATCTTTATAAAAGGCTGGTCTAAAATATCAGTAACGTTATTTTTGTTACACCTATTCATTCGTTAACCTTGTTTACGGAAAGGAAAGAAAGCTTTATTGATAAAAATGTTCCACGCCTTCGAATAGATAAGTAAGAAGCTTAGTAGAACTAAAGGTCAAGGCCGAAGGCAAAACAAAACACGCAGAACGCAACTTGTAAACGATTTCAACATTCTTTTTTCTTATTATCACGCTTTATAACCAACTTCTAAAATAAGTTCTAAAATCGTCGGTTTTTCAAAGTGTGTCCCGATTTCTCACAGATGGCTGTACCTCTAATTGGTCACATAATTTTTATCCTAATCTGTCCAAAAGTTTTCTTTCAATAAAAGTAGTTTTTACCATTCATTCACAGACATTCGTAAGTATTCCCTTCTGAATCGGAAAGTCGTTTTGCATATGCCTACTACGTTTTTGACAAATGATGAATTCATACAATTACATACATAATTAGGGCTCCTGGCTAACAGATTTTTGAATTTAAATGCACTCTAAGCTCACAACTCCACGCTAGAGTATCCAATAAATGTTTGCACAGACCATGCCTTTTATTGACCATCTGGCGCGGCATATCCGGGCTCACCGGATACAATATTTGCCTAGATTAGTGTGCTATGTTGTTTGAGGTTCGTATTTGAGCTGTCATGCTGGTAGCCTTATGTTATATTTGGTTAGAACAACTTGGATGGGGTCTGTTATTAGGTTGTTTATCTAAACTAATATTATTAGGAGGAAAGATTTTTATTTTTGTGTAAAACGAGTAATTTAACAAGTGATTAGTAGCGTCTTCAAAAAAACCCGAGTAGTACATTTTTAATCTTACAGAATTAAAGATTTAACAGTTGGGTTTAGTATCATCCTATCGTTTTGATGTAACCAGTGTCGTTCTCACGACTAAGACGAATCTACATAAAAATACGACAAGCCGTTTAGTCTTTAGGGCGTGCCAGAGAAATATACATACGTACACTCGAAAAACATAACCCTCCTTCTTTCGCAGTCGGGTAATAACTACTGGACCAATTTCAAAAATTCTTTTTCCGTTAGAATGACACATTTGTTACATTATGACTGAGTCACATAGACTATAATATTACTAGATTTTTTTTACATACTTACCTACAAACAGGGATTTTTATCTGGTGCAAAGGTCATTACAATTCAGCGTGGAAATGCGACCAGCGTAATGGCACCTTTGCAGTACAAATAATGCCCGGGGTGAGTCATTTGACTAAATCATCATTATGACATATTTTATTTATAAAACATTAGTTGGGCTCCGCAGTGTTAACGACGGATCTCTAATTTTTAATAGCATATGTTATTTAGTGAAATTTATTAAAACGAAGAAAAAACTTTAGAAATCGGTCTAGTATTTTTTGAGTTTATTCGTTAGATACAACAATACAAATCATTCCTCTTTATAATATAATTAGATGTTACTTGCGACATTGCCGCGTATTTTTTTTTAATAGTAAAAAATAAAAAAAAACTTTTTTTTGTGACTCGTACATCTAGTACCTCCAAAAATATGTGTACAAAGTTGATGATGATCGGTTTAGTAGTTTTTGCGTGAAAGCGTAACAAACAAACTTACATTTACATATATAATATTAGTACGGATAGATAAAAAGAGATCTGTATTTTTTTACTATAAATAATTTGGAACACAAATTTAGTCTAATAATCCGGCCCGATTCGAAACTGGCTAAGGTATGCATGATACTAATGCGTTGCTAATGCTAGTGTATAGATTACCGCGTGAAACTTTATTATTACTATTATATTACATAGGTACTCCTTAATAGCCTTGATAAAAGGTAAGTAATACCATATACCTACAGATAACGCCAATCTCACCCTCATAGACTTACACCCTCGTTCTTTACAAGTAGTCTCCAATAAACATCAAGAGGTCTTCACCTACTCACGCAGTTTCCATTTGGTGGAGATCTGTTTGTAGTACTCCATATGTCATACAAAACGTTTTGTGCTCCGAATAGAATTACTTTTCAACTTATAGATTCAGACTGCTGTGATTTTTCTACCGACTTCCAAAATAGAGTAAGTAGGTACTCAATTCAACTGTATTTTTTAATTGACTGAAAATAATATATTTTTGTTTGAAGGGGTGTATGTACCGTGTGGTTCAATTTTAATTCAACTAATTTTTTTATTCGTATATAATATTAGTAAGATTACTAAACAAAGAGCATTTAACTTCACTGCGCCTGTTTCCGAGAGAATTGTTTTTAAAGTTTCCTATTTTTCTTCAGAGTTGTTTTAAATGGAACTCAGCGCACTTTTAAAGTGTGAGATTAATCGTCGAGCTTGAGCTTGTTTACAATTGTATTTGCAAATATACCTACTAGACCTTGTTTTTGTTTAGGGTATGACAACCTTATTAGCGGCGTAGGTGCAAAAGTACCCATCAAAGTAAGTGCATTACCTCGCTGGATAGCTATGGCCAAACTTCCCTCTTTTGCTAAAATAATGGCGTTTCTGTTTATTATTATATATTTATTGCAAAACTATTGATTCTACACATTTCAATGAGTAATATTTGTGGATTATTAACCATTAATATCTTGTTCACGTACACAGGTGTGGGCAAGCGACATAAGAACGGAACAAGGTGGTCTTCGTGTTCGTGAGAAATTTCCATCGAAACCCTGCTAATGTCTCCACCGCTTTATGAGTATGCATGATGTGACTTTAACTTGACCACCGTGACTTAACTTGATTGATTAATAACTTGAACGATGATAAACTTGACGCTGGCAAATATACAAATCGTATGGTGCCATATAGCAAAAGAAAAAAAAATATAACAACTGAGTACTACATATAAAATCTTAAAGTACCGATCACGTGTAAAGTATCTCATACAAGTGGCTGCAGATTACACGAACACCTTCTCGGATATACGATATGGGAGACTGAGAAAAACGATTATTTGTGACGTGAAGAATTTCTTAGTACTCACAGCTGACAAATATAACATTTCACCACAGCGAGGTAGCGAGCACTTTGTTATCTATCACTTTCAATTTATTTTAGGTCCCAAAATACGTGCGCAGAGCGTCTTTGCCTGTGTAAGCCGTGTTTAAATTCAAAAATACAGAATCACAGAGTAAAAGTGTTTTAATTAGAGCTTTAAAATTAGTTTTTCCATCGTAAACGGATCACTTTATCACTGGGACAACAGTGCGCCTTGATCCGTGAGTAACTCAGTCTGAAAACGAGATCCGTGGATAAAAATCCTTGTAAATGCTGTATTTGGCTCTGAATAGATTTAGACTTGAAAATATATTTCTATAAATTGTATCAAAATCGGTTTTTAAGTACAAGTGAAAAAGTTCACTTAAACGTAGGGGCGTAAAAAATTTTAAGTTATAGTTTAGAGTCACATTTTTTGTAAAAGTATTTTCATTTTTATACTAACATTATAAAAATGAAAATTTTGTATTTCATAAACTTAAAAACTACTGAACCGATTTCAAAAACGTATTCCCATTAGAAGCTTAACAGGTAACACCACGGGGCGCACCTAGTAATATATACGTTAAAGAATATATGCATATTATAATTTGTATATTATAATGTATTTAAAATGTTAATAAAAATTCAAAATGTTAATAAGAAAAAACTGTTGTTTTTTCGATTTCTCACGCTGACATCAAGACGAGGCGGAAAAACACTAAATATTTTGTATATACCATCTTATTAATAAAAACTAATTACATCTATTATCAAGTATTAAATTTTGTATTAAATTTTATAGCTAGACATTTTAAACCCGTAACTTTCATTATATCTTTACACAAAAAGTGTCTGTAGCACGTAAAATTTTAAAAGTCTACACGTGAGGAGAAATTTGAAAGGTTTTTTGCGCGTACCTATATTTTATGAATTTTATCATTTCTGCAGACGTGAGTGAGCCAAAGGAATCGAGGGTACGGTGAGAAAATCAGAAGATTTTAGAAGGTGATTGTGATTTTAGCTCGCAGTATGTAGGTCCGAATAAGATATTGTTTCTTGACTCGTAATACGACTTCGAAAAATTTATGAGGCTCTCAATTTGTCAACTATATTTTTAGAGTGTATGTTTTTAAATTTGTATGCAAGAATGTATGTCTAACTGTTTGTGACCTTCTAAATAAATATAACGAATAAAATAATAAAACGAATTTGATAAAGTTCATATGATACCATTTATGGGGTAAAACCTGTCGATGTTTGCAGAGTCTGAAAAATGGAGGAAAATATTATATGGAAAAAAAACCGATGAATTGAGAACCTTTTTCTTAAATTGATTAAAAACAGTTGTAGTGTACAGAGTATTCCTTAAAATCAAATCCATTTTATGTACTTGCTCTAGTTTTTTTTTGCTTAAACATTACATAGATTGTTAAAACCATAAAACACTAATATTAATACAAAAGGCTTGCTTACATTATTTAAGCCTTGTTTAATGAAGCAGATTAAATTAGCAAAACTGACAGCAACGATTAATAATACAATAATGAAATTAATCACTGACGGTAAGAGCCGGGATATAATATAATGCGACGATGATTTTAAATCAAATCTTTAGTCATTTATCAAATACTGTAATTATGCCCGGGTGATATCGCCCAGGTGGAATAAGTCAAAGGTGAATTGAACTTTAATTTTCACTCTGTCCAGCCAGGTGATATCAACCAGATGAACAAACAAACAACTTGAAGCATTGATCAAATCTAATCTGCAGTGGACGGTCTCTTATACGAGTGCAACAGAATAAACATCAATTGGGAAAATATGGCAAGGTCTAGATTATACAAAGAGAACTATCTACCGAGCAGAACATCAAAATGTGTTATAATTAAGTATTAGACTAGTTATAAACCGAATTTTCCACGGGGAGTTTGCACATGAGCTGTTTGATCTTATCCCCCCTTCACCATTCCACTACAGTACTTCCAGAAGATCAGCCGGACGACTTCCACTTATGGTAAATATACCACCAATTTGTACCAAACGTTTTGCTTCCTCCTTTTTAATAAGATCAGCAAAACACTGGAATAACCTGCCATTGTCTGTGTTTCCGGATAAATACAACCCGGGTGTTTTCAAGTGCAAGGTGAATAGGTTCTTACTAGGTAAACGTGCTGCATTTTCGATTGCATCTTCACTTACCATCACGTGAGATCGTAATTGCATAGTTAACATTGCTTAGTTGTAAAAAAAAAGTATTATATCCTCTGAACAATTTTCTGCCCTATTACTAGTTACTTTTGCGTAAATTTGAACTAAATTTGTGTATCAAATTAACAATTTTTATTTATTTATCTAGTCGCTTAAAAACTCAAACTCAAAAATTCCAAGAAACAAACATCCAGGCAGAGAATGTCTATTGTCTAGAAATGCCCAGTATGTTAAACAGTCTAAGTTCAACTTTGTTAAGTCTGTAATTTCTAATTTCATTTTAATAAATAGCTAATTTCATTTTTTTACTTCCAATAAGCAGGGTTCCTTACATGTTTTCCTTTACCGTTGCACCATTATTATATTTAGTATGCCGGTGTTTATCTGGCCCAACGTATAAGCATTGACATTCAGCTTGGTAATAGCATATCGGGCAAGATGCCCTCTGATGGGGAATTGGAGTATTTGGATTATTTGTAGATCTTAAATGGTCTATAGATAATCTATCTGCTATATTTTTTTTGTTGGTGTATTTATTTTTTCGTCCTTTTATTTTTATTTAAGTAAGAAGATGAAAACACTCACCAGTTATATGTACAGCAATAGCCGGCGGCATTACAAAAATGCCTACAAGCAAATCCGCCGCTGCCAAACTCGTCACGAAGCAATTTGTCACTGTCCTCAATCTCTTTGTCGTCACCACTGCCGATATTATCAACGTATTTCCTATCACAGTCACAACTATCAGCAAAAATAACACTATCACTACACTAATTTCGAAAGAATCGTAGTTTTCGTGACAATTAGTCGAATTCGTCACGTTTCTACCACAATTAGCAGTTTTAGTCTCATCTGTTGAATTCCGCGTGAGTATGTTTGTCGTTATTTGGTATAGGTCGTTTGTGAAATTGTATTTTTCTTCTCTCTCGTTTTCTATGATGAGTTCCGTTTGGAGTTCTGTGATGTTCCATGTTGTGGTGTCTTCTGGTGTTATCATGAGACTACGCGAGGTGTTTGATTTCAGTACGCGATGTCATTTTCTGAAACAACGAGAAGTTTTAGATTAGTTGATGCCATTTTATAGTAGCTTTGCGTACAGGTATCCTCGCAACCATAATAAGTTTACGCCTTAAAAAACACAACCTCTTGATAGACTTTACATATTTGGACTATTATTTAAGGTTGCATTCCGCATGTCCCTATTTTCATTATCGCTCTTATTTTTAGCAGAAATATACTCCAATGAAAAATCCCTTTTGAGTATAAAACGCAAAAAAATTATAAAAGTTAAATAAAATATTTTATCACGATTAATTGGAAAATATGACATGTACGCGAATACAAAACAAATAATTAACTATACAAACTGAAAATCGAGGAAAAACTAATTGAACGATCATACGCTTATTTCGCTCGCACGGCTTGGCTTAATTATTGAACAATAAAAGTCACAGTCACGATTTTTTCTGGAAGCAAGTTGCGAACGTGTATTTTGAGAATCGGTTCAAATATATGATTTAGGAAGTTCTTAGCAGTATGTCATATGATATAAGTTGTTCTGTTTGTTTCGATATTTTTTGTCATTTCGGGTGGAATGGAAATAACATATTATTAAACAGTCACAAAAATACTTTATAATCTAAGGACATCTAATGTATTAATATTGTTTTAGATATTATCAGCCGTAAGAAAGTTCTGCGTTAGTATACTTAAATAACCAAGATATATATAACATTCGTGAAAAATCTTTCATTTTGTGATTGCCTCATTGTTCATATTATAAGCGTTCATATTGTATTGGTATTTTTATAGGCATGGTTTAGGTAATTTTTTATTGATAATTTTCGCCGACATTGTCAACTGATGGTATAAAGAAAGAAAAGAAAGAAAGAAAGAATTTATTAATACCAAAAAACTGCTAGTACTAACAGAGACTTCACTGAGACTGCACAAGCCGTGTAGGCAGTTTTATTGACAATCTGCAGACTCTTTCGTCAACAGAATAAACTGTTGGTTTAGCTATTTTTTTATTGACATTCTGCAGACTCTTTCGACAAAGTCACAGTAGTATGATTTACTTTTCAGGTTACGACATTTACGACAGTTTCGATTTACTTTTCAGGTTAAAAAAAAATAAGCGATCTAAACTATTTTAAGTAAATATAGATAGATCAATTCTTTGTTGTTGACACACAAAACAATAAATACATGAGAATAATTCTTACAAATTATAGTACTATACGTGGCGGCCTTATCGCTAAAAAGCGGCCTAACTTAAACAATTTTATGTAAATATTATGACTGTTTGTTGTTCTTAGGCCTAGTGACTGAGCGAATACTTACTTTTGAATCAAAACTCGACGTTACCAAACAAGTTATTAAACAAACCAAAACGGAAGGAGAGCGATCCTAACTTTATTAAACAATTTTGGAATTTCACCCGTTAGACTTCATAAATTGAATCTTCTCTTTTCATTACTTAACGTAGAGAAATAATTAAATTCTTCCTGACACGACTTATAGACATCTATAACATTAATTAAATGAATTATGGTTGGAGTCATTCGTCATGTTTTTGCTGGTGTCATTGACCGAACAAGCGAAATCTTTCTGTTTGGGGACTGGCGAATTTCCCTGTCGTCTTTCACTTCGTATGGTGTTTGTTTGTATGTTTCCTAGAAACCTCGTACTTGTGCAGAAGTCGTAGTTTCCAACCAATTTTGACGAAACTTGGTAGGTATTTGGGTTCTACGATTTATTATAAATTTTAGAGATTTTTAATTATTTTCAAAAGTTTTATTTATTTTACACAGCTGGACATTTGACCACAAGTTCGAACGAGCACGAAAGTCAGCAATACTGTAGCCCTAGATGGAGAATGCTTAGTCTAGGATACACTGTCTCCTGTGTTTGTAGTTTTCCGTGGTTTAGGCGTGAGAAGGTAAAATACAGACAAAGTTATTTTACATATTTTAAAATAGTAGGGCAAAAATACACATAGGGAGTGAACATGTTTTTTTTTTACATAAGTGAAATGATTGTAATTTCGTGAGATATAGCTAAATCAAAAACAGAAATACAAGGAGTTCGAGTTACTCTCAGCCATTAATTTAATAATGATGAAATGACTAAGCTAATTAGTTGACATTAAAAACGGTCTATTTTTATCCGCATGTATTGTATTGTACTTATGTACAGGTACACTACGCTCCAGAAATCACTCATATAATATTTCAATACCACAAATCATTGCTAGCACCCTGAATATATATTTTTCTGACATAATATTAATAATAGAAAAATCTTTTTTTACAGTTATCGTACAAGAAGGTTTCACTTTTGAAAATACGTGTAAAAATGTGTCATTGTACGAACTAGAATTTGGCAATGCTTGCCAATTTGATAAAAAAAATTTAGTTTCGCTTGCCATAGATTATGTCATGCAGGTCTTTATGTTATAAATTCTTTTTCTATAGTGCCAATATTTATAATGTTATTTTTTAAGATTCCCTGTTTTTAGCCTTAGAACTATTCGTAAAAAAAAATTTAGATATATTACCTCAAGTGCCACAACATGATCATAATGCCGAATTTCTGAGCTCTTTGCATTAGTTAGATATACCTACATAAAGATAAAATGACATGACAACTCTTGCTCTGGATATACGCACCGCTTATTTACTTGTTTTTTCTCTTTTTTAATATGACTTCATACGATTAAGTAGTATTATGTTTACAAAGTTATAGTTAACCTTATGCCTATAAAATGAAATTCCTAGTATAATGAAGTTTCAAAGTTAGTTTTTTTTAGAAATTTAGAATTTGACCCCTTTACATTTCTAAAACTCTTTTTTTACTCCCGTATACCGTTTACCATTATCCAAAATTTATGTCTAGGGGTTTAGGCACTGCGTTGATTCCTAGCGAATACCAGTCAGTTTGTAAGGACTTACTCTTTTATATATATATATATAGATGTGCAGGTATACTATATCTCGATCGGTAACATATATTAACGGAATCCAGAACTAGAATTACCTTAAAAGAACAATGCATAAAAGAACAAAAGAAACTACGCAAGAAAACATAACAATGAGAAAAAATAAAGGAAAACACTACTGTATGATGCTACAAAGTAAAAACAATACTTAAGTACAGACTAACGACCGTCATTAGAGCAGAAAGCTTTTTTATACTATTTCTTACTATTTTTTACATTAATGTTGGAAACTTTATACATAATATATGAAAGAGTAATTTCTGACTTACTGACTGACTAGCCACAATTAACGCAAAGCCTAAACCGCTGAACACAGACACGAAATTGGGAGATCGTAGTGGTGTAGAAAGGGTTTTAGGAAATTCAACCCCTAACGGTGATCAAATGGGGTTGAAAGTTTTAAATTTATTTATATTTAATTTTATGTCGCGGGCAACGCCGCGGGTGATAACTACCAGTCTAAATATAGAGGGTTATCAGCTAGGGGTTCAACTAAGGCGAAAGAGGGTCACTATATTTATCCTACTGAACAACTTTCAGCAACTATGAAAAAGCATTTTTTGTCTCGAATTAAGAGATGATTCTTATCTCTGAATTTGAGAAAAATATGTTTTTTCATTCATTTCCATGAACTTTTTGTATGAAACAGCAAATTTATTTTTCTATATTAAGGATTGGTTTCGCTCGGTCAGCTAAAAAGACGTTTTTTTTCTATATTTACCACCTTTCCCTCGACCAACGAACTTTTTGACTCAACCTTTTTTTGTTTTAGAAAGTTTTTTTTAATAGCTATTTTCTTATAAGTTTTTGTCAATAATTTTTTAACTTAGTTCAAAAATTTCGTTAAAAAAGCCTAATTAATACAAGAATATAACTAAATAACATCAGAATTACTTTAAAGTTTTATTGTTCAACAGTATCAAAGAAGAAAATCGCCATCAATAACAATTTGTTGTAAATAAATTAGATTTCCTAAAATCTATTGAAACTGAGAACAGAAATTGGTCCACAAAGGCCTTTTGTCGATCCATTAGTAAAATATCTCAAAGTTACAGCAAGTTTTACTTCATTGCCTCTTAAAATAACATTTACTTAAACGATCAATAATGGCAACGTATTTTAAACTTCCGCTAGAATAAGACAACCTTTTAAAATTTGATAACAACTTTTATTGAATCACTTAGTAAGAAATTTTAGGGCATATTTACACACGATCACGTAGACTAAGACTATTAATGTTGGCTAACCTGCAGCTTTTACAAAACTTCAAAAACAGAAATTATTGATCCTCGATTTCTTAGAGATACCTGAACTGGTTATATTTTTTTATTTGTTCGAAAGGACTACGATAAAATTGTAATGTTTTTTTTCTTGTTGATGCGATGTATATTTTATTTTAGTAAAATAGTTTGTTTATATAGTTCGGTCAAGTAGTTTGGTTTATAAATAAAAAAAACAAATTAAGTAACTCGTTTTTTTTTGTATAAATTGTATGTTAATATTATTTTAAAATTTCTATAGATAATCAGTGCTCTTGGCTTAATCATTATAATGCTAACTGTATTAACGAACGAAAAGTCTCGGCTTCCTAATTACATTCGCCTTCGACTCGCGTCATTAATACCATTCCCATTATAATGGTATAACCGATTTTAATTTTAGAATCTATTCGAAAGTAAATAAAGTAAACTCGGAAAAATTTAACGTAAACAATTATATTACAGGTACTTAAGTAGTTCAATTCAATATAGTAGTAGGTGTCGTTACTTAACTTTGGTAATTCGATAAAGAGCCACGGTCAACCTAAATACTTATTTATACAATGACGACGAAGTTAAAGCCAGCGTTCACTTTACCACTCCAGCATTGACTTGAGGCTGGAAGTTTTCAACACTAATTAACCAAGTTTTGAAGTCTCAAGCATGTACAATCTCGCAAGGCATGACCGTAGACTTTGTCGTAGATTTTGTTAAGTGGTGAAATGATGAATAAAAGTTATATTAACCGACATTAGCAAGTTGTTTTTAGAAAAAAGTTATTGCTGTCTTCCATTTTAGCATGCGCTGGTAGAGTTTTTTCAGTTATTTCGATTAAGAAAACAAAATTTTGGCCTGATTTTGATAAACTAGGGTAAATTGAGAAGTATTTCCCTAACCTTTCGAACAAAAAAGAATTTTTCAAATCCGTCCAACTATCTCCGAAAAATCAGGTAAAAACATAAGAAGCAAAGCTGTCAAATTGAGTACTTCCTTTTTTAGGAATTCAACAAACAAAATCGTCGATATCTTTTTTGTGTATATCCCCGAAGCAAGCGAAATGTCTGCTTCGGGTCTGTAATTTTTTCTTTCCTGTCTCAGTACTTATAAATTGTATGTTCACTAAAATTTCGTACTTGTGTAAAGGTCGTAGTTTCTAACCTTGATGAAACATGAAGCATGGATTGTACAAATTTTCAGAATTTTTTATTCGTCGGGGCAAAAAACGCATATTTGTGATAAAGGGGAAAGTTTCCCATGGTGCCATTTACAGGCTGATTTTGATAATATGTAGTACAAATATGCAAAAAACAACATTAATTGAGATAGGTATCTGTTTATAAGAAAATCGGATAATATCGAGATCGCGAAGTCGACTATTACTCGCATAGTATTGAGAAAGACACATGGGCAAAAAATAATCATAGACTTGATCACAAGAGATAGCACAAAAATACATAGCGAGGGATGAATGAGCGTAGTAAGAGATAGAAAGCTTTTGTCTTGAATTTCTGTAATTATATTATATCGTATTTTATAAAAAAAACTGCCGATGGATTTATTATTTGTAACTCAATTTTAAAAACATTTTTGTGAGTCTTGTGTGTCAAATCAAGTAAAAGTTTTATTTATTGGACACAAGCTAAAAATAAAAAATATCTGAGTAGGAGCCTAGTAGGACGGAGGAAAAGTCTTTGTGTATTTTTTGAGCATAAGTAAAGGTAATAATAAAGTCTATTTGCTTGTATTATTTGTATTGGGCTGGTTTTTATGTCGTTGTGAAATAACATGAAAATGTCTGGCAATATTTATTTTATCTTTCTGTCACCAAAAATTACTGAATCTAAGGCAAAATCGATACATTATTTTTCAAACCAAGTTCATTTGAAAATGTGATTACCAGCTTTCATTACGATAGGTGCCGATAGAACTTTTCCTGTTATTTCGATTTAAAAATCAAACTATAGACCCTTTAAAAAGATTAGTTAAAATCGGTCTACCTAGCCCAGAAATCAGGTAACAAAATTAAAAAAATAACCGTTGAACTGGGAAACTTTTTCGGGAACTTCTTTTTTGAGAAGTCGGCAATAAAGGGAAAATGCAACACAAGTGATTAAATTTACTTACCACAAATACATAGATAGCTCTGTGTGATAAAAAGACAAAAAAAAACATAATCACGTAGGTTCAGAATTAGTTACTTAATATAAGTGGCCGAAAGAAGACTGACAAAAACTACTTGTCGCATATTTTGATCAGAAATTACAAAAGTTTTACAGCAACAGAATGATGTCCGTACCTATAAAAATTCAAAAAGTAATGGAACAAAATTGTAAATAAATATAATATTTATGTATATAATGTTTGTATAAAACTGTCAGATATATTATGTAAACTTTGAATATCGTTTTTATTTTTTATAAAAATTATGAAAACATTATTTCCCGATCTAAGTGCGAGTATATTGACCACGAATAAATTATCATTTGTCTTGTTTTGGCGCGTGACGTTCTCCTTTGGATAGAACAAGACAAAAGATGCTCTAAATTAAGCCGCGTTAAGGCAGCTAGAGTTTAACATTAGAATTAGATAAGAAGTAGTTTTTTTTTTATCCTGCACAGCTAGACATTTGACCATAAGTTCGTACGACCACGGAAGCCAGCGATACTGTAGCCTAAGATGGAGCTTGCTTAGTCTGGAATACACTGGCTCTCAAGGAAGGCTGCCGAAACACACCGTTAGGTGTTTTGGCGACAGATTTTACAACTTGAGGATGGTAGCTAGCCAGGCGAGCGATAGGAAACGCCCTACCACCATTCTATGGTTTCTTCACGCTGTTTTCCTTCACCGGTAGCTCAGGCTCTTTTTGCATGTTTCGTGGGATCAAACCTCGTACCTTTTGCACGGCAAACGACCCCACAAACCACTCCACCATCATCGCTACAAAGTAATCGTACAAACGTAATCTCTGTTAGGGGTTCTATCTTATCTTTTTCCGTTTTTGTCAGCTTTATATTGTTTAACCCTCATGGTTAATTGTCCAATAGATTTTACTATTTTCTATTATTCTCTATTCAATTACTTAACTCTATTTATACTGAAGAAAGGCGACTTAGAATTTGAACTTAAGTAAACACCAAAACCAATTAGACTTAACAGGGGAATGGGTACCAAGTTTCTCGATGCAGGCGAAGTTAGTAGCGCGTGTTCAAGTAACAAGGTAGGTGTTTGTTTGTTTCGCAATCACTGAGAATTGTTTGTAAATGCACGGGTAGTGATGTGCCGCCATCTTGAATACGTGTTTTTTCTTATAAGTTGATTTGATTTTGTAAAAAGGGGCTTCATACGCTATAGATATTTAGAATAGCGTATTGTATTTTCCCAACGTTAGCTTAGCGTTTCTGTTTCAGCTTGTTTTTGATTCACAATCAGTGTGAATTGTTTGGAAAATGCACGTGTACTTAGTGAAGTGTTGCCATCTTGAAAGTGTTTTTTTTTTTTAATTTAAATTCATTTCATTTTGCACTAAGAAGCTTTTAGATAGGTATTTAGAATAGCATGTTGTATTTACTCAACGATAGTTAAGCGTTTTCGTTTCAGTTTGTGCAAAAATGCTTTAGTATGTCTGTTCGTATGTGGATGTTTAGCTGTTTTTCTTTCTAAGTCGCATCTCTCAACCAATTCTCAGGACATTTTGTGTGTAAATTCGAAGTTTAAGCAATAACAGGTTTGCAAATACGACAGGTCATAGAGTCTTAAATTCAGTATGCAGATTTCCGTAAAAGCTAAGAACTTTTTTACCTGACTGCCCTAATGTAGATTAATGTTTTACAAGTGATTATGTGCAGATGGTTTTAGACTACCATTAGTTGCATCCTGTTAATTTATGCAATACTTACATACACTTCAAGCACATTATTATCTTCGCACAGTGAATATAAAAAAAGGATTTTTTGATTTCACATTAGTTTACTATGCTTTTAAACGTTTTAATGACGGCCTTGTTTTACTTTACCGATTTGGTTTAGTGCAAAGAGCTATCAATATGTATGACTAAGAGCGTTGAACTCTTTGTAAAATAAACTTTTTTTCCCATATTTTTTTCTTTTGATATATGGCACCATACGATTTGTATATTTGCCAACGTCAAGTTTATGTATCAAGTTACAAAAGTCAAATATCAAGTAATAAGTCGTCGTAGTCAAGTAAAAGTCACATTATGTATCCTCGTAAAGCGGTGGAGATGTAACTATTGTTTCTATGGAGACTTCCCGCGAAAAATTAATAAATTCCAACAAATAGCTGACTGTTACCGGTGCAAAGGTGTCTATAACACTAAGAGTAATATCGTTATTATATATGGCCAATATTTGCACCAGAAACATTCCGGAGCAGTTATCACCAGTCTTATATATAAATCTTGTGCCTTTTTCTTTAATAATGCACTTGATTTCCTCGTCCCAACAACCCGCGTCTGCACCGAGCTAAATGCGTTATTTAAATAATTTCAAGACTGCATTAGCCCTTCACTAAACGCGAGCTGTTTTGTCTGTTAGACTTACGTTTAGCTATCGCGAGACACGAATTTGTTGGAACTATAAATAAAGTATTGATTTTTGGTCTGACTACTTAATCACTGCAATGTCTATTTTAGAAATGGGCGTGCAACTCGAGCGGACTAATTTTGAATATGGAACACTAATGTTCTTTATTCGAAATAAGTCTTTTTACAATCTAAAAGCCGATTGCTAAACTTTTACTGTCATATCAAAAAACATTTAGACATGTCTATTAAGATGTTTCGTTTAATTTTTTATACAATTCCGCAGCTATCATTGGTTAAAAGATAAACACAACGTTGCATTGCCACGGATTTGTACAAAGAAGTAAACCGAAATATCTACACAATATGCATGTCTAAATATTTTGTGGTTATTACAGTTTTTTCGAGTTTCCGAGTAATAATAGAAAAGTGATTAAAAAAGTATCACACACTAAACATAAATATAAAATATGTTTCCATTAAAAATGTATGCAATGATAAATATAATGACCCTACAACGGGTTATATTCCATATATTTTAACTCTAGAGTGTAGAAGTTAGAGAGCCTAAGGCGCTAATGATAATACCCTTCTAATTTCATGTTTCTAGTTTCAGCGGTTAAGGCTCTACGTTGCTTCCTAGAAAATAACAGTCAGTCAGGATTTAATCTTTTATATATATTTAGAAGCAAAATTGCATACACGTGCACTTACAGAAATTTCTCAGATAGGTTTATATTTCGCAGATTAATAATCTCCCTAAACAAGCTCATTATGAATTTGATCACCAAATTACCCCATACCAAGTGTCGGATTAATTTAATATCAAAGGAAATGTTCGCTTCAAAAGCCTCTTCATAAAGCCTCTTAAGCCAGTAAAGCTGAAGTTTTGACCTATAAAATGAAACATAAATTTGTAATTTTATACATGACTGTACTTGAATTATAATCTTTTATACTATAAGTAGATGGCTAATACGAAGGAGGCAAAGGGTTAGGAAAAGAGGTATAATGGAGAGGCAAGACATGATCATATTAGAAAATGAAATTAGAAGGTAACCGATGTACGTGCTAGTACAAAGTTAAGATTCATTAGGTATGCTGATGTAATTTGACTTAAATTTAAATTTGATTTATAAAAACCTACTGAGCAAAACGCTTTTAGGAATTTTGTTTTTTTTAAGCTAATAATTTGACCACCAGGTCGCACGACCACGAAAGTCAACGACACTGTGTCCTTACATGGAGCATACCTAGTTTGAAATACACTGGCTCTCAAGGAAGGCTACCGGAACATACTTTCCTTTCGTTAGGTACATGGCGACAGCAGATTTTTAAATATTAGGATAGCTAGCCAGGCGAGCGTAAGCCACCTTGCTGTGGTTCGCTTACGATATTTTCCTTCACCGGTAGCTCAGACTCTTTTTGCGTAGGTATTCTGTGAGATCAATTAATATATTCTTTATATGCGTTCTCAACCTATGAGTAAGTTTTACCGTTCCATAAATTTTATTTATCAGCTATTTTTTCTATATCTATAGGCGTACTTACAAATATGTTAGATGTTTTTGGGCTACTGAATAATCTTAATTATTTTTTAGGACAACAAAACTGAACATGAATTTTTTTGAAAGAATTTCACGTAATAATAAAAAAGGGCGAGTCCTGCCTGTCAACAGATTATCTAAGTGTAAGAAACAGGGACTTTACACCAAAATATTAATGTACAATAAATTAACAAATAGCGTGATGGAACTCAATTTTAAAATATTTAAACAAAAATTAAAATATTTTTTTGAAAGAAATCCTTTTTATAAACTCAGTGAATATATGTCAATGCAGCTTGTGGAATCATCGTTCTTGTGTGATGAACAACAATTACAAAATGTTAGTAATAGGTAAAGAAATAAATGACAATGGAAATGTATAATATAATAACTATTTGTTCTTAGAACTATAAAAGTATTTATAAGTTAAGTTTCTTTTTAAAGTAATTAGTAATTAAAATGTAAAAAACTTGCCTGTAACGAATGTTATTTAAAGGCCAATAAATATTTCTTATTCTTATTCTTATTCTTATTCATGTATTTTAAGTGAAGTAGCAAACTATTACAATTTGGGAACGTCTTCCATCTCTTTCAAGTAAGAACAAAAACATAAAATTAAATTTAATCAGATGTCAAATGCATCGAAATGTATTGTGGCTAAAATAAACAAATAACAAGCAACAACTAATCCGCCTCAGCCATCAACGAGAAAAAAATATTGGATGCTATCGTATATCGGTGGCCACTAACGAATATTCTCTTGCGTTTGATACATTTTGTTTCGAAGTACATTACATACGTACCAATTATTTACTTATTAGTATTATTCTGAATAAATTTATAGACAGTAAATAAAACTAATGTTGTACCTTTTTAACGTTCAGGTACGTATTAGTTGCTGTCACCCGCGGTGTTGCTCAAGGCTTAAAATTGAATATCAAGAAGTTTTAAACTTTGAACCTCCATTTTTCCATATATACATCCATACATAATAAATACCTACACCCTCCGAACTTCTTGTCTCTAGGATCAGCGGTTTAGGCTCTGCGTTGTTATGACTTGTCAATCAGTAAGTCAGTCAGTCAGGACTTACTGCACTTATTTCTGTATATATAGATTACTAGCTGCGCTCTGCGGTGTTACCCGCGGATAGCTATTTTTTTCTTGTCATAAATATAGCCCTTGTTATAATGTAGCTTTAGATAGTGCAAATATTCAATAAAATATTTTTTTGTTAAATCTGCATCAAATCATAACTCTGAAACCTTCCTTTTGCATTCTTTATAACGATATCCCCAACAAATCGCTTGACAGTTTATGCAAAAAATTCTTCCAATATCCCTATTCAAGTGAACCTTGTCACCCACATTTCTCTAAGAGACCCCTTACCCAATAAGACCCAATCGGTCCCTTTTTAGTATTCAAATATTTTTCCCATAGCAATAAAACCCAGCCAATCGTCCGCGAACTCAGGATCAGCGAACTAGATATTAACGTTTAGGCCTACTCGAATCATATAAATATTATTCGAATCGATATAAAATAATGCCTTAAAACGGGCAAAAATATTTTTTGAAATGCTTAAATGTGTGTATATTATATTATAACCAGACTGGCAATACTATTTTAATTTAGTTAGCATTTTCTTCTTAACTAGTTTCGTTTGATGAAGAAAATTGTACAAGTTATTATAACCGAAAATTCCCAATTGTCACTTAATCATTGCCGTTTGGGGTAGAAACTTTGAGGCCATGAGGTCCGGGAGCTCACAGCTTTTTTAAAGATTTGTCGGAACATCCGAAGGACTTTGCATTTGACAAAAATGCTGGCTTATATTTTGCATAAAAAATAAGTCTAGCAATCATATTTTATGTGACTAATTTATTTATAACATACGCATTAAGTTTTTAATTTTGTATTGTATATGTGTAAATTGAGAAATCACTGATGATTTTGTGTATCACAGGTTATTTATTGTTTCAAAAAATATTATATATTTAATAAAAGTTTAACAATCCACTTTCTAAAAAGCTGTTTTCGATTCGAAATATATTTTAAATCGAATATTGCTCCTACAATGAATCATCTCTAACATCCTTAACCCTTGCTACGCCCTTGGATCTATCGGTATAATGCGTCGAATAAACCGATTGTAATGAATACCTACGGGTTCTGTAGTGCTCATGATCATTGAGAATTTGCATAGAAAAAGGAAAAATAAAAACAAAATGGGTCTCTTTTGTCGCTGGAAAATTCCGAACTTATTTGCTAAGGATGAATTTCGCCATTTCGCTTAGTTACGTAGATAATCCATGTAGGTCTTTGAAGATATTCGGGTAAGGAAAATAGAATAAAATAAGACACAAAAGAAACAGATGGTTAATAGAATAGCGTAGCACAAAAATCTTGTTTTCTATGGACAATACATAATATTTTATGTATTCTAAACAAGCTAAAACTATTGTTTTAGCTTGATGGTTAGAAATATACCAATGGTGCTCAATTTCTTACAAGGAATAATAATTTCTATCAAGTAGTTAAAGTGGTTTCAAAAACACGACTGTAATCTTATCGAGTAACTTAATAAGTAAAATTGCGAGATATGTGTAGCTAGTATTTACCTATGACCATATGACCGAGAAGACAAATCTTTTGACACCACTGACATAAAAATACGACTAGCCGTTTAAGCTATAGAGCGTGCAAAAGAAATATAAATACATACACTTGAATGACATAATTATCCTTCTTTCGCAGTCAGGTAAAAAATGCTCTGTGCGACAAGCTTTCGCCTTTATAATATTAGTGTGCTGATCATCAAAACTTAAAAGAAAAACAACTGCTTAGCATTCATGCTGAGCGCCTACCTTTTATAACGCACGGGGCACTGCAGCTGAAAGGTTCTTCTTTATTTATTTATTTTTGACTTGTTATTACGACTTATCATTACTGTGTAATAAAACAATTGTGTTCCTTTTTTATTTATTTCCATTTAAAGAAAAAGCTATTTGATAAACTGGCAACACAGAAAGCAGGTAACCGCATACTTTAACACATCTGTGCTTTGAAACGACAGTTGTTTTCTTTAAAGTTCTCTAGCAAAATATACGCAACTTTGACCGTAATTCAAGATTTATTTAAATTTTGTTGTCGTTGAAGAAAGTTTAGTAGACTACTTTGCTGAAGTCTGCGAATAAGCTGCGGTAACTTAGACTTACATGTGTGTTTCACAAGAACGTGACCCTTATAAAACAATGTAAAACATAAGTTTAATGTATTAATATAATATTAAAGTTATAATATAACATATCGTACTATCAGAAACGAACTAGTATGAGAACACATCGCTCGATAACTAATGGGGAAGAAAGGTTCTTGTTCGTGAGTGGTGACCACGAACTGGAAGACGCAGCGTAGGTAGGCCCCCATTAGGTGGACCGACGACGCGACGTCATAGTAAAAGTCACAAAAAAACCCGTAGATGCAGTTGGCAGTCTCTAGCAGTGGATGTATAATATATATAAGCCACTTATAGGCATAGGTTTCATGTATTTGTACAAAACGTTTTGCATCAACATTTCAAGCTTCTTCATTACCCGGTAATCTGGGTCTTTGAAAGATAGGACTGCTAGTGAATCGATTTCTTCTAGTCTACCATGCTAGTTTTGCATCAGGCAAGGCAAAAACTTAAATTAAATTGTATATAAATAATATTTTGAATGTAAACAGATTCTTGTCTTTAACTAATAAAAAAAAGGTTTCAATTTAATCATGCTCTTAATTATGATCCAACTCTACAACACTAAACCTCGTTAGCAAAATATCAAATTGTTTAGTGTAAGTATTAAATATTTTATTATTTAATAATAACGTTACTAGACCAAAATATCAGGCGAACCCTTCAAAATTATTTCATTACCCGCAAATTAATATCTTGAGGATAAATATCCACGTCACAAAGCCTTAATAGAAATACTTTATGAGCACGAAAGTATTTTAATAAGGCAGGAAAAATATACTTTACTGACTTACTTGAGTCGAATCTTGATCGTCACAGCTTATAATTAGATTGCAGTAGATTTAGTTAAATAAAATAAAATAAAATTGCTTTATTAGGATGCCAAAGTGTGATATTTCATTCTTAAGGCATCGCGTGCTATGGTCTAGGTACACACCTGGTCTTAACACCTCATCCATTAAAATCAGTTCAGTAGCTTAGGTGCTGCGGTGGAACATACAAACATATGATATGATGATATGATAAATATCTACAGGGTGGCAAGTGCCTTTATTAACATTAAATTACTAACTGCAACATCAAAAAATTTTAGCAGAAAGATTACCTATAGACCATTTAAGACCTACAGATAATCCAAATGCTCCAACCCACCACCAGAGGGCAGCGTGCTCAGATGGTAGTCGCATTACCACGCTGAATGGCAATGCTTATTAGTTGGGCCAGACAAAAACCGGCATTCTGGTCACGCGTCGAATCGATCAAACGCTCCGATAAGTTTTGGAAAATAAGATAAGCTCCCGGTCCCCGCGACCCTAAAGCCTCGACTGCAAATGGCTCAAGTAAATAACCACTACCGAGGCTAGCATATTTTCGCCGTTTGTGCTGCTCAGCTGAATAAGCCACTGCCCCTGCCCTACTCTGTCAAAGGAAGATGAGATGGCGCTAATGCGGCAACGCATGTCGCGTCCCATACAAGAGGCCTATCCAACTTCCAAGGCACAAGCGTCATTCCGTCACGTCTTTTTCTATCGTCATGCGCAAGACCGCTCGGTTCAAGCACAGCTGCAACATTGGCGGTATAAAAAGCCCGGCGAATGATATCATTCAGGCTAGCATGGCGATCTATTCTGCCAGCACTTTTAGAACAAGAAAGACCATGGTGACCATGGTGACCGGTGGCTTCGGAAGAATTTGCTACTACTACATTAGAATGGCCTAAAGAGGAGGGTACGAGGATTTTTCCTACCAAATCATTCGTGCCATGTAATGAAGCCAAGAATGCGGGCAGCGCGACACTAGAAATTTTGCGGACTGCCAAGCCTCCTAACCTTACAGGCAGAGAAGCTTGCGACCATGTTCTGTCTCATCCGTATCAACATTCAAAACCGTAATCAACGTGTCCTTTATTATGTTGTCCAGGCTCTCAAGGAGCTCACTGTGTTGCCACAGTGGACAACAACGTAAATTACACGTATATTTAAGAACGAAAAGACAATATCTGAAAATAATAAAGGTCATATGAGCGTTAATTTTGAGCAATGGCCAGATATATTTAGAATTTTTTTCTCAACGAAGGGAGAAAAAAATTCACTGAGAATTGGTAAACCAAGAAGACGAAGCGAAGTTTTATCTACCAAACGGATACCGGGAGCCAATACATTGAAATTATGAAAAACCAAATCCTTAATAGTTCACATTTTGAATAAGTTATGAAAAATAAATCATAATTAATTATTAAAAATTAATACTTACATACATATACTTACATAAAAAGCTAAAGTCACACATAACCCGTCATTTTGGCTTCGCCGTAGTTTGATACAAACAAAGATCCTGGAAGAATGCGGAAAATTTGATTTTCTGCTACCTTTTTGCTTATAACTTTCGGTTTTGAAGTCTCTTACACTTCAACTACAAAGCCGAAAACTGTCTTTGGGTATTTTGTGTAAATATTAGAAAGTTAAATCTGTGTAAATTATATAAAATATACGTAATATTAGAAATTTTAATTCTTTTTTCAAATACAAGTACGCATTGAAAAATTGGTACGGGCATTACCTACCGCGTTTCTTATTCTGTGATAAATCCTGACCCTAATAAGGACCCTACAGATCGGCGACTAAACAAGAATGTTTGAGAGCTCTCTACGCTCGGAAACCTAAGTATCTAAATCGATAACGTCTCCAATGTCAAATGATCTTAGCGTTTATTATTAGATTTACCTGAACAAGTTCCTAGCGATAGATATTTTTTTAGAATAAGTATAAGAAATATTTACTGGCCTTTAAATAACGTTAGTTAAAGACAAGTATTGTTATATTTGAATTATTAATTACTTAATATTAAAAATATAAACTTATTTAAATATTTTATAGTTCTCATAACATATTTATTATATTATGTATTTACATTGTGATGTATTTCTTGAGTTATTAGTAAATATTTGTAATGGTTGTTCGTTACACAAGAAAAATGATTAGACAAGCTGCAATGACACATATTCACTGAGTTTATAATTTTTAGCTGTCTTTAAAATAGAGGAAGTTTTGAAATTGCAGGAGTCTTTTTTATTGCGTTACTCAATTTTTTTCAGAGATGGGTAGGCTGATTTGAAATATATATTTTTTGTTCGAATACTTTGAAGAGCTTCTTTAGCCGTCTATTAAATTGGTCTTATATAAGTTTTATAAAAATCGGTGATTTGCTTTTTTAAATCAATATAGCTTTTAAAATGTTTCGAGTAACATTTCATTTGTAAAATTTGCTTATCTAATTGAAATCGATTTTAACTTTTTATAGTATTATTTATTTTTTAAATCAAGACAATGAGCCTATATTTTAGTTAAGCTCTTGTTTTTTTGAACTATAAGATAACATCATATATATATATACCCATATAAATTTTTATGAAGTGTGAGTTTTTTTTTAATTAGAAGCGATTTCAAAAAAAATCTCACACGACACTCTTTTTAGAATCTAGGGTGTGCTAAAGAGACATGCATACATAGATAACAATACTTCTTCCGCAGTCGGGTAAAAATAAAGGGAAAATAGCAAGTAACTTTTGAAATATACAGCATGCAGCATTAAACTGTTCAAGTCTGGGATATGTAACTAAGCGCAGTAATTTACCCTTAAATGCTGGCAAATCATTCAAGAAGTCTGTCTCTAACAAAGATATAATGAAAGGGAAATTCCTAATGTTTCAGCTCGTTTTATCGACTATGCTTAAGTTAAACTGCTCAATTTAGTTAGAATTATTGGCCGTAAACTAACTGTTATTTAAAATTGATTGGTCGTAAAACATTTAGATAGGAAGGAAAGTGGTCCAGCAATTATTTAGGATCTTTAAATGCCGTTTTACTGTTATGTGCTGGATCTCAGAACGGAACGAAAAAAAGACTGCTAGGTGGGATCAAAGACAGGAAAAGACGCCTAGTGCGCCTGTGACTACGTGTTTAGGAGATGGAAGCATTTTGATAAAAAAGGTAATATTGTTAATAAAAAATTAAACCCAATGTTTCATTTCATATAGAAAAATCGTTTATAGATACTGAAAGTAGTGCGTAATTTTTATGAGTAAGGTTTTTGTGCTGCAATCAAATAAAAACAATGCCTTTTGTACCTCACATACAAAAGTCTTTAACATACCTTTACAGTGTGAAAATGATATCTTAAAAAAATATACGCATTTTTAGGGTTTCCTAACTCGGAACAAAGAATAAAACAAAAAACTTAAAGAATTACTTTGCTTTCCGCCTGTCTAACTGTCAAGGCCATTTTTCCCAAAAACGCGTAGAGATATCAAGCTGAAATTTATATCAAACACTCAAGCCTTAGACCTCTAAAAAATCAAACTTCTAAGCCAACGCAATCAAAAGATACAGCCGTTTATTCTGCAAATAATCGACACTCGCAAGGAAATCAAAACTTACAGGGTACTATGAACTCAGAATCTTGAAATCTGGTACGAAGCAACGTCTTATAGCACAAATAAAGTGAAAATGAGAAAAACATATTTTTTTATTTAATTTTAAACTTACATGCGCGAGTCCGACTAGCATTTGGCTGGTTAGTATTTGTTATTTTGTTAGGTAGGTTTTGTTGCTTTCTTTATAATAAGGTTTCTCACAATTAGCCGTATGTAGGTTCTTGTAAAAACGTAACGCGTTTAGGAAGTTTTCTAACGCTTGCTTTCATCCACAAACTAGACAAAATCTATCGGCAAGCACCTAACATTCATATTTTATTTAGAAAACTAACGCGTGCTTGATTCATATCGTTTAAGAACCTAATCTAGTTGTTAGTTCCGGGAACCTTACTTGCGAGCTTATTTAAGACTAGGCATGCTCTATCTAGGGCCACAGACTCGCTTTCATGAATATAATATTATAAAAATTTAATCTCACTTTTGTTTTAGACAAAAATGTAGATATTTCTTTACTTCTTTGAGACCACTCATCATTTAAAGTCAGTACCTACAAAAAGAACTTTACAAAGACATTTTTTTATTCATGTTTCGTTTCTTCAACATTAAGATTCATTATGAATCGCTTCGCGTCTAACTCAGGTTGGAAAAATAAGTGATGCCCTTTTACATCGATAATGTAAGTCAGAAGACAGAACGAAAAAAATAAGTTGTATTGAGTATAATCTACACTAATAATATTATGAAGAGAAAAGATTTGTATTTTTATACGTAACGAAAAAACTTAGTCTCCTGGACCTATTTCAAAAATTCACATACATATCACTGAGTAACATTGACTAAATTAATTACTAAAAAAAAATAGAAATCCTTAGAAACCCCTACTAAAACCCACACAATACGCAAAAAATTACATAAAAGGTGTTTCATAGCATGCGCTGAGGAAAGAATAATATATATGATAGGACAAAAATTAGCCTACAATATTAGAGAACACATCAATATCTCTAAAAACTTTATAAAGCAAAACAATATTTTTTTTTAAGATTTTTATCACATTCAAATTGAATGTCGAGAAAAATTATAGATTTATTTGTAACTTAACCATCTTATTTAATCAATCAATGGACAAAAAACAATTTTTAAAATATTTTTCGTGTATTCTTATTATTTGATCATATTGATTTACCTGTAACTTATTGAAGTGTATTTATTATACCAGCTTCGTTATTAGGGCTAAAACATTACATAGATGTGTACGTAAGCGTAACATTGATTTTAATAGCAAATGTTGGGGAGTAAGTGCAAAAATAAACAGACTTTAGGTCTTGTTGTTTCCATCCCTAGGCTAAAGGACAAATAATGCCGAAACACACGTATTCCTCCACGTGACTTGAATGCTAATCAAATGTCCCAGCCTTGTTCAAGGCTTAGGCCGTTAACTCATGCATACAGCAAGCATATCTCAAAGCTATAACATGACGAGTCTCGGAAAAAATAGACTGTACAACAACTCTATTTATTATCAATCGTTCTATTTTCGTGAAATATATATTTATTTAATTCTACGAGTATTTATAACTCTTACCACAATTCTCGTACTTTATAGCATAATTTCGTAAGCGAGTTGCGATCTAGCGCATGCCTACTAGATGTAAAAAAACTCTTCAAAAATATACTAGAGATCGAATGTCATAATTGGTTGTCTGTCAGACACTGCTAGGCCAGAGAAAGTTTTGTGGTTGCATAAACTTAAACGGGGTGTTTATCTATAAACAAGTGTTTGCCGCGGATTTGTTTAAAAAAAAACAACCGATATATTTGCTTGATAGGCAGGTCTAAATCTTTTGTGGTAACACGGTTTATTACTCTCTGCTAAATTAAAGAAACCATTCTCCAAAAGAAGGTGCAAAACAGTAAAAATCAACATCTATTTTTTTTATTCTTTCTTGATTTGCCACCACACTCTGAGTTTGTGCAAGTTCTCAAGTTATTATCAACATGTATAATGAACAAAAATCAACATCAATTATTATCGGTGCATGTGTCTCTCAGTAGAAGTAAAACCTCTTCTCTTCTCTTCTCTTCTCTTCTCTTCTCTTCTCTTCTCTTCTCTTCTCTTCTCTTCTCTTCTCTTCTCTTCTCTTCTCTTCTCTTCTCTTCTCTTCTCTTCTCTTCTCTTCTCTTCTCTTCTCTTCTCTTCTCTT